>CM060691.1:135007129-135666851 GCA_030686995.1 Artemisia argyi | reverse complement strand
TCAAATGCCTATTGACTCGTATAAATGACCAACTCAACTGTGTTTTAACGCAATAAACCTACTAGTGTTCAAAGCATCGACATGTTTACAATTTGTGCTAAAACGAAAAGTCTACGGAGTACAATTTATTGTTACTTTAGACTAGTACAGTAATACTAAAATTATGTAGACCGTAACAACGTAATGTGTGTTTATGTGATAAAAAAGTCCTAACAATGATGCTTTCATGAAAATCTAAATATTTTGAAGTACCTTAAATAATAAATTATCATTTCTCTTATGTTTTATTACTGACTAATTACTAATTAACTAGGTTAAGCAAGAGCATGGGTTAAAAGTGGCTTCAGTAAACTAGTGCTATGCACGAACTCTTTTTTCTTTAACTTTTCTTATCCGGTAAGTTAAGATTCTTTATCAATCACCCCTCTTTTTCATTTCTCTTTCGTATTTAACTTGAATTATGTCGTTTGAATCTTGTGGTGCCAATTCAAAAAGGTGAAGACCCATCAAACAAAAAGCTTAGAACTAGAAGAAATAGACAAAACAATCTTTTACGTTCTTAAGAGTTTATAAATTTAATATATTTCAAAGTGGAAGTTCATAGGAAACTTCATCCAAAAAATAATACGGAGTAACGTTAATATAGGTTTTGCAAATTTTAAACTTCGCATCATCATTATACAAACTGTTACTTATTGTTTGGTGTATTGTAATCAAAATGAGAATAGGAATGATTATTACGATAGAATGACAAAACTTGTTTATTTACACTTATACAATGTAATAATTCATTACAAGAAATGACAAAACACCAAAAACTATCATTTCAATGACTTGCGGTTGAGTCCAAGGTTAAATATGGTTTTGAAAGGTATGTTAACTAGGGGTGAGCAAACGGACCGAATGGACCGGACCGACCAGACCGGACCGGACCGACCACATTCGGTCCGGTCCTCGGTCTAGGCTTTTTGGTTAATTCGGTCTTCGGTCCTGTCGGTCCGGTCCGGACCGAACAAAAAACCGAAAAAACTTGCCAAATCTAGCCTATTTGGACCGGACTGACCGAAGACCGGACTGACCGAAGACCGGACCGACCGAACCGAACCGACCACATTCGGTCTCGGTCTCGGTCCCGGTTTTTACCTTAATTTGGTCTTCGATCTTGTCTGTCCGGTCCGGTCTCGAACCGATGCTCACTCACCCTTAATGTTAACTACTCAAATTTGTCAAAATACAATTTCTGTTTTGCTTCTACTTAAAGCGAAGTGTTGAACTCAAAAGTTTTTGTGAAGCTTCTAAGCATAAATATTCGAGTGAAGCAATGAATGCTGAATGGAAGCTCTTTGTAGAAATAACACTCGGGAATTGTCTAAACTTCCAGAAGGAAGAAAAATAATTGGTTGTAAATGCGTACATAAGATCAAATATAGGTCCGATAGGGAAACAAAAAGATTTAAAGCAAGGTTAGTGGCTAAAGGTTACAATCTAAGAGAAGGTATTGATTTTGATAAAACCTTTTCTCCTGTTGTTAAGATTGTCACTGTTTAGATATTTAATTAACCTTGTTGTGCAAAATGATTGGACTTTATATCAATTGGACATTAACAATGCATTCTTATATGGTGACTATGGTGACTTGTCTGAAAATGTTTATATGTCCTTAACTCTTGGCTATTTCCCATCTCATGAAAAAAGAGTTTGTAAATTGAATAAATCTTTATATGGTTTAAAGCAGGCCACGAGACAATGGAATGCTAAACTTATTTCTACTCTTATTAAAAACGGTTTTACCCAAAGTAAGAGTTATTATAGTTTGTTTACTAAATCTAGTGGTAATGTGTTCATTGCTCTTCTTGCGCATGTTGATGATATTATTGCTACTGGAAACAGTTTATTTGAGATTGAAAGTTTTAAACAGTTTCTTAAGTCCAAATTTATAATTAAGGATCTTGGAAACTTAAAATACTTTCTTGAAATTGAAGTCTTGGAAACTGGTAATGGTTTATGTTTAACCAAAAAGAAATCTTGTCTTGATTTGATTACTGAATTGGCCTGATTGTTGGTAAACCTTCTCTTATTACTTTACAACCTAATATTGTTTTATCTAGTGAACTAACTGATAATGATCATAAATTGAAATATATTGCTAAGTATCAGAAGTTGATTGGTAAGCTCATATATCTAACCACTACAAGATCATGTGGAAAACTAGAAGGGGGGTTGAATAGTTTACCGATTAAAATCTTTTTAACTTGTTAAGTTAGCTTTGAAACTTTCCGTTTGATCAAAGATATATGCACAAACACAATATATAACATGCAAGTAAATGAAAGAAACGATCAAACCACAACACGAGTATTTATCGTGGTTCGGCTACAAGGACTCTTTTTCCTTGCCCTACGTCCACGCCCCGAGTATCCAACTCGAGAGTTTCTTTCACTAGTCAACAAGCTCCTTTCACCGGCGAAGAAAACCTTACACGTCGCTTATACTTTTACCGACACAAAGCTAAATGTCGAGTTCTTTTACAAGGGCACAACCACTCCCGTTAGTTCTTTTACTAGGGTACAACAACTCCCAACACTCTTTGTATTTTGAGGACTAAAATACTAACCGATCACTACTGAAAATACACAATCAAATGAAGTGTAAACTACACAAGTCTACACAATGCTAAGCTAACAAGTCTTGCAACGTTGTGTTGAATACTTGTTACTTTTAGTAAGCTCGTGAATCTCTTTGCTACAAAAAGAAACTTCACATATGAAATGTTAAGAGGTTAGATGAAAGAATGAATGTGTGTGTAAAATGTAATGTCAAGTGATGAGCCAAATTTCAACTTGTGGCTCAATATTTATAGCCAAAACCTTCTGCAGATCAGGCGGATCAGGCGGACCCCTGAGAAGGGTTCCGCCCGTGCACCTCCAGGGTACCGCCGGGCTTGCAGTTGGTTTTGCAATAAATCTTACAAACCAAACAAGGTCTTGTCTCATTACTCCTAGCAACCAAACAATGTCACATCTCATTATAACAAGTCAAATACAAAGCTTGCAAGCAACAACAAAGTTAGTCAACACATTTCTTTCTATAAATGCATAATGACAAAACTTGCCATAAATGTGATGTGACAATTTCTAATTTAAGAAATAAACTTGTGTTGTGTTTTATGAAATGTAAAATGTAGCAAAAGTCTAGTTTATGCAAGTCTTTAAAACTAAGATTATGTTTTACTTAGAAACAAAAGTTTACATTTGTCATTAACAAAACTTAGCGAAGATCGTAAAATATAAATAACGTTTTTAGGCGATATTTGTATTAACAATATCCCCCTTTTTGTTGATGACAAAACATACACTTTGTTTTTAAGTAACTCACAAAATCTTGGTTTTTAAGACTTAAAAAAAAAAACTTATATTAAACTTGTTTTACTTAATTTATGAAAATCATATTAAGTATTGAAAGTTCAATATATTTCTCCCATTTTTTTTCGAAACAAAAAGTAGAGTGGCGAAGCGGAATAATGCTCATGCTCCCCCTTGGTTGATACTCCCCCTAAATGGAGTGCCAAGATGGGAAACATGGATTTTGGACCCTACAAAAAAAATGTTAGTTGGTAATATAGATAGTCAAGAATGTAGTTACCACACACATTGCAACCACATTGACAAACCAAAGAGTGATCAACCAACAATGCACAAAAGTTAGTAGAAAGAAATATCATTCCAAGTAAAATTTTGACTTATAAAAGTCAAAAGACAAGAAATGTGGACTTATTCTTCTACTTGTACACAACAACTAAAAAAAAAATAACCAAGAAAATAAAATAAAATCCTACATTCCTAGATTGGGGCAAACGGCCTCCATAGGTTGTCTAGGGTTTGTTGGGGTGGGAAAGTGCATCCAAACGTTCAATGACATGTTGGAATGCAAAACGGGTTTCATTTTGGAATTGGTTAAGCAATGTTTTGATGGTTTCACCCATTTGCTCACAATTTGAGCAAGCATGGGGATGAGTGGGTTGAAATGGGTTGGTTTTGGTTTCTTGGTTTGAGGGTTGGTTGGTTTGTGGTTCTTGGGTGGTTGATGGGTTTGGTATTGAGTCAAGCAATGTGGTTTGAAATTCCATTGCTTGATGGAGATGGTTTTCAACCATGTTTTGGATATCCTCATATGAAGGAAATAAAGACTCAAAGGTTTGAGGTTGAGGGTGTGGTGGATTTGGGTGATCATGGTTTTCAAAGTTTGGTTCTCCATATAGAGGACCATGGATGTCATGGTAGATGGGGTGAAACAACAATGGTGTGGGTGGATGGTACACTTGTTGTGATGGTTGGTTAATGTTAAGATCCTCATCAAGGTCTAGAATTGACCTTGGTGATTGATTTGCAAAAGGTGGTGGTTGTGTAGGTCTTGGTGGAAGATCATTAAGATCTTGGACAAATGGGTGTGGTGATGTGGGAAGAGACCCAAAGAGTTCCATTGGCTCAATTTTGGGTAATGGTGATGGTGATGAGGTTTTGGATGGTTGAGTTGGAGCACTTGGTGGAGTTGGGTCAATAGGTGATTTAGTTGGTGGTGGAGTGAGCTCATTTGGTTGATTGGGTGATGGTGATGGAGATGCAAGGTTCAAAAAGTGTTCATTTTTTATGGGTGATGTGAATTCATCCGAGGATGAGGAGGTTAGTTTGATGGGTTGATTGGACCATAGTGGTTTAACACTAATCCGGGCGGTTTTTCGGATGGGTCTTGATGGTTGAGAGGTGTTTGTTGACTTAGTCATGGTTTATAAGGTTGAGAAGTTGTGTTGAGGAAGGTGTGATTTGATGGTGTTGAGGATGGCTTAATTTATAGTGTTGATAAATTATGGAAAGGAGTGTTTGGATTTGATGTTAGTCCATACAAAAATGGAGGTTTCTAATGATTTAGAAAACTAATTGTGGGTTGTCATGTCATGGGAGTCAATCCAATGAAAATGGTGAAGTGAGAAGACAAGTTTTGCACTAAATGCTTAGTGGTTTTGGTGGATTTGTGATAGTAAAAATCTAAGGGATTTCAAGGATCCCTTAAAAGGGTTCATTCCTTAATGTTTGAGGGGTCCTTGAGGTTGTTATGGTTAAATTTAAATTTTGGCGAGAATTGGTTTTGGTTAAGTTTATGGAAGAAGGAGTATCCTATTTTGCTAAACACATTGCAAGTAATGGGTTTCTACCTAAAAGGATTGGATTTTGGTGTTTGGATGTTGAAATTGAGAAAATAAAAACTAAAATTCTGCAGGAAGCTGGCGGCACCCTCAGAATACACAGGCGGAACCCATCTGAGGGTGCCGCCTGGTCCGTTGGGCAAATTCTGGGATTCCCAGAAATTGCACTGGCGGAACCCAATATTGGGTACCGCCAGATCCGCCAGGGGTGAAAATAGTGGCAGTCCACGTTTTTGACCCGCGAGATGATTTTCAAAATTTTCGAAAACTCCTAAAATCAAAGAGATAAGGCATTTCTGGTTAGGCAATGCAAAAATTAGACACGCAAAACATGCATTTCATAGGACTTTGACCTTGAGGTCGAGAATTTCACTATACTTAGTGAAAATATCATAAACTTGAAAATTTGAGAACTTGCCAAAAGTTGTCTCCCTGCATCATTGTTAGTTAAAATATGTTTCAAAGTGTATCAAACATTGTACTAACACACAAATACATCACAAATATTGTTTAAACGACCAAATTGTTTCAATAGCACCTTGTGCCAAACACTCCTAACACACCCGCACTCATTGACGGTCGATCTTGTTCTTGAGCTTTCCAAGGAACCTTCCAAGATTCTTAAACATCCCCTTTGTTTGCTTGAACTCCTCCGACTCATTAGGAATATCCGGAAGTTGAGAAAGGTATTCGAGAGGAGGGAGCCTAGAGTTTGGCAAATTGTCATCTTCACTCATTGAGGAAGACGAAGATGAGGTAGGAGGATATGGCCGTTTTCCTTGGGCTTTGTAAACTCTCTTATCACTAAGTGGAACAAAGGTGTGTGGAATGAGAGTGTAGTAAAGACGAAGACCATTTGAAGTTGGTGGAATGGGTGAGATAAACCTAAAGAGACGGGTCAAGAGCATTCCATACGGCATAGCCGTTGTGCCATGCACGGGAATGTCGGCCATTCTCTTGGCCATGTAGTAGGCAAGGTTGAAAGGTTGCCTAACGGACAAGGAGTAGAGCATGTAGCAAAGGCAAAGGTTGATATGGTCACAGTTCCCTATTGTGCTAATGACATTGGCTCTAAGAACTTCCTCCCATTTCTTGAATTGGGGCTTAAGTTCGTTCATTTCCATTCCATATGGGTCCTTAATGACCTCATTCCCCGAACGGGTTCTCCTAGTGGTGGTGGTCCTAACAAAGAGGTGGTCACGGAGTACATCTTTTGAGACAAGGGGTGTGTCATAAGGGTGGATACGGTCTTAGAGGTTGTCAAGAGTTGAGAGGGAGTGTAAGTCGGAATAGAGGCAAGTACCACGGTTTGGGACACCTAGGATTTGAGCAAACTCCTCAAGGGTGAAGGAGTATTGATGACCACTAACCCTAAAGTTGATAGACATATGACCATAGTCATCCGTGGAGAGGACGGAGGATGCATAGAACTCTAGAATGAACCTAGGACAAATAGGCTCGTCGATATTCAAAAGACACTCAAAGTTGATTGTGGCAAAATCGGTGTAAAGGTTTGTGCCTTCTAGGAAAGATGGGTCAATGGTTCTACCCTCATGGACATAGTGTTTTTCTAGGGCTTTGAAAACGTTTACTTGATTTGCGGTAAGGCCTTTGGTTTTGTGGTGTTTTGGTAGGTACTTAATGGTGTCCTTGTGGTCGTAGTGGGTTAGAGGAGGCATGATGATTCAATGATGATTGATTTGCAATGTAAATGAATGGAGGACCAAGAATTCGTAGGTGTAGATGAGTGGTAAAGTGAATAGTAGCAGTTTGGAAGTGGTGGTATGAGATAATGGGTGTTTAGTTTAATATAAACAAAGAATGTGATTCTGCAAGTCGACGGATACGGCGGAACCCTGGGTTGGGTTCCGTCCGTTATGGCTGAGGGTTCCGCCGACCCTGCTGAGAAAAATGGTTTTGGATTTGTTTTGATTTTTGTGATTTTTGTCTAATGTCCAGAACTACAATGTAGGTTCCATGAGTCCTAAGCCTAGTCTAAGAAGGTTAAAAGGTTCACGTTTAAGAGGTTTAGTGAGAATGTCGGCTATGTTATCTTCGGAAGAAACTTTCTCAATTGAGATATTTCCTTTTTGGACGTTGTCACGAAGGAAATGATGACAGATTTCAATATGTTTGGTACGAGCATGTTGAACCGGGTTTTTGCTAAGATCAATGGCACCTTTGTTGTCACAAAGAATTGTGATGTCGTTGAGTTGAATTCCGTAGTCGACAAGAGCTTGCTTCATCCAAAGAGCTTGTTGACATGCCTTTCCGGCCGAAACGTACTCGGCTTCCGTTGTTGAGATAGCAAGAGCCGTTTGCTTCTTAGAGAACCATGAGGTGAGACAATGTCCAACAAAAGTACAAATACCACTTGTGCTTTTTCTATCGACATAGTCACCGGCATGATCCGAGTCGGCATACACTATGGTGTCTATTCCCGTTCCTTTGGGATACCATAAACCTAAATGTGTAGTGCCCTTAATATACCTAAAAATCCTTTTTACGGCTTCGAGATGGGCATTTTTAGGATCTTCTTGAAAACGAGCACATAGACAAACACTAAACATAATATCGGGTCTACTAACCGTTAGGTAAAGTAGACTACCAATCATACCTCTATATTTAGTGCTATCTACGGATTCACTTTCCTCATCCTTGGTGAGTTTAGTTTCCGTGAACATGGAAGTTTTGATAGGTTTTGAATTTTCTAGTCCAAATTTCTTAAGCATATTCTTAATATATTTAGATTGGTTAAAGAAGATACCATCTTCTAGTTGTTTGATTTGAAGTCCTAGGAAAAAGTTGAGTTCTCCCATCATACTCATTTCAAACTCGTCATGCATGATTTTTGAGAAATCCACACATAATTCTTGACAAGTTGATCCGAATATAATGTCATCAACATAGATTTGGACTATGATAATATGTGAATCTTTCTTCTTAGTGAAGAGAGTATTATCAACTAAGCCCATGGTATACTTATGGTCAACTAAGAATGTTTTAAGTCGATCATACCATGCTTCTGGAGCTTAGTTAAGTCCGTAAAGAGCCTTTTTAAGTTTGTAAACATGATTTGGTTTTTCAAAATCGATGAAGCCCGGTGGTTGAGCAACATACACTTCTTCATTAATGACTCCGTTTAGAAATGCACTTTTGACGTCCATTTGAAAAAGTTTAAAATTGTGTGCACACGCATAAGCAAGTAATATTCTAATTGACTCGAGCCTAGCTACCGGAGAAAAAGTTTCATCGTAATCAATGCCTTCTTGTTGATTATATCCTTGTGCTACTAGCCTAGCTTTGTTTCTAGACACAATTCCATTTTCATCCATTATATTACGAAAGACCCATTTTGTTCCAATTATTGTTTGACTCTTTGGTTGAGGAACTAATGTCCATACATCATTCCTAACAAATTGGTTTAATTCTTCTTGCATTGCAATTACCCAAGATTCATCTTTAATGGCTTCATTAATGTTTTTCGGTTCAATGGTTGACACGAAACAAAAGTAGTTGCTTTCATTTTGAACTTTTGATCTAAGTGTTCTTTCGTTAATGTTGCCTATGACACCGTCTAATGGATGACTTTTAGATTCTTTGACATTGACAAGTTCTTTGTTTAATAGTTCATCTTCCTTGTCATTACCTAAGTTTTCTTGACATTCAATTGCTTGGCTTTCAACTAAGTCATCATCTACCAAAGGTGATGTCTTAGAGGGAGGTGGACTTTCGTTAAATGTTACGTTTAACAATTCCTCGACTCTTAAGGTTTCTTTGTTCAAAACAATGTAAGCTTTACTATTTTGTGAATATCCAAGAAATACACCTTCATAAGACTTTGGGTCAAATTTGGTGAGATAATCCTTGGTGTTAAGAATGAAACATTTACTCCCAAACACTTTAAAGTATCCTAATGTAGGCTTTTTACTTTTATATAGTTCATAAGGAGTTTTATTCAAAAATGGTCTAATTAGGACTCAATTTAAAATGTACGTTGAAGTGTCGACGGCATTACACCAAAACTTTTGTGGAATGTTTTGTTCATTAAGCATTGTTCTACTCATCTCTTGCAATGTCCGGTTTTTACGTTCTACTACACCATTAGATTGAGGAGTATGTGGAGCCGAAAAGTTATGAGTTATTCCATTATTATCACAAAATTTACCAAATTGAAATTCATTATCAAATTCACGACCGTGATCCGTTCTAATAGACACAATATTAGACCCTACTTGATTTTGAATTTTCTTACTTAGAATCTCAAATTTATCAAAAGCTTCATTTTTACTTTTCAAAAATTTTGTCCAAGTATATCTTGAGTAATCATCAACTATGACCAAAGTTTAGAAGTTGCCTCCATAACTTTGTATAGCGGATGGACCAAATAAATCCATATGTAAAAGTTCTAGACACCTAGATGTAGAAACCAAGTTTTTAGCCTTATGGCTACCATGAACTTGTTTACCGACTTTGCAAGCATCACAAAAGTGTTGGTCATATTTCAACTTAGGTAGGTTTCGAACTAAGTCTTTGGAAGAGAGGTTTTGGATTAGTCTCATGTTAGCGTGTCCTAAACGTCTATGCCATAAAGTTGAAGATTCATCTTGTAACACCCCAACCCGAAAAGGGCTAAAGTGTAACATTTTGGAGTCAAATCAGAACACAAGTAAACGGAAAATACATTACTAATACAAAGGTTACAACGCAGTTCTAATGAAAAGATAAAGGACTTATTCTAAACATTACAACTTCCAAAACTAATGACAAGCTAAGAACCAAAAGGAAGACTCTAAGTCAAAACTCTAATCCATGGAAGGGTATCAACAATGTAGTCCACTAAGAGCTCCTAAGCACTCTTCACTCAACCCAGCTTCCTTCTAAAACCTGCCGCAGGAAAAGAAATGCGGTTGAGCTTAAAAAGCCCAGTGAACAGATATAAACAAACAAAAACTAATAACAAAATGAAAACGAAGGTGAATACGACATAAGTCCAAGCAAACCTGCTGAGATAGAAATCAAGAATATGGAAACATAGAATATGATTAAAGAAAATACGGATAATGGATATCAAGAACTCGAGGAAAAGAAATGAGTCATAAGTGTAAGCAAAAGAAATAAAGCATAAGTTAATCACAAATAGAGAAGACAAGATAAGGATCATCTAAAAGTAGAACTAAGAGAAATGCCCAACAAATACTAATGCGCACATAGGAGTGATCATCTCCAAATGTACTATGTGAAAGGGGTGTATTGCACACACACCAAAACATTCACCAAATAATACTAAACAAAGTACCTAGGATGCATCCATACGCCCCCTGCAAAACAAATGTATATGCACAAAGCTCTAGGCTAAGTAAACATATACAATAATAAATATAGGCCTGAATAGCTAGCTTAAAGGGAACGCTGTGGACTAAAACCCACCTCCACAGATAGTGTCAATACCACTGGTGCATCAGTGGCAAGGCCATGGACTCCCCATGACTGGCTACAAATTAATCAAATCATATACAAGTAACACATAATGGGCATAGAATCAAGAATGCTATAGAAAAGAAATATAGCATGCAAACGAATATCAAGCTCATATCAATATCAAGTATCAACAAACACGAATCAAACAAAAGGAACATAGCAATGGCTTAACTGAATGGATCATAATCGAAACATTAAACAAAAGAGAGAAGAATGGCCTTTACTAAAAAGGCAGAATATCTGTACCTTAAACCGCAAATGCAAACACATCATAAAGATCGAAAGTTACTCCTCCTTCAGCGAGTCTACACGAATTAATGATCGGCTTATCATCAATAACTTGTTTTAAAACAGATTACTCATTTTAGTCGGCTTTCTATTTTTAGTAACTTTCCTTTTTTAGTCGTTTTCCAAAAATAGTAAGTTTCCTCTTTAAGTAGTTTAACCATTTTAGGTAACTTTCTATTTTTAACAGGTTCCCCGAATTAGCAAGTTTCCTTATTTAGTAAGTTTCCTGAGTTAGTAACTTCATGCTTTAAAGTTATATAGCAATTAAATAATCTTTAAGCATTAAAATGACAATTATAATAGTTTAGGGTTAGTCATATCAATTTAGTAAAGTTTAGGGTCAAAATGTAAATTATCCAAATTAAATATTAAAAATGTCAAATAAAATTATTCTAATGTTCATACTATAAGTTTATATCAAAAATGATAATTTTAGGCCCCGTCGTTTTATAATATATATAAACGTATTCTCATTTTTAATTTAGACCATGACGACCCAAAATATTATTATCACGTTTAGAAACATATATGCCCCATGTTCATTTATTATTTATAAGTCTAATGACCTTCTTAATATCATAACTAATTTAGTACTTATAGCTATACACATATACTTCATTTTTTATTTTATTAAATTGTTTTTAATGATACCAAGGTCAGAATACTCTTATATATATATATACACACTTAGGTTTAGTAGCCATGCATGCAAACCCTTTTTTTTCATATGACTTATTACAGAACTTAGCCGAAATCGATTCGCACCCTTCATTGCAAATAAAAATCAAAAGAATTATATCCATAAGCATACTGGTTCATGAATTTTACGTGGCAAGGTATCATTTGTATTATCAGTTTACACACACATGTTCACAAGTACGCACATATATGGTTATAGATTTAAGTGTATTGATCATGCTTTAAGACTTAGTCGATTAGAACAGAATTCATGTGTCGAATATATAATATTTTAGCATGTTGTAGATATAATTTCATGTGACTTTTAAAAAGTATACATGCATATAGACATCAGCCGATTTGTGTAAACTTATAAGTGACAAAGTCTATGATTTTATGCATACTTGTTTCATTATTTCATGTGACAAGATATATGTATAAAACGGATCAAACGAAAGAAAAAAAAAAAGGATTGAGACGTGATACCCTTGCCTGATCAGATGGCAAAAGGAATGAGGAACCAAGGCTCGCGAACATAACCAACACCCCACGGTCACAACCACGAAGAATATGATACAACGAGCCTGGTCGAAACCCAAACTAAGCACGACAACGAACACGGGCACCAATCACATGAACACCAGCGCATCCTTTCGAACCAATAACCCTCGAGCAACACACCCTCTCGAACCAAAAGCACCCCAGTCGATCACCACCTTTCTAATTCTCCATTGTACCCGCTTTCTCCAAAAGCTCGAATGGAATGAAACTTATAGTCGAAATGTATATTGGATTGTTTTCTGTTTTCTAAACCTCACGAATGGGAGAAAAATGGGGGAACATGTGTTAATGAAATGTGAAGTGCTGTTGTGATAAATTGGGTGGAATATAGGAGAAGTTGCCGAAATCTTTTCTAACAGAATGGGAGACTCAATCTTTTATTAATGTAAAATATTACTTGGTCAAAACTCCTTGATCCTATCCTAGCTAATCGTGCCAAATGAACGTGTGAAGGAGTAACAATATTTTTCGGTTCAAAACACACATAGGGAACATGTGATGTTTATAAGAATAAGAGAGCGTGTATTAAGTTTGGAAACTAGTTAATACGATTCAAGTTAATTGAGAGGGTGTCGTGTATATTAATTGGAAATTGATATACATGAAATATTCTATCCCAAATATATGCAGGATTGATTCTTATCTATTTTAGGACATTATCTCGTGTGATTTGGAATTACAACAGACCAAGGGAAAGCGTGTGATATATGTTATGATTAGTTTAGGAATATTACAAATTATATTAAGTTATTTAACTATAGGTTTAAGATAATTGTATTGTATCATGACATTTAGTTTAGGTTTATTTATCGTAATATGTGCTTATTACATAACATATATTTTAAGTATCATAGTATAACTTAGGTTAAAGTATATTGCAATATCTTGAATTATTATACGTCTTTTCATAAGTTCAAAATTAGAGGGGTATTTTGGGTATTTTACATGTTCACAAATCTTGAGTTTTACACATCTAATGAGGTAAGACAAAGTTTGTCTCTAGATGTTAAATCCAACTTCATGACGTATACGTTGTTCTTAAGGACACCTTTGGCTACAGTTATACCATCTTTAAGTATTTTACTACCGTTTTCACTAAAAAGGACATTATACTTATTACGACAAAGTTGACTAATACTAAGAAGATTAAATCCTAAGTTATCAACATGAGCAACATCATCTATAGAAAGGGAATCATGAGAGATTGTACCTTTTCCGATGATTTTGCTCTTAGCATTACTACCAAACGTAACATTACCTCCATCACATTTGTGATATGTTGAGAAGAGGCTTTTATTACCCGTCATGTGCCTTGAACAACCGCTATCTTTAATCCATTCATCCGGATCCAAACAAACTTTGAGGCACACCTATTTTATGAAAAACACTCAAACATTTGGTCCCCAATTTCTCATGGGTCCATTTTGATTAAGCATACCATTAATTTGTTCCAAATAAGAAAATAGAGCATAAGGGTTCCATGGCATGTAGTTTGAATTTTGGTAATGTCCAGGAGTGTTTTGATTCCAAACTTGTTGGTAGTTTGGTCGAGCGTTGAAGTTGCTCTTTGGAAAGGGGCGTTTGAGAATTGGAGTCTTAGGTCTTGGTTGAGTAGTCTTAGCTCTAAATTCATTTTTACTAAGTCCTACTCCAGTTCTAAAGGCAGGTTTTGTTCCATTTTTATATGTAACTTTAACAAATTTTGAACGATCCGATGTGGATGGAGTTACTGCTGCAGCAGACCTGGCGGAACCCTCGGGGCCAACGGGCGGAACCCTAATTTGGGTTCCGTCTGGTCCGCGGGCTGCTGTAGCAATTTTGTTTGTTTCATGTGCGTTCTTTTCTTGTTTCGTTTGACCCTTAATGATTTCTACTTTCCTAAAACCTAGACCTGTTTTATCAAAAGGTGACTTTTGAAGTTTCATAATTTCATCCGCACATGAAATGCTCTTATCGAACTTTTTGAACTTTGTGGTTTGTTTGATTAGATCATTTTGAGTAATTTTAAGTTTCTCAACTTCAAGTTTAAGTTCTTCACATGATTTGCATGAGGTGTCAATACCTTTACCCTTTTCTAATATCTTAGCTTTTTCTTTTAACTCATAGACTTCATTTTCTAAAAATTCCTTTTTAGTTTTCAAAAATTTATTTTTGTTTATGATTTTTAAGCTTAACTCACAAAGTTTGTTATATTCATTTTGTAAAGTATCATCATCTATAGAGGAGTAAGACGAGTCGGAGAGTACCTCATTTGAGTTGTGAGCCATGAGAGCAATATCATCATTCTTTGGCTCATCATCATCTCCTTCATAGTCACTCCAAGCACCACCCACAAAAGCTTGTTGAGGTTTGCTCTTGGGTGGTTTTGGACATTCTCCTACAAGATGACTTGTGTCTCCACACCTATAACATTTTCTTTCAACTTTTCCTTTTCGATCATCACGATCTTTCCGAAAGGTTTTCTTGTCATCTTTAGGTTGCCTTACAAACTTTCCTCGCCTACGAAAGAACTTCTTGAAGTCTCTCACGGCCATAGCATATTCCTCATCATCACTATCCGAAGTAGATTCTTCATCATCACTTGATTGGACTCTAGCTTTCAAGGCAATGGACTTAACTTTTTCTTTCTTGCCTCTAACTAGTTTCGAGTCTTTTTCCATTACCATTTCATAAACTTTGAGGTTTCCAATAAGCTCATCAAGTGACATGCTTGAAAGATCTTTGGATTCTTTAATTGCCGTCACTTTTGCTCTCCACTTCGGATGGAGTGCTCTAAGAAATTTTCTGACAAAGTTCTTACTACAAAAAGATTCATCAAGTGCTTTAAGTGAAGTAATAATAGTGTTAAACCTAGCAAAGGCATTATCAATAATCTCATCTTCGGAAATAACAAATTGTTCATATTGTTGAACAAGAAGTTCAATTTTGTTATCTTTAACTTGTGAGTTTCCTTGATGAGTGACAATTAAAGATTGCCAAATATCTTTGGCGGTTTTACACAAAAAGACTCTTTCATATTCTTTCTTAGGCAAAGCATTATAAAACATCATTTTAGCTTCATTATTTTTACCTATTAATTTCTTTTGATCATCATCTTTGATGTTAGTAACTACGTTATCACCATCAATAATTATATACCACAAATCTATATCTTTAGATTTCACGTAGGTTTCAAAACGGTTTTTCCAATATATAAAACCATTTGCTTCAAAGAGTGGTGGTCTTTGCATAGATTGCCCTTCTTTGTAATTTTCAAAATCCATGGATCGTTTCAAGTTTTAAAAACAATATATTTTAAAAGCTTGAGTAACGTAGCTCTTGATACCAATTGTGTAAAACTAGAAGGGGGGTTGAATAGTTTATCGATTAAAATCTTTTTAACTTGTTAAGTTAGTTTTGAAACTTTCCGTTTGATCAAAGATATATGCACAAACACAATATATAACATGCAAGTAAATGAAAGAAACGATCAAACCACAACACGAGTATTTATCGTGGTTCGGCTACAAGGACTCTTTTTCCTTGCCCTACGTCCACGCCCCGAGTATCCAACTCGAGAGTTTCTTTCACTAGTCAACAAGCTCCTTTCTCCGGCGGAGAAAACCTTACACGTCGCTTATACTTTTACCGACACAAAGCTAAATGTCGAGTTCTTTTACAAGGGAACAACCACTCCCGTTAGTTCTTTTACTAGGGTACAACAACTCCCAACACTCTTTGTATTTTGAGGACTAAAATACTAACCGATCACTACTGAAAATACACAATCAAATGAAGTGTAAACTACACAAGTCTACACAATGCTAAGCTAACAAGTCTTGCAACGTTGTGTTGAATACTTATTACTTTTAGTAAGCTCGTGAATCTCTTTGCTACAAAAAGAAACTTCACATATGAAATGTTAAGAGGTTAGATGAAAGAATGAATGTGTGTGTAAAATGTAATGTCAAGTGATGAGCCAAATTTCAACTTGTGGCTCAATATTTATAGCCAAAACCTTCTGCAGGTCTGGCGGATCAGGCGGACCCCTGAGAAGGGTTCCGCCTGTGTACCTCCAGGGTACCGCCGGGCTTGCAGTTGGTTTTGCAATAAATCTTACAAACCAAACAAGGTCTTGTCTCATTACTCCTAGTAACCAAACAATGTCACATCTCATAATAACAAGTCAAATACAAAGCTTGCAAGCAACAACAAAGTTAGTCAACACATTTCTTTCCATAAATGCATAATGACAAAACTTGCCATAAATGTGATGTGACAATTTCTAATTTAAGAAATAAACTTGTGTTGTATTTTATGAAATGTAAAATGTAGCAAAAGTCTAGTTTATGCAAGTCTTTAAAACTAAGATTATGTTTTACTTAGAAACAAAAGTTTACATTTGTCATTAATAAAACTTAGCGAAGATCGTAAAATATAAATAACGTTTTTAGGCGATATTTATATTAACAGATCACATATTGCACATACAGTTTTTTGTCTTAGTCAGTTTATGCACAACCCTTTAAAATCCCATCCGGATAATGCACTAAGGTAATCAGATACTTGAAAGGTTCTCTAGGCAAGGGATTAAATATTTTTAAGAATTATGCATCTGGTATTGAGCTCATAGCATACACAGATGCAGATTGGGCAAGGCGTATTGTAATAAGAAGATCTATTATTGGTTATTGTATCTTTATGTGTGGATCATTAGTCTATTAGAAAAGTGAATAACAAAGGACTATTTCTAAATCTTCAACAAAAGTAGAATATAAGGCTCTTCTGAAATTATTTGGGTCTTAACGATTTTAAAAGATTTGCATTGTCAAAATCTTAGCTGTAAAAGTGTTTTGTGATAAAAAAATAGCAACTGAAATTATTGCGAATCCCATTTTTCATGAAAGAAAAAAGCATTTGCAAATTGATTTACACTTTTTAAGAGAAAAGATAATTTCTGGTGTTATTGAGACTCTAAAGATAGACTCTGCTGATTAGCAGATGTTCTATCAAAGAAATTGGATACAAAACAACATAACTTGATGTGTTCTAAACTGCAACTTATTCACTTATTCCAGAATAAGATTTAGGCATGGTGTTAAACATAATAATCTTATTCTAGATATATAAATTAAGAGACTAATTATGTTATTTTGTATAATGCAGTTTGTGCTTTTAACCTAATACAAGGGGTTGACTGGCATTCTATGAAAAATGGAGGAGTTATTTTGTAGCCTTGGAGGAAGTTTGCAGTTAGGCTATATAAGCCTTGTTTTGCCCTAAGAAGTCTCATAACTTCTTTGCTATCCACTCTTTCTCAAAATTTGTTCAGTTTATTGATTCGTTATTGTGATAGAACTTTTATCATTTAGATACAAGAGACGTACTTGAATAGCAGTGGTGCTTTTGATTGATTTGTTATTCTATTGGTTGAGATTTGTTTCTGGATGATCAACTATTGTTTTGTTGAATTGAGATTCAACAGTTTGTATGCATTTGTGATATAAATGTTCATCTATTGAAATTTGAATGATGTTGAAGTAATTTTTTGTAGAATAGTGAAATCTGTGAAATATCATTCGGTCTTGGTTCAGCAAGGCCCTTCCGATGCCTATATAGATGTAACAAACGCGTTAGCCTCACCCCGGGTGTGATCCCAAGACCAAGCTTCGGCATGAGAATAAGTTTGGAGTTTTACCGAAAGGTTAAGGTAATAAATGTGTGTAAGTGTTGCAAATGCTACTTGTATGCAAATAAATGACGGGGTATTTATACTACCCCGATCACTTTACCTGGTTACTGTTATTGTTCCTAACACCTAGGGGATGGTGGGCTGAGCTACTCCTAGACTAGGTGTCAGGGGGCGCGAGCATGCATGGGGAGACAACATCCCATGAAATCGGGAAAAGTGATGGTGTCCCTTTGGTCCTTGATGTTGTCCGTTGTGTTCGAAAGGTTGCGTAGATAAAAGGTTGCTTCAGCCTTAGGCCGGTCTTTCCGGTCATGGGTCATTCGGTTATAGGTGTTTCGGTTATTGAGCCTTCCGGCCATATATGTCGTCAAATGAACTACTACTACTTCTTTAGTAAGGGTGATAACTTAATAACCTATCGAGACATTGATACCATTAATTGTGGAGTTATATACTGAATCTACTTTCATTTGTACCTCAGCTCGTGTGTATTATTACCAAACAATTATAATAAAGTTGGTTGTTATTGTATATGATTTCCCTAATGGTGGCTTAAGGTTGAAGATAATTAAAATAATCATCCGCCAAAAAGTTAAGTTGCATGCATTATAACTCTCTTTATGGTCCACTTGTCCAACTTTGGAATCATTATCATATCTTAAAATCATCAAGTTTAATCATGCATGATTTTATATTTTCTTCCCTAGCCTATAATATCTAAGGGTACTGGCAATGGTTGCGGGGTGGCCAGCGGTTTGCCCCAAACTGCCGGGGAACACCGCCGCCACCCCAGCGGTGAGGCTCAACGGGGAAGATCACTGCTGCGGTTTGAAACTTTGTATCCGTTAGAGCATTAAATGTAGTGAACGTTGGGGGCTAAATTCCAAAAAAAGCTTGTCATTTTGGCTAACCACGTACAGTAGCAAAAGAACCCATTTTTACAAAGGAGCATACTTGAAAAGCAAAGCCCAGTTGAGATTATATAAAAAAAGGAGCATACTTGAAATCAAAGCAACACCATCTGAACCCACTTCCATATGAGTCTATTGAAGTCAATTATGTAAAGGAGAAGATGAAATGATCACGAAATGTGTATGTGCAGGACTGTAGGTGTAGATATATATAAAAGGAGAGGAGTATGGATTTGACCAAATAGGAATGCATTGTGATTTGACCAAAAAGGTGTAGATATATATAAAAGGAGAGGAGTATGGAGTATGAAAATAAAAAATAAAAAAATAAAAAATTGGAGGTTTGGGAGGTATGAAAAAGTGACCGTTGCCACTAAAATAAGGGTGGGAGGTATGAAAAAAATGTGAGTGAGGTGTAATGATATTATTGGTGGGTTGGGAGGTTTGATTTTTTTTTTTAGCGACCATTGCCACTACCCTAACATTTTTGACACAACTAATTTTGCTGAAACTTATATGCCAAATTTCATGTTTGATTGAATTCTATTGTCTATAGGAATCTTGTATGTTGCATGTCCAACTTGATACATGTCATGTACATTTTCCCCCACTTATCACGTGACAAATGTCAAATAAACTTTTTTCACTTTACACGTATCTCTATCCCATCTACTCATTCACGTATCTTAGTTTTAGCGTTAAGACTTATAGAAAACATATTACTACGTCCTTTTGTTGAGTTTACCAATTACTATCTCCGTCCCAAAATATAAGTTCATTTTTGAATTTTCAAAGTCTATTCATTTCAACTTTGACTTTAATTATTTTTTTTCATGTTATATAATACTTGATGAAAAATATATCAATGCAAATGCATTTAAAACACAAGTCCATTTATATATTTTTCATCAAGCATTATATAACACGACAAAAAATAATTAAGGTCAAAGTTGGAATAAAAAGACTTTGAAAATGTCAAAATGGACTTATATTTTGAGACGGATGGAGTAGTTTTTTTCATTGTAATATTATGTTCATATGGTTTAAACCAATTTTGTCAAAACATACCTGTATTTTCAAACAAATTATTGACTTTTAAAATTTCTGTTCTAAATATATATGATTTGTAAGCATCTTTAATTTTGTCATCCAAATAGCCTGAACAATTAAATTCAATGACTTGTTAAACGCCTAACCACAGTTAACTAAACTTTAAGAAGGTAAGACAATGCATATAAATTCCCTATTTAGGTTTTCCAATCATATTTATTAACTAGATAAAATGTGCCTTTCTAAAAAAAAATATTTATTAACTAGACACAAAAAATGAGAAATAAATCAATTGAACAAATTGTTGAAAGTTTGCATCGAATTGAAAAAAGCAAACAATGTGCGGTGTTTACATATGCATGATATGGTTATATTAGGAATAAAGAATGTGATGTAACACAAAATAGGAAAACTTTTATACTTTTATAATCAATTAACAAAAAGGTCATATCTAAAAAGATTGGTAAATAGTCACATGGATCGAGTAGTCCATGGCATTCAATGTTTCATTCTTTAATCAGAGTTTTGGTAGGGTTGGTTAACCGTTCTAAAGTTTATATCTTAGGCTGGTGGTAGTGGCTCGGAAAAAATCGATCGAGGCCATTGGTCGATCGATAGTAATATCGAGCGTTCCCATTGTGGGAAATCGATCGCCGGACATTGGGTTGCAAAATCGATCGAGTTGCCGACCGATATTTCACAAACTTTTCAAATTTAATTCCACCTTTTGAAGTAGCCGTTTGGTGCTAAAAAAAAAAAACTTTTTTTCAAAAAACATTTACCACTTTTCATCCTATAAATACCCACATCAACCTCACTTCAAACATACAATTTCAAAAATAATTCATCCAAATTCACATCAAAAAACACACAATGTCAAAGAAAAACACTCCACAATCAAAAAACCGACGATCCCGATTAACACAAAATGCACCCGACATAAATTTCTCTCCGTAAAACACCTTTGAACTAACCGGCATAACACCACCACAACAAGGGAACATACGCTTTCGTCCACAATCCTTCGAATATCCAACACAATTACCACAAGTCAATCAAAGAGAAAACTTATTTTCCATTCATCGTCCCTTTGTCCCACCACAACGTGTTAATCATCACGAAGAACCAAGTGAGCCGTCCTATCGTCCTAACATGGATTTCTTGCATTGTTCCCAACCGTATCAACAACATTCTCCGATTCGGTCTACTAATATTGATATGAATTTGGATGATTGGGCAGACTTTCATAACTATGGCTATTCGACCCAAGACTATCCAAGCCAAAACCAACCGAGTCAAGATGTTTCGATGGGGCAAGGTTCGGGTCACGGTTCCTACCATGGTTCTTTCCACGGTTCTTTGCCCGTTGATGACGATGAGTCTGACGAAATCGAAGCTACATCACCCGTCAAGCAAAAGAAGCCTTCGCGACGTGCTACAAAGGCGAAAGGCAAAGCCAAAGCCAAAGAACCCGAACCGGCCAAAAGAATTGAACCATGGTCTAGCAGAGAAGAGGTCGTTCTTTGTAAAGCTTTCATCTTTGTTTCTGAAAATGCAAAAAAAGGAAACACTATGAATCGGAACAAATTTTGGGACAAGGTGGCAGCCTACTTTTGGAAAGAAACTGGTTCAGACCGGACAATGAATTCGATCATGTCCAAATGGAAGACTAGAATTCGTTGTCAAGTTGCGAATTTTGGTGCTATTGTTGATAATGTCAAGGGGACGCATGGTAGTGGTGAGAATGACATTGACGATATGTCCAAAGCTCTTATGGAGTATCGTGCGCGTTACGGTCAAGATTTCACTCTGGTGGAGTGTTGGAAAGTTTTGAGGGGGCATGATAGCTGGAAGGAAGAGATACCCCTTTTTCAATCGGGCGTTCGAAAGAAAGTGAAGGGTTCAACAACTACGTCGGGGTCAACACACGGCCCCTCGAGTTTTCAAGACTTGGATGATGACGATGAAGAAACAGAGGATGATAATAGAGAATCACGACCAGAAGGTCGTGACAGAGCAAGGAGGAAATCATCCACCTCCTCTCATGGAACATCAAAATCATTCATGAGTGGGCTAATAGCTGAGGTGTGGAAATCAAGACCGGGAAAGAAGGAAAAAGGTAAAGAGCGTGATGACTCGTGGAAACAAATCAAAGAACGAGAGCTAGCGATCAAACAAAAAAAATTGGAATATACAGAAAAGCTCTTGCAATGCCAGGAGGAACAAAAGGAACTCTTGAGAACTACCAAACGGGATCAAGAATTGATTTTTTACAACTTGGCTATCGACCCAAATTTGCCCGAACGACAACGAGAGGAACTTATGCGAATGAAAGCGGACATCAAGGCACGCCACAACCTAAATTACTAGTTTTTAAATAAGTGTTCGCGTGTTTAATTTTTAGTCGTTTGAGTTTTTTTTTTTTTTTTTTTTTTTTTTTTTTTTTTTTATGTTTTTATTTCGTATCGTATCGTTTATGTAATGTTTTTACGTTTTATCAATAAAATGTGTGTTTGTGTTAAAAATGTTTAAAAAAAAAAAAAAAAAAAATGATGCAATATGGGTTGCCACTGTGATGAGAGAGATGAATATGGGTTGAAGAGAGAGAAAGCTGAGGTGGCAGCCGGAAAGATGATGCAATATGGGTTGCCACTGTGAGTAGCCTTATATATCTCATAAAAGACTAGGTTTGTTGTTTGATTATTATTATCAAATTGTTTATAATTTTTGAGTGTTATTCTTTATTGAAAAAACAAAGTTGCGTGAAAAATTCCCTACAAGAGATTTGTCATGTAATGAAACATAAAAAATATCATTGAAAGTCAAATAAATATCGCAAAAAGTATAGAAATGACAATAAAAGTTAGAAAACTAAGTTGAAAAAGGTGTTGGAAGGAGTTTGTTATGGAGCTTGGTGGTATATTTGGTCTTTCCGGAATAGATGTGTTTTTGGCAAGGAGATTAGCACTAAAGAGAAGATTTTCGATGATGTAGTTTTAAATTCTTTTTCTTGGATTTCGTCTCGTTGTAAGGCCTTTTTTAGTTGGGTTGATTGATTAAAAAATCCATATCTTGTAAATTTGTAATTTCCTAGCGTCTTGCTAGTGTTTTAATAAAATATCTGTTCAAAAAAAAAAAAAAAAAAAAAAAAAAAATAGAAAATAATGTCATTAGTTTTTTTTTATTATTATTATTTTCCTACACTTAAAAAGTATAAGTAAAAGTGAAGTAGATAAAAGTCTAATTATAATGATATTTTTTTGTGTCATTACAACTGCCGGTCACTAAAACTTAAATTTCTTGTAGTGATTATATACTTCAAAAACATGCAGGGTACCCAAAGACATGCATAATGTTTAAAATAAGATTTCAAGCCAGGTATCTCATATGTTCTTAAGAAATACACCCAAGTTTAATATCCCCAATATAATTCAGATGCATATATTCTAAGCTTTTGCAAAATAGTTTATTTTGATATCTCCATGTGTAAGTTGTTGTTGATCAACCATATACTATCGTATATTTGATTAACTGAAATGAAAGAAAACTATATGATACAGAAACTAACGTTATTTACGACTTTATTTGGTGAAAAACGTTTAGGTCATATGTGTACGTTGAACAAAAGGTTGATTGATCAATATATAAATAATGTGATTGATCAATACATGATCAACGTGGTTGATGGAGTTGGTTGGATTACGACATGAAGTATCCAAAACATTGTTGTGTCAAAATTCTAACAGAATATGGCCCCTCCCAAATGCAACTAGTTTTCATTATTAAGCATTATTGTGATCTTGATAATTATTGTCTAAATTAACTCTCAATAGAGATGGGCTCATAAATATTTAGAAGGCGTTGTACAAATTTTTGTTTATAATTATAAGTTCTTAAGTTGCATCATAAAAAAATTATTAGCTAAAATAAGGAGTTACATATATCAGGAAAAAATATATTTAAAAAACAATTTACACTCCGTGATTTAAAATCGAATATACCCCGTACCACACCAGTTTTCATGTGGCTCCGTCCCTGACTCTCGAGCAAAATTCATTATATATAAGTCTAACTAGCATCTTAAACATGGCCGTCTCGTTGTTTTCGGTTATTTTCGGTGACCCTGTGGTATATAACTACATGTAAGCCGCATTAAACACTCGAGCCTAACAAAGTCCATTTAAAAGATGTAAAGTTCGATAATACCCCAAATAACAGAAGTGGGAAATAAGGAATTGAAATCCCACAAATGAAAAGAGAAACATAGTTTAGTGATTAAATTGTACATGTTAACTAACTTTGATATATATAAATTTTGGTTAAATATATGCTTCATGCAGTTATGACTCAAATGAGTCAAACTAAAGATACGCAACATATTTTTACAAATAAACACAAGTACGCAACATATTTAGTAAACTATCAAACGTACGCAACATATTTTCAAAAAATCGTCAATTTACGCAATATTACCTGCTGGCAGCAGGTTACCAGGTTACCTAGTATTAAAAGTTACACCTTTTGTCCCTAAACTGTCTCATATCTCGCGTATGCAGTTATGACTCAAATGAGTCATGGGGACACCCTATGGGGTAAAGCTAAAAATACGCAACATATTTTTACAAATAAACACAAGTACGCAACATAGTTAGTAAACTGTCAAACGTACGCAACATATTTTCAAAAAATCGTCAATTTACGCAATATTACCTGCTGGCAGCAGGTTACCAGGTTAACTAGTATTAAAAGTTACACATTTGGTCCCTAAACTGTCTCATATCTCGCGTACATGATCCTATTTTGGTAACACTCGTTAAAAAAGTTTTTAAAAAAACTTTTTAACATTTTTTTTAAATCGAGATAAAATCTTTTTTTTTTAACTAAAATTTAGAAACAAAAAAGTTAAAAAAATTTAAAATTAAAAAAAATTAAAAAAAGGAAAATTTTTTTTTTTTTTTAAAGTTAATATTTAAAAAAAATAAAAATTAAAAAAAAATATTTGCGGAAAAAAAAATATTTTTTCGCAAATATTAATTTAAAAAAAAATTCTTTTAATCAAAATTAAATAAATAATAATAATTAATTTTTAAAAAATTTAAAAAAAAATCAAATTTTAAAAATAATTTTTTTTTCGCAAATTTTTAAAAAATTAATATTTGCGGAAAAAAAAACTATTTTTAAAAAAAAATTCAGAAAATTAATATTTGCGAAAAAAATATATATTTTTTTTAAAATTTAAAAATATATATATTTTAATTTTTTAAAATTTTTTTATTT
Organism: Artemisia argyi; assembly: GCA_030686995.1. Classification (NCBI taxonomy): domain Eukaryota; kingdom Viridiplantae; phylum Streptophyta; class Magnoliopsida; order Asterales; family Asteraceae; genus Artemisia; species Artemisia argyi. The sequence goes on along the minus strand of CM060691.1, from coordinate 135,641,734 downwards.
TTTTTGCGAAAAATTTAATTTTTTTTTTTTAATTTTAAATTTTTAAAAAAAATATTAACTAAAAAAAATTAATGTAAATTTTTTTTCCTTTTTTTTTTTTTTTAATTTTAACTTTTTTTAAATTTAAATTTTTTTAACTTTTTTTTTTCTAAATTTTAGTTAAAAAAAAAGATTTTATCTCGATTTAAAAAAAAAATGTTAAAAAGTTTTTTTTTTTTTTTTTTAAACGACCGTTACCAAAATTGGATCATGTACGCGAGATATGAGACAGTTTAGGGACCAAAAGTGTAACTTTTAATACTAGTTAACCTGGCAACCTGCTGCAAGCAGGTAATATCGCGTAGATCGACGATTTTTTGAAAATATATTGCGTACGTTTGACAGTTTACTAAGTATGTTACGTACTTGTGTTTATTTGTAGAAATATGTTGCGTATCTTTAGCTTTACACCGACACCCTATCTATTCGATCAAAATATATACATATCTATCAAATTTGGGCCTTAAATATTAATACGTGTAACTGGACTTGATGAAATATTGTGGCCCTCTTGAGATGCATGTCACCTATCTTAAATCTTTTGAAGAAGAACAACGTTAGGGATCTTTTTATTGAAGACGGTTACACTTCTAAATTTCTAAAGTTCCCAAAGAGCCGCTTGAACTACTAAATCAAAGGCAAGTCTCTGGTTTTTATCCATATGCATGGTTTCCCTCAAGTTGTTTAACAAGACGTCCACCATAAAGCAATCTCTCCTTCCAAATATTTTTTGCATGTGGATTTCCATTTCTTGATCTTCATCACAAAAGGGGCAACGGGTTGAATGAAGATCAATTCCCCTATGATTTTGGGTAACCCGTGTTGGGAGGCGTTGTAAAGCCTTTTCTCCAAGAGTTGATGTTGAGTTTAGCGGATATTTTTGGTTCCATGACTCCATCTAACATTGTGACCGTGAAATGGTTGGAGACAGGGGTGTGCAGAATTCGGGTTTCAACCACCAAAACCGAAAATCAAAACTAAACTTAACCGAAAAAGCTCAAATTAAATTTATAACCGAACCAAATTTGTCAAAACCGAAATAAATATTTGGTTCTCGATTCAAATAAGGTTTACACAATAAACCTTATTTGAATCGAGAACCAAATATTTAAACCAATTTTGCTAACCACTATGTCAGGCGTTGGTTTGAATATGATGAACTTCATTCAACCCGTAGGCATTGGGCTCCATTATGTCAGGCGTTGACCTTATAGGCCGATACCATACCCATCTCCAATTGGTTATAAAAGGCCCGATTTGGTTAATAGTTGTAGCGTGCCAAACTGCCAACTATAACTTAGACTAATGCTAGTGGTGACCATTTTCTCACCCAAGCAACCCCGCCACATCAGCGCCACTTCAGCTTTTTCTCTCCACAACTCCACCCCAACCACAATTAGCTAAGGTGACCACAAAAGCAACCCATAATTTTTTATTTTTTTTTTCTTTCTAATAAATTAAAATTTCATGCAATATCTATTACCTATATTATAAGTAAGAGGCTTTATGTTACTGTGGAGGCTTCAAAAAATTCTTCCAAAAATATGACATGTGGCGTTGAAAAGCTAAATACCCTCTCTCATTTACCTACTCTTTTATTCACACAAGCTCCCTCATTTACCTACTCTTTTATCTCAAAACACACCTTTAATTTCAACCTCACCACTCCATCTCTATTCTCTTCTTACTGCTTTGGACTAGCAAATAAGTCGAGCACCAAGTATAACTTTGACATTCTCTTCTTTCGTATTAGTGTCGGATCTTTTGAGAGTTTTTATCCCTTTCTCATCTTTTCTTTTTAGATCTATAAAAATACATGGATTCATATCTTTATTTGTGAGTTTTTATCCCTTTCTCATCTTTTCTTTTTAGATCTATAAAAATATATGGAAGATGTTGCACTTGTTTCGGTTGGTGAGGCAACCGAAACTTTGAAAAGTTTGCCCTGCGACGCGTTGCTTGTGGCCTGGCTAGCGGGGGAGACGCGTCGATTTGCTCGGTTGTGGTCACCCTCCAACGCCCATTAGCATTAGTCTTACAGTTGTCAACCATGTATCATGTATTTGTTGTTAGTATATTATCTCATATAGACTTCACTTGTTTTTTTTACTACTTTCTTATGTTTGCCTCACTCGTTTAAACTGTATCCTATATATCTACCCTTGCTCAGACGTAACTTAGTTTTTAGATGATGACTGTTAGCTCATTGTTAAAAGATAATCGGTGATATAAGAGGGAGATATATGTCTAATAAATATTAGTTAGCAAGAAGGAAGAACACAGAAGGAAATTGACCGAATAAGAACCCAAAGGAAATTTGTAACTTGTGCCCATTTAAACCAAATGAATTGTCGATTACATGATGGTTTTAATAAAAGTTCTTTGTCTAGTATCAAAGCAAACTCAATATATGTGTGCATGTGCAGCCGTGTATTCAAACATAGAAAAATCTTAACAATATTATATTCAAGCAACTGGCATTTGTAATTGCTCTTATTCAAAACGCTTCCTCGGGAAGCATTAGACTCTTAATCAGGTTTTATTTTAATGTGTATGTCATTTTACGTCATTTACATGTAATTAGAGCTACAAATACGTTACCAAACGTTTTTATTAGGCAAACAGTCACAGCCAACTGCTACTACTAAGTACTAACTGCTACGACCAGGGACGGAGCCAGGAATTAGGAATAAGGGGGGCCGAAATTTTTTTCTCAAAGGTTAGGGGGGTCATTTGCCTATAGTTGCGTCATATGCTTAAATTTTATAAGGAAATAGCAAAGCGATTGGGCATGTTGGAGGGGGCCGAGCACCCCCTGGCTCCCCCACTGTCTCCGTCTCTGGCTACGACTTAGTGCTATTGCTAATGGCTAGTGCTATAGGAAGTTGTAGATATGATCTAGATAAAATTTCATACAAAACTTGTTAAAAACAGATTTTTCTGAGGAATTTTGGAAGGAAAACTTCCTGAACGTTGGTTTTCTACCTTATAGTGCTACTATTAACAAATCTCATAACTTGTGATCTATGTAAACAAGGGTTCACCTCTGTGAAATTATATCAAACATAAAAGTCCTCACTTCTCCATATCAAAGGAGGTCACTTTACACACAATATTTACACTATCAACATTGTACCATAAAACATATTTGAAAATCTTGCTACCCCTGTGGTATCTTCTTAACATGAATGTCAAAAAAGCCTAACCTGATTCCAACCAATTAACTGAATCCGATTCATCTCTCGTTGTGTCTTCTTTCGAGAAAAAAACATTTCAAAATGCCAAACAACATAGATACTTCATCACTTTGCGCTTTTTTATCCCACTAGCATTCTCCTTCTTCACATTTTTTGATGTATTTTCAGAACTACTCAAAGATGCTGTTGTTATGTAAACACCACCATTTGAAGAGTTTTGGTTCTTATTTTCCACACCATAGGTCTTTTGACCCGAAGGCTTGCAATCTTCATCATTTATAAGCGACACTGTTATTAAATATCACAATAAGCACATAGCAGACATAATAGGGAGAACAAAACCGAATCAAAAGAATGGTCAAACGAATCAAAATGGGTTCAAGCATATATATGATAGGGGTGGCTTCGGTTCATCCCAAACACTTTTTATTTGAGTTTTCTTCTATATTTTTTATAGGATAAATATATTAGATATGACTACAAAGATATTGTTATTTCAATAGTTAATTGCTTGATAAAATTATTTAGGAGGTTCTATGCATTAAATGACTTTTTAGACATATTTCTTTTTAAGTTACGAGTTGTTTTTTATTAATCAGCCTAAACCATAAGATAAGACATTTTCCAAATCTACCCATTCAAATTAAACGTGTTAAAATCACCATGTCTAGAGGAACATCATACCTAAAGTGGCAGGACGTATGATCACTTCTTTTGACTTTACAGGTTGAGAAAGATTGAATTTGACACTTGAATCTGTAATATCTTGATGTGTAACGTCTTCATCTAGTTCTTGTAACAGGGCCATAGAGTCAAAGTATTCATCTGATGTCATGCTTAAGCAACTTGAATTAGTGGAACTAGAAGAGCATGATACAGGATCAACAAGATCGTTTAACTCAAAGTAGTCTCCCCTCAAAATACAATCCATTTCGGTGTCGTTTCCAAGAAAAGGATCTTGAGATGTCATGGTCATGAGTGACGGTCCGGTGTTGTTTTCCATTGTCTTTTCCTACAAAACATATAACAACCTCACATGAACACACTAGATCGTGAAAAAAAATAATATCAAAATACTAAAATGCGTCGGATACTATTACAAAAGATGCATTATTCCAGTAATAATCTAGTTTTTAAGATGATATGAGAGGGTGTATGCAACAAAAACTGCATTTTGAGTGCCTTTGGATAGGTTTGACCCCTTGATTAGTTTATTTTTAACTTTTTATTTATATTATAGTTTTGACATGTTATAGACATTATGTATAATTGTATATACCTAAATCAAATATGCATAAAGGATGAAATTTTTTAGATCTAACGGACAGTCGGACACCAAGAGATGACATAAACTGACTCACCATAAGTTCCCTAGTAGAAACGTGTCCTCTACTATTCATGTTCGATTCTGTTGTTGGCCCCAAGTTAATGGAGATTTTAACATCAATATTTGCAGTGAAGTGCCCAAAGGGTGATCTTTTACCATCAGCCCAAAATACCCTGCATAGTGATCTATGATCCTGCATATCGTCCAACCAAACCTGTTAGTACGCTTGGCAGCATATAAGTACATTTTGATTATGAAAAACATCTAATGTACCCTTCAATAACAACAAAAACATGAGTATTATGATAAATACAATTGTGAAACAAGTAGCAATTTATAAATGACAGGAACCCGTTGTCTTCATGTGACAAGGTGTTTGGATGCAATTTCTTTAACCAAGTAGAAATATATTTTTAAATTACAAAAGGTTATGAAGTATAAATTTGTACATACTACATACCTTCTTCATATTATTGTTGCACTTATCGGTTATTTTGTACTCTTGCATCACCCAATCAGTTTTTCGTCCGTGTGGGACTCGCCCTTCATAATATTGAAGTGTAGTTCTATAACCAATGATGGCAGAGTTGGAAAATATCTCATGAGCCTCCCCTGTTTCCAACCAATATCCGCACTCTGCATCCTTATTTACCCCAGAGCACAAGTACCACAAATCAACTGCAACAAATATATTTTGCTTTGTAAGAACTAGTCCATCAAGGTGGTTAGACACATCTATCAGCCAAAAGGTCGATGTGGGTCAAATAGATATTTAAAACACCAGTTATTATGGAAGCACATTGAATGGGTCCAGGTGTTAAAAGTCACACTGAAGATATTTCAAAATGCATAAAACCTCCTAAATCTCACTGACTGTTTATTTGTGATAATATGGTTTTTTAAGTCATACTGAAAACGTGAATTTGTAAAATTCAAGCAGGAAAAGATAAAGAGTGTTAACAGGTCAGCCCAACCAACCTGACCCATTTTGACCATTCTAAAATCACCCAATTTGACTAGAAACTATCTCAACCGGTTACCCAACCCACATGACTGAACCACATATTCTCCTCAACTAGTTTCACACGATTATTCTAAACGAAATAACAAATCGGTAACCATTCGTACAAGATCATGAAGGATGAATTCAGAATCTTGAATTTGTCAATTGCTAAATGGATGATGGCAGAAAAGTTGAGCAACCTAATTATATACTTGCAATTAGCTAAAGTATTGACACTAACCAGGTAGATCTGAAGGCTTATACTTGTATGGATTTACATCAGAAGTTACGTTCATCGGAAGAGGTTTTCCGCTCTTGAAGTTGAATAAGGACATAAAGATCCCCTCATCGGTCCAGTATTCATTTTCGGCAGCAAGAGGGATGCATGTTGATGGACACATTGACAATAACTTGACTCAAAATATTGTTGCTACGCGAAGGAACAAAATGTGTAAATTAGATAAGAAATGGTAATAGATTCTTGAAATATGCTTTCATAAACATAAAACCCAAAAATTTAAACCCCATGTACAAGAGTTATACGGTACCTATTTAACCGAATCAATAATCCTCACTTCGACCATAACAAAGGTCTAAGGGGCTTTTTGGGATTTTTTCTTAAACTTGATTAATCTGCTTATTGCGTGATACAACACATAACAGTTCTAGCATAATTTAGATACCTTCTCGAATATGCTTATCTAATTATCGAGTATGAAATAAGCAGTTTTGAAAGGCTTTTATTCCAAAATGCTAATCTGTTATTTCAAAAACCTTTAAAAAACTATTACAGCACTAAAAATATCAAGAAGCATATAATTCCATAAGGTAAGTGTGTAAGACCAATGAATCAAAACCTTTATCATATTGACTTTAACAGTCAAATTGACCAATTCACAAATGATGGTCAAAGTTATAACCATGTATACAATGATTAACAATTGAAGTATTTAACATCCATCCACTTCATATGATCACTTAAAAACAAGAACATCATGATCAAACTATATTCATCGCCATTATCAAAATAATCTAACTATATAATACATTCACTCAACTCATCGAGTCATTAATGGGTAAATTGATGAGGTTTTATCCTCAAAAGGTTACCCGAGAAGGGCGAGTCTTTGACGCAGATATACGAGGCCTAAAAGGGTATCCAGTGACCCTTTCTAACTCTTCCCTACCACTCTCAAAAGTGTAACTAATGAGGTTTGAACTATTGACCTCGATCTTGTGAGTAGCTAAAGTGCCTTAACACTAGTGGTTTAAGTCAACCAATCATCATTTAGTATATTTCACAAACATTTAAACATATGATTATAAACACAAATATGTATGAGTATACACATAATTTTACAAGAATAAAGTATTGTGTGAAATACCTGTACGGTCAAAATCTTTCACCAGCTTGAAGTGCGTGTGTGTGTTTTGCTTTTGCTTAGTCATGTGAACAAGAATGTGGGCATATATTTATAGGAAGAAATATAAACCATGGTATATGTTTGGTTAATGAAGTGGTTTTGGCCTTTGGGTGTTGGTGCATATGATCACTTTGTTAAGCTTACGTGGCGTGTTTTTATTGGTGTGATTATGTAAGTGGCAAACTAGATTCAGTGTTTCAAACGACCGGTAACGTAGTATTTGATGACGTAAGCAGTTAAACGCGGCTTTCTTGGAAGCTTCTCCCTCCTTTTTTTCAAACAAGGTAAATTCTACTGTTCCGTACGTTCAAAAGTATGTTGTGATTGTTGTCTTCTTTAGCTAGAGTACTTTTTTATTATAAATAAACAAAAAATTTAAGTATAGTAATCTAGTTTTATACAGTAGTTGTTTACTTGATATGTTACTTAAACTCTAAGTTAATATGTTCAACTTATTAACACCAACTTAACTAGACTTATTACCATGACATGTTACTTGCTTAAAAAAAACTAACATGACGGTGTGATCATTGACAAAGTTTGAACATATATCTTAAAAGGGAGCGTATTTGCATACTCTCCTTTTTTTATTTATTTACATACATTATTGTACAAGTATTTAATGATACAACTGAAAGTGTCCAAATCAAAATTAAAAGTGTTATCGACAAAGTATTTAATGCAATATATAATACTCCGTATAGGACAACTGTCAATTGCAGTAATTAGAGTGTGTCAATCAAAATTGAAAGTGTGCAAATCAATTCTTATCTTAAATGATCAAAGATGTATATGTATTTTGGCAGGGCCAAAAAGCTAGAGTAAAATGTAGAGTAAAAGTTATAATTTTTTTTATGTAACAACAGTTATTACTTATTACTCATTATGTTTTCTTTGCTTTAAAATCACGTATTATGCATGACCTTTAATGGTAATTTGATAATTTCATTCATCTTTATCTTCTAAATCTAGGCAAACACAACGAATTCCGCCCAAAATGCCAGTTTCTTGCCAAAAAAACAAAAACACATAAAAACTAAATTGAATTATTTGAGATTAAAAAAAAGGTATTTGGGTGAAGGTGAAAAAAAATGATGGTTAAATCTTTTGTACGAGAGAGAGAAGATTTAGTTAAGCATTATGACAAATAATGTCAAACATTATTAAATAAAAAATGAGTATAAAAATAATAAAGGAAGCAAAATGTGTTATAAATTATAGTTTTTATAGCTTAAAATGTACGTTTAGCATACAAAAATTATTGGACAGCAGATTAAGAAAAAACATATACTCAAGTTTTGACGTTGTGTAGCTCTTCTGCACAACTGATATATAAGATTAAAAATTAAAAGGAAAATATAGGAGGCCATCTAGGTATTGTGTTTTTAAACATATAGAATGTCCGTTTTTTTAAATTAATTCATATGCCATCTAAAGTATATGTTTGTTTTCGTTTACACTAATTTTAGTAAAATTTGATTTCGATAATTATCAAATGATAACAATGAACCTAGCAGTATCATATTAAAACTACATGAACAAAAAACTAGCCGCAAAATTTCACTTTCATCCTTTTAAAGTACTTTTGATGATATATAGTCACAATTAAAACAAGCGTATAACTGGTATGGGTATTTCACACAATACTTGTCATTCATATTGCTTTCATAAGTTAGAGGTTAGTTCCTTAGTTATGCATTACAATTTTCGGGCATGAATATGCTTAAAATTGGTGTAAATGAAAACAAAAATATAGTTGGACAACCTAATAGTTAATTTTAATAAACGGGCGACATCTTTTCCTTTTCTCAAGTGAGCCTTACTGACTAGATTTTAAACATATTCTCTCTGCTCTAACAAACTTTGCCGCCTAATCGACCATTAAAAAACCTTCAAATAACACGATTTCTTCACCATTTTCGTTAAATCACTATTTTGCATATTATATCTATTTTCCCTTTGGAAAAAGGTTAATACATGGGTAAAATGGATGATAATGGTGATAAGGAGAAGGTCTGCAAAAGGAAAGGGGTTGAAGAAGGTAATAATGGTCTGAATGTGAATATAGGAAATAAGACAAATATGGGGAGTAATAGTAATAAATACTGAGGCTTGCAATGTAAGTACTCATGTTGTTAACTGCTTTGTTTCTGAAAAGTTATGATAGTAAGTGTGATAATAATACAGAGAATGAGATGCAAAATCATGATGCTGAGGAAAGTTGGAAGGAAGTAGAGTATCATATGAATTTAAAAAAATCGTATGCAAAATTAGTATATAAAGAGGAAAAGAAAGTTGATAATAAGTTGATGTTAAGACCAACAGAGTATGATGAGAATGGTAATGAGATTGTTATTTTTTATGAGGAGTTTGTGGCTACTTGTAGTGTAAAGTGGAAATATACTCTCTGTGGTCAGTTTGTAGGCTATAACAAATGATTTTAAGGCACAATTTGAGAAAAATGCGAAGTATGAATGGCTTTAAGGATATTGTTTATAAACGGAATGTATCTCTTTAAGTTTCACAATGAGGAATGGATGAACTTTGTCGTAGAAAATGAACTTTGTCGTAGAAATGGGATATTCATGTAAGCTTGGTTAAGTGGAACCAAAGAAGTTTCCTTTTTGGGATCAAAATGCACAACTTTCCTATGGAAGCTTGGGCTAATAAGGGCATAAGTGCACTAGCAAGCAGATGTGGTAGACCTTTGAGAATGGATATTACGAGTGCAAATATTGTTGGTGTTTGAAGAATTGGTTATGATAGAGTCTTAGTTAAGGTAGATGCTAAGAAGGATTTGGTGAATTATATTGAAGTAGTGTATATGAATGCTCAAAAGGAAGTTTAAGACAAGAAGGAAATACAAGTGGTATATAGTTGGTTACCACCAAAATGCAGTCAATGTATAGTTTTTTGCCATTTCAGATGGTAAAGGCAAGCAAGAGCTGAAGTAAAACAATTATGAGAGTACTAATAATATGGAAAGGGGTAGTAGATGGTGGTAGAGCAGAATAATACAAAGATGGATTTAGAGAGGTCAACTATAAAAAGCGTGTTAAAGATTAAGCTATTGGAAAGCAAGTGTACAAACCTAAAACACAACAATGTAAAAAAAATGGCGTCTATGGAGGAAAAATGAATAATGGGAACCAGAATGTATGCAACAACAAAAACTCATCTAACTTTGTGTTAATACAAATATCGCCTAAAAACGTTATTTATATTTTACGATCTTTGCTAAGTTTTGTTAATGACAAAGTATGAAGTTTAGCTATAAGTAAATCATCACTTTAAGTGTTTAAGTCTTGTTTAACTAAAGTTTACATTTCCTTTTAAACAAAACATTGTTTTTATTTCTTAAATTAGAAAGTGTTTTGTCACATCACATTTATTTCTTAAAATAGTAATGTCAAATCACATTTAGGGCAAGCTTTGTCCATATACATTTATGGTAAAAAAGAGTGTTTGACTAACCTTATGCTTGCTTGCAAGTCTTGTGTTTAACTAGAAGTAATGTGATGTGACCTTGTTTGGTTTGGAAGATTTATTGCAAAAATCAACTGCAGCCTTGGCGGTACCCTGGGGATACACGGGCGGAACCCTTATGAGGGGTCCGCTATACCCGCCAGACCTGCAGAATGGTTTGCTATAAATACCAAACCATTTGTTAGTTTTGAGCAACCCTTTTAGGACATATTTTCACATACTCTCTAAACTAACTCAGTAACATTTGTCTTGTGTAATTCTCTTATGTAGCAAGGGACTTCACAAGATCATTCAAGAAGTTACAAGCTTCAACTCTAAAGTTGCAAGTCTTGGTAGCTTGGTCATGTATAAGCTTTGGTAGTTTATACTTCATTTGTGTCATATATGTATAAGTGATTGGTTAGTATTTTAGGCCTCAAAATACGTAGTGTGTCGGGAGTTGTTGTACCCTTGTAAAAGAACTAACGGGAGTGGTTGTACCCTTGGTAAAGAACTCGACATCTAGCTTAGTGTCGGTAAAAGTGTAAGCGACGATGGGAGTGGTTGTACCCGTGTAAAAGAACTCGACATCTAGCTTAGTGTCGGTAAAAGTGTAAGCGACATTGTAAAGTTTTTCTCCGCCGGTGAAAGGAGCTTGTTGATTAGTGCTTATAACTCTCGAGTTGGAAACTCGGGGCGTGGATGTAGGGCAAGGAAAAAGAGTCCTTGTAGCCGAACCACGATAAACAATCGTGTTGTGGTTTGATCGTTTCTTTCTTTATCTTTGCTTATTACATGTTGTTCTTTAGTTAGAACGAGTTTGGTACCCGCGCGTTGCTGCGAAATTCTTTTGTTGCCGTTAGCTACTTAACGTGAAGTTTACCTAGGACTGACTTTGCAATTGATATATAAGATGAAGTACTATTTATGTAAATTATTTGAGGACTAAATTTGCAATGAACCACTGAGATGAAGAACAAAGTGCGTACAAATTTTTTTAAAAAATGTTAAAGATAACGGTCGTTAGTTAACAGCCATTAAATAACTAACGACCGTTAGTACCAAAAAAAAAAAAAAAAAGTTACTGTAGCGTCCACTGTAGCAACTACAGTGGTTGCTACAGTAACCTCTTGGGTTTTAGTATATATATAATTGCTAGTTACATATAAAGTTTTTCAAAGAACTAAACAAGTAAAGATGTGTTTGTATCTTCAAACAAAAGTAAAGCTTTTCAAATAACTAAACAAGCAAAGTTAGGATCATCACAAGCAAAGCTTTTCAATGTATGAAACTAGTAAAGTTAGAATTGTTATTTACATAAAAAGCTTTTCAAAGAATCAAACATATAACGTTGTGTTTATATCTTTAAGCAAACTTAAAAGATATTCAAGTTAAATATGACATTAAAAAGCGGTAAACTATTCAACCCCCTTCTAGTTTTCCACAATTGGCATCAGGAGCTACGTTACTCAAGATCTTTAAAATAGAATGTATTTTAAAACTTGGATCGATCCATGAATTTTGAAAATCTCAAAGAAGGGCAACCTATTCAAAACCCACCGCTATTTGAAAAAGAAAACTTATTTGAATGGAAAAGTAATTTTGAAAACTATGTGAAATCAATTGATCAAGATCTTTGGCATATTATTTCTTTTGGTGATTTTAAACCAAAGAAAACAAGTTTTGAAAACCAAGATAACTATCTTGAACTTGATAAAATTCCTAATGGATTAGTGGCCAAGAATAAATCTTTCAAGTTTTCAAACTATATATATATATGACAACCCATAATTTTTTTAGTCTATCAGTTTAATGGTATTACTAATTATTTTATCAGAAAATGCAAATTAGTCATTTTATGACAATTATTGATGATTAAAATTTAAAAATGAGAGGTTATCTTGTTTTCCTGACAAACGACACTGCACGCGTACCGACACCACAGTAGTAATGGTTGAAATTTCATAATTATTTTCGGTGTCAATAACTTTATTTTTACATTATGTTTGTAGAAACATTTCCAGAAATATATTCTTCTCATTTACCAAACCGAGGTATCGCGTTTACACTTTAGCTCAATGGGACACGGTATATACGGTATAATAATAAAATCCACACCTACATATCTCTTTTATCATAATCCTATCCGCCCACTATATCTATCTATTCACTTTATCAACCAAAAACACAGATATGATCAATCGTTTTCTTTTTTCTCTCTTCCCCAAAGGGAATCACGAGATCTTCTAAGGACTATCAAAGGGACAATTATCTTTGCTCAAATCGACTCTCCACAAGACCCTATGGAAGAAAGTGTGTCGAAAATTTCCCTTGTTTGCTTCTTTTAATCCGTACAAAGACCAGTGAATCATCACATGTCTCATCTAAATCTCATCAAAATAACAAAGGTTTCTTAAGGGTGATAAAGGCTTCACTTTGTTTTGGGGTTGCTTTGGATTTGACTTGAGATGATCCCACTTCTCGTTTCCTCACACAATTTTCCCACCGTGAAGAACTACTAAGCTAAGGAATGACATCTTTATGTTCCACACCTACCTATCTCTTTAATCATAATCCTAGCCGCCCACTATATCTATCTATTCACTTTATCTAGTCAAAAACATAGATATGATCAATCGTTTTCTTTTTTCTCTCTTCCCCAAAGGGAATCACGAGATCTTCTAAGGACTATCAAAGTGACAATTATCTTTGCTCAAATCAACTCTCCACAAGACCCTATGGAAGAAAGTGTGTCGAAAATTTCCCTTGTTTGCTTCTTTTAATCCATACGAAGACCAGTGAATCATCACATGTCTCATATAAATCTCATCAAAATAACAAAGGTTTCTTAAGGGTGATAAAGGCTTCACTTTGTTTTGGGGTTGCTTTGGATTTGAATTGAGATGATCCCACTTCTCGTTTCCTCGCACAATTTTCCCACTGTGAATAACTACTAAGCTAAGGAATGACATCTTTATGTTCCAACAATATCATGGTGAAACTCTTTATAACACGTGGACTCATTTTAAGGACTTACTCCAAAAAGTCCCTCATCAGAGCATCAATCTTTGGCTCCTAGTGCAAATATTTTATGATTATGTCAACTACTCAACTAAGCAAGCCATCAACCAGCGGCTAGTGGTAAGTTTCGTGACAAAAATGAGGGGGACTCATGGCTATAACAGAGGACCTTGCCTCTATAACAACGAAAGTTGGAATGACGACCATCGTGAACTTATGAGAAAACGTCAACGCAGTATCCTTAGAGCATTGGTGAAAAAAGAAGGCGAATATAGCATTCTATCTTAAAATGCTTAGTATGTTGTTATAGTTTGTGAGATAAGTATTGACTGATAGTCTCTTTATTTCTATTGTTGTTAGGTTGTGTTTGGGATGTGTCAATTATCATCTATTTTGTCAGTTTAATTGTACATATTGTTTGGAGCTATTCCCCCGGTCCTAAAATTATAGTCCCTATTTGACTTTTTCGGTCTTTCTTACTCAACTTGATTTTAAATATTTTTGTTTGTGTTATACAATACTTGATGAAAATTGTACCAATGAAAAATACATTTAAAACTCAATCCATTCATATATTTTGTATCAAGTATTATATAATATAAACAAAAATATTTAAGGTCAAAGTTGAAAAAAAAGATCGAAAAAGTTAAATGAGGACTATAATTTTGAAACGGAAGGAGTAATATATTTCATCTTTTCACAAAGAAAAAAAAAATGAGCCGCATACATGCATGTTAAAAGTTTAATATTTGAGTGGACTTTAGATACATTATCCTAAAGTTAAAAGACATATTCTTCAAAGGTGTAAATCGATGGGAAGACCTTAATTCCATGCATTTTTTGATGTTAACTGGACCTTTCCCTAAAGACCTGGCCCCATGCAATGAGCATCTGTTCTCATTGACCTAATTAGTTAGGAGCTGGGATCTAATTAGGTTAAAGATATGTTCTACATTTATTTGTTTTTTTGTTTTTTTTGTTTTTTTTTTTTTTTTGAAAAGCGACATAATATAGATCATCATAGAACAACAAAAGCCAAGCTAAACAAACCTTAGCCAAGGCCCACCATAAGCACACTTACAAAAGAAAGAAAACAAGCTCCCAACGAGATAACAGGGAGAGCCCACATACCAAACACGCAAGACAAAAACAATGACACTAGAAATATAAGCACCCAAAGAACAATAGGGAGGACCAGTAGCCCCAAACACCTCCTACTAGACAAAAGACAACTGCAGCACAACAAAAACAAACACTCCACCACTTCTAAGTTCACAAGCACACCACCTGAACAAGTATACACAACATCGATCAACAATAACAAACACACCTCCATTCTGAAACCTAAAAGCATTCCAGCGGATTAAAAACCCACGACTGCCACATAATCGCACCTCTTTTAGCTCTTCTAGAAATCCACTCATAACACTTTATTTGAATCTCCTGGAAAATCTTATTAGCGCTGTGGACTTTTCCTTTAAACACTCGTTCGTTACGAAACTGCCATAGCATATATCCAGTGATCCAAACAGTTGCTTGCCACACCAATTTATTTTGACTTGAAAAATGAGAACCACCCATATGATTCATGATATCTTTTGCTGTAAATGCATTCACAGCACCTACCTTCCACCAGTTAAAGACTTTGCTCCACACACTAGAAGCCATATTACAAAATACAAACACATGATCAATAGATTCAACTCCATCATCACAATGAGGACAAAGGAGAGAATCAAGTTCAAGGCCTCTTTTATCTAACTCGACCCGAACCGGAAGCCTCCCTAGTAACACTCTCCACACGAACACATTTACCTTCTTTGGCACTAACTTGTTCCATCTAGTTTCTTGTACCAACCCGTTAAGAAGCAAACATTTATCATCGATAATGTTTGATAATTCTTTAACCGAAAACATCCCTTTGTCATTGAGGCTCCAACTCCATGAGTCCATACGATCACAATACAAAGAAAACCGAGAGAGTAAGTTTTGCAGCTTTTGTTTTAAGGATTCCATCATATTGAACCAAATTAAAAAACTTGAGTGGTTTAATCTCTTTGAAAGATCCAACTTTAACTTATACAAGTTGATCCATTAAAAAATTGATTTCTTTTTAGTCGCATTTCCTTTGTTGTTAAGAAGTCATTTAGGTATTATTTGACATTATCTTCATACCATATAGTAGTACTCATATAGTCGTTATCTAGTGCAAAACCCCTTGTGTGGCTTTAGGTGAAAAAAATCAATATTTAATTCATTAAAATATTAACTCGTGTGATTAAATTAAGGGTTAATACCGATGTACTATCGTTGTACTTTGAGGCATTTACTAAACATAACTTATTTAATGCATAAATTAGGTTGACAACCGACAAATAACTGAATAAGAAGCCAGCTGTAGTTACCACGGAGTATTTTTTTCCTACAGTTGTCTAGTCCAAGATTTGTTTATAGTATTTGTCTCGTTTTAGCCGTTCGCCATTTCATACAATTGTCTGTCTTTCTTACTTGATAAAGGCAAAAAATGTCATACTAATATTAGCTAGAAAGAATGAACAATGCCAAATAAAGGACGGTGTTATTCATGTATATACTATACATAAACTTTAGTCGAATAAGAAACCAAAAGGAAAATTTGTAGCATGTGGTCTTAGATGATAGCTTCATTCACATAGATTGGTCCTCTCAATTATGTTTGTGGTTCTTGGACACCTTATCCATGATACAACATCAATAAATGCAGTCAACATCTTAATTATTAATTAATTGAACCATATGTGCATACACTCTAGCTAAGAGCCTAAGGTACCCTGCGTTTTCCCTAACGTTTTCCCCCAAAACGCCACCCGACGGCACGAGATGGGTACCGGCCCTCACGTTTTCGAGTCCTAAGCCGTCGTCACCAGCCGAGATGGTCCCGGAAAACGCCACCCGACAGCGCGAGTCGGGTACCGTCCCTCGCGTTTTCCCCTTTTTTTCGCATTTTCTAGTTTTGTTATCCTTTTTCAATTAAATTAAAAGGCTGTGATCTTTTGTATTTGTTGTGTTGTTCGTGTTTTTTTAAGAGTGTAGTAATCTGAGAAGTGCATGTATTTGAGAATGGGATGAGGAAGATGATTGCGTGGGTTTAAAATAATATGTTAGGGTTGTAAGTGGCAATAAAAATTAATGTATTTTGTTTGTTGGACTTGCTTGAGCACATGGGCCTAATGGGTTATGTTGTTTATTTAACATCTACTATTATTTTCCTTATGATGGTTCTAATGTTAAATGGTTATGCGTTGTTTAAAATTTTAAATGGTTCTCATGAAATGGAAATATGGAATTGGTAACGAGTAATTAAGTGTAAAGCAGAGTCGGTAATGATTAATAAGTGTGTGCTAATGAAAATTTTAATGTATTTTTTTCTTTAATGTATTTTTTTTTCTTTTTTTGTTAATGAAAAATTTTAATTTTAGTTAAATGTGTTGATTTATGTAAATATGTTTAAACAAATGAAAAAAGAAAAACAAAAAATATATGTGGTGCTAAAGGGTGCACGACGGCATCAGAAACTGGTGTTATATGAGGGAGAGGGTTTTTGTTGTTATTGTGAATTCTGGTGTTATGAAAAAATATGCTGATGTGGCAGCATTTTTCTCCACGGCACTAGCGGGATGGCACCAGGGTACCTAGTGCTCTAAGTCTATCGGTATTAGCAGTTTAGCACCTAACGTGTAATGTGGCATTGTGTGAAAATAATGATATGATCAATGCATGGGCGTTGTTGCTTATGAGATGACAACATCAAAGCGAAACCTGGAATTTTTTATGGACTGATTAACTTTGTAAATTTGAATGATAGATGTATCTAAGAATTTTTGTATATAAAATCTACAAGGTTACAATATTATCAGGTTACTGCAAGTTTTTGATTAAAAGGACTTTTAGTATCACAGGTAAAATGACATAAGGTACTCGAAGAAGATCAACTTTGCTCTAGCTCTAAAGCTAAAATTAGTTTTCCATGTTATTCGAAAAAAGATAGACGGCAATATCAGAATACCAAATTTGATAGTGACAAGATGTCCAAAAACACTAAAATTAATATTGAGTACCCATGTGTACGTTGTGTACTTAGTGAAATACAATCCCACTAGAAGTGTGAATTTTCATCTTCTCATTTTCTTATGGAAATTCTACATATTATATATCGAAAATTTTTAACTTTTTTTACAATGACACACTATTATTGGTTATAACTGAAGCCAAAAGAGGTGTACCATAAAAATGATTTCATATCTCAATCTATAATTTGGAAACTTCTTACAACATAACAAGCAAGTAATTAAGTAGGTGTGATGATATTTTTCAAGACTATGTTCAGTTCTTCTTTTTATATCTAGATTCTCAAACACAGGTAACCAGTTGTAAACAGCAAAATTGTGAGTAAACTTTTCACTTTAAATATAAGAAAGCTGATTCAGTAGAATAAATAGAACAACAAAGTCGTTCTAGTATAGTGGTAAGTATTCCCGCCTGTCACGCGGGTGACCCGGGTTCGATCCCCGGCAACGGCGTTCACCTTTTATTTTTTTTTCCCTTCGTGTTGCTTTCTTTATTCGTAGTTTTTCTGGTCAAATTCACACAGAAGTGGTCTACTGCGACGTGACGTGTTCAATATTGCATTTGTGTACATGGAATTTCTATAGATTTACATATAATTAAAAAAAAAAAAAGTTTTGACATTTACTTATCATTTTTAGTTGGTAAGTACTAGTAACAAGGGGGGATCTAGCTTATACACAAAGTATGCACACATATTTCATGTGTAAAAATTTAGTAGTGTATTTTTGATTTTTTTTTTCAAGAGTTACTACAAATTTATAAGTGTGCGTGCACCTTCTAAAATACATACAAATTATCCGTGCACACTCTAGATGCGAAAGAAAGGAGAAAGAAAAAAAAAGTTTGACTAATTATGTTGGCTGTATATTGAAGAAGATGTTCTAAGTGTCGGTGAGCTAAAAGCATCTATGTTTGGCCCAATTGCAATGTAAACTTCTTTAGCTATAAATTTATATTTTGAGCCCACACGTCCCTCCCAAGCCCAACCTATTTTAAACTATAACTTTTACAAACTTACACTTATCTATTTTATCATTTTATTTATTTACTTTAATATTTTATTAAATCTGATAAGTATTCTTAATATTACAAGTACGATTGAGAACTCACGATGTTTTATATTTACATTGATATGTTTTTAGTATTTATTTTGTCTATAGTGTAGTAAAATGAGAAATTAATCTATATGAAAATTTGTCTTTTACATATTTTTATGGTTTATTTATTATACGATTTTTAGATATGAAATTGTGAGCTTGTCGTTCACTCACATACTAGCATTAGTTTAGTTCTTATAACTCTCATAAAAAGAAAATTGTATAAGTTGAATCTTGAAATCCTGACCCAAAAAAACTCGACCCCAAGTTTAAGCTTTAAAAGGGTTTGTAAAAGGTTGAATCTTTAAGCTTCAAGGTTTTGTTTTTGAGGTTATAGAGGTGATCAAGTTGAAGGGTAAAAAGGCTTCAAGGTTTATTTGACATCTAAAATCTTGAATTATTGAAGTTTGAAGGTGTCCGCGTGGAATTCAAGTCTTGGTGGTTCTTTGGAGACAAGTAAGGTTTAGCTTTATCTTGAGTTTCAAGAAAAGTGATTACTTGGAGTACAATATATATCAAGGTTGTAGACCTGAGGTGAAAAGATCGAAGCTTTGGGGTTTTCTAAAGATTAGTAGATCGATTATTACAAGAAAGCGGGTTTAGCTCACCATTTGTGAGACTTGTTTGTTAAGTTTGTCTAAAAGAAACTTGACAAGGTTTGTAGCAAGGTTAAAGAAGAATGACTAGTATGAATACTAGGTTAAACATAAAAAATCTCGATGGGGAAAATGTCCAAAAGCATGGAGGTTCAAAAAAAGTTGGGTTTAAGCAACTTGATCCTGGTGTTAAAAGAGGATTCCATGGAGTACATGTTCAAAGTGTGTTTGGTTTGAGGTGGAACTTCAGGGAGCTCAAGAAAATCGTGAAGTTGAGGTAATTTAGGATAGTAATGATTATGTTGCAGTGGCTTAAAGAAAGTTGGAGGTTAAACAACTTGATGGAAAGACAAACACGAACTGCTTGGTAAAAGAGTAGGAAAATGTACATCTTGGCATAAAGGTGGGGGCATACATTACGGAAATTGGAGTACGTGGTAAAGAGGGTGCAGAGGGTATTGCTGTTGAGAGGAAGAAGGTGAAGGAGGTCTAAGTAAGCTAACTCGGATATTTACTAAGGTACAATGCTTAACAAGGTGGTCCCTAGTTCGAGGTTCCAACATTGGATAAAGATGTTGAATATCAGTATAGACTAAGAATTACTACTAACGTGAAAATTGTTATAATATAGTAGCAATTATTAGTGGGTTACAATGTAATTAGTCTATGCAATGATTTATTTGTACCTAGTTAAATATAGTTATGATTAAACTTAAACTATGATTGCTTGATGTGCAAGGCAAGCAAGGTAATTATTGAATTCGAATTTCATAAGGATTATAAGAGCCCCCTTCCTCATCTCTATAAATAGAGATGAGGGGATACTAATTGATACATTCTTCTTTACTCATTAATTAGTTAATACAATGTAACGTTTGTGGTCACGTGTGTGATAATTTTGAGTCAATATTCCACTTTCTAGCTTATAAGGTTTTGTTGGTCTTTTTTCCAACATAGTTGTTTTACTGAATTAGATATTAGTGTTTAGGTTTTATCAATTATTTATTTGTGGATGTATCGATTGATTAAAGATTAGGATTTAGGGTGTTTGAGTTGAATCTTTCGAGTGAACAATGAAAATGTGAGGGGGTCAGTCGTTTCTGGTTAGTGATATGAGAGATGAGCATGAGGAGAGAATAAAAATTGCCTATTAAAATTCCATTTCTTTAAAAGTATTTGGTTTTCGAATCAAGAATCGTGAACTCAAATCGAGCCGACCCAAAAACCAAAAAATCCGAAACTCAAGAACCAAACTTGAAAGGGGAATTGGCAAAAAAAGGCATCATACTTGCCACCTTTTGTCATTGTATGTAGCGTATTTTTTTTATAAAAATTATTATAGCACTAACTTTTCAAATCCGTGTCATTGTGTGTACCGGTGACTTGTTTGACCTGTTGCAGCAGGTTGAGTTAACCATCGTTTATTTTATTATTGCAACGTTAGTCCTTTATTATTGCAACGTTAGTCCTTCAAACGTTTTCGTCCGTTTTCGCACGTTTTCGTCCGTTTTTGTCCGTATTTACACGTTTTCGTTCGTTTTTACACGTTTTCGCCCGTTTTCGCACGTTTTTGTCCGTATTTACACGTTTTCATTCGTTTTCAACCGTTTTTACACGTTTTCGTCCGTTTCTTCACGTTTTCGACCGTTTTTACACGTTTTCGCCCGTTTTCGCACGTTTTCGCACGTTTTTGTCAGTATTTACACATTTTCATTCGTTTTCAACCGTTTTACACGTTTTCGACCGTTTTCGCATGTTTTTGTCTGTATTTACACGTTTTCGTTCGTTTTTGACCGTTTTTACACGTTTTCGTCCGTTTTTGTCCGTATTTACACATTTTCGTTCGTTTTGACACGTTTTCGCACGTTTTATCCGTATTTACATATTTTCATTCGTTTTCGACCATTTTTACACGTTTTCGTCCGTCTTCGCACGTTTTCAAAAAAAAAATTGATTTTTTATTTCTAGAAAATAAAAATTTTGAATTTTTTTTTAAAAAATTAAAATAATTTTTTACTATTCGAAAAAAAAAATTATTTTTCGAAAAAAAAATTAAAAAAATTTTGAAAAAAAATTAAAATAATTTTTTATTTTTCGAAAAAAAAATTATTTTTTTTTCAAAATATTTTTTTTTTCAAAAAAAAAAAATATTTTGAAAAATAATTTTTTTTGGAAAAATAAAAAATTATTTTAATTTTTTTTCAAAATTTTTTTTTCAAAATTTTTTAATATTTTTTTTCGAAAAATATTTTTTTTTCGAAAAATAAAAAATTATTTAATATTTAAAAAAAATATTTTTTTCAAAATTTTTTTATTTTTTTTTTCGAAAAATAATTTTTTTTTTCGAAAAATAAAAAATTAATTTTTTTCAAAATATATATTTTTTAATTTTTTTGTTTTTTTTCTTATTTTTATGGAGAAAACGGACGAAAACGTGTAAAAACGGTCGAAAACGAATGAAAATGTGTAAATACGGAGAAAAACGTGTAAAAACGTGCGAAAACGGGCGAAAATGTGAAAAAACGGACGAAAACGTGTAAAAACGGTCGAAAACGAATGAAAACGTGTAAATAAAACGTGTGAAGACGGACGAAAACGTGTAAAAAGGTCGAAAACGAACGAAAACGTGTAAATACGGTCAAAAACGTGAAAAAACAGACGAAAACGTGTAAAAACGGTCGAAAACGAACGAAAACGTGTAAATACAGACAAAAACGTGCGAAGACGGACGAAAACATGAAGAAACGGACGAAAACGTGTAAAAACGGTCGAAAACGTGTAAATACGGATAAAAACGTGCGAAAACGGGCGAAAACGTGTAAAAACGAACGAAAACGTGTAAATACGGACGAAAACATGCGAAAACGGACGAAAAACGGACAAAAACGTGTAAAGGATTAACGTTGCGATAATAAAGGACTAACGCTGCAATAATAAAACAAACGATCGTTAACTCAACCTGCTCCACAGGTCAAACAGGTCACCAGTACACACAATGACACGGATTTGAAAAGTTAGTGCTATAATAAAAAAATAAAAAAAAATACGCTACATACAATGACAAAAGGTGGCAAGTATGTTGAATTTTTTTGCCAATTTCACAAGTTGAAACTAAGGTTCCAAAGCAGTTCAATTCTTCTCGGTGCCCGTCCGGTTCTCTATTCTTATGCTCATTCCTGTGACGTCTATATGAAGTAACTCAAACTCATAAAACCCCATTAGAAATTCCGAATTTTATAAAACCTACAACCCAAAATATTCGAAAAGCAAACTTTACAATTTTGGGCCCAACTTTTCATTCGATAATGATAAAAAAGTTTAAACTCAAAAATCTCAATTATAAATAGGGTCACATAATAATTTGCACATCATAAAAAGCCTTCACCTTTTTATTCATTCTCTCATCATCTCACTTTCTTTGAGGATTCACGTCGAACAGGTTCTCTTCTATCAATTTCTATCAAACAGTTTTACATAAATCATATGTTATTTGTTTGGTTTTTTATTAATCAGGGTTTCCGTTCTTTTTTAGGGTTTATCTGGTAGCTAATTTTGGTGCCCTAATTTTATTGTTTATTTATTTATAGCTATTGATTAGTATGTTTAGTGTAGATGGACAGATGGTAGTCTGATTTTGTGGGCCCGGTTGTTGTGATTTGTGTGAAGTAGTGTGTTTAGGATGTAAAAGATGAAGACTTGTTGTGCGATTAACTCGGATAAAAGACCTAAGGTCTATGGGGACCCTAGGCGGAATTAGGGTGTGTTGTTACTTGTTAGGTGTGTTTTGATGTTGTTTGTTGTTATCTTTATTGGTTATACGGTATAACGCGTAAGTATAGATGATCATGTAATCTCACATGTTTTAAAATTGGTTTTTTTATTCAACCTGGCCGAACTCTGATTTGTGGTTTAACCGGTGGCTCAACCGGGTTTTTACCCGAAATCGGCTTCCGTAACCGTCAGGGCTAACCTTGGTTTTAAAACATTGTGAAACGACTGATCATTATGTGTAAAAAAATTTGTGGCTGTGTGTGGAGAGAGATTATTAATTAGTAGTAGCTATTAGTATTTGCAAAGAGAGTTGGGAAAAAGTGGCGTTGCTGTTGAGATAGATCATATGTGAATTTGTTATACGAATGTGGACAATTGTCGTAGAGACATAGATTCTTGAAATCTAGGCCATATGGAAAATGGTTAATTCATAAATATGCTACCTTCCATATGAATTTCTCTTGGCCGTCTTCTACTTCTATCATTCATTGTTTACAAGAGTATGAATCTAGGCTAGATTTACATTTTACTTTTAAGGTTTACTTTTATGCTAAGCTTAACTTTGTTAGCTACAAATTTACTTTAAAGAAAATGGTAGGTCTAAAAAGGAATGAATTATTAATCGAAACTACCATATTTTAGAATGCTATCGCGCTCACCAGTAGTCTTGAAACTACAGCTTGGAATATGGTATTACAATTTAGCGCAGTTTGTTCTTGACTCCTTTCATTGTCAAAAGTTTCCCTTCACGGGAGGGGTTTGTCTGATAGGTATAAGATGAAGGGAATGAGACTGACTCCTTTAGAAGTTGTAACGGTTGATTTATTAGGGTTTAAAATATGTAACAAAATACATCGATCTAAACCAACTTAAGATTTGAATAATAGCCTTCCCCAGTTGAATCGAAAGCAAAATAATTTTTAATGAGTATTGCCTTATTCATTCTCAAGTTGTAACCAAACATGTTTTTGTTAGCTTAAGTTACTTGTTACGTACATATCTAGCCTGAACGAGTTGCGTACTCACTTATTTTCTCTTTTTTGTAGTTTGTTCTTTTGCATTGTTTCATGGATTAGTGACACATGGAAACTGTTAATTATGACTTAATGTAATTTTTTTTATTGGTGATATTTGGTTATAGGCAAAATGATCAGATTGTTCAAAATAAAGGAGAAGCAGCGTGAAATTGCTGAAAACTCTAATGGGATGCCTCCGGCCAAGAAGCAAAGTCCAGGGGAATTACGTTTAAACAAAGGTACATTGAGTTATTAATTAATGAGTCAATCTTAGTAACATGAACTCTATGGTTCTGCTTAGTGATAATCACCATTAATAGAAGATAGCTTATCTTTTAATGTGGTAAGATCGTCATTGCAATCAAGTTGTCATTATACACTTGCTAACTTATAATGGACTGAAAGCTGTTTCAGTTTGACCTTTTTTTTTTTTTTTTTTTTTTTTTTTTTTTTTTTTTTTTTTTTCCCCCTACATTCAAGTTATCACTACACTCCTGTTTTACCCAACTGGAAATATAATATGCTTGTAAACGAGTCAATAGCAAAATTACTTCTAAGCTTCTATCATATTTTGCAGTAAATCTATATAAGCATTCGTCGCTGCTGTGACGCGCTTTATTATTTGCCAAAAAGTGCTATCTTTGTTAGCCTTGTTCTTATTCTTGAATCTCGCATTGAGAGCCAAAATCTCTCTTTAATTGTATTTTTTTTTTTTTTTGTTTTGTTGCAGATATAAGTGAGCTAAACCTACCCAAGACGTGTAGCATAAAGTTCCCGAATGGAAAAGATGACCTCATGAACTTCGAAGTAACTGTTAAGCCTGATGAGGGATACTACTCGTAAGTGTATCTTTCGAGTGTTCTCTTTTAAGAAATTGATAGGCTCTAAATATATTATGTTATTTGTTAGCGAATATGGCAATGGTGGTATAAATTTGGGGCTTTTACATATATATCCCTGATTAAATTCAAAATTACTTATATATCCTTTTGATGCATTAAAACAATTGTACTTGATGCATCAAAAACTGGTACAAAGGATATATATGTAATCATTCATTCTGGGAGGGATATATATAAAATTTTCCCCAATTTTTATTTATTTATTTATTTTTTTCACTTTCTAGAACAGCTGCCTCTCGAAATTAAGCCATTTATATTCTTAGTATAGTATTGTTTTGATCATTTAAACCACATCTGACAGCTGTTACTTCGTTTTTCCCCCCATAATATCAACTTATAACTCAAATACAACAGCGTGTTTCTGAAAGTTTCTTAAATTATTTGTGCTTTTCCAAAGATTGTTATCTGTTTTTTGATATTTGAAGTTTGATGGATATGTCTAAATTTGAGCTTGTGAATTTCAAGGCATCTCGATGCAGTTTTCTGTGCTACCATTGAGCCAAGTGTAGTAGACAATTTACGCATTTTTATATTTGGTATTGTTGGCTACTAATATTACATCTGATGGTCTATCGATTTCCAGAGGTGGCAAATTTACGTTCACGTTCCAGATTGCCACTATCTATCCTCATGAGGCACCAAAGGTCAAATGCAGAGAAAGGGTACACATACTCCCAACTGTCTAGTGCTTTGATCCTCACTGTGCTTTCTTTTCCTTTTCTTAATATGGTTTTGGGATGTCAGGAGTAATCAAATGTGGAGGTGTCAATTCTGACCCATTTTAATATAAGCTGGTTAATTAAAGTTTTTGTTTTTATCTCAAATGGGTCAAAAAGAATTAACTGAAAGGGGGATGGGTCAAACAGGTAGAGCAAGTTGAAAGTCACTCGTAGTCTGTTTTAATGCATACAACATCTTGAAGCGTGTTATACAACGTTTTAATTTGATGTAAATAATTGGTCTATAATCTTACTTAATGGACTAATTATGTATAGATATTTAGAAAGTTGACAAAAAAGTTTTTCTGGGTCGATTTAACCTTTTACGGAAATGTCTTATCAAAATTTATGCTTCTGAATTCTGAAATATAATTATTTGCTGTCTTCTAGGTTTACCATCCTAACATTGACTTGGACGGGAATGTCTGCCTTAATATTCTTCGAGAAGACTGGAAACCAGTTCTAAACATAAACACCATCATCTATGGCTTGTATCATCTGTTCACAGTAAGTTTCCACATCTAAATGGGGGGTGGGTGGATATATGTGTTAAAATGTGATGTTGAATTTTCATAATCAGATTACTGGGGAACAAAATGGAGTGTAGAAGATAGTATTTGGATGTGCATTGTTGTTTGACCCTGTCATAATTAAAGTACTACGTAATATATATGAACGTAAAAAATGTTGATTATATAGACTAATCAAGAGGCACATTTTGTCTATAAAAAGAGAATTTTTTAGTTAAAGTTTCTCAAATTGTGCTAACTGAAAGGATTAACAGGTACTTAATATCTTTGCTATATACATAATCAATTTTGTTGCAGCTTTATCTAACTGATTATTAGAAACTATTATTTTAAACCCTAGAGTTAGATAGCCGCTGTCACAAAAAAATAAAAATAAAAAAATAAAAATAATAATAATAATAATAATAATAATAATAATAATAATAATAATAATAATAATAATAATAATAATAATAATAATAATAATAATAATAATTTAGCTAATTCAAGTCACTATATTAAATAATAAATATTCAGATCTAAAATGCAAATCCAAACACCCAAATATCTACTTGTGGAGTGTTTAGCATTGCGTTTTGAAATAATCTATCAGCTATAACAAATTGTTGACTATTTAAACGTTGATGATAAGATAATCTCAATTTTGTAAAGTTGTGATAATTAAGATAATCAGGTGTTTAAGTGTAACCCTGATTGTTCAAGAATTCATATGTAAAAAGAGTGAACTTTCTCAAAACTGACAATTTCATTAGTTTTTCACTATACGCAAAGTCCCAGCCCACTAGAAACTGATTATATCGTGTTGACCAACTTTATTTCTTTTGCAGGAACCAAATCATGAGGATCCCCTCAATTCAGATGCAGCTGCGGTATTGAGAGACAATCCTCAACAGTTCGGAACTAATGTTCAGAAGGCAATGGGTGGTGGGCACATAGGACAGACAAAATTCTCTCGGTGCATGTAACTCTGACGAGCATCAAGAAGGTTTACTGATATTTTGTGGCTTGAAATTGTTGGAACATGGAAACCATCTTTCTTTAGAGATCTTTTTGCTAATCGGGTAACTGGTGGTGGGGTTGGGTTAACTTTATGTGAATTAAAAGTCTGCAAATGAAATATGCAGACATGCTTATCTTAAGTATAGGCTATGTTCAACACTATTTGGTTTCTGACAAATCCCTTATAGGGAAGATAATACTTCTTGTTAGGATTGGTAAACGATGTTCCTTCTCAAAAAGGATTGGTACTGCTCTGTTTAATGAGTCGTAAGTATTATGGATGCAAACCAAATTAACTTTTAGTACATGTTTGTGGGCCGTTTAGTTGATCTTTGTGTCTTGGTTTGTTTGCTAGTCTTATTTTATCCATTTATAGTGGTTTTCCTAACAAGCAAAGCTAGATGGAAATCAGTTTAATTGAATTGCATTTTGCTTAACAAGCAAAACTAGTTGAAGTCGTTTTTCCGAAATCAAAAAGTTTGAAAATCGGGGTTGAAAGTTTACATACCTGACAACCTGAATTGGGAAACCCGTAAAAAACAAATACAAACAGATGAACACCTTCCAACCTTAATTGGTTGATGGTTTCTTCTTCTATCTCTATAACCATGTTCGAATGACCTTTTGGTGACTTTTTTATGTTTCTGTTACACATTCTGTTTCCTTTACCGTTTGTGCTTTAATTTCATCCATTGTTTCATGCTATTTTCTGCTTTAACTAACCAAATAACATGTCTAAACCACGATTTTTGATCCATCAAGTTGCCATCGTGAGATTGCTAAGATTACTTTGTGAGTTAAAAAATTATGTTTGAATTTATGATTTATCTCAGAAGTTGGGCAAGGTTATGTCTTAGTATTTTATAGTCAAAGAAATTAAGTACCTTGTTATCTGCCACATTCCTAATAATATTGTTGATCTCTACTTTTGAGAGTCATGGGATGAACGCTCTAACATGTATCTCCTAAACAGAATAAGTACTTGGTAAGCTTTTAAGACTTGATTTTCAGTAGCATTAGACTCTTGAGAAACTACCAGTTCTGATTGATAAACTCCTAATCTCTGTTCGTCTAAACCAGATTACATATTCCCTCAACAGTAAAGAAAACTCAACCATTATCTAAATTGTCATTTGCAGCAAGTATTTGAACACTCAGGAAATTACGGACTTCAATATATGAATGGCAGAGTAATGCTCTAATAGCGGAATAACAACAACGTCTCAGAGAACATGTAAATAGTCAAACGTACTCTTTTATGTAAATTAACAAGTTCGTAAACAAAACATAGAGTAACTTCAACTAGAATGCAATTTAAACTAGCTACTAATGACTAAAACAAGAAAACACAACCAACTTCTCTGCTATGCTGTTGTGTTCCATAGAATCTCTAGCAGCCTCACTTTTTCATCTTGAAATCAAACCATCGGGACCTCTAATATGCCCATTGAAACCATTCCCTCTTTTCCAGATCATATTAAATTCATGTTATGATCTTTTTGTATCGGCGGAAGCACGACGAGACATGCCAACTTTCAAGCTCTTGTCAAATCAGGCTTCATCTTTTATACCTATAACAAACCGACAGTGTATGAGGTATTTTAATCCTTTAAAAACGACCTAAACAGATAAATATGCATCATTTTCTAATTCCTCATTTAAAATAATATGCAGTTATAATCCATGAGTTAAGGCCATGTCAACCGAAAATCATGAAGGAATTAGTATAAATTAATATGCATAATAAACACATATCATTTATGTTCTATATTTGTCAAAACATTAAGCTTCCACACGTGAGATTTGGGATTTTGTTTCTTAGTTACCTTCTCTGTCAAATTTTCTTCAATATACATTCTGATGACGCTTGTTCTGCTTGAAATTGACTCAGCTATGCAAAACTCCAGCTCGTGGTCGCTTAAAATTGATTGACGATTACGGTTGGTGTCTTCATATTTAATACATAAAGTTTTGTTCTCCCATTCCTTAAACCTCATTGTTACTTGCTTCTCCAAATCCGGGAGTTTGGCCGAAAAGGGAAGCTGAAACTTGATAATATGATGATTGTATTTTACTTTTATTGTCTTCCCCATATACGTGGATGCTAAGTTCTCCCTCTACAAAGGATTAAGACACCTTAAAAAATTATTCTGTAACTTTTAGTAACATACATAAATATTATCAGTTAGATACAGTATGTAATCAGGTAGTACTATAAATAAATAGGATAAAAAAACGTATTCTTAAAATAACATTTATTAGGATTCTGAGGTCCCAAGTGTTCAGAACTAATGCATCCAAACATCACATGTATCCATTGGTGAACAAAACCTATTACTCTAGAATCACTAAGAATCAATATGCGTATGGGTTTGAGAAACAAATGGAATGTGAACAGGAATAAATTTGGATTCCTAAAGCCAGCCCAATTAGTTGGCAATCGAGAATGCTTGATCCACGCGTAATCAAACCCATTGATTACTCAACCTAATTCCAACACTATCAAACCCATACCTTAGACTGAAAGCCCATAACCAAACAACCCCTTATTCTCTTTTTCTATTTTGGTATGTAGCATAAAACTAATTTTGGATACATAACTAAAATGAAAATATCTTAATAAATAAAAACAATACTAACCATGAGTAAATTATGAATCTGATTAAAATCTGCAACATAACTTTCTTTAGGTTGAGTTGTGATAAGCTCAATGATTCCGGCAAGTTTCATGCCAGCACCCGGATGGTTAAAATAGACAGGAACAACTAATTGTCCCATTCCTGATGCTTCGTCAATGTATCGGTGATCTTGATTGAGCACAACATGTCTTATCCTGTGATCTGCCACACCTGTTTGAGCTGCTCTACCAGCAAACCAGATGCCCACATTTGTCCGTTGTCCAATAAAACGATTACTATTATCAAAACATCTCATCCTGTAATCCAAAAGTCTGTTATCATGTATGTTTGACATACAAAATTGATCTGTCAATGTCAGACAACACCCAATGTCGTTTGTACCCTCATGTGTGCTGCATTCCCAAAACTGAAGTAGTCCTGATTCTCCTTGAAAATCATACGATTGAAAAACTCGTTTGACTTTGGAGTCGAGTTTTGCATCTGAATATGATATGTAATCCACGAAAAGAAACCATAGTGCATATATCGGTTCCATGGTACTCTGCATTGGCAAACAAAGTAGTGTATCAATCCAAGATATCAGAATGACCCGATTATGATTAGATTGAAATTATACAAGGTGTTATCCCAAGATTACAATAAATAGTGCAATTAAGTGGACATAATGCTAACCACAAACATGTGAACCGGAATCCAATGACTCTTTGAACTTCTACTGAGAAACTTGCACTCTTAAAAAAGATATGCAACAGAATTTTGCAAAAACAAAACAATCATAATTCATTTTCATGGGAGATGGTAATGTAAAATCAGACATGTTACAACATTCCATATTGAATTATTAAAAATGGTAGGAGTGGGCCATCAGAACAAGTGCTGGTCTTCCAAATATTTTGAAAGTCAATATATCATACCTTCTAGCTCCAAGTATCACATGATATATCGGTAACTAAGGTCACCAAGTAAAATGGAAACTAATAATATTTTGCTCATATACATTATACAAATCTACAAATAGTCGTTGAAATTTTCATTAACTTTCTAGCATACCCATCTCTTATTAGCCCAATCATCCCCTCCTATATTTGGCCAACTTAGAAACAATTCGTTATGTTTTCAGATTTCTACATCAACATAATACAGTAGGTCTCAATCTACTAAGTTTTCAACTTAAGGCAATACTATACAGTGGAGAAATATTCCAGAAAGAGTTTTGACAAGCAAGAGAAGTTAGCGAAATCGCTGGATTCAAAAACCTGAAAAAACTACCCTGTTTTTTATGAACAAGAAAAAAGACAACTAAAACCTATTGATGAACACTAAGATTTAGTTATTTTACTGTAAATTTTTTAAGATTCTTTGACCAACTCTTTTTTTTTTTTTTTTTCCTTCATAAAAACAAATATCTTCCCTCCTTTGTTTTAACAAATTAGTGAGTTTTTACATGTACCCACCAATAGTATCTACGCACTAAAGAGGAGGAAAAAAATGAAACTGCCAAATCAACAAATAAACGAACCCACAGTCTCAATTCTCAAAGACCCCACTCTCTTCGTGAGATGAACCGGTGAACCAAAGAGAAATAGCTAAAGAGCATACAGAGTGGATGACCGCACCCGGCCCCACAACAGTCTCGGTCTGGACCGGCCTGGCTAGATAACACTATTGGCCTGGCCGGGACAGCTGGGTCATCCTCATCCATGACGGACCAAGTGATGAAGTGAGGGAAAAACAATTGGCAGACCCACACATGATGAAGTGCAGGATAAAGCAATTGGCGGACCCCCACAACCCTTTCAGTCAAGCCGGAAGGAAAGCCTCTGTAAAGAGGGGTGGTGATGGGCGTCGCCGTGCGGTGCAGTGGCGGAACTTAAACATTTATTTTGGGAGGGCCAAATCGTAGATTTGTTTGTATCATCAACTAAATTACCCCTAAAACCTATAAAATTTACACTAGTCGTCGCAACTTTTGGGGGCAGAACCTCCCTGCCCCTTAAAAGGTCCGCCCGTGGCGGGAAACTCGCCGCAATAAATGGTATTATATCAATCATAACAAATATACGAAGCCTATTCACAAAATGTTAGTATTAATCATTCATATCATTTTAACAAAACTGGAACATGTAAAAAACAAAAAACAGAGAACAAGTGATAAAAAGTCCAAAACCAAAGCTAACCTTTGAGAATGCGAAATCGAACCAACCGAAACCGATTTGCGTTTTAATGAAGTTCACACACAATAATGTTTACTCCAAGTCTCCAATGCAGTTGACACAGAGAGACACGATGGTTGAGAGAGGACAATGGAGTTAGGTTGCAAGGGGAAGTGAACGCGGTATTATATTATACTCGTATGTACTACTCAGCCGTCTAATATTTATATTCCACATTTCCTTCGGGTTGTCTTAAAATACTACTAATTATTTACTTTCGTTATTAAGTAAAAACTAGATAATTTAGTAGAGAAATATTATATTTTAGCGGTTGAAAATTTAAGTGCCCTATTTTTTTTTTAAACTATATGATTTTTCTCTTATGACAATAATTTTGAGACGGAGACACTATATCAAATATAGTAATACAATATGCATTTTAAAAAACATTAAAACTGAGAACAGCTTATTCTGTCAGCAATATACTACGTATACATCTATGACGTATTTATTGACGTATCATCCAATTGGATATGAATTAAGGGTAGGTTCATCGATTCCTAATTTTTGTCCATTGGCTAGGTTTATAAACGAATAAATGGTTAAAGTGGGACCCAGTATCTGACAAAATCTTCCTACTGATGTGACTGACATCAATCACATCATGCAAAAGAATCGAAGTTCATGACTCATATGAGCATTATTGCCGGCTCCACGTGGTAATATCCATTTTATAAATCATGTGCGCGATGATAAAGTTAGGATTTAGAGTTAATAAGCCCCTTTCGATGCGTCGAAGACCAAAGAGGACGCGTCGTGCTTATTAGTCTTAGGGTGTGTTTAGTATCCATTATTAGAATTAGAATATTACTATAAAAATGATTAAAGGTATTTGTTTAAAATGAAAGGACACACCACTATGACAATGAATGGTAGATTTAATCCATACTCAATATATATCAAGAGAGCCAGATATGTATCTTTTATAAGTGAGAGACCCACAACTACTATCAAACTCATACCCATTGTCATTCATGTCAGCATACCAAACACACCCTTACTCTTTTAGACGCGTTTTTGATGGTGAAAATGCAAAACTCGTTTGCCCTTCGAGCACACAACCAACGGTCAGATAATGAACCGTTTGGCATTAAAAAAAAAAAAAAAAAAAAAAAAAAAAAAAAAAAAAAAAAAAACTTTAAAAATTTATATAATTTATCTTTATAAATACCTAAACTTTTTCATTTTTATTCACATTTTTAAACACATTCTTTCTTTATACACTTTAATCTTCTCATTTAAAAACAATTTCTCCAAAAACTCCGAAAACCAAAATACCAAAAACACGTCGCCAACAAATGTTCCAACAATGCAATCTAATATTTGTTTTGGTCATTCCCAACCGTTAATTTTCAACCCACAAGTTTTGTGTACGAACAACAACTACAAAATATTTGCCCAAATAATCCGTTTGTATATTCGTTTAACCAACAAATGTACCGACAACAACAACGCAAATTGCATTGTCGACAAATGTTCTGCGATTCATCGTCACCACCTAGGTACCAATCTCAAAGTTTAACAATCAAAGTACACGTATATGCGGAAGTTAGGATCAAGTATAACACATAAGATTAACTAAAACATAAATAGGAACGTACCGTGGTGATTCTATCCCGAACAAGAATCAAATATGCAAATCTTGAATTAATAGATGAACCCTAATTAGGGTTTATGAATCAATGATCAATCCCTTACCTTTTTATTGATCGATTCCTTGATAACAACTATAGTGAGTTGTTACCTCGTTCTTGTACACACAAACTAATACCAAATCAAATTAATTGCAAGATTAAACACAAGAGTTGTTTTGTTATTGAAAATTTCGATCAAACCCTAAGGGTTTAGTGGTTCGATCGGCTGGAAACAAACAAGGAGGAAAAACCAAACTTAGGGTATTGTGTGTGCACAAAAGGTGAGAAAACAATGACCCTTGGGTTTGTATTTATACTAGATGAAATCTTGGAGAGCAAGGCAAGCATGGGTCGACCCCCTTGGGCTTGGTTCGACCGGCCATGCACACCCAAAGGGTGTTCCGGATCCTTCTTGTTACCAAGTTTCATTCTAGTCCTTTCCGTTTCCTTTTAATGATAATTAGTCCATACATTTAATAACTAACGATCATTAATCCTTGAACTTGTGTTATTAATAAATATAACTAACTATTAATATTTATTAATTTTTGACTCTCGTTTGTATTGTGTGCAACCCCGAGGTCTCGGGTTCGATACTAGTCATTTACATATTAATATTTATATGTAACTTTTAACAGCTCTCACTCGTATATCTATTAATAGTAAAATGACATTGGTTAGCGTCTTGCAACACTCCAATGCCCCCAGCACGACTCGAGCTAGGTTTCCTGGAAAAACCTTTAATGATTCATCATTATAATTATCCTTTTGTTTCTAATACTACATTTAATAAAGATGCGAGGTTCTTTATTAATATTCTGTTTCTCGTCTCTTTATGATTGAACAAAATTACCAAAACATCTGAACGTATTCCAGATAGACTTTGGGCGTGGCCACGCAAACATTTTGTCAACCCTACGAGGGGCCCAGTAGTATTAAACTTCTGAACAAATCAGAAGGAACAAATTCTCTCTTGACTACAAGAATAACCAATGAACTTTGCAACACTTCTGAAAACAACCCTTATAACTCCCAATTACGGTGAGCGGTAGATTGCATCACAAAAATGCACTACATCCATGACACTTATCTGGTATCTCAAGTCTGAGGATAACTTTAAATATGATTCTCACATTAAATATTAAATCATATTGTTGGGATAAGTCCAATACTCAATTCATTGAATATCATGTGAAATTGGTATGACTACGCATCAATATACTTTCAAGTATATCCTAAACCAATACTCAAAATTGTCTTAGTTTAATGATATTCCCATATCATTAATCGATAACGGATAATTTAGAATAATAATTTATTCATGGATTTAAACATGCAAATAGAGGATATATTATTAAGACAATGAATAAATAAACATAACCAATATTTTATTTCATTAAAATAATAATTGTACATTACATCCCTTATCCAAATACTAATCACAAATGGGCATGAAACTTTCAGCTAATTTAAGTCCTATTCCTTCAGCATGCTTGTAAAGCTTGGTTCCAGGTAGAGGCTTCGTAAATTGATCTGCTAAGTTTTCATCTGTGTGAACTTTGAGCATTTCGATTTCACCTATTTCGACTTGTTCTCGAACATAGTGATGCTTAATCGGGAAATGTCTGGTGCCTTTCATGATTCCAGGCTCATTGGCAAATGTAACTGCAACTGAATTGTCGCAATACATTTTTATAGGTCGTCGAATCGAAGGCATAACCCCAAGCCCTGAAACAAACTTCCTAATCCAAACAGCTTCCATTGCAGCTTCTGAAGCAGCTATATACTCACTTTCTGTAGCAGACGTCGCTAGTACACTCTGCTTTCTGCTCCTCCAATCCACAGCTCCTCCATTAATGACAAAGACATAACCCGTCTGAGACTTCGTATCATCCTTATCACCTTTCCAAGAAGCATCGCAGTAACCTGTAACATCAAGTTCTGCAGACGGAGTACCCCCATAAACTATGAACATCTATTTATTAGCCCTAAGGTCAGTGTTGCAAAAATCGGCTGAGCAAATGTCACATCAGGCCTTGTGCTTTTCACCGCATACATAATAGATCCCACAGCCGAAACATAAGGGACTCTCTTCATGCGTTTCACCTCTTCAGGTGTTGAAGCACAAACTTTCTCGCTCAAGCCATGTTGTTCTTGCATCGGCAAATATCCCTTCTTGGAATTTTGCATATTGAATCTCTTCAATATTTTGTCAATGTAAGCACTTTGGCTTAATCCAATTAATCGCTGAGATCTATCTCTATATATCTTGATTCCCAGAATAAATGCAGCTTCCCCTAAATCTTTCATAGAAAAACAACTTCCAAGATATGTCTTAACTTTTTGCAAACTTGGAATGTCGTTTCCCATGATCAATATGTCATCATAATATAAAATAAGGAAAATTACACTACTCCCACTAGCTTTGTGATATACACATGGCTCATCAAGATTTTGAGTGAATCCATACTTTTTAATCTCACTATCAAATCTCTTATTCCATTGTCGTGATGCTTGCTTCAATCCATAAATGGATCTTTTAAGTTTGCATACACGATTTGAGAATTCTGGATTCACAAACCCCTCAGGCTGCGCCATATAGATGTCTTCATCTAGGCGACCATTTAAGAAGGCGGTTTTGACATCCATTTGCCAAATCTCATAGTTATAGTAAGCGGCTATGGCTATAAGAATCCTAATAGCCCTAATGTCAGCTACAGGAGAAAAGGTCTCTTCATAGTCAACACCAAAAGTTTGAGTATAGCCTTTAGCTACCAAAAGGGCCTTATAGGTGTGTACAATGCCATCCATATCAGTCTTTTTCTTGTAGAGCCATTTACTCCCAACTAACTTGGCACCCGGAGGTAGGTCTACTTCTTCCCAGACTTCATTGTCTTTCATGGATTGCATTTCCCCATTCATAGCAACCTGCCATTTTTCCTTTTCAAAACTATTCATGGCAGCTTTATAACTTGTAGGTTCATCAAGATCCCCTATCAAGTTTTCCTCAGACTCTACATTAAGACATAGACGTGTAGGAGCTTTCACAGGTCTAGTTGACCTACGAATGGGAACCACTTCAACTTCAGGTGGAGGACCTAAACTTTCAGGTTCCACAGGAAGTTGGCTAGTGTTTTTAGATGGTGCTACATCTTCATGATCGTCTTCCAGATCATATACTCTCCCACTGAATTCTTGAGATATGAGCTCCTTTTCCAAGAAGTCTCCATACCTTGCAACAAAAACTTTGTTTTCATTTGGATAATAAAAGTAGTAACCCATAGTTTCCTTAGGGTATCCTACGAAGATGCACTCCACAGATCTTTGTTGGAGCTTGTCTGCTGAGTCACGTTTAACATACGCCTCACAACCCCAGACCTTAAGATAAGACAAGTTAGGAGCTTTTCCAGTCCATAACTCATATGGAGTCTTATCAACCATCTTTATGGGAACCATATTAAGAATGCGAACTGCAGATTCTAAGGCATAATCCCAAAATGAATAAGGAAGAGTTGTTAGATTAAACATAGATCGTATCATATTTTGCAATGTACGGTTCCTTCTCTCAGATACACCATTTTGTTGTGGAGTATATGGAGAAGTAAGGTGCTGGACAATTCCATCCTTTGCTAAGTAATCTATGAACTCATGACTCATGTATTCACCACCTCTATCGGATCGAAGAGCTTTAATCTTCTTTCCAAGTTGCAACTCTACTTCTGCTTTAAACACTTTGAATGTTTCAAACACCTCATGTTTATGTTTAAGTAAATAAACATAACCATAAAGGCTGTAATCATCCATAAATGTTAAGAAGTAGCTAGCACCTCTCCTTGACACATGTCTAAGTGGTCCACACACATCTGTGTGAATAAGACCAAGTAGATCATTAGCCCTTTCAATCCTATTTTTAAAGGGTTTCTTTGTCATCTTCCCAGCAATGCAAGATTCACACTTATCAAATGATTCATCATTGATCTTATCTAAAAGCCCATCATGTTGCAGCTTTTTCATGCGAGCCTTGCCAATGTGAGCAAGTCGACAATGCCAAAGATAAGACGAATCCAGACCTTTCTTGATTCTCTTATTACTGATGCTATACATTGAATTATTTTTAACAAAAGCATTATCATTATCATTCATATCAATTTCAAACACACCATTCACAGCAATAGCATTAAAATAAAAAACACCATTTAAAGAAACTGAAATTCTATTGCTAGAAATAGTATGATCAAAACCAAGGTTCAACAAACATGAAAATGAAATTACACCTCTAACAATTGACGGTGCATAATGACAATTATTTAAAGATAGTACTAAGCCCGAAGGCAACACTAAATTAAAAACTCCTATAGCTTCAACTCCTGCATGCGCTCCGTTACCTACGTGCAAGAATTGTTGTCCATAGGCCATCTTTCTCTCAACTCTAAACCCCTGCAAGGTATTGCAAATATGAATGACATATCCCGTATCATATACCCATGAATTCAATTTAGGAGTAAGAGTGAATAATTCAATCATAAAGAACGTACCTGAT
Source organism: Artemisia argyi (assembly GCA_030686995.1). Lineage (NCBI taxonomy): Eukaryota > Viridiplantae > Streptophyta > Magnoliopsida > Asterales > Asteraceae > Artemisia > Artemisia argyi. The sequence goes on along the minus strand of CM060691.1, from coordinate 135,603,495 downwards.
GAACTGGGGTTACCAGCTTCATTACCCTGCTTCTTGAGTCGCAAGTCATGAATGTAGAGAGGACAATTGCGCTTCCAATGGCCCTTTTCATGACAATGGTGACAAGCCTGATCCTTCTTGTTTGGCGGATTCACCTTGTTCTGCTTAGGATGATGCTTCTTCATCTTGGGTTGTGGTTGATAGGCCATGACCTGCTTGCCTTTATCACCTTTTCCTTTGCCTTTGTTCACATGCGATTTCTTCTAGATTCCCCCCCCCCCCCCATGAATCGCCAAAACTTGCGGGGTAGGGGCCTTGACCTTGGCTGGTAGATTTTTCTCATAATCAACAAGCAGTGCGAGTAATTCTGAGACTGTCTTCCCCGAGCAGTGCATGTTGAAATTCTGCACAAAACCAGCAAAGTCCTTGTTAAGGGACCTGTTGATCAAGTGCACTTGCACATTATCGGGGTAACCAAATCCAATTCTGTGAAGTTGATCAAAGTATTCTTTCATCTCATTCACATAATCTTCAACTGGTTTACCATCACCATGCTTGCAGTTGTGTAGCTTGTCAAGTTCATCATACAATTCAACTGCAGGAGACTTTGCATAAGACTTTTGAAGTTCTTCAAGCATGTCTTTTGGAAAGTAGTACTCAAACTTCTTTTGTAACTGAGCACTCATGCTAGTGAGCATTAAACAAGCAACCTCATTAAACTTAGCATGCTCAACCCTCCATGCCGCCTTTACTGCTTCTAGTTCAGTAGCAGCAGGCTCAGCAGGGCATTCATCGGTTAAGTAATCTAGCTTTCCGGACGCCCTCAAGACAATTCTGAGCGAACGGTGCCAATCATTGAAATTCTTTCCAGTCAATTTTTCTTTTTCAAGATGACTCTTGAAAGCAGAAATCAGAAATCACAGTTGGGTTATCGGGTTAAGCCATATCTACATATAAAAGTTCAAACATTAGTATTTTCGATAATAAATATCTTCAAGAAAATAAAATACCCATACGCTATATTCATATAACCACCAAAATTTTCTTGAAAATCTAGGATCCAACTTTACATAGATTCCACCACATCAGTTGATCTGCTAGTGGTGAAAATATAAAAGATGGTAATCTGTCGAACAATAATTGGCAATCAAGATTTCCAATTCCTAGACCATTATGGGATTTACATCAAATTGATTCATCAATTTGCCTTGTAAGCATGTTTCATCCCATCTCATGCCTTAAGTTCTAGGTCTCACGCACAACTTAATTAAGTCATCTACCTTAGAAACTGTAAAAATTACTATCTATGGTCTCACGCATTAACCGAATTTTACCTTGTTATAATAATTTAGCCTAGGTCTCACGTTTACTAAATTAAAATTCCAAGTGTTCCTTATAGATAGATGGCATGTAACTTAAATTTTAAGAGTATTCAATTTTGATATGTAAATCAAAACATGTATAAAGATGCATGCACTCATCTTTATAGCATAAGTTTTCATAAAAACTTTTTATTACCAATTCGTGAAATTAATACACAAAGTTTTACTTGAGGTTTAAAAAACCTTAAGATGACTTTCTACAAGAATGATTTTAAAAGAAATTCGTTTAAGACGTATTCAAGATTGTGATAACCAAGGCAGACTCTAAGGCTCTTTTCTAAGCCTTCATATCACGATTATGAATTTGTCTTAAAAGAGTTACTTTTAAAAGCATGTTGTACAAAACATCAATCAAGCAAAAGTTTATGGATTCAATCTCAAAACATGTAATAAAGTATGAATCTTGCTAGTCTCGCCTTGGAGCGAATTACCGTGCGAAGCGAACCGTTGTTGGCACATAAGACTCCGCAAGATTCAATCTTTATCACTTAGGGTTTCACCATTATTAGTCCGTATTATTTTCTTTATGAAAAATCACCCTTTTATTGCTTACATCATGTCAAACAATTAACAATAAAACAAGTATTCAAAGAAAACAAAACAACCAATAATAAATAAACTGAAATAATTAGCCACATGCAATCCTTATTAAAAAAGATCCTAATAAAATCAATTCTAGGTATAAATATGCATGTAATCAACTAAGGCCTTCTCCTCTTAATGGAAGAGAGCCAAATGCATTGACGAAGCAATTGCGTAGGCCAAAGCTAATATACACACCACATAACATATAAATTGATTTTAATATATATGATTGGAGTCTTCCCCAATTTTAGATCTATCTAAAACATGTGACAAATAAAAAAACAAGATCCATGACTAACATGCATGTTTTGTCACGGATTAAACCTAACAATTAGCACATAGGTCACAAGATACGTTCACATAACCGGTTAATGACCTAGGGTTTCTAGTGATTACAAATTAATCAATTAAACCACAAACCCTAATTAGGGTTTTATGTGGAAAATCGACCCCCCATAAATTAGGGTTAGGGTTTCAATTTTTTTTAAAAAAAAATTAAAAGAAAAACCCTAGATCAAAACATGTTTCTAAAACAATTAAAGATCCGATTTTTATTACGTTTTAGTAATCAATTACATGTTATACATGGCTCGTGATGCCACTGTTAGAGTTTAACAATCAAAGTAGTACACGTATATGCGGAAGCTAGGATCAAGTATAACACATAAGATTAACTAAAACATAAATAGGAACATACCGTGGTGATTCTAGCCCGAATAAGAATCAAATATGCAAATCTTGAATTAATAGATGAACCCTAATTAGGGTTTATGAATCAATGATCAATCCCTTACCTTTTTATTGATCAATTCCTTGATAACAACTATAGTGAGTTGTTACCTCGTTCTTGTACACACAAACTAATACCGAATCAAATTAATTGCAAGATTAAACACAAGAGTTGTTTTGTTATTGAAAATTTTGATCAAACCCTAAGGGTTTAGTGGTTCGATCGGCTGGAAACAAACAAGGAGGAAAAACCAAACTTAAGGTATTGTGTGTGCACAAAAGGTGAGAAAACAATGACCATTGGGTTTGTATTTATACTAGATGAAATCTTGGAGAGCAAGGCAAGCATGGGTCGACCCCCTTGGGCTTGGTTTGACCGGCCATGCACACCCAAAGGGTGTTCCGGATCCTTCTTGTTACCAAGTTTCATTCTAGTCCTTTCCGTTTCCTTTTAACGATAATTAGTCCATACATTTAATAACTAACGATCATTAATCCTTGAACTTGTGTTATTAATAAATATAACTAACTATTAATATTTATTAATCTTTGACTCTCGTTTGTATTGTGTGCAATCCCGAGGTCTCGGGTTCGATACTAGTCATTTACATATTAATATTTATACGTAACTTTTAACAGTTTTGGTCATTCCCAACCGTTAATTTTCAACCCACAAGTTTTGTGTACGAACAACAACAAACTATTTGCCCAAATAATCCGTTTGTATATTCGTTTAACCAACAAATGTACCGAAAACAACAACGCAAATTGCATTGTCGACAAATGTTCCGCGATTCATCGTCACCACCTAGGTACCAATCTCAAAGTTCTTAACATTATTCTCCGATTCATCCTTTTAATATTGATGACGTAGAGGATTTAGATCCGTTTTTGGTAGTCAACATTATTCTCCGACTCAAGCTTTGGGTGGTCCATTCGAACCCGTTGAAGACGACTCTCCCATAGAAGAGGTAACATTCGTAAAAAAAAAAAAGGTGTCAAAAAGAGATGGTAGAGTTCCATGGACCCAAGCGGAAGAGTTAGCATTGTGTAAAGCTTGGATCAACACAAATCCGAAAATAGTGCCAAAGGGAATACTTAAAAGAGTCATGGGTTTTGGATTTGGATGGACGTACGAGCATATTTTGAGAAGGGAAAAGGGGGAATCGAGAAGAGGCTATGATGCCCTCAACTGCACATGGAAATCGCAGATTCGTCCTGAACTTGGTCAATTTTGCGTGATTACAATAATGTAAAAAGGAGGAACCAAAGTGGGTTTAATGATCAAGGAGTGTTCGTTTACGCAATATCTGAATATTGTATAAGGTATGCTCAAAACTTTACATTTGTTGAGCTGTGAAAACTTTTGAAAAAACATAAAAATTGGCAAGAGATAGAAATGCCAAGTTTTTACAATAACAAAGCATAGCAAACAAAAACTTATAGACATCGGAAATCACCTCTTTTAACACATGGGACCCATCACATGGTGCTTTTAATGAAGCAGATGATACAGAAGAGCATGGACGAAGCTTTTTAAGGGGTAAGAGTGGGTTCTGGTCCCTTCAAATTTAGGACCACTATGTGTATTTTGTATACAAAAACAAACGTATAAGAAAATTAAAGATGTGACCCTCTCAAAATTAGAGTATCGTATTTTAGCCCTTCTAAAAAAATCGTTCAAGCTTCGTCCTTGCAAATGAGGAAGAGGTTCGACTAATTGGCAGGAAAAAAGTAAGAAGAAAGCATCATCTTCGTCTGTTCTATTGGAATCTTTGGTTGCTGCCCCCGCATCATTTGTTGATTAGTTAGTCGATAAATGAAAAAAACGTCTACTCTCGGGTCTTTTTTCTAAAAAAAGAAAGACCAAAACTCTTTTTCAAGATGAAGCAACGACAATGGCGATTTAAAGGCTTGCGTCCGCCACTAATTAATGTTTGCTACTCATATCAAATAAAGGATGGTTTAATAGAATACTATACAACAATATATTATGTCCTTAACAAACACGTTTCACGCTAATTAGTCAAGAACCTTATCATATTTGGACCCTCAAATAGGTTTAAAATATTACTACCTTCGTCTCAAAATAATTGTCCATATTTCTTTTTAGGGATGTCTTAAATTAATTGTCCATTTTTCATTTTAAGTAAAAACTAGATAATAAAGTAAAGAAATATTCTCTTTAAGTTGTTAAAAATTAATTGACTCTACTTTTATTAAACTAAGTGATTCTTGTCTTCTGACAATTATTTTAAGATGGAAGGAGTAATAAAACTATAAAAGTATTGCGAGAGTGTGAGACCCACAGCTGATGACCAACTATCAAAGTCTCATATTAGTGGTAGTGGTTTGCTAAAAAAAAAAAAAACAATATAAAATAAAAAAATAAATTAGTGGTAGTGGGCAAAGAAGACGGCTTGGAATTTTCGTCTTATGGAAAGAGACTTGAGCAGACAAACGACTTTTTAAAGGCTTTAACCGACATCCAAAACTCACATGGGGTTTTACTTTAATCGTTATCTCATTCCCATTATTTATGCCTTGTAGGGTAAGGATTCAGTGATAAGAAAATTTAAAATAAGAAAAATAAAAAATAACTATAACTACATATTTGAGATGCATCGACTTAAATTAAATGTATCTCTATTTATTTAGATGCATCACAATTAATTTTCAAAGGTGATTTTAAAGTAAAAACGATGTAAAGTATTACTAGCAACAAATTTAACCCGCTAGTATCTTATTAAAAAGATAATGTAAAATTTGAAAAGTTAAGTCTAATTTAAACGATATAGTAACCTCTTTAATAATGATATATTTTAATAGAATTGTTAAACTATTGTAATTAAATAAGATAAATACACAAACCTTGTAGTCTCAAAGATAATTACAATATAATATGTTGTCCCCCTTCTTTTCTTTTTACATACCTTTTAAACTAGGGGTGAGCATCGGTCCAGGACCGGACCAGATCGACAAGACCGAAGATCGAATTATCCAAAAAGCCAAGACCGAGGACTGGACCGAATGTGGTCGGTCCGGTCCGGTCTCGGTCGGTCCGTCGGTCAGTCCAGTCCAACAAGACCAAATAATCGGTTTGTGGTCTGGACCGGACCGAGGACCGAATTAGCCAAAAAGGCAAGACCGAGGACCGGACCGAATGTGGTCGGTCCGGTCCGGTCTCGGTCGGTCGATCCGGTCCGATCGGGCAAACGGCCTTATTTTAAACTAAATTCTCTGGAGTCTAACCTCCTTGTCGTCCCATTTTGAAGTTTAGCTATGTCTTTTCGTTGATCTGTATCACGCCATAAGTCCATCGATGTCCATAGATCATCGTCTTCTTCACTTTTGTGTAGCTTCCCTTCCTTGCTCGCCATTGCTATGACTTTGCATTTTTGCGTTTTTATCGACTTACAATTTAGTTACATGTTAGTGTGTTACTTTCCAACAATGTTGCAAAAATCGTGAATCGGTACTGAGACGGTCGAGGGCCGATTAGCGATTTTTGACCGATTAATCGGCCGAGTCAAGATTGCCTTGGAAATCCCTCCAAGTTCCAGGGCCGATTACAGATTAATCGCCGATTAATCGGCCGATTCGGCCGATTTTTGCAACACTGCTTTCCAACGAAACATTATAAATATGTTACTGTTATAGTGTTCATCATCTCTTAAATCGATTCCTTTCAAACAAATAGAAAGTGGTCCATATCATTTCGTTATTTGATTGTACATTTGTTTACATGTATATCTAGCTACGTTTTCGATATCTGATATTAAATGTCAGTGATTCTTGGTGTTTTCATATGTCATGAAATCCATGAATCTTGTCAAAGAAACTTATCTGCAAATAAAGTTAAAGATGATACGCTGAGCTTGTTGTAGTTTATGAATTCAGGTTCTTAAAATGAGAAAAAAGTTTAGAACTAACTTTATATTTCAATGTGTAAAAACTGCATTCATATTTGTGTAATATATGTTATGCAATCATAAAAAAAAAGGATATATTTGTGATGTTTAAGTGAGAAAAGATAAAAAAATTACATTATGATGAAAATTTGTTTAAAAGTACCACCTTTGTGTATATATCTTTTTAAATTACAATGGTCTAACAAAAGACTCTTGTTTGTAAGAAAAGCTTACTAAACTTATAATCACCAATTTAATGCTAAAATTTGAAAAATAAAAGTGCTAACTATTTACACTATTACTACCTCCGTCCCAAAATTATAGTCCCCTTTTGACTTTTTCGGTCTTTCTTTCTCAACTTTGACTTTAAATATTTTTGTTTGTGTTATACAATAGTTGATGAAAATTATACCAATGAAAAATACATTTAAAACTCAATCCATTCATATATTTTTCATCAAGTATTATGTAATATAAACAAAAATATTTAAGGTCAAAGTTGAAAAATAAAGACCGAAAAAGTCAAAAGGGGACTATAATTTTGGGACGGAGGGAGTAATAATTTAGGAGTCGAGTTATTCTACAAACCAAACATTCCTCACATACCAAGGGACTCATCCCCACCATTCATCTAAAAAGGAAATCAATGGTTGAGATTAAAAGGATTTTATTATTTCACCCATTTTTTATAATTTAAATATCTCTTAAACCGTTAATCGTTAAGCGAAAATAATTACACCATCGCGACGGGCATTTAATTATCTTTCTATAGACGGGCACTTTGATATACTTTCAAAAAAAAAAAAAAAAAAAAAAAAAATCATTTTTATCACTTTTTTTTTTCCTGGCCGAAAAAAAATCACATATGATATGTAATATCATATATGATATTACATATAATATCATATATAATATCATATATGATATTATATGTAAAATCATATATGATATTGCATATAAATTTTACATATAATATCATATATGATATTACATATCATATATGATATTATATGTAATATCATATATGATTTTTTCGGTCACGAAAAAAAACGTGAAAAAAACGGAAAAAAAAATTTGTCGAAAATATATCAATTAGCCTATCTATAGAAAGATAATTAAATGCTCGTCGTAACGGTATATTTTTTTCGCTTAACGATCAACGGTTTGAAAGATATTAATATTTGAAAAAAAAGGATGAAAGTGCGTTTTTTAAATTGTTAGATTAATCTCATCCATTAGATAAAGATGGAGGGAAGATGAAGGGTGGAGATTAGTCCCTTGGTATGTAAAAAAAGTTTGGTCCTCAAATGATTTTTACTCTTAATTTAGATGTTTTACTTTTGAAAAACGTATATCTACTACGTTATAAATTATTTTGGACATGCTAAATAAGGAATGTTTAAAATGAAAAATATTTGCTCACCATGAAAATAGTCACCGAGTATCCGCCGTTGTATTACGCGGGTACTTTGTAGTATAGATTTGGGTTTCTGAATTAAAAGTTAGATATTTTTTCAACACTAAAGATAATATTTACTTATTTAGTGTTCTAGAAAATTATGTTTTGTGCGTCGAATTGAGTAATGGATATTTTTGTATAACTTGTGCCTTAAAGTTCTTATTTCTTTTTTGATACATCATGTTTGGCCAACTAACTTGTCGTGGATGCTATTTGTGTTTAGATTAAACTTTTAGCAGATTCTCTTAACTATTACGGAGTAGTTAAAAAAATAGCATTGATTGACATGCCTAATTGGTATGACTAATTGGCATGCCTAATCTATGTGGCATCTTCTTATTGGTGACAGTAAAGGGGTCCATACTTTCACAAACTAATAAAACATCAATACTTCAATTTAGGCACAAAAGTAGTCATATTTTTAGGTCTTTAAATCATTTCTCTAAAAAAATATGTATAAAATGGTTCACAAAATGAAGTGTTAGAGAGTGATTGCTTAATCAATGAGAAGAGAGATAAAATATAACAAAATACAGTACATCAATTATTCTCTGACATCAAATTTTATGAACGAGGACGGCTGTGAGCCGCCGCGTTGCGGCGGGGCGGAGATCTTGCACCAAACTTTCGCGTCTGGTTGCTTGATAAATGTAGCGTTACGTAAGTGAGGGACTTGTTCGTCTTTTTCTGTATGTTATTGGAATAAATAGGTAGCAACTGTTTGGTTAGGGGCGCATAGTTTAAGTATTGTCCCTAAACCCAATATAGAGATCAGAGATATTACTTGCAATCTTTCCAGCAAAGCTAAAAAAAAAGAAAGAAACAAAATGGGCTAACGATTTGGATGGGCTGGGCTACCGGAGTTGATGACGCAAATTTGACGTCACATAAAAAGACATAATAGACGCTCTATTATATATAGCAAGTAAGTATCGGGAATTAAATCTCATCGTATTGAATATATGCGTACTCAAACATGTCATACTCATAAAACAAAATGACAAATTTAGATGTTATAGTTTATGCATGGAGAAAACTTTATTAAATAAGAGAACAACTCATGCTTCTTATTAAACAACTAACTTTATTATATGAAGTCAACATGAGAAAACTTTATTAAATTAATAGTTTAAGTTAAATGTTGTATTAGTGGTTAATACATTATATAAAATGGCTATGGACATTTATCTATTAATAAGAATGAATTTTGTAACTGTCAAGTAAGCAAATTCTTTTTGGACAAAATAAGCTGAATCAAACGCCACTCTATTTGGGCCTGATGGTCTTCAACCCAACAACAAACACAAAACTCACTATTATATTTGGGCTCCCCTTTCTGACGTCAAATTGACGCAAGTGAATTGATGCTCTATTATATATATAGTAATGTTTTTTTTTTTTTGTCAGTGTAGCATTCGTAGTGATCAAATATGTTAAGTGGCCACACTGATTAAATAGATTAGATGGGTCATGGCCCATGGGTGGCATGTCATTTCATTGGTCTCCAAATTTCAATGTAGTCTCAGTCTAGAAAGGGTTTTTCGTTTTTGTTTTCATTTTCAAAGATTGAAGTAGAAATTGACAATGTCCACGTTGAAAGTTATGCTTGCTAATCAAGGTAGTAGGTATCAGAATATTGGGAACTCGGACAAATATCCTTATTATTTGGACTTACAAGATTTAATAGATAAAAATGTTAGATTATAAACATTATTTTAGTAGTCGTATGTTAGGATCGAACTTGAGATCACGGGATTGCACACTTTACGTATGAGTATTAAAGATTAATACTTGAATATAAATGTTGTATTCATTTATTAATTATCACAAAACAAATAAACGTTTATTAGTATTTAAGATAAATGACTAACGGACGTTAAATTAAAAGAACAAGGACTATAGATGAAAAAGAGGGACGAGAAGCTTCCGGAACCCCTTGGGGAACCTTTGGCCGATCGGTGGGAGTGGGCTACGCCCAATCCTACTTCAACTTGTCCTTCAAGTTATTCATGCTATATAAACAAACACATAGGGTCATTATTGGTTCACCTCTTGTACACATAATATCCCTAATGTGTTTTTCTTCTTGTTCTTTTTCTTTGGTCGATCGAATCATTCCCTCTCCAAGGGATGATCGATTTTTGTTAAACAAAAATTGTCTTGGTTTAAGTTTTGTGATTTAATTACTAGCATAACTTTAATACGTTATAGTACGTGTGTACAAGAACGTGATACAATCACACTATTGATTGTATCTTGGATTGAATTACAAAAGAGGTAAGGGGTAATTCTTATAATCCACATAAACCCTAATTAGGGTTCTTGATTGAAGATTGCAATTTGATTCTTGTTCGGGCTAGAATCACAAAAGTATGTTTGCTATTTAAATATTGATTAATTAATTACATGTTATATGATCTTGTTATAATTGCTTCCGCTATGCTCACTTTGATGTACTTGGTTTATTTATATGAAGGTCATGATATAATAATTCCAACAGTGGCATCTAGAGCCGTTATAATGTGTAATTAATTATCGAAACGCATAAAAATTGGATCTTGATTCGTTTAGTTACATGTTTTTAGGGTTTTTAGATTCCTAACCCTAATTTTTTTATGGGTCGATTTGACCTTAAAGGGTTTTAGGGTTTTGGTTTTTGATTTTTTTTAATATGATTAGAAACCCTAGGATGTCATGTAATTTGTTATGCGTTTTATTAAACGATCTTGGTGCAATATGTTAATTATTAAGCTAAATCCATGAAAAAGTGCATATTTGCATGGATTTTAAATTGTGTGATAATTTAAATTGTTTAAATTGTTTATATGAATTAATGGTTAAGTTATATCGAAACATGTAAATTTATTAATAGATGTCGAATTGGGGAAAACTCCAATATTAAGTAATCAATTATGTGCTATGTGGTATTTATTTAATTTTAGCTTACGCAATCAATTTATCGATGTATGTGGCTCTTTTTCCTAGAAGAAGAAAGCCTTAATTGAATTAATACGTTGTACACCTAGATTTGATTATTAATAGGACTATTGAATAAGATTTGCATGTGGCTACATGTTTTATACATATTTAATTGTTATGATTATGTATATTTGTTTATTTAGTTGTTTTATTTTTTATTGTACATTACTTGTTTTGTTTATTAATTGTGTTAGACATGTTTATAAATGAAAAGGGTAATTTTGAATAGAAAAATAATACGGACTAAATAATGGCGAAATTGTTTTGGTTTTTAAGAGTTTAAATTTCAAAGAATTGGTTGATTGATGTTTTTGTACGTAATGGTTAACTAGGCCCGACCGAAGTTTACACACTATAAGATGGGTATAAGGATGGCTTCGCATTAAATTGTGGCCTTAGAGAGACAACATTCTGTCTTAACGCTCGTTTGTGTGTAAATTAGACTTACTGAACAACCATTACATGTACACTGTCATCTTAAGGGTGAATTAACCACAATTCCACAATGATTATCCGAAACACTAAGCTTTCGGGCTTATGCAAAAGTACGATATAGTGGACGATAATTGATGGTAATTCTTTAATTGGTGAACCCGATACCTCAATCAAAACTTTGTTATTTTATTCTTAGCAAATTGGTAATAAAAATGTTTTGTAAAACCAATGTTATGAAGTGTATGCATGCTTCTTCATACATTATTTTGATTACACGTCAAAATTTAATACCCTTATAAAATTAAGTCGAATGCCATCTAATTAAGAACACTTGAAGTTGTAATTTACGTCATGTGAGAACTTGGCGAGATTGCAATGGAGAGGTAAATTTCATAAATTCATTGCTAGCAGATCAACTGATGTGATGGATTTATGAGTTTGCAGTTTTTAAGTTAGACGACTTAAATTGAGTAGGAAGTGAGATCTTGAACTCAAGGCATTAAGATGAGGATCAAACATGCTTACATTACAAATGTTTTGTGATTGTAAATCCCATAAATCTAGGAATTGCAATATGATATTGGCAATTATTGTTCGACAATTACCTTGTTGAATACTATCATTACTAGCAGATCAACTGATGTAATGAAACTATGTCAATTAGGATCCTAGCTTTAAGAAAATACTATGGTTTATATGAATATTTACCAATAGGTATTTTATTTTCTTAAAGATCTAATTATCAAAAATACTGAAATTGAATTTTGTAATTCGTTTTAATGTATTAATGCAACGTTCAAACCGTAAACGCACTTTGGGCTTTGGTAAATTGATCTAGTTCTGTTTTCAAACAAATGTTTGATTAAGAAATATTTACTTGAAAGACAAAAGAAGTCTCCTTTCTATGAAGGAAGAGTGAGACACAATCCTATTCCTTTTCATGAATGAGAAAGGATAATAGGAATATTAGATATGTCTAAATTCTAATATAACTCATAGAAAATTTTTTAATGGTTAAGAAAATTGCATACATTTTTCATAGGGATTTTATCAACCTCATTCGGTGATCAAATTCTAAGTAACAAATACGATATTTGGTTAATAGAAAATTATGTATGACATTTTATGAGTTATTATAAATAGAAGCTAGACTAATTACTTCAAAATGTTTAAAGACAAACTAGTTGTTTTGACTATTTTAAAAGATGCTACATACATTGTAGGATGGTAGACCTATTAAGAAAGAAATTGCATGCCCAATTTTTCAAGTTAATAGTATTGGTGGATAGTCCATCATTTACGTAGTAGAATACACTATTTAGTGCATAAGTAATTGTTACATATGTATCTTCAAAGGTGTAGGAAAGTTAATAACACACTATTTTCTTTCACTGGATATGAAACATTTACAATGTTGTCAAATTCAGTGGGAGTATTGTGTACTTATTACTGAATAAGGAATTATTGTAATGATATTTAATTCAGTGGGAGTTACAAGCTTTGACATCTTGGTAGCTAAAGATAATTACTTTCCAAGTGTAGAAACTCATACTTTTAAGGATAGTCTTGTACGTTTCCTTACTAGACATTGTTGTTCTACATCTACTTGTTATGCTAAAATCTATGACACAATCATATTGATCACATAAACAAATGCATGACGTGTTGTTTATCAACTATATGAGGTTGTTCCATGCACAAGTGGGAGAAATGTTATCTTTAATATGTGCAAGAAACAACTCATAAAGATATGATTTAATGGATTCTCTTGACTACAAGGTAAGAGAATAATGTTCTAATATGAATTATACTAAGATAATTCTAGAAACACTTGGTGTTACAATTTATGTTATGTGAGAGCTTAGCTAGATTGCAACAACAAGGTGAATTTCATATTTCATTACTAGCAGATCAACTGATGTAATTGAACTATGAGAATTTGCAGTTTCTAAATTAGAATAATGTTCTAAAATGAATTACACTAAGCTAATTCTAGAAACACTTGGTGTTACAATTTATGTTATGTGATAGCTTAGCTAGATTACAACAACAAGGTGAATTTCATATTTCATTACTAGCAGACCAACTGATGTAATTGAACTATGAGAATTTACAGTTTCTAAATTAGATACTTATTAGAACATGTGTCAATATGATATCAAGACTACTTTAATTAGTATATTTATGAATTTAAGGAATGACATAAATTAATTAAATAATCTAATGCTACTTCAATCTGAATATTTATGTGTTCTTTGAATGGCATAAATAAATGAAGAAATAATGTTATTTACATTATTGTGAAGTAATAAATTAACTTGAAATTATTATTGAAACCAAAAGATGGTGTTCATAATTACTTTAGTTAAACATGTTTATGTTTCATAGTAAAGATATAAACATAAAGTCTTTTAATTGTTACAAGACTTATAATAAAGTAAGACGTTATCTTGTTGTGTTTTTTAATTAAGACATATACATGTAGTCATTAAATTGTTAAATGACTTATAACGTATAGTGGGATTATAACAGTTTATGTTTTTCTTGTAAAAACATGGACATGAAGTAACTTTGTAAAAAGTACTTGTGTTATAAAGCATGTAATAAGCTTGAAAATTATTATACCATTAAAATGAATTAGTTGGTAAATAGACAAGTCAAAACGAATATGGTTATCTTAAATATTGTTAGATTGTCTTGCAATATTGATACTAATGAAATATCAAATGTTTATGGTATGTTCAATTAGGATAATCAAACTCTTATTAAATTGTTTGATTAAAGATGACTATGATTTCTTTTCTTCCAAAAGTTATCAAGGTTAATATATTGAATATGGCTTGGACATATTTAATAAAACTCCAACATAGAAGATTAATAAGACATTATCATATGATGGAATGTGATGAATGTGATGAATCACATTAAGTCTTAAATTGAAGTTCCAAATTTGTTTAACTGCTTATGAAGAGGTTATTAACAAAGTAAAGTCAGGAACAGTCAATAAGTATTTGTAATATCCCAAAAGAGAACATTGTATTGTTGCTTAATTTGCTAAGTATTTAAAGATAGTCTTTAAATTACTAAAAGCAAGTGGGAGTTTTGATCTTTAAAAGATAAAATTACAAGATACATAATCTTCTAAAATACACTAGTAAATATCATGATGAAGTTTGACATTTGAATGTTAAATCTCAACATGATAATAAAGTTTGACATTTAAATGTTAAATCTCAAGATGATAGAATTATCATTCATAGAATAGTAATATATTTCAGATATTTGATTAATATGCTGAGGGCTATGATTTACAGGATTATTGTAAACCTGATAATCATTACGATACATTACCAAATATGAAATTGGGTAAAGTATACATGATATGAATGATTAAGATGCCGTCCATAAAGATAATCAATTTTAGAAATGTGGTTTATCTTAATAGTTAGACTAGAAAATGAAGATGAGTTTCTTCAAAGATAAGGTAATCTTGTGGTTTAAATCTTTGTATAGAAATCATATGGACAATATTGTGCACATATTTAATGCATGTCTTATGACAAGATTATTAATCACACTTAAGCAATTAACTGTGATTGAATATTCTTTTCTAAACACATTAAATATATAAAGATTATGATTGTCATTGACAATGGAATATCAAAACTCTTTCTTGAGAGATTACTTGAGCGAGGACGATAAGTAATCAAAAGGAGTTTATGAATTCAAATAAATCTTTGAAAGTGTACATGGTGCAATAATCCATGGATGGATAAATGCATGCATCTAGAAGATTATTTTTATGTTTAATTATTAAATTCATGTTTTGATTTATAATTGAAATAAGATAATTTCTAAGTATTCCTAAAAGCTAGTGGGAGTATTATGTTTAATTTCTTAAATCATATATGTTGTAGAATATATGAAAAGTAATATTCCATATAAGTAAATGTTAAGTCTTAGAATGGAATGAAACTTTACTTGTAAGATTTAGAAAATAAGACATACAACCTTGGAATGAATGTTTATAGTTGAAACATGTGCGGTAAATAAATCTAATATAACATGATAAATTATTTAGAAAGTCTAAATAGATATGTATGAATAAAATCTAAGTATGACTCATAGATTTTTCATGTACATCATGTTTTGTTGTATCATGCTTGATTACAAGATGATTTGGCAATATTAATATATAATTAAAAGTTATTAGATAAATTGTGTAATATTCTAATAAGAATATATTTGATTATAGAATTACATCCTAAATCTGGAATAACTTCCAAATTCTATAAATGAACAATTTTTCAGTTGTTGTAAAAATTGTTATAGCCAACAAACTTGAAAGTTTGAAGGGCATCAAACATTACACAATAGATATCAATGTTTACGGGAAGTTTTAATAGCATATTGTTGTTGCATACAATGATACTAATGAAATTGAGATGACACTCAATACTAGTTATGGTAAGGATTTCATCCTTGGCTATTACTAGTTATGCTTACTAAAAGCATAGTTGCATTATACATTAAGAGAATAAGAATACTTTAAACTTTAAAATGTTTGAAAGTTTGATTATCATAAATTGGTGGTTAAGGATGACACACATTTTATGAAATGTTATATGGCATTATCAAAATAGTTGAGTATGCACATACAAGGACTTCAATAGTTGAATTCTTGAAATAAGTATTTTTAAAATTCCGATAGATCAAAGTTGGATGATTTATGTTTTGTCAACAAGTAGGAATGTCATTACTTGAGACATAATTCATTAACAAGAGTTATCATGCATTGATCTATTTAGTATTTGGATAAGGGATGTTAATCAATTATTATAATAAATTTAAATACATGGTATGTTTAATTTATAATAAATTGTATCCTATATTTGTATGTTTAAATCCATGAATAAAGGTTATTCTAAATTGTCCATTGTCAGTTAATAATATGGGAATATTATTAAATCAAGACAAATCTGAAGGTTGGTATAATATACTTAAAGTATATTGATGCGTAGTCATGCCATTTCAAATGATATTCAATGATACCGAATATATGACTTATCCCAACTACATGATGTTACTTTATGGATTTTGTTATTAAGTAAATCATGAGAAGTTATCCTCAGATTTGAGATGCAAGATAAGTGTCATGAATGTAGTACATTTTTGTGGAACAACTTAACGCTATACGTAACTGGTAGTCATAAGGGTTGTTTTCGGAAATGTTATAAAGTTTGTGGGTTTTGCTTGTATTCAAGATAGAATTTGTTTTTTCAAATTTATTTTTGGAGTTTAATACTGCTGGGCCCCTCGTAGGGTTGGTAAGATGTATGTGTGGCCACACCCAATGTCTCCCCTGAATATGTTCAGAAGATTTGGTAATCTTGATCAATCACAAACAACGAGAAACAGAATGGTTAATTAAGGAATGACTTTAATCCATATCCTAATTACCATGGTATTAGAAACAAAAGGATAATAATAATGAGAAATCATTAAAAGGTTTTTTCTAGGAGCCTTACTCGAGATCGTACTAGAGGCATCGAAGTGTTGCTAGACGCTAATCGATGTGATTACACTATTAAAATATGTCCAAGTAGGAGCTGTTAGATTATGGACATTATTTTAGTAGTCGTATGTTAGGATCGAACTTGAGATCACGGGATTGCACACTTTACGTATGAGTATTAAAGATTAATACTTGAATATAAATGTTGTATTCATTTATTAATTATCACAAAACAAATAAACGTTTATTAGTATTTAAGATAAATGACTAACGGACGTTAAATTAAAAGAACAAGGACTATAGATGAAAAAGAGGGACGAGAAGCTTCCGGAACCCCTTGGGGAACCTTTGGCCGATCGGTGGGAGTGGGCTAAGCCCAATCCTACTTCAACTTGTCCTCCAAGTTATTCATGCTATATAAACAAACACATAGGGTCATTATTGGTTCACCTCTTGTACACATAATATCCCTAATGTGTTTTTCTTCTTGTTCTTTTTCTTTGGTCGATCGAATCATTCCCTCTCCAAGGGATGATCGATTTTTGTTAAACAAAAATTGTCTTGGTTTAAGTTTTGTGATTTAATTACTAGCATAACTTTAATACGTTATAGTACGTGTGTACAAGAACGTGATACAATCACACTATTGATTGTATCTTGGATTGAATTACAAAAGAGGTAAGGGGTAATTCTTATAATCCACATAAACCCTAATTAGGGTTCTTGATTGAAGATTGCAATTTGATTCTTGTTCGGGCTAGAATCACAAAGGTATGTTTGCTATTTAAATATTGATTAATTAATTACATGTTATATGATCTTGTTATAATTGCTTCCGCTATGCTCACTTTGATGTACTTGGTTTATTTATATGAAGGTCATGATATAATAATTCCAACAAAAAAGAAAAAATAAAAATAAATATAAACGATATTTTTTCTAAATACTATAGTCAAGGGAGAAAGGCCCGCAAGTTGAATGAGAAAAAGAAAAAGCCAGAATTGGATGGAAAAAAGTCGGCACCCTCACTCACAAAATCCGAATGCTCTCGTCATTGCATTAGTAATATGAGTCATGATATCTTTGCTTTAAGTACCCGTTATCCTTTTTGTTAGCAAAATTTGAGAAACTTGTTATAGTTTAACAATCAAAGTACACGTATGCGGAAGCTAAGATCAAGTATAACACATAAGATTAACTAAAACATAAATAGGAACGTACCGTGGTGATTCTAGCCCGAACAAAAATCAAATAAGCAAATCTTGAATTAATTGATGAACCCTAATTAGGGTTTATGAATCAATGATCAATCCCTTACCTTTTTATTGATCGATTCCTTGATAACAACTATAGTGAGTTGTTATCTCGTTCTTGTACACACAAACTAATACCGAATCAAATTAATTGCAAGATTAAACACAAAGATTTGTTTTAATAAAACAAAAATCGAAACCCTTAAGATATAGGGGTGTTCGATTGGCTACGGAAAAAGAGAAGGAAAAACCAAAGCTTTAGGGTATTTTGTGTGTACAAAAGATGTGAATGAATGACCCTAAGGTTTGTTTATATACTAGAAGAAACTTGGAGACCAACCAAGGGCATGGGTCGACCCCCCTTGGGCCTTGATCGACCGGCCATACACCCCAAAGGGTGTTCCGGAAGCTCCTTTTCATCCAATTTACAATCTAGTCCTTTCCGTTTCCTTTTAACGATAATTAGTCCATACATTTAATAACTAACGATCATTAATCCTTAAACTTGTGTTATTAATAAATATAACTAACAATTAATATTTATTAATCTTTGACTCTCGTTTGTATTGTGTGCAATCCCAAGGTCTCGGGTTCGATACTAGTCATTTACATATTAATATTTATACGTAACTTTTAATAGCTCCCACTCGTATATCTATTAATAGTAAAATGACATTGGTTGGCGTCTTGCAACACTCCAATGCCCCCAGCACGACCCGAGCTAGGTTTCCTGGAAAAACTTTAATGATTCATCATTATAATTATCCTTTTGTTTCTAATACTACATTTAATAAAGATGTGAGATTCTTTATTAATATTCTGTTTCTCATCTCTTTATGATTGAAAAAAATTACCAAAACATCTGAATGTATTCCAGATAGGCTTTGGGCGTGGCCACACAAACATTTTGTCAACCCTACGAGGGGCCCAGCAGTATTAAACTTCTGAACAAATCAGAAGGAACAGATTCTCTCTTGACTACAAGAATAACCCATGAACTTTGCAACACTTCTGAAAACAACCCTTATAACTCCCAATTACGGTGAGCGGTAGATTGCTTCACAAAAATGCACTACATCCATGACACTTATCTGGTATCTCAAGTCTGAGGATAACTTTAAATATGATTCTCACATTAAATATTAAATCATATTGTTGGGATAAGTCCAATACTCAATTCATTAAGTATCATGTGAAATTGGTATGACTACACATCAATATACTTTCAAGTATATCCTAAACCAATACTCAAAATTGTCTTAGTTTAATGATATTCCCATATCATTAACCGACAATGGGAAATTTAGAATAATAATTTATTCATGGATTTAAACATGCAAATAGAGGATATATTATTAAGACAATGAATAAATAAACATAACCAATATTTTATTTCATTAAAATAATAATTGTACATTACATCCCTTATCCAAATACTAATCACAAATGGGCATGAAACTTTCAGCTAATTTAAGTCCTATTCCTTCAGCATGCTTGTAAAGCTTGGTGCCAGGTAGAGGCTTCGTAAATTGATCTGCTAAGTTTTCATCTGTGTGAACTTTGAGCATTTCGATTTCACCTATTTCGACTTGTTCTCGAACATAGTGATGCTTTATCGGGAAATGTTTGGTGCCTTTCATGATTCCAGGCTCATTGGCAAATGTAATTGCAGCTGAATTGTCGCAATACATTTTTATAGGTCGTCGAATCGAAGGCATAACCCCAAGCCCTGAAACAAACTTCCTAATCCAAACAGCTTCCATTGCAGCTTCTGAAGCAGCTATATACTCACTTTCTGTAGCAGACATCGCTAGTACACTCTGCTTTCTGCTCCTCCAATCCACAGCTCCTCCATTAATGACAAAGACATAACCCGTCTGAGACTTCGTATCATCCTTATCACCTTTCCAAGAAGCATCGCAGTAACCTGTAACATCAAGTTCTGCAGACGGAGTACCCCCATAAACTATGAACATCTATTTATTAGCCCTAAGGTCAGTGTTGCAAAAATCGGCTGAGGCGGCCGATTAATCGGCCTCGGCCTTGGAACTTGGAGGAAATTCCAAGGTAATCGGCCGATTAATCGGCCGAGGCGGCCGATTAATCGGGAAAAAATCGCAACTCGGCCCCCGACCGCCTCGGGACCGATTCACGATTTTTGCAACATTGCCTAAGGTACTTAAGAATATTCTTAACAGTAGTCCAGTGTTTTTCACCCGGATTCTGCAGATAACAACTGGTTAAATTCTGAGCAAATGCCAAATCAGGCCTTGTGCTTTTCACCGCATACATTATAGATCCCACAGCCGAAGCATAAGGGACTCTCTTCATGCGTTGCACGTCTTCAGGTGTTGAAGCACAAACTTTCTCGCTCAAGCCATGTTGTTCTTGTATCGGCAAATATCCCTTTTTGGAATTTTGCATATTGAATCTCTTCAATATTTTATCAATGTAAGTGCTTTGGCTTAATCCAATTAATCGCTGAGATCTATCTCTATATATCTTGATTCCCAGAATAAGTGCAGCTTCCCCTAAATCTTTCATAGAAAAATAACTTCCAAGATATGCCTTAACCTTTTGCAAACTTGGAATGTCGTTTTCCATGATAAATATGTCATCAACATATAAAATAAGGAAAATTACATTACTCCCACCAGCTTTGTGATATACACATGGCTCATCAAGATTTTGAGTGAATCCATACTTTTTAATCTCACTATCAAATCTCTTATTCCATTGTCGTGATGCTTGCTTCAATCCATAAATGGATCTTTTAAGTTTGCATACACGATTTGGGAATTCTGGATCCACAAACCCCTCAGGCTGCGCCATATAGATGTCTTCATCTAGGCGACCATTTAAGAAGGCGGTTTTGACATCCATTTGCCAAATCTCATAGTCATAGTAAGCGGCTATCGCTATAAGAATCCTAATAGCCTTAATGTTAGCTACAGGAGAAAAGGTCTCCTCATAGTCAACACCAAAAGTTTGAGTATAGCCTTTAGCTACCAAACGGGCCTTATAGGTGTGTACAATGCCATCCATATCAGTCTTTTTCTTGTAGAGCCATTTACTCCCAACTAACTTGGAACCCGGAGGTAGGTCTACTTCTTCCCAAACTTCATTGTCTTTCATGAATTGCATTTCCTCATTCATAGCAACCTGCCATTTTTCCTTTTCAGGACTATTCATGGCAGCTTTATAACTTGTAGGTTCATCAAGATCCCCTATCAAGTTTTCCTCACACTCTACATTAAGACATAGATGTGTAGGAGCTTTCACAGGTCTAGTTGACCTACGAATGAGAACCACTTCAACTTCAGGGGGAGGACCTAAACTTTCAGGTTCCACAGGAAGTTGGCTAGTGTTTTCAGAAGGTGCTACATCTTCATGATCGTCTTCCAGATCATTTACTCTCCCACTGAATTCTTGAGATATGAGCTCCTTTTCCAAGAAGTCTCCATACCTTGCAACAAAAACTTTGTTTTAAGGTGGGTAATAAAAGTAGTAACCCATAGTTTCCTTAGGGTATCCTACGAAGATGCACTTCACAGATCTTTGTTGGAGTTTGTCTGCTGAGTCACGTTTAACATACGCCTCAAAACCCCAGACCTTAAGATAAGACAAGTTAGGAGCGTTTCCAGTCCATAACTCATATGGTGTCTTATTCACCTTCTTTGTTGGAACCATATTAAGAATGCGAACCACAGATTCCAAGGCATAATCCCAATACGAATAAGGAAGAGTTGTTAGATTAAACATAGATCGTATCATGTCTTGCAATGTACGATTCCTTCTCTTAGATACACCATTTTGTTGTGGAGTATATGGAGAAGTAAGGTGCTGGAAAATTCCCTCCTTAGCTAAGTAATCTATGAACTCCTGACTCAGGTATTCACCACCTCTATCGGATCGAAGAGCTTTAATCTTCTTTCCAAGTTGCAACTCTACTTCTGCTTTAAACACTTTGAATGTTTCAAACATCTCATGTTTATGTTTAAGTAACTAAACCTAACCATAACGGATGTAATCATCCGTAAATGTTAAGAAGTAGCTAGCACCTTTCCTTGACACATTTCTAAGTGGTCCACACACATCTGTGTGAATAAGACCAAGTAGATCATTAGCCCTTTCAATCCTATTTTTAAAGGGTTTCTTTGTCATCTTCCCATCAATGCAAGATTCACACTTATCAAATGATTCATCATTGATCTTATCTAAAAGCCCATCATGTTGCAGCTTTTTCATGCGATCCTTGCCAATGTGAGCAAGTCGACAATGCCAAAGATAAGACGAATTCAGACCTTTCTTGATTCTGTTATTATTGTAAGAACATAAATCACAACTTTATCATACAATATAACCTTGGTGACTTGATATGTGAAGTATGTTAGAGAGAGAATATTATTAGAGAAACACACAAATACACACACAAGCACACCTTACAAATGAGAGGTAAGGTGCTTTTTATAGTTCCATACATAGGCTTTCTATGGGCTTGGTCTTGGACTTGGTTTACATGAATTATAAAAGGCCTATGTAACATAGCACATAACATATTAGCTTGCCAAGTCCAAGGCCCAATGACTAAACTATTACTAATCTTAACAAACGACACAAAGTTACAATATGAGAATGACCATCACTTCTATATATATATTTTTTAATGCTAACAATCTCCCCCTAAGGGGTGGTCATTCGAATGATGCTCCACGTGAGTGGGTCTTCCGTGTTCTTTGTCTTTAACTTTGTGTGTCGTTGTAGAATAGTCTTTAGTCTTTGTTCCTTCATGCTTTATGATCTTTGATAACTGATTTTTCATCATTCTTTGTTCTTTTGTGATGTGGAGTTATATGCCTTTTGTCACTTCTGCGTCTGTGGTGGTTGTTCGCCTTTCCAACATGCTCATACATCTTCAGTCTTTTTGATACATGCATTTGTAGTTCCCGTTCTTTCACACAGATCTTTGTCACTTTACTTCTGTAGATTCTTTCACATTGCGTAGAATCTTTCTTTGAACCTTTCTTTGCTTTGATCTTTGTGAGAACTTTCCTTTGACTTTGTGATGCATGTATGAGCATGTGGAATCCTTCGCCATGGAGATGATGTATAGCTGCAGGTAAACAATTAGCAATAAATCAACCGGTACTTACAGATAAGAATTAGAGATCGTCAACAGCATAGTGTGAAGACTCCTTCTAACCCTTACCAAGGCCGTTCCCATGTCAGATACTCTCGAGAGAGCTTACAAGACCTACTTAGTAGCTCAATGACTGGGTGAGTCGCTGGGGATCATTCCACGACTGTAGACCGTTTGAAACCACCGCGAACACTAAGCGTAACCCATAAAGAATTACCGAAGTGACCTGCTGTCAGGGCTGCTTGATGTTGACCCTGGCAGGAATTTCCATTCAATCATTGAGAATCACAAATGTGAATCCTCTCATAAATGTTCTGGCAGATTTCTAAGATCTGCGTAGGACTCTAAAGTTTACATCTGGCGTTCTTAATGATGAACAACCAGTGTAGAAATATCATGTGTTCCTATGAGATCTTTTGATGAATCTCGAGGCTCTAGACTCTATAAGTGCACATTTGGTTTCCTATGTGGAGATTAGGGAGAGGTCTCCTGCTTCAATATCAACCATCTCTAAGAGATAGGTCGATAGATTACACTGATTCCCCGTGAGAATGAAACAAGCTCTTTTAAGAGAACTTGAGTGGTTAAGAAGGTTTAGTGCAGTGCGTCACTGGGTCCATGACGTCTTTGTCTTCAATACCGGAGTCACCTTAGTAACAACCAGTAGCATATGAGTTGAACCCGGTTTCTGCCCTAAGGTTGAATATTTGGAGGGCTATTTATTTTCACCCATTTTCATAACTTTTCTTTTTAATTCTTCAACCCCTTCTTTCTCTTTTCTCATTTTCTCCTTTTTTCAATCATACATAAGGACTTCTAATTCTAATCTATTGGAATTGTCCTTGGGTAGATCCCTCCTGCTCTGGTGGATCATAGGACAGTTTTTCCTATCCTTAGTCACCTTATAACTCCATGACTATCCTATAATTGCCATGAAACCATTTATAGAAAATCTCTCAAAGTGTTTATGATAATAAAACACATTGTTGTTGCCACTTTGAGAGTTTTGCATTTCATTTGAAGGACTCCCCCTTCACATGTGCTCATGTGTTTTTTTAATAAATTTGCACATGCGAGAGGAGTTTGCACTTTTTGAATTGATCCACTTTCAGTGAACATGACCGATTCGAGACACGCTTACATCACTAGTTAGACTAGCTTGAGATTATTACCCGTCCTGGTCAAGTCCAAAGAAAGTATCTCGATATGGTACATTCTACTCAGACAAGTCCTATTCGAGACACGCTTACATCACTAGTTGGATTAGCTTGAAATTATTACCCGTCCAGGACAAGTCTTTTCGATTACTGACATATTAAGCTTCGTCAATTCATTGGTACTATCTGGGTCGAGCTCTTCTGAGATTCAGTCACAAACTTTAAACATCTTTGATCACATTTTAATCATGTCTTCTCCCCCTCAAAAATAGCATAGCGTGATATTTTTGATATCAACTGATTAATAAAAAGCTTTTTGGAGAGAAAGACAGATTTTGCATGAATTTGGAACATTTTGTGTTTGTACTCCCCCGTAATGATAGCATTTTTAAAATTACTTAAGGGTTTAGAGGGAGTTTTGTTGAGCACTCATTTTGAGAGATTTTGAGAAAATCTTTTGAACAATCTTGAAAAAGTGCGCAAGAATTTTGTTGGAAAACAAGTTTATGCATGAAATCTTTTTCGTTTGTTTAGACTCGAACTTTTTGAAAAAGAGTTCGTCATTGAACGTACGAGTCCCTGATTTGAAAATAATCAGAAGTCATCATTCGGGTCCGGGTTTCGTACTGATGTATACGAAAGCCATAGTGAAGAAACTTTTGAGAAACGACATGTTTTAGAAAAACATTAAAAAGAACTCCCGCTCAAGCATCTGTACATGTCCATATCATTGTTGAATGACATTTCTAGAAACGTACAAAATATTGATTTATACGAGAGACATGTCGTGAGAAGAATATTTTTGGATTTTTTGATTTTATATTGTTTTTGTATTTTTTGAAATTTTATATTTTTGTATTTTGTTTTTGTTGGTTTTTCAAATTTTGTATTTTGTTTTTTCAAAAATTATTTACAGCGAAGCGATTTTGAAATCTTTTTTCAAGAAGATTCGAGAAGACGTTCTAGCTCCTCAGGAGTTAGGCTTCGCATGCCAATTCGTCGAACTAAATAGTCAAACCGTTCTTTTGGAAGGGCTTTAGTGAATAGATCGGCGAGTTGGTAGTCAGTCTTAACGAAAAATAATTCAACATTACCCTCTTCCACGTGTTCTTTGATGAAATGGTAGCGGACTTTGATATGCTTCATCTTAGAGTGATGTACGGGATTGCACGAGATGGCTATGGCACTTTTTGAGTCACAATACATAGGTATTCTGTCAAAAGTAAAGCCATAATCTGTGAGCTGTGTCCGCATCCAAAGAACTTGGGCACAACACGCAGATAGAGACACATACTCGGCTTCGGCGGTTGATAGCGCAGTACAATCCTGTTTCTTTGACGACCAGCTTACTAGCTTTTCACCCAAAAATTGTGCTCCACCAAATGTACTCTTTGCTGTAACTTGATCACCAGCATGGTCTGCATCTGAAAATGCTGTTAGATGAAACCCCGAATCCTTCGAATACCAAAGTCCCATGTTAATGGTGCTTCGTAGGTACCGAAAGATCCGTTTAACCTCTTTGAGGTGAAGTTCGGTAGGCTTTGCCTGAAACCGTGCTAACAAACAAACAGCAAATTGAATATCGGGTCGACTAGCAGTTAGGTACATGAGAGAACCGATCATGCTCTGATATTTTTTCGGATCGATAGGTTTCCCAAACAAATCAGCACCTATTTTTGGTGAAGTGACCATTGGTGTACCAACAGAATCACAATTTTCCATTCCATGTTTTTTCAAAATCTCTATTGTATATTTAGCTTGATTGATAAAAATACCACGAGGGGATTGATGTATTTGTAAACCAAGAAAGAATTTTAGTTCCCCCATCATGGACATTTCAAATTTGCTTTTCATGAGATTTTCAAAATGTTTTGAATGGTTAGGATTGGTTGATCCAAAAATAATGTCGTCCACGTAAATTTGAACGATCAAAATGTCATCTTTGAATTTTTTGATAAACAAGGTGTCATCAACCGTTCCTTTTGTGAAATTGTTTTTGAGCAAGAAAGATGATAGTTCGTCATACCACGCTCTTGGAGCTTGTTTTAAACCATAAATTTCTTTCTTAAGCTTGTAGACGTAGTCTGGATGATCTTTGTCGATGAATCCCTCTGGCTGACTCACATACACTTCTTCTTTTAGAGTTCCATTCAAGAAAGGCAGTCTTAATATCCATCTGATAGACTGTGATGTTTTTGTGAGCGGCATAGACTAAGAAAATCCGGACTGCTTCAAGTCTAGCTACAGGCGCGAATGATTCTTCGAAATCTATCCCTTCTTCTTGTAGATAACCTTTAGCCACGAGACGAGCTTTGTTGCGAATAACAGTCATTTCCTCATCCAGTTTGTTCTTCCACAACCACTTGAGATCAAGAACTCGTTTATCAAGTGGTCGTTCAACAAGTTCCCAACTATCATGTAACAGGTATTGAAGAAATTCCTCCTGCATCGCTTCAATCCAAGGGTTTTCTGCCATTGCTTCCTGAATTTTCTTTGGTTCTTTGAGGCTGATTTAGCAAATGTAGATGCACAATTCGAGATCGGTGGCAAGTTGTCTCCTTGTCTGAACTGGCTTTGAAGGTTCACCAATAACATGTTCTATTGGATGGTCTTTTGTCCATTTAAACGTAGAAGGGTACCTTGGGTGTAACGAATGTGTGTTAGATGGTTCTTGTAACCTTGAAGAAGATTCAGCAGAGTCTGTTGCAAACGGGTTTTCAAATATTTCTTCTTCTTCTTCTAGCGTGACATCGTTTGAATTATTTGTTGGTTCTTCTTGAAAATTTGTGTTTTGGTTTTGCTCATCAACTCTTGGTAGAACAGTTTCAAGTACTGGAGTTGCTTGAGTAGATGTAGATGATGTTGATGTAGTTGGTGCTTCAGCTTCGATTGTTGTGGATGCATCTTGTGGTGGTGGTGGTGGTTGATGGTTGTGAGCGGGTGCAGCGGAATGTTGTTGAGATGCATTAGTCGAAGTTCCACCATAGTATTCATCAAACATTAACTCGAAGAAATTTTCCAGTTCTTGTTCTGTTGGTTTATCCGTGTTTGTTGATTGAGCTCCTTGAGGCACGAGCCCTGAACTGATGTGTCCAGAAGTTTGCATGTTTGGTGCGGGTCCTAATCCGTTTTGATTAGAAGCCATCATTTAAGTCCTTATTTGAAATCTTTTCGAGTTGTTATACCCGAACTTAAGTTTTGAAAAGATTTCACTTTGAAGCACGGGTTGTAAGCTGAAGTACTTACAAGCCATTTTGAAGAACATAAATTTCATTGAATTATTTTTAATAAAAGCATTATCAATATCATTCATATCAATTTCAAACACACCATTCACAACAATAGCATTAAAATAAAAACACCATTTATGAAACTGAAATTCCATTGCTTGAAACAGTATGATCAAAACCAAGGTTCAACAAACATGAAAATGAAATTACACCTCTAACAATTGACGATGCATAATGACAATTATTTAAAGATAGTACTAAGCCCGAAGGCAACACTAAATTTAAAACTCCTATAGCTTCAACTGCTGCACGTGCTCCGTTACCCATGTGCAGGAATTGTTGTCCATAGGTCAGCTTTCTCTCAACTCTAAACCCCTGCAAGGTATTGCAAATATGAATGCCACATCCCGTATCATATACCCATGAATTCAATTTAGGAGTAAGAGTGAATAATTCAATCATAAAGAACGCACCTGATGAACTGGGGTTACCAGCTTCATTCCCCTGCTTCTTGAGTCGCAAGTCATGAATGTAGAGAGGACAATTGCACTTCCAATGGCCCTTTTCATGACAATGGTGACAAGCCTGATCCTTCTTGTTTGGTGGATTCACCTTGTTCTGCTTAGGCTGATGCTGCTTCATCTTGGGCATCTTTGGTTGAGATTGCTAGGCCATGACCTGCTTGCCTTTATCACCTTTCCCCTTGCCTTTGTTCACATGCGATTTCTTCTGGATTCTCCCCCCATGAATTGCCAACACTTGCGGGGTAGGAGCCTTGACCTTGGCTGGTAGACTTTTCTCATAATCAACAAGTAGTGCGAGTAATTCTGAGACTGTCTTCCCCGAGCAGTGCATGTTGAAATTCTGCACAAAACCAGCAAAGTCCTTGTTAACTGGTTTACCAAATCCAAATCCTGTGAAGCTGATAAAAAATTCCTTCATCTCAGTCACATAATCTTCAACTGGTTTACCATCACCATGCTTGCAGTTGTGTAGCTTGTCAAGTTCATCATACAATTCAACTGCAGGATATTTCTCATAAGACTGCTTAAGTACTTCAAGCATATCTTTAGGGAAATAGTACTCAAACTTCTTTTGTAATTGAGCACTCATGCTAGTGAGCATTAAACAAGCAACCTCATTAAACTTAGCATGCTCCACCCTCCAAGCTGCCCTAACATCTTCTGGTTCAGATATAGGAGGCTCAGCTGGGCATTCATTGGTCAAGTAATTGAGCTTACTGGCCGCCCTCAAGACAATTCTGAGCGAACGGTGCCAATCATTGAAATTCTTTCCAGTCAATTTTTTTCTTTCAAGATGACTCTTGAAAGCAGAAATCACAATTGGGTTATCGGGTTGAGCCATATCTACATATAAAAGTTCAAACATTAGTACTTTCGATAATAAATATCTTCAAGAAAATAAAATACCCATAGGCTATATTCATATAACCACCAAAATTTTCTTGAAAATCTAGGATCCAACTTTACATAGTTCCACCACATCAGTTGATCTGCTAGTGGTGAAAGTACAAAAGATGGTAATCTGTCCAACAATAATTGGCAAACAAGATTTCCAATTCCTAGATCATTATGAGATTTACATCAAATTGATTCATCAATTTGCCTTGTAAGCATGTTTCATCCCATCTCATGCCTTAAGTTCTAGGTCTCACGCATAACTTAATTAAGTCGTCTACCTTAGAAACTGTAAAATTACTATCTATGGTCTCACGCATTAACAGAATTTTACCTTGTTATAATAATTTAGCCTAGGTCTCACGTTTACTAAATTAAAATTCCAAGTGTTCCTTATAGATAGATGGCATGTAACTTAAATTTTAAGGGTATTCAATTTTGATATGTCAATCAAAATATGTATAAAGATGCATGCACTCATCTTTATAGCATAAGTTTTCATAAAAACTTTTTATTACCAATTCGTGAAATTAATACATAAAGTTTTACTTGAGGTTTAAAAAACCTTAAGATGACTTTCTACAAGAATGATTTTAAAAGAAATTCGTTTAAGACGTATTCAAGATTGTGATAACCAAGGCAGACTCTAAGGCTCTTTTCTAAGCCTTCATATCACGATTATGAATTTGTCTTAAAAGAGTTACTTTTAAAAGCATGTTTGTACAAAACATCAATCAAGCAAAAGTTTATGGATTCAATCTCAAAACATGTAATAAAGTATGAATCTTGCTAGTCTTGCCTTGGAGCGAATTACCGTGCGAAGCGAATCGTTGTTGGCACAAAAGACTCCGCAAGATTCAATCTTTATCACTTAGGGTTTCACCATTATTAGTCCGTATTATTTTCTTTATGAAAAATTACCCTTTTATTGCTTATATCATGTCAAACAATTAACAATAAAACAAGTAATCAAAGAAAAACAAACAACTAATAATAATAAAAGTGAAACAATTAGCCACATGCAAACCTTATTAGAAAAGATCCTAATAAAATCAAATCTAGGTATAAATATGCATGTAATCAACTAAGGCCTTCTCCTCTTAATGGAAGAGAGCCACATGCATTGACGAATCAATTGCGTAGGCCAAAGCTAATATACACACCACATAGCATATAAATTAATTTTAATATATATGATTGGAGTCTTCCCCAATTTTAGATCTATCTAAAACATGTGACAAATAAAAAAAAAAAAAAACAAGATCCATGACTAACATGCATGTTTCGTCACGGATTAAACCTAACAATTAGCACATAGGTCACAAGATACGTTCACATAACTGGTTAAAGACCTAGGGTTTCTAGTGATAACAAATTAATCAAATAAACCACAAAACCTAATTAGGGTTTTATGTGGAAAATCGACCCCCCCAAAAATTAGGGTTAGGGTTTCAAATTTTTATAAAAAAAAATTTAAAAGGAAAAACTCTAGATAAAAAACATGTATCTAAAACAATTAAAGATCCGATTTTTATTACGTTTTAGTAATCAGTTACATGTTATACATGGCTCGTGATGCCACTGTTAGAGTTTAACAATCAAAGTACACGTATGCGGAAGCTAGGATCAAGTATAACACATAAGATTAACTAAAACATAAATAGGAACGTACCGTGGTGATTCTAGCCCGAACAAGAATCAAATAAGCAAATCTTGAATTAATTGATGAACCCTAATTAGGGTTTATGAATCAATGATCAATCCCTTACCTTTTTATTGATCGATTCCTTGATAACAACTATAGTGAGTTGTTACCTCGTTCTTGTACACGCAAACTAATACCGAATCAAATTAATTGCAAGATTAAACACAAAGATTTGTTTTAATAAAACAAAAATCGAAACCCTTAAGATATAGGTGTGTTCGATCGGCTAGGGAAAAAGAGAAGGAAAAACCAAAGCTTTAGGGTATTTTGTGTGCACAAAAGATGTGAATGAATGACCCTAAGGTTTGTTTATATACTAGAGGAAACTTGGAGACCAAGCAAGGGCATGGGTCGACCCCCCTTGGGCCTTGATCGACCGGCCATACACCCCAAAGGGTGTTCCGGAAGCTCCTTGTCATCCAATTTACAATCTAGTCCTTTCTGTTTCCTTTTAACGATAATTAGTCCATACATTTAATAAATAACGATCATTAATCCTTGAACTTCTGTTATTAATAAATATAACTAACAATTAATATTTATTAATCTTTGACTCACGTTTGTATTGTGTGCAATCCCGAGGTCTCGGGTTCGATACTAGTCATTTACATATTAATATTTATACGTAACTTTTAACAAAACTTAAACTCAAAAATTCTCTTTTTATACACAAAATTTGCTTCTTGATCATTTTACATACTCAAAATAATACGAGCAATCAATTTTGTCTGACTTCAAGCCTATATCCTGCGCCCTGCTGTGATGACCTGCATTAGGTTATCAGCAAAATCCTTACTAATAGAATAAAGTGTGCTCTATGCAAGATTGTAAGCCCAAATCAGAGTGCCTTCATTTATGGTATCACGTATAACATTCTTCTTACAACAGCTTTTGATGGGCTATGACCGGAAAAATGGAGCTAAAAGGGTGGCTTTGAAGATTGATATTCAAAAGGCTACTAGGATATCCTTGAAAGCATACTACATTTATTTGGTTTCTTCTATCTGTGTAAATGAAAGCTTGGTTATTTAAAGGGGGGGGGGGGGGAGCGCTAAGGCAAGGAGACCCCGTTCCTCCATATCTTTTCACTCTTGTTATGGAAAGTTTCACCCAAATTATGCATAAATAGATTGAGGAAGATAAGAAGTTTAAGTATCATTGGGACTGCAAGAAATTGCAGATATCTCATCTTTGCAGGGGCAACAACATATCTCCTTTATGTATCAGTAAACAGAATAAGTTCTTTAACTACACTTACCAAACAAATCATCCTCGGTAAGCTTTAAGACTTGATTTTCAGTAGCATTAAACTCTTGAGAAACTACCAATTCTGATTGATAAACTTCTAAGCTCTGTTCGTCTAAACCAGATTACATATTCGCTCAACAATAATCGAAAGATAGATCATTATCAACATTGTCAATTGCTGCTAGTATTAGAACACTCAAGAAATTACGGACTTCCAAATATGAAGGGCAGAGTAATACTTTAATAACGGAATAACAACGTCTCACAGAACATGCCAAATGTACTGAATTATATATATTAACAAGTCTCAAAACCAAAACATAGTGCAACTTCAACTAGAATGTAAATTAAACTAGATACTAATGTCTAAAGGAAGAAATCAAAATTAACATCTCTGTTATGCTGTTGTGTTCCATAGAATCTCGAGCAGCGGAGCATCCTCACTTTTTCTTCTTGAAATCAAACCACCAGGCTCTCTAATAGTCCATATCTCCACTTTGCTTAACCAGATGGCACGATCTGCACTTTGCCCTTTGAAACCATTCGCTCCTTTCCAAATTCTATGAAGTTCATGTTCTGTTTTTTGTTTTGGCTGAGGCGCGCTGACACTGTCCAACTTTCAAGCTCTTGTCAAATCAGACTTCATCTTTTATACCTATACCAAAACAAAAATGTACCAGGTATTTTAATCCTTTAACACCCACCTTAACATATAATTATGCATCATTATACTTGTCTCATTTGAAATAATAAATATAATCCATGAGTTAAGGCCATGTCAACTGAAAATCATGAAGAAATAAGTATAAATAATATGTCTAAAAGACACATATCAGTTATGAAAATCATGGAATTTTTGTTTCTTAGTTACCTTTTCTGTCAAATTTCTTCAATATACATTCTGATGATTGTTGTTCTGCTTGAAATTGACGTGGCTATGCAAATCTCCAGCTCGTTGTCGCATAAAATTGAATGACGATTATGGTTGGTGTCTTCATATTTGATACATAAAGTTTTGTTCTCCCATCCCTTAAACCTCATTGTCACTTGCTTCTGTAAATCCAGGAGTTTGGCCGAAAAGGGTGGTTGAAACTTGACAATCTGATGATTATATTCCACTTTTATCGTCTTCCCCGTATATGTAGATGTTAAGTTCTCCCTCTACAAATAATTAAACCACCATAATAGTTTGTTCTACGACTTCTAGGAACATACTTAAATACTGTAGCCAGTGAGATAAAACATTTTATACAAATAAATAAGATCAAAAACTGATTCTTAAAAGAAGATTTAATTGGATTCGAAGGTCCCAAGTGTTCCTAAATAATATTTTACTCTACATTTACTAAAGAATCGATATGGGTATGGGTTTGAGGAACGAAGGGAATGAGAACAGGAATGGGTATCAGCATTCCTAAACCCAACCAACCTTAGTTGGCAATCAAGAATGCCTAATTCATGGGTCATTAAACCAATTGATTTACCCTCTTACTCTTAAAATAACCAAATTCCACCACTATGTTCATTTAGACTGAGAGCCCATACTAAATGCCCCTTTAATCTCTTTTTCTGGTCTGTGGCATAAAACTTATTTTGGGACACACAACAATTAATATGACAATAGCCTAAAAAAAACTACTAGTACTAACCATGAGTAAATTATGAATTTGATTGAAATCTGCAACATAACTTTCTTTAGGTTGAATTGTGATAAGCTCAATGATTCCGGCAAGTGTCATGCCAGCACCCGGATGGTTAAAATAAACAGGAACAACTAATTGTCCCATTCCTGATGCTTCGTCAATGTATCGGTGATCTTAATTAAGCACAACATATCTTACCCTGTGATCTGCCACACCTGTTTGAGCTACTCTACCAACAAACCAGATGCCCACATTTGTCTGTTGTCCAATAAACCGATCACTATTCTCGAAACATTTCATCCTGTAATCCAAAAGTCTGTTATCATGCATGGTTGACATACAAAATTGATCTGTCAATGTTAGACTACACCCAATGTTGTCTGCACCCTCAAATGTGGTACATTCCCAAAACTGAATTAAACCCGATTCTCCTTGGAAATTAAAAGTGTCAAAAACTCGTTTAACTCTAGAGTCGAGCTTTGCATCAGAATATGATATGTAGGACATGAAAAGAACCAATAGCCCATAACTCGGTTCCATGGTACTCTGCATTGGCAAAATAACATTTATTGCGTAAATACTAAATCAAAAGATGATCAAGTTGTGATTACATTGAGGTATACAAGGCTTCATCCCAAATATTACACTGAATTCTGAAAATAAATGAACAATAACAATGAATTTGAAATTACTACTGAAGAACTTGGAACTCTTGAATATAAGAAATTTGCAAAAAAACAATTCTACTTTTTTGTCACAGGTATAGTATCACAGGTATAGTATTGTAGAATCAGACATGTTAGTTCATTCCATAAACTACAAAACAACTAAACTTACATATATAACATACGATTACCAACTACATAAATCAACTAATATGATGTCTGTAGTAACAAAGTACATAGTAAATCTGGCAAATACACCAAGATGTGGGACAAGTTTGTTGAAGCAACATTATCAAGATCTCCTTGTGTTTTAGTGATAACAAATAAACCATCGAAACACATAAAATAACAAACGTTAGCCAAAATTCTCCGACTTACATATCTGTTCCTGGCGCGCCACCCACGCGTCGACACGTGGATAACGCGCCAGGCTACTGTATGGTTCGGGACGAATTTTGAAAGTCGGCTTTCCCCTTACCCAACCAATGTGGATCTTTCATTTCAGGTATGAATATGATAAGTGCTTCATTAGGAACACTCGAAACGGGTTTTAGACTTTTAGGAATTTAAAATTGCAAGCTCTCGTTTTTGTCAAAACGCCAACTCAAATATTTGATCAAATGCCTCTAGCCAAGGATTTTCTAAACCTAGGGAGCTTATATATTTCACGTAACATCAAGTGAAAGTATTTATATGCTCATATCCCATGCTTACGTCTTCTCTAATCATGTAACAGGTTTACTCCCTTATTTGTCGAACTAATTCAAAAGATCACTTTGCGTAAACACATCCTTTCCCGCATGGGATATGCTTTACAATCAAGGCAAGGCACTTAACTTGTTTGCACCAAGGTGTTAGTTGAATACGTCGAGTCATGAAAAGTCACGAGTTATGAGATTATGGATTCTCGACGTTGAGTTACTTGAAATTATAAGTAACCTTTGATTTTTCTAAATCATCTTCTTAAAACCATAATCATGTTTGTCAACTTCTTTCTTTCTTAATGACAACATGATTATCTTTTAAACACTTCTTTGATTATCCTTAATCACCACTTCAAATCTTCCCAAATCTTATCACCAACATTATCTTTTTATTCTCTTGCACCCTTTGTACTTTCATGTACTATTTGTCTCCTACATTCCCACATCATATCTCCAAAATATTCTCTCCCAACATTCTCTTCCAACCAATGAGAGGCCACCATAACTTCATTTTCTCCATACACAAATAAACCTTTTCTATAAACCATAAACCTTCTTCAACACACTTTCTTCATTCTCACCACAAAGGGTATTCCTCAAAGTTTTCTCAACAAAGTTCTTTTCATTCTCCCCTGTGGTATATCTCACAAATCTTCTCCAATACACTTCTTCCATTTTCACCACATGGGGTACCTCACAAGCTTCTCCTACACAGTTAGCCAACTCACATAATCCAATCCATATCTTATCTCTAACACACTCCTCTATCCCTTACACAACACAACTCATTGCCAACTCATTGACAACTCACACCTTATCTCTTCCTCCTTTCTAAATTCCACACATGGTGAATTATTTGAATTCTCAAGCATAGGCTCCAATCTATCACATCCAATCCAACTCACCACAATCTCACCCATATCTTCATCTCTTACACAATATTCTCTTCTTACACAATCTCTTACATCCCTTACATGCCAACTCACATATAACTTATACCTTATCTCTTCCTCACCAATTCCATCACATGCCAAATAATTTGAATTTCTAAGTAGGTTCCATTTGATCCTAGCCATCCATTTCAAACAAACTCATCTCAACCCTCCATCTCATCTTTCCCTCCAAGGATGGTATATTCCCTTGGATATACCCTTTAACCTAACCATGGTTTTCTCTCTACACACTTCCAACCTAACCATGGTTGCCTCATAACTCAACCTCACTCTCTCACTCATCCCAACATCCACACTTCCTTTCTAAGCAAAGGAATATACCATGACATATTCTTTTCTCTCTCTTTTCTATGCCATGTGAGGAATACCCAAACTACCCCTATTCAATTATCCCTTCTCTCTCTCTCTCTCACTTTGATAATTGGCTTTTACTTAAACACTTCACAAATGATTTTTATAAAATGGCTATTAGAGTTGGTTGTCCTTGACGATGAATAATGTCAAGGTTAATGTGTGAAGTACAATTGGGGGTTTAGCAAGGTTAGGTATTTAAAAGGACCAACACCCAACACTTGGGAAAAATGTACAGTGATCCTGGCGCGCTGCCCACACGTCGACGCGTGGGTGTCGCGCCAGCCACGGTAAATTATTCCCAAGTTTGGGTCTTGGCCTATAAATATCCCACCTTGGCTCCTGTATTCCTCACCCCTTGAAAAACATTCTTTTTCTCTACCCTCTAAGTTTACTACACATCTTGTGTTCTTAATCTTTCTCTCTTATCATCTTTGAAAGAACACATATTATTGCAAGGGAAGAATCACAAGAACCTAATCCACTCTTGTGATTGTGTCGAGGGTCTTCTTCTCTATACCCTTTCTATTAGAATCGAGTCACTAGGTTAGGTTAGGGCTTGGTTCAAAGAAACTTATATTCATTCAAATTGGTTGTAAGGGAAGTCTTGTGTCTTGGTGACCAAGCCTAGATCATTGGGGATCTATTTGGGGTTTGATACTTCCGATGGGAAGTTTTGGTTGGTAGTGGTCTTGGTGACCCATAGTGTAAGTCGAATCACGAGATTCTTTAGGGTGGTTTCCGAGGTGCGGAATACCGGGGGAGTAACTCCTTCTTTGTGATCATCGATATTGGTGAATATCAGTGGAGTGAATTGTAACGGTTTGTAGTCCACCGAAAGGATTATACTAGTGGAATAGTATCGGTGTCGTGGATTCGCAACTGGACGTACGGATGGTATAAACCCCCCATCCCGAACCAGTATATATCGTGGTGTCTTTCTTTACTAGCTTTATATACTTGTGATTGTGTTTGTGGTTGTTCCTACTTAGACCAGTTGGTTGTCTTTGTGGCTTAAAGTTTTTAAACGTTCTAAAAGCTGAAGAAACCATATTCACCCCCTTCTACGGTTCTACAATTGGTATCAGAGCAGAATACTCAAGTTTTTGAGCATTAAAGCCTTCCCGAGAAGTCGTTTTAAGTCAAAAACTTCTTTCCCAAAAAATCTAAAATCCTCACTAAGATTTTTGGTAAAGTAGAGTATAGATCCATGGCACAAGAGAACTATGCAGAGGGGTGTTCTATGCAAAGACCACCTTTGCTAGAAACCGAAGGGTTTTGCTTTTGGAAAACCTGGTTTGTGACCTATGTGAGGTCCAAATATATTGACTTGTGGGAGGTTATTCAAAATGGAGACTTTGTTTTCATGATAACCGATCCAGAAACCAAGTTGATGGTTGAAAAGCCCAAGTCGGATCTAAAAGATGATGAAAGAAGGAAGCTTGGCAAGAATGATGAAGCCAAAATGTTGATCTACAATGCTCTACCTTGAAGGGAGTTTGAGAGAGTCCACATTTGCAAGACCGCCAAGGAGATTTGGCGCACACTCATCATCACCCATCAAGGGAACTCACAAGTCAAAGTTTGCAAGATCGACTTGCTCATCCAACAATATGAGAAGTTTTCGATCTCGGATGAAGAAACCATTGACAATGGTTACACGCGGTTCAATGCTATTATCACAAGCCTCACGGATCTAAATCCTAGCTTTTACAATAAGAACCATGTGAGAAATTTTCTTCGAGCTCTCCCGGTGAAGTGGAGGCCAAAGGTGACGGCTATTGAAGAAGCCAAAAACTTAGTGGAACTTCCTCTTGACGAGCTAATCGGAAACCTCAAAGTGTATGAAATGATTTTAGAAAACGACAAGGTCGTTTCTAAAGAAAAGAAGAAAGAGGTTAAGTCACTAGCCCTTAAAGCTAGAGTTACTAGGGAACAAACTAGTGATGATATTGATGAAGATGATGAAGAGGTCAACCTTGTGGCAAGGAACCTTAAGAAGTTCTTTAGACGAGAAGGTAACTCTAGGCGTGGTAATCGGTTTGGTAAACAAGGTGATAGTGATGGTAGAAAGGTTGGAAGAGATCTTGGCTATAATAGTAAAGGTGGTGAAAGCTCAAGGCGCGTACGTGAGTGCTACAATTGTGAAACAAGAATCACTTTATAAGTGAATGTCCAAAGCCCAAGGAAAATAGGGCATTTTTCGGTGGAGCTTGGAGTGATAGTGAAGACAGAGATCATTCGGAAAGGAACGCAACATGTCTCATGGCGTTTGAAACTCAAGAGGTATCTTCAAACTCTTCTATTTCAAAAATTGATTTAAGCATTCATGATTTGCAAAAGGAGAATGAGGAACTACGCAATAATTATGAAGATGTGTTTAGAAAATTAAAATTAACTCTTAAAGAAAAACGTTCTCATGAAAAGGAAATTTCTAAACTACTACATAAAAACATTGAACTTGAAGTTGAAGTAAAGTGACTTGTCACTCTTCAAGAGAAAGTTGATCCATGCAAAGGTTGTGAAGATATCACACTTAAGGTTACCTCTTTGAGTGAAGAAGTGTCCGAACTTCAACAAAAGTCATTGAGTTTTACAAAATTTAAAAAGAGTAGCAATGATTTAAACAATATGTTGAGTTATCAAAAAGTTTCCCAAGATAAGGAAGGTCTTGGATTTTTGAAAAATGAGAAAACAACTTCCGAGAGTCTAACAAAACCTATTGTATTTATAAATGCAAGCCAAAACGAAATTCCTAAAGTTTCCGAGCCTGACGCGCTGGATGCGCGTCGACGCGCCAGCAGCGCGCCAGGACTCTGAGGAAAAGTCAAGTTTCGTCAAAATGTTTTGTTAAACCAGTTGCTCCTCAAACTCCTTTTACAAATAATCGAGGTACTCAAGCACCCATTACAAGAAGTGAAACCCCAAAACAACTTTACAACCCGATTTCACGTAATGGAATTGGATACACACAAGCTCGAGTCGACCGTAGACCTATCTTACCCACACCAAATATGAAACCATCATATAACCAAAAACATGCTTTTCAAAATAATCAATCATCTTCAAGGAGAACTTTCTACAACAAGCAAAGGTCTTCATATCGGCAATATAACTCATACCAAAGGAGAGACAACTCCTACCCAAACCAAAGATTTTTTAGACCACACAACCATCAAAACTTTGGACCAAGTTTTCAAAATCAAAATGACTTTATAAACAACCCTTGGTTTATGTTTTCAAGCTATGGTCTTGAAACACTAAATGTCTTGCTTCATGACCCAAGAATGTTCAACTTGGGAATGTTTTATGCTAACCAAAATGGACCCAACGAACATTGGGGACCAAGTTTTTGAGTTTTATGTTTGATAGGTATAGACTTGAATCGGTCTATTTGAACAATCGAAATGGTTGAGTTAAAACACATAATCGGTTGTAGAAGATTGTTTATTTCATACAAGGGGTATGATGGTGTGCATTAGTAACCTTCGAGGAAAGGTCATCGGTAGACAAAGTATCAATGGTGGATCTTCATCTCGTGGTCATAAAACAATAAACATCCATTAAAATCAAGCTAAGTCTTCTATTATGCCTATGAATCCTTAAGTACTTTACATGATAGTTGCTAAAAAACAATTAAATGCTATGTGAACTTGGTTGATGCTAGGTAGCTTATTTTGTCACAACTTGAAGTTTATTAGAGCTTAGGCACTTAAAGGCGATTAACATAAAATGAGACTAAACTTGCATGTTATGTGCTTAGGGAAAATATTTATGTGTTTAAAATTCTCATGTCTTGGATACATGCTCATCTTAAGTGTGACATACCTAATTGATCGAAACACATGTCTAGGAAATTAAATGTTAAACTTAACCCATGAGATCTCATATCATATGTAGGGTTAAATAAATATGCGTAGACATGAATACTATTGAATATTGTCCACACATGATTGTTTGTTGAAAACTCAAATAGTGGAGTAACTCAAAGTTGAACAAACCTTCTAAATGAATATGAATAAAATTTACATGTAAAGTGCTTGTAAATTTAATTGATATGCATACACGAATACATTTGTTAGATTAAGTAATTGTAGGTTTCACATTGTTACATAACATCATGTGTAGTTTGCTTACTTGCTTAATATGTATATGTAAACACCTAAGCGGAAATCTCAAAGAACATATACGAATAAATAGAAAGAATGATTACGTTGCTAACAATATGCGCATAATGAATATGTGATTAATCGTGAAACTGATGAATAAAAGTTGCTCACACGTCTACTTGACATGATTAATTGCTTTTTGAGTTTGATGATATGTGATCATGTGCGTACATGCCGTAATGATTAAATGGTAATATAAAACCTATGTGTGCATATAGAAAATGCCTTAATGTTATTCGCTTATATGCCTACTTGTCATGATAATCACTTGTTTGTGTTCAATTTGTTTGCATAATTAATTGGTTTTATGAGCAAGATTGTATATCATTAATTGAAAATACTTGGACATAATGCTTACTTGTAGTAAAGTCAAATTAATAATAAGGTGGACGATATGTGGTTATTTTCTCTCTTGTCTTTGTGATTAAACATGTTTGCATGTGTAATATGTTTTAAATGCCTAATTGCCATGGTGCTAGTTGATTTTATGCATATTGCTAACATGCTAATTATTTACATATTTGTTAAAGATAATGCTTGCTTGATATTTACCAAACTCTTAAAATTTGGCTAAATTATGTGCTAAGAAATTATGTGAAAGACATGGTGTTAACCTTGAGAGGTTGTATTAATCTAAGGGGAAGGTAATTCACAATGTCATTCACTCAGTTAGGTATCTCCTTATGCCTTGACTTGTTACTAGGTAGTAACTTGTACTTAGATCTTGCTTTGCATCCTTGAGAGTGTTAATATGTGAAACTATGTGCTCAAATTTGAATATGTGCTATGCTCACTTGTGTAAATGATATGTTTATGCTTGCTTGATCAATCCGCTCTATGAACAACCATGCCATGAAGTTATGTATGTGCTAATCAAGATTTGGGATATAATGTGTGGAATATATATAAGTTATGATGTATTGTTGTGGACTAACCCATGTTGTAAGTATCCAAATGGTAACCTAACCCATTTTAGACTTCCACATGAGAGGATTATTTGTTTGTTGCACGTTGTGATTTATGTAGCTAGACCACCACAAAGGTGAGGCTCTTGACCCATGGATCTCCGCCTTGGAACAAGGGGGAGCAACGATCTAGGGGGAGCTATGTTTAAGGGAGAGCATGTTCGGGGTGCATGTACAAGCTACCTATTATCCCACAGGCACAAGTTCGAAACCTGGCTTGATTGGAAGTCCCACCTTTTTGATTCGACAAAAGGGGGAGAAAGAAAGCAAGAGTTGTTGGATCGATGTACTCTGATCAAACTACTTTGTAGCTTGTAAGGTTTTAACAATCTTTAATAATTCAAAATAATTAATAATGAAACACTGATGTTACTTTGTAAAGTATGCGGAATCTACTAACACAAAGCTAAGAAGAACTTTGAATTATATTAAAACCAACTTTGAACCTGCTTCTCTAAACACAGATTCACTAACAATCCCTAACTTATCTAATATCGTATTCTAGTAATCGTATTATGAATGCATACGTCTAATACCATCGTAAGGCTCCTTTTATAGGCATAAGGAAAACCTTAAGTCGGTTTACAATATTTACTTGAGCGACAAGTAAACTATACCTAACTAATTCTAGAACATTCTTATAATATTACATAATCAATCCTTAAACAATATTGCATATTAGTCCTTATTCTTAGAAGTACTTTGCATAATCTTCAATCACGAGCAGTATTTTGACCTTGAAAAGCACTTTGATCTTTGAGCAGTACTTTGACATAGCAGTACTTTGAACATCCAGAAGTACTTTGATCTTCATATCCCAACAATCCTCCCCTAACTTGAATTCTACTTGCTTGATTTCAAATTTCTTTGTTATCCATTTGATCTTCAGCATCTTTATCTTCAAGGAAAATTGTATTCTTTAACTCTTATCTGACTTGTCTGTCAAAGTACTCTGTATCAGCTTCAAATGATATCTTCACAACAACTCAGCAGTATTTTGACAAAGTGTACATCAAATCTTTAAAGTTTCATACTATTCTCATCACTTCCAGATGTGTAAACTTTTGTGAGAGGTGAATCATTGAAATTTAATGGATTTTGATGTCTCTTTACCAAAGCCATTAACTCTGGAGTAGCCAATGTTTAGGTTAGAACAACCATGGTACATTGATAACCATATGATTTTTAGCAAATCATCAGCTATCAACGGATTTGATTAGTCTTTACCAAGACCCGTTTGCTTTTGGACTAGTTAGTTCTTTTATCACAACCATGGTGAACTAATTACCATAAAATGGATTTTCCACAGCCTTTACCACAAGCCATTTTCTTGTGGGCTAGTCAACTCTTCACTTTTACAGATATGGTGAGTTGAACACTATACAATTTTTAGTAAATTGTCAACTAAAAACGGATTTGATTATCACATCAAAGCCGTACCCTCATGATAGGTCAAACTCTTTCTTGTCTGTTAAACATGGTGAGTTGATTACCATTTGCTGTGTAGTACAAGTACTAACACCATGTGTGACTTTTCAAAACCTTTATTGATATCATCTTTTATTTTACAAAGTTTTTGTTTTAAAACTTTAATCAAGATCAAAAGATTTTACTGGTTTTGTGCAGCAAACAGTACTTTGAGAAAGTACTGTTTGTCTAGCAGTACTTTGAATAAAGTACTTTATTATTCAAAAATTATTTATACAAATCATACCAGTACTTATGCAATATCATTCATCTGAAGTAGTCCACTATATGAACAATTCAATCACCATTAATGCTACTTCAGTCTCATTCTCAACTTGCATACCATGATCCAACATTCTGATCATAATCTCTCTTATCAGAGGATATCTTCTTTCTGCAAACATGTGAATCATGGCTCCATCTTCCATTTCAAGTGAGTGTACCCCTGATGACTCAAAGAATCTCCATGTTGTTATTTCCTAATTCTCTTGATCATTCCACAGAGCATCACTACTTGTTTCATTTGTCTCCCAGATGGTTAATAAATCACCCAATAAGATTAATCCCACTCCTTTTGGCTCAGTATTCTCAAAGTAATCTTGCACTTGTAGATATAGATAGTATAAATCTTCTCTGTCTATCTGGTGCAGTATATCCCATAACATGTTGAACAATGTAAAGCTTCCATCTTCTCAATGAAAAATGAGATAATCTCCATCAGATGCTTCTACCACAGAAAATGTAGAAATCTTGGACTTCTTCTCACCATTCTCTGTCTTCTTTGAATCTTCAAAATCCACAACTCTAAGATAATTCCTCAGCTCATCAACAGTATCTGCTTTTAGCATCTTGAGCCTCTTTGATAACTGATCATCTTGAGTTGCTCTCTTCCTCTTTAACTTTCTTTTCTCAGCTTGTTCCTTCATAAAATCTTCTAATTTCTTTTCTTTCTCAGAATCCATAGGTACAAAACTATCTAACTCTCTCTTGATTGACTCTAGAACACTGTCATATAGTTCTTTTACCTCTGGATATCTCAATCTCTGTAAATTCTTCTATCCTATGCCTCTCAGAAAACTTATTATAGAATTTCTCTCTTGAGCTTTAGACAGTGGCCTTCTTGTTTCAACAACTAGCATTCTTGATTCCCTTATGTATTCAGCATCTAAATCAGCTTGATGCTTTCTTGCAACTTCTTCATTCCTAGCTATCTCAAGAGCTCTTAGTTGTGCCAGAGTGATACGTGGGAATCGCACCAGGCTTTACCTCTTGAGGGATCTCGAGAAGCTTACAACCCCCACCAGATAGTGTACCTGATCGTTGTAGTATAGTATAGTGACAAGTACCGGGGGATTGATCGTTCAACTCAGGAATAGTGTCGCTAGGATTAGAAAGCCTAAAAACTAGGTCTAGAGGTGAGGGATGATTCTTTTTGTATTTTTAATTTTTTATATATTTATAAAAGCAAATAAAATCTCGGGTTTTGGAAGAGTGGGCGGAATTAGTTGCTAGCCAACTAACCCAATAACTAAAGATGCAATAAAAATAAAATAACAGAAATGAAAATAAAGCTAATTAAACTAGTGGTGTGAACAATGATAGGGAAAGTTGTGTTTACCTAGGTTTCATTACTCCCTAGATATCTTTTGCAGGTTGATAATTTGATACAATTGCATGGATGACGGGTCGTATTACTTAATACTAGTCGTAGGGCCGTGTACAATATTCCCTAACTCTATA
This sequence comes from Artemisia argyi, assembly GCA_030686995.1. NCBI lineage: Eukaryota > Viridiplantae > Streptophyta > Magnoliopsida > Asterales > Asteraceae > Artemisia > Artemisia argyi. Next base: position 135,558,713 of record CM060691.1, on the reverse strand, counting down.
GGATCCTACTTCACTCCTATGTCGAGCCGTTAGAAGCTCCTAACATGGGATCATTAGAATTCTCCTACGCATTAAATACAACCAAAAATCATAGTACACCTCTGATCATGTTTCTTAAGATGTTCAAACATGTTACCAATGGAAGTCTGCCAGTTTTCTTAAGCCTAACATCGAATACAATCATCCGTAACAACTATAAACAAACAATAAACCCATAATTAACATCTAGGTTTCACTACATCTAAGCAAACACACAAGAGATCTAGCCAAACATGTTAAATTCAAGACAAGTGTAAGATATATTCAAACAACACATAGACATATTGATTGAATTGAAAGAGTACTTATCTCAATTGAACATGAAAGGTTTCAAAAGGTAAAAACCCTTGAAAAAGCTGTGATATTCAGACTAGGGTTTGTCTCCAAATTTACACCCTAATTGTTACACACCAATGAATGAAAATTATAAAACTATATATAGATTTTACAGGGTGATGGCGTCAAGAAGGAAATTCTGATGCCGTCAACTCGCCGCCCATAATGAAATCGGATTGCCTATATCCACTTTTGACGCCATCATGTATTAATTTGTTCTGGGCCGTCACTCACATTTGGACCATCACGGCCTATGGTGACGCCGTCATCTCCATAGTGAAAAACTCCTCTCGATAATCACGGACTTTATCCACTTCCACTTCTTGTATTACTCTTGACACCGTCATTAAGAAATTGGTGACGCCGTCAGGTACTGTTCCCAGCAAGGAAAATTAAGACTTTGTCGTTTTCTTCACTTTTATGCTCCAAAAACGTCCAAAATGCTTCCTTTTCCAGAATTCACTCCAAAAGTACCTAAAATGACAAAAGGAACGATTTAGGGCAGTATTTGATCAAATAAATTCAAATTCGGGCTAAAATGACCCCCTAAAAATGGTTCAATTTTTCGCCTCATCAAATACCCTTACACTTGAGATTTGCTTGTCCTCAAGCAAATGCGCTTTTATTCTAATCAAAATACAAGTTAGGGGTCATTTAACACTAATATACAAGTAATTACAACAAATAATCGTTCCACTAAAGACCAAAGACAAGCACGGAGGTCATACACTAGCACCTCAAAAATAGTGTTTAGATACTCACATCTCTCGGGTGTAATAAAGTATATATCACAATATGGAAATGGAAAACATCTCTCACTACCTGTCATAGCAAAATAGATTACCATAGGCTTGTGAAAGGATCAAACCTCCACCACTTGGCGTAAGCACCTAGGATAAACTATCAAAGAGGTCTTTCAAAGGGTTATAATGTTAGGTGTAGGAATATGGAATACACGGTTTTGTTGAATAAAGGCAATCTTTACTGGTGGCGAGTTAATAATCTTGGTTAATTACATGTACTATATGGCGTTGCTAAGACAAGACTCGACTTGACTTAAGCTAATAAATGAAAAATAACAAACAAACATAGAATGAAACAGGATGGTAGTCCGTACGTTTTTTTCTCTTTTCCTTTTCTATTTTTTTTCTCTATTTTTTTTCAATTTTTTTTTCATACACTCTTACCCTACCATCCAAAATAATACATCATAGGGAATAAACATTCCCCTTACACTTGAATTTTTACATACTTTACAATAAACTAATCTAATGACTCGAATTAAGATAATCAAAATACTTGGAGTACTTTTAAGATTAACGCACATATGGGGGTAATAAATGATGTTCTTCTCCATTACTCCATAACACAAGTACTTTACCCATGAGTCCCAATCGTCCCAAAACAATATGTACAAGATATGACTCGACTTAGCAACCATGTAATAAATTAGATAATTAACTAAGGGTTTAAAATGTAACAATAATGAAAGATGAGTGCATACACGGAAGGCTAAGGCGATTTGGGTGTACATTTAAGTGGGTTGTAACAAATTCTTCCTTTAAGTAAGATGCTTAAAGTTAGAAATGAAAAGATAGGCTCGGAGGGGTGTACTAGGGGTTTCGTGTACTAAAAATGAGTACAGCACTAAGGGTGTGGGAAAAATTAATTGACTTTACTAGCCAAGTAATATGACTTAAATGGTCAAATAATTATGATACGGGTTTCAACACAAGGGTGATCCTAATGCCTCTTATCATGTAGTAAATCCTACTACACGAATGTAGTCTCACTAGAGGTCTCGGGATGCATCACTAATGCAAGTTCTAGAATCTAAATGCTACCGGTACACTCATAAGCACTAATAGTGAATGCTTTTCCTATCAAATCTAAAGGCGAACCTCACGTATTTGGGTGGAAAAGTTTTCTGAATGGTACGGTTTTGTGCTAGTCATACGACTCCTATCCATGAGACGCTTGCTAAGGCTAAAGTTTCACTCCTAAATGTTGTAAAAAAATTTAAATTTGGCGCTAAAATTACACTAACAAGTATTTCGATTAGTTTTATTACACACCTGCCATCAAACAAACAAACTTAAATGCAATTGTATCCTATAAGGTACCATCATTTACCCTCCCCTTATACTTAGGATGAACATTTGTCCCCAATGTTCAATTAAAGAATGTAAAAGTAAAACAGGTAAAAGAATGAAAGCAAATACTCCCCTGATTCGTTCGGTGTGGATAGTGCGTTAACAAGGTTAGATCTTCCTCTAAGAAAATAAACATTCAAAGCTTCCCTTCCAGAAAAATAAATCATCTTCTTGTCATATATAACCTGTTAAACCTGAGAAAACAAACAAGGCAACCTCGCATAAAATCGGCGGAAATCTATATATACTAACAAGTCCTAGAAAGCAATGTAAGATATAATGCTTGTGGAATGAATGTTTGCAGATTTCCCGGAGTTTATAAAACTAAAGAATTAACAAAAACTTAAAGACTCCGTTAGAAAAACAAAATTTCCAGAATTTTACACATGACGCTGTCATGAGTTAACTCATGACGCCGTCAGAAGTGACCTGCAGATATCTTTTTGTTAAGTTTCCGGAAAATTTCTGAAAAAACTTATGTCCTATTTCCTGGAAAATCCTGCAAAACATCATTATGACTCGTTACAAGCATTTAACTCTAACAAATACTAATATACATGTTCATTTAATATTGTGGAGAACCATGATCAATTTCGTTCTTATAAACAAATTTGGGGTTTCCCCTTACACTTAGCTTTTGCAAAATACCTTTATATGAAGTTAAGACGTAGTTAAACAACAAAATAAAGCATTTTCACAATTTAATTTGAAACATGATCTACCAAAAATAAAAATAAAACATGCATACGGAAACAAATAAAATCAAACAATCAAACAAACAAACAATTAAAACAAATAAAACTTGGGTTGCCTCCCAATAAGCGATTGTTTTTGTTCGAGTCACGAGCCTGACTCTACCCTTATTTAACGGAAATAGGGGAGGTTTTCCCTACACTTAGGATTAAGTGCGGGTGGAAGTAGCGATACACACCCTTAGGGTGGAAATATGCCACGTGAGGAAAAAGTGGTGGATGGATTATATGCTCAAAGATGTGTGCTCCTATCATCATAATCTTACCTAATTCAATTGGGTTAATGGGTGGATTAAGATTTTCTCCTAAAAAGGGATCATTTTCTATCAACTTCAAGAGACTACTAGTTGGGGATCCATCTTGACCTAATAAACCTGGTTTAAACCCATAATGTTTCTTGTGATCAATCATAAATGGGTGATGTAAGCATGTAAGGTCATTTTCCACTCCTATATTGGCTTCCTCTCTACAAGGCTTAGAGGCCACTACCTTTATCCTAAGACTACTCGGACTATATGGTTTGATGGGTGGATTAGAACCTATTTCAATTCCTAAATTTTCATCCAAGGATGGAAGATTAGGTAACGGTTTTGGTTGGGGCTCCGGTTCATCAAAACTAGGAACTTCCTTAGAACTAAAAGAAAGGTCATCACTACAAGTGTTAAAACCTATATTCTCTAGTTGTGCTTGGTCCAAGGGTTCTACCTCTATTGGGGTTCCTATAGTCTCTTCTACATCTTCCGGGTAAGTCACGGGCGGTGTGTATGCCTCAAATGATGGTGGGACTTGTGGGGTACTTAGTGAGCTTATGTTATTTAATTCATCATTCCTTGTGTCAAGATCACCTATATCCTCAACATGTGTTTCATTATAATCTAACCCTAACATTTTCCCAAGTATCTCAAGTGCTTCTCTAGGTATCTCAACTTCTATATCCGAATCATAAGGATCATCCTCAATATTCTGACTACTATATTCAAATTGCCCAAAAGATTCATCATGTGTTTCTTGAGATTCATCATCACTGATCATAAAAACTAGGTCTTTTTTATCAATGTGATCATGTTTGGCTAAATCCTCCATCACATCAAGGTCACCTATATGTTCATCCTGTATTGTGGTAAAATAAAACCACTCAGTGCACCTAGGTATCTCATCTATAGGCTTATTATCCCCAAACAAACTTCTTGCTTGTTCCCTGGGTTGTCCAACTTCTTAGCGAGTATGGCACAATTCTCTATGGCTTCCCATGCTTCATCAGCACATAATCCCCAAAGGTCCCCATCTGCGGTATGGTCAATGTCCATTTTGGTGTAGTGGTCGACACGATGGTAAAATATTTCAATTTGGGACCACAGATCAAAATTATGATGAGGGACTTTTTGGAGTAAAATTTTAAAACTAGTCCATGCATCATAGATAGGTTCATCTTGATATTGTTTGAATATCAAGATGTCATTTGGAGTGGGTGAATTTCGTGGTTGGTAGTATGGTGGATTCGCGTTCTCCATAATGGCTAATGGAATAGTCAATGGAAAGGTTTTTACAAACAAAGACACAAAGAAAAGATAGACTAAAGAAAACCTAAAAATAAAAATAAAACCTTACTAGAAAGGAATCTAGCAAGTAGACCTAATAAAAAGAAATCCTGACCTAGACAATAACTATTCCCCGGGCTGCGGCACCAAAAACTTGATACGTGGGAATCGCACCAGGCTTTACCTCTCGAGGGATCTCGAGAAGCTTACAACCCTCACCAGGCAGTGTACCTGATCGTTGTAGTATAGTATAGTGACAAGTACCGGGGGATTGATCGTTCAACTCAGAAATAGTGTCGCTTGGATTAGAAAGCCTAAAAACTAGGTCTAGAGGTGAGGGATGATCCTTTTTGTATTTTTATATTTTTATAAAAGCAAATAAAATCTCGGGTTTTGGAAGAGTGGGCGGAATTAGTTGCTAGCCGACTAACCCAATAACTAAAGATGCAATCAAAATAAAATAATAGAAATGAAAATAAAGCTAATTAAACTAGTGGTGTGAATAGGGAAAGTTGTGTTTACGTAGGTTTCATTACTCCCTAGATATCTTTTACAGGTTGATAATTTGTTACAATTGCATGGATGACGGGTCGTATTCCTTAATACTAGTCGTAGGGCTGTGTACAATATTCCCTAACTCTATAGGATCCTACTTCACTCATATGTCGAGCCGTTAGAAGCTCCTAACATGGGATCATTAGAATTCTCCTACGCATTAAATACAACCAAAAATCATAGTACACCTCTGATCATGTTTCTTAATACGTTCAAACATGTTACCAATGGAAGTCTGCCAGTTTTCTTAAGCCTAACATTGAATACAATCATCCGTAACAACTATAAACAAACAATCAACCCATAATTAACATCTAGGTTTCACTACATCTAAGGAAACACACAAGAGATCTAGCCAAGCATGTTAAATTCAAGATAAGTGTAAGATATATTCAAACAACACATAGACATATTGATTGAATTGAAAGAGTACTTATCTCAATTGAACATGAAAGGTTTCAAAGGGTAAAAACCCTTGAAAAAGCTGTGATATTCGGACTAGGGTTTGTCTCCAAAGTTACACCCTAATTGTTACACACCAATGAATGAGAATTGCAAAACATATATTGATTTTACAGGGTGACGACGTCAAGAAGGAAATTCTGACGCCGTCAACTTGCCACCCATAATGAAATCGGATTGCCTAGAACCACTTTTGACGCCGTCATGTGTTAATTTGTTCTGGGCCATCACTCACATTTGGACCATGACGGCCTATGGTGACGCCATCATCTCTATAGTGCAAAACTCCTCTGGATCGTCACGGACTTTATCCACTTCCACCTCTTGTATTACTCTTGACACCGTCATTAAGAAATTGGTGACACCGTCAGGTACTGTTCCCAGCAAGGAAAATTAAGACTTTGCCGTTTTATTCACTTTTATGCTCCAAAAATGTACAAAATGCTTCCTTTTCCAGAATTCACTCCAAAAGTACCTAAAATGACAAAAGGAACGATTTAGGGCAATATTTGATCAAATAATTCAAATCCGGGCTAAAATGACCCCCTAAAAACGGTTCATTTTTCGCCTCATCATAGAGTGAACTGTAACACCCCCAATTCATTCTTGCAACGGAATTCAAACTGGGTGTTACTCGATGGCACAATAGTCACAATAATAGAAAACGAACTCCAATTGAGTCGTTTTAAAAAATTTATCATTCAAATTATATAAATATCAGAGATTACAAAATGAGGTCCCAAATGGTTCCATGTTTACAATTTACATTAAATGAGTTTTTGAATGATAATAAAATTTATAGCCCTCTTGAGTATCCGTGTCCTTCCGTGCCATCCTTGATCGTCATGAACCTGAAATACATGCTTGAGAGGTCAACACAAAGGTTGAGTGATATTCATAGAGTTTGTTTAATGTTTGAACACAATATGTTGGTAGTGTGAGCTATGGACTCACACCAATGTTTGGAAAACAAAATAGGTAGGCTATGTTGTTATACGCCCATAAAATGTATTATACACTAAGCTTATGACACCAAAATGTTAACGTGTACCAATATCGATCGGCAGATTTATCCCGGTAGGTACTTTGCTAACATACCTAAATCTCAAATATTAGTGCATTTGTTTGAACTTAGTCAATACAAATGGGATTCGTCAATCCCAATAGGACTATTCACAATATTTGCGCTCACTATTGCTAGTGATTAAATGGTTCATAATAAGGGATCTCGGTTTAGCAAGGCTGGTACTTAGTGATAATAAAACAATCAGGCAAGCATACAATTTAAAAACATTGTGCTCGGTTAAAATAGCATGTATTCCCCCCAAGGGTTTGTAAAACATTGAAGTAATGTAAAGTGGGGCTATGAACTCACCTTGAGTTGGATGATGTATAATGAGAATGATGGATATGCCGTAAGAACTTCTACGAGCAACCTAGAATAATTGTTGCAACTTAGGTTTGGAATAATGTCTAAGGAAACATAAACATGCCAATATATGTATGTCTTGCACTTAGTCCATGATGTGGTATGATGTATAATGTAAGTCGTTGAAAGAAATGATTCATGAAACATGTATGTTTTGGTATATCGTTTACTACCGTTCGGGCCGACATAATTCAGAAGTCATGTTAGTAAGCGTTCGAGGAGCCAGGACACTTTAACTTGTAAATCCACAACTTAACTCGACGGCTTACATAATGAACTCCTCACATGAGGCTCCCTACTATTGTAGTAGTTGATGAAATATATAGATATAAGTTTTGATCCGAAAAGTTACATGTCCGATACTTGAATAAACTTAGGAAAGTTTATTTGTACATGAAGATTGTTATTAGGGTATGTTTCATAAGTTTTGTATGACCATTTTCTCTTGGTAATATCTCATGGTTCCCTTTTAAGTGAAGTAGATCCAAATTGCTTGTTCAAGTTCTCGTCAACTCTTTGTTTCATGTTTACGCCTATGAAAGTTGGTATGGTCATTTCGTCATGGCCTAGCCATGACCTTTGGTCCTTGTTTCAAGGTCATGAGACACAACCTTGGCTCTAGCCATGGTTGTGGTCTTGATTATAGGTCATAAGACCTCTTGTTCCTTTCAAAGTATAACCATAATCTTGTGACTTTTGCCTAAAAATGGGCTGTTTAGAATTTGAAGAATTTTATCACTCGGAATGTGTTTTTTGGTCTCGAGCTTCTTTATTCCTGAACGAAAACGTCGTTCTGGACAACTTTCGTGTTTTAACTTTTTGATGAATCGGACCAGAAGTGGGACTTTCAAAACCCAAATTTGATCAGAATGGTATTTGGCAGTTTGCCGCAAAGTTTTGGTAACTTCAAATGGGCGTAACTTTTGACTCGTATACTCGTTTTGGGTGGTTCAAATTGCTATGGTTTCCTTGTTAAGTCCTCTACTGTAATATGTAATGATCCAACATCATATTTTTACCATTTTGATCAGGTCTTACCAAGAAAGTCACTAGTTTACTTGTTTTAGTAACTTATCTTGTCAATCAATTACCACAACTTGTTTTGCTCATTTTTATACATCATGGACATGAATACAAGACATAATATAGCACAAATAATATGTAAATAACATGAATATGATTATTTAACAAGAAGCAAGCTAGGGTTTGGCTCACAACTTTTGGCTTTCAAAGATGAAAGGAAGTTAACATGTAAGGATAGGACTTTGATAGACTTGCTTTAACCCACTTCACTTCATGCAATCTTTCTACTCTTGTAATCTTGAAAGAGAGATGATGAAAATTGAGGTGACTTGAGTGGATTCAAACTCAAGAGAAATCACCAAAGTTTCTAAGGATTTGAAGTAGTTTTGATGAATCAAAACTAAACTAGGGTTTATGTATGGATATTGCACTTGATTTCTTGGATGGAACTTGAAGTAAATGAGCTAAGGATGAGATGATGGTGTGTTTTTATGTGTGTGGGTCGTTGGAATGGCCAAGGAGGGGAAGGAGAGGCATTTAAATGCAAATGAGGAGGTTACATTGTTGACTAGTCAACACTTGGAGGCCAAGTTGAACACATGTTCACATCTTAAGGCTCCTAGCATGAGATTAAGACACACAAGGCTGAATTCCCCCTCCCTAGGTCGGTTCCTAAACTTGGGGGACAAGGTGTGGACTTTGCTTGGTATTATCCTAAGTATTAGGAAGAGTTTTGACTCCGGGAAATGACAACCGTAAATGATTAGGCCTCAAAACGTAAAACCGGGTGTCGTAAAATTATGGAACTTTAAAGTATTGTTAGACATGTCCATATGTCCCATAATAAAATATAAAATGAGTGGTAGGTTCTATTTGGGTGGTAAAACCCTGCTAAAAACTGGAAAAACGGGTCTAAAACGCGTAATACGTAAAACGTACGAATATTGCGTAAAATTGAGAAAAGTAAAATGTTACTTTTCTAATGTGATAAAAATGATTTAAAATGACTTATAATGTCTAGACTGGGCTCAGTCTAGTGTCGGTTGGTATTAAATGTCTTTTAGACATCAAACCGTAAGCCTAAAAATCACGAAATGACTTATAACATCAAGGGATGATTTTTGGTCAATGGAGGAGGGAAAAATATGTTGACTTTTTCTAATAAGTTGAAAACTCAAATCGTCTTAGAAAAGCGTTTCGTGGTCTAACGGTTAATCGCCCATACGGTTAAGCGTGCTCATGCGAGAGTAGTACTGGCTTGGGTGACCTGCCGGGAAGTCTTTGGTCATGTTTTTCTCAGTCACGATTAATTCTCAAATAAATCATGAGTGTCAAACATTTTTCTGATGTGGGGTCACCTGACGGGTTTGAATTTCGTTGTGCGTAGAATTTCTGATTGACGTTTTACCCTAAAACGTGTAATTCCATGTAATTCCTTAATAACTTTCACGAAAATGAGCTTATGAATGTCAAACTTTTAATTTGCCATGGAAATGATTTATCACTTGAGCCCAAGAAATAAAAATCAAGTTTCGGGAAAAATTTTCGGGAAAAATGAATAGTAAAAGTGAATAGTGAAATTTTCCGGGAATAGTAATTATCATGAAAATGCGAATTGTTACAGTCTCTACCCCTTACGGGGAACTTCGTCCCGAAGTTCTATGTGTGTCATATGTTGGAGTGGTGTCGATAAAGATGTGTGGTTACTTATAAGGACCAAAGTCTGGAATTACTAGTGATGTAGTTTGATTTATTTCAGAATATGGTGTGTCAATAGAGATTGATAACATGGTTGAATATCAGTAGAGATCCATATAATAGTCGAATATCAAAGAAAATTGATATAGCAGTCGATTATTAATAGAAATTGATATAGTAGTTGTACAGAAATTGATATAGTTAAATATCAAAATGGAAATTGATATAGTTGTCAAGTATCAATAGCAATTGATATAACAGTTGAACAACAATATCAATTTACATAGGAATCCAATAAATGGAAATTGATATAGTAGTGGAATATCAATGGAAATTGGGATAGTAGTTGCAATCATAGCATAGTAGGTAATCTGTTGTTGTACCTAGTGTTTATGTCATGGTTTGAAGTGATGTCGGTGACAAGATAGGATTTCTTGTGGCGAATATAATGTAGGTATCATGCCATACCCGAGCAATGTAATGTAGGTATCATGCCATACCCGAGCAATGTAATGTAGGTATCAAGCCATACCCGAGCAATGTAATGTAGGTTGACTTCATACTTATGTTATTTTGGATACAAATAAGCCCACTTGTTTATAATTCTTTATTTACATAGAGAGGCATCCCAAACAATGTAACTAAAGGAATATAAACTTATGGTTCGATGATTTATAATTTCTTTATTTAAATGAAAAGGCATCCCAATCCATTCAAATAAGGACATTATAAATCATCCTACTCAAGAATTCCCGACACAACATTCATACTTAGCCGGTGAGTTACAAGGTAGTGTATTACGAGATGACACTGGTGTAGCAAAAGTACAAGATGAATATTCAATCTTGTAAAGCTGATAAAGGTGCTTGTGGTGTAACTAAGGATGATTTGAGCTTTAAAAGTGCATCAAAATCTGTTAATGAGCTTGTGGTTCCAACGGTTGTGAAGATAATGTTATGATATGTTGATGAACAAAAGTGTGTAGTGTATGCTTAACATTAATACTCTTAGGTATAGATGTTGAGTTTGCTTTAAAAATCTTAAGAGATTTTAAAAATTTATGATGGAATGGTATCCTTAGGACCTAAACAGGATAGTACTTCTACAGGATGAAGAGAATAATTGATAACTATCCCAAGATAGTAGTTCGGATTATCTCATAAATGAAAATTTTCAAGAATGAAATTAGGTAACACAAATAAGGTGTTAAGATTTCGCTGAGTGGTAAGACATTATCGTGTCTCTAGATTGTTTTAATGTATTCTGGTGGTTTATCGAGTTCATGTAGGAAATCAACCTAAACATAACCCTAGTACAACTACTCTCAGTATTTCAAAATTCTAAGTCGAATATAGTTAGTCAGACTATATTCCACTGTCCCTAGGTTAAATATAGGTGACTAGTCTATATTTAGCCAAGGTTCGATAAAATTTTCAAATACCTAAACTAGGTATACTTTTGATATGTCCGTTGCTTTCGGGAAACTGTTCACTAAACAAAGGCGATGTCAAACCCTTAAGTTGCAAGTCCCGTCCATACAAGACTTGTAACGTATGTTTTCATATTCCATTGCATAGAAGGTAGTAAGGGTAGATACGTATGGAAAGGAAGTTTTAAGTAGTTCTAAAATAGAACATACTTGGCCAGGATCACGAACTTTTAATAAGGAAGGTTTCATAAGAAAACTTTGATGAATGTAGAGAAAGTTCAGCTTTTGTCGATGATGGATTAGTTTGTCCTTTAGAAATCTCATATTTCTTGTTTTGAAATCGATAGATTGTGACGGGTTTTTGATATCATAAGAAATGATATTGATGATGTGATGGAATAATTCTAGAGACCATTTGCACAAAACACAATGTCTCGGAAGTAGGTTAGACCATTGTGCAATTCACAATGTCTGGGAAGTAGGTTAGGTCATTGTGTGACTCAAAACATTTGAGAAATGGTTAAGACCATTGTATAATACAATGTCTTGGAAAATGAATGAGACCATTGTATCTCACAATATCTTGGAAAATGAATGAGACCATTATATCTCACAATGTCTTGAAAAGTGAATGAGACCATTGTATCTCACAATGTCTTGGAAAATGAATGAGACCATTGTATCTCACAATGTCTTGGAAAATGAATGAGACCATTGTATCTCACAATGTCTTGGAAAATGAATGAGACCATTGTATCTCACAATGTCTTGGAAAATGAATGAGACCATTGTATCTCACAATGTCTTGGAAAATGAATGTTGGAGTAGGAACATGATTGGGAGAGTGTGGCTGTGCTGAAATGCCTTAGAATAGGCATACACAGATATGTTTAGTCCATTGTTTAGATAAATGATTGAAAATAAACCGAGTTTATATATCAATATACTAATATGTTCATGTAGTATAGAATGCCTAGTGTGTATATATCAATATACATATGTTCATGTAGCATAAAATGCTTATGGGGAAATGCTCAATTATGTTTAGGGTACATATATCAATATGCAATTATGTTTGTGTATCATAAAAATGCCTACGGAGAAATGCTCAAAATGGGTATATATGAATATACTAATATGTTTGTGTAGCATAACATGCTTACTAAGTCCATAATCGTCTGGAGGATGGAAGACACGGAGAGCGGAAGGCTATAAAAATGGTTTTGCTTGTAGTTGTAGTTATAGTTTAGGTCTCAATTAGACCCGTTTCTCTATAACCATGGCTCTGATACCAATCTGTAACACCCCCAATTCATTCTTGCAGCGGAATTCAAACTGGGTGTTACTCGATGGCACAATAGTCACAATAATAGAAAACGAACTCCAATTGAGTCGTTTTAAAAAATTTATCATTCAAATTATATAAATATCAGAGATTACAAAATGAGGTCCCAAATGGTTCCATGTTTACAATTTACATTAAATGAGTTTTTGAATGATAATAAAATTTATAGCCCTCTTGAGTATCCGTGTCCTTCCGTGCCATCCTTGATCGTCATGAACCTGAAATACATGCTTGAGAGGTCAACACAAAGGTTGAGTGATATTCATAGAGTTTGTTTAATGTTTGAACACAATATGTTGGTAGTGTGAGCTATGGACTCACACCAATGTTTGGAAAACAAAATAGGTAGGCTATGTTGTTATACGCCCATAAAATGTATTATACACTAAGCTTATGACACCAAAACGTTAACGTGTACCAATATCGATCGGCAGATTTATCCCGGTAGGTACTTTGCTAACATACCTAAATCTCAAATATTAGTGCATTTGTTTGAACTTAGTCAATACAAATGGGATTCGTCAATCCCAATAGGCCTATTCACAATATTTGCGCTCACTATTGCTAGTGATTAAATGGTTCATAATAAGGGATCTCGGTTTAGCAAGGCTGGTACTTAGTGATAATAAAACAATCAGGCAAGCATACAATTTAAAAACATTGTGCTCGGTTAAAATAGCATGTATTCCCCCCAAGGGTTTGTAAAACATTGAAGTAATGTAAAGTGGGGCTATGAACTCACCTTGAGTTGGATGATGTATAATGAGAATGATGGATATGCCGTAAGAACTTCTACGAGCAACCTAGAATAATTGTTGCAACTTAGGTTTGGAATAATGTCTAAGGAAACATAAACATGCCAATATATGTATGTCTTGCACTTAGTCCATGATGTGGTATGATGTATAATGTAAGTCGTTGAAAGAAATGATTCATGAAACATGTATGTTTTGGTATATCGTTTACTACCGTTCGGGCCGACATAATTCAGAAGTCATGTTAGTAAGCGTTCGAGGAGCCAGGACACTTTAACTCGTAAATCCACAACTCAACTCGACGGCTTACATAATGAACTCCTCACATGAGGCTCCCTACTATTGTAGTAGTTGATGAAATATATAGATATAAGTTTTGATCCGAAAAGTTACATGTCCGATACTTGAATAAACTTAGGAAAGTTTATTTGTACATGAAGATTGTTATTAGGGTATGTTTCATAAGTTTTGTATGACCATTTTCTCTTGGTAATATCTCATGGTTCCCTTTTAAGTGAAGTAGATCCAAATTGCTTATTCAAGTTCTCGTCAACTCTTTGTTTCATGTTTACGCCTATGAAAGTTGGTATGGTCATTTCGTCATGGCCTAGCCATGACCTTTGGTCCTTGTTTCAAGGTCATGAGACACAACCTTGGCTCTAGCCATGGTTGTGGTCTTGATTATAGGTCATAAGACCTCTTGTTCCTTTCAAAGTATAACCATAATCTTGTGACTTTCGCCTAAAAATGGGCTGTTTAGAATTTGAAGAATTTTATCACTCGGAATGTGTTTTTAGGTCTCGAGCTTCTTTATTCCTGAACGAAAACGTCGTTCTGGACAACTTTCGTGTTTTAACTTTTTGATGAATCGGACCAGAAGTGGGACTTTCAAAACCCAAATTTGATCAGAATGGTATTTGGCAGTTTGCCGCAAAGTTTTGGTAACTTCAAATGGGCGTAACTTTTGACTCGTATACTCGTTTTGGGTGGTTCAAATTGCTATGGTTTCCTTGTTAAGTCCTCTACTGTAATATGTAATGATCCAACATCATATTTTTACCATTTTGATCAGGTCTTACCAAGAAAGTCACTAGTTTACTTGTTTTAGTAACTTATCTTGTCAATCAATTACCACAACTTGTTTTGCTCATTTTTATACATCATGGACATGAATACAAGACATAATATAGCACAAATAATATGTAAATAACATGAATATGATTATTTAACAAGAAGCAAGCTAGGGTTTGGCTCACAACTTTTGGCTTTCAAAGATGAAAGGAAGTTAACATGTAAGGATAGGACTTTGATAGACTTGCTTTAACCCACTTCACTTCATGCAATCTTTCTACTCTTGTAATCTTGAAAGAGAGATGATGAAAATTGAGGTGACTTGAGTGGATTCAAACTCAAGAGAAATCACCAAAGTTTCTAAGGATTTGAAGTAGTTTTGATGAATCAAAACTAAACTAGGGTTTATGTATGGATATTGCACTTGATTTCTTGGATGGAACTTGAAGTAAATGAGCTAAGGATGAGATGATGGTGTGTTTTTATGTGTGTGGGTCGTTGGA
This sequence comes from Artemisia argyi, assembly GCA_030686995.1. NCBI lineage: Eukaryota > Viridiplantae > Streptophyta > Magnoliopsida > Asterales > Asteraceae > Artemisia > Artemisia argyi. The sequence continues at coordinate 135,543,625 of CM060691.1, read as the reverse complement.
ATGGCCAAGGAGGGGAAGGAGAGGCATTTAAATGCAAATGAGGAGGTTACATTGTTGACTAGTCAACACTTGGAGGCCAAGTTGAACACATGTTCACATCTTAAGGCTCCTAGCATGAGATTAAGACACACAAGGCTGAATTCCCCCTCCCTAGGTCGGTTCCTAAACTTGGGGGACAAGGTGTGGACTTTGCTTGGTATTATCCTAAGTATTAGGAAGAGTTTTGACTCCGGGAAATGACAACCGTAAATGATTAGGCCTCAAAACGTAAAACCGGGTGTCGTAAAATTATGGAACTTTAAAGTATTGTTAGACATGTCCATATGTCCCATAATAAAATATAAAATGAGTGGTAGGTTCCATTTGGGTGGTAAAACCCTGCTAAAAACTGGAAAAACGGGTCTAAAACGCGTAATACGTAAAACGTACGAATATTGCGTAAAATTGAGAAAAGTAAAATGTTACTTTTCTAATGTGATAAAAATGATTTAAAATGACTTATAATGTCTAGACTGGGCTCAGTCTAGTGTCGGTTGGTATTAAATGTCTTTTAGACATCAAACCGTAAGCCTAAAAATCACGAAATGACTTATAACATCAAGGGATGATTTTTGGTCAATGGAGGAGGGAAAAATATGTTGAATTTTTCTAATAAGTTGAAAACTCAAATCGTCTTAGAAAAGCGTTTCGTGGTCTAACGGTTAATCGCCCATACGGTTAAGCGTGCTCATGCGAGAGTAGTACTGGCTTGGGTGACCTGCCGGGAAGTCTTTGGTCATGTTTTTCTCAGTCACGATTAATTCTCAAATAAATCATGAGTGTGTCAAACATTTTTCTGATGTGGGGTCACCTGACGGGTTTGAATTTCGTTGTGCGTAGAATTTCTGATTGACGTTTTACCCTAAAACGTGTAATTCCATGTAATTCCTTAATAACTTTCATGAAAATGAGCTTATGAATGTCAAACTTTTAATTTGCCATGGAAATGATTTATCACTTGAGCCCAAGAAATAAAAATCAAGTTTCGGGAAAAATTTTCGGGAAAAATGAATAGTAAAAGTGAATAGTGAAATTTTCCGGGAATAGTAATTATCATGAAAATGCGAATTGTTACAGTCTCTACCCCTTACGGGGAACTTCGTCCCGAAGTTCTATGTGTGTCATATGTTGGAGTGGTGTCGATAAAGATGTGTGGTTACTTATAAGGACCAAAGTCTGGAATTACTAGTGATGTAGTTTGATTTATTTCAGAATATGGTGTGTCAATAGAGATTGATAACATGGTTGAATATCAGTAGAGATCCATATAATAGTCGAATATCAAAGAAAATTGATATAGCAGTCGATTATTAATAGAAATTGATATAGTAGTTGTACAGAAATTGATATAGTTAAATATCAAAATGGAAATTGATATAGTTGTCAAGTATCAATAGCAATTGATATAACAGTTGAACAACAATATCAATTTACATAGGAATCCAATAAATGGAAATTGATATAGTAGTGGAATATCAATGGAAATTGGGATAGTAGTTGCAATCATAGCATAGTAGGTAATCTGTTGTTGTACCTAGTGTTTATGTCATGGTTTGAAGTGATGTCGGTGACAAGATAGGATTTCTTGTGGCGAATATAATGTAGGTATCATGCCATACCCGAGCAATGTAATGTAGGTATCATGCCATACCCGAGCAATGTAATGTAGGTATCAAGCCATACCCGAGCAATGTAATGTAGGTTGACTTCATACTTATGTTATTTTGGATACAAATAAGCCCACTTGTTTATAATTCTTTATTTACATAGAGAGGCATCCCAAACAATGTAACTAAAGGAATATAAACTTATGGTTCGATGATTTATAATTTCTTTATTTAAATGAAAAGGCATCCCAATCCATTCAAATAAGGACATTATAAATCATCCTACTCAAGAATTCCCGACACAACATTCATACTTAGCCGGTGAGTTACAAGGTAGTGTATTACGAGATGACACTGGTGTAGCAAAAGTACAAGATGAATATTCAATCTTGTAAAGCTGATAAAGGTGCTTGTGGTGTAACTAAGGATGATTTGAGCTTTAAAAGTGCATCAAAACCTGTTAATGAGCTTGTGGTTCCAACGGTTGTGAAGATAATGTTATGATATGTTGATGAACAAAAGTGTGTAGTGTATGCTTAACATTAATACTCTTAGGTATAGATGTTGAGTTTGCTTTAAAAATCTTAAGAGATTTTAAAAATTTATGATGGAATGGTATCCTTAGGACCTAAACAGGATAGTACTTCTACAGGATGAAGAGAATAATTGATAACTATCCCAAGATAGTAGTTCGGATTATCTCATAAATGAAAATTTTCAAGAATGAAATTAGGTAACACAAATAAGGTGTTAAGATTTCGCTGAGTGGTAAGACATTATCGTGTCTCTAGATTGTTTTAATGTATTCTGGTGGTTTATCGAGTTCATGTAGGAAATCAACCTAAACATAACCCTAGTACAACTACTCTCAGTATTTCAAAATTCTAAGTCGAATATAGTTAGTCAGACTATATTCCACTGTCCCTAGGTTAAATATAGGTGACTAGTCTATATTTAGCCAAGGTTCGATAAAATTTTCAAATACCTAAACTAGGTATACTTTTGATATGTCCGTTGCTTTCGGGAAACTGTTCACTAAACAAAGGCGATGTCAAACCCTTAAGTTGCAAGTCCCGTCCATACAAGACTTGTAACGTATGTTTTCATATTCCATTGCATAGAAGGTAGTAAGGGTAGATACGTATGGAAAGGAAGTTTTAAGTAGTTCTAAAATAGAACATACTTGGCCAGGATCACGAACTTTTAATAAGGAAGGTTTCATAAGAAAACTTTGATGAATGTAGAGAAAGTTCAGCTTTTGTCGATGATGGATTAGTTTGTCCTTTAGAAATCTCATATTTCTTGTTTTGAAATCGATAGATTGTGACGGGTTTTTGATATCATAAGAAATGATATTGATGATGTGATGGAATAATTCTAGAGACCATTTGCACAAAACACAATGTCTCGGAAGTAGGTTAGACCATTGTGCAATTCACAATGTCTGGGAAGTAGGTTAGGTCATTGTGTGACTCAAAACATTTGAGAAATGGTTAAGACCATTGTATAATACAATGTCTTGGAAAATGAATGAGACCATTGTATCTCACAATATCTTGGAAAATGAATGAGACCATTATATCTCACAATGTCTTGAAAAGTGAATGAGACCATTGTATCTCACAATGTCTTGGAAAATGAATGAGACCATTGTATCTCACAATGTCTTGGAAAATGAATGAGACCATTGTATCTCACAATGTCTTGGAAAATGAATGAGACCATTGTATCTCACAATGTCTTGGAAAATGAATGAGACCATTGTATCTCACAATGTCTTGGAAAATGAATGTTGGAGTAGGAACATGATTGGGAGAGTGTGGCTGTGCTGAAATGCCTTAGAATAGGCATACACAGATATGTTTAGTCCATTGTTTAGATAAATGATTGAAAATAAACCGAGTTTATATATCAATATACTAATATGTTCATGTAGTATAGAATGCCTAGTGTGTATATATCAATATACGTATGTTCATGTAGCATAAAATGCTTATGGGGAAATGCTCAATTATGTTTAGGGTACATATATCAATATGCAATTATGTTTGTGTATCATAAAAATGCCTACGGAGAAATGCTCAAAATGGGTATATATGAATATACTAATATGTTTGTGTAGCATAACATGCTTACTAAGTCCATAATCGTCTGGAGGATGGAAGACACGGAGAGCGGAAGGCTATAAAAATGGTTTTGCTTGTAGTTGTAGTTATAGTTTAGGTCTCAATTAGACCCGTTTCTCTATAACCATGGCTCTGATACCAATCTGTAACACCCCCAATTCATTCTTGCAGCGGAATTCAAACTGGGTGTTACTCGATGGCACAATAGTCACAATAATAGAAAACGAACTCCAATTGAGTCGTTTTAAAAAATTTATCATTCAAATTATATAAATATCAGAGATTACAAAATGAGGTCCCAAATGGTTCCATGTTTACAATTTACATTAAATGAGTTTTTGAATGATAATAAAATTTATAGCCCTCTTGAGTATCCGTGTCCTTCCGTGCCATCCTTGATCGTCATGAACCTGAAATACATGCTTGAGAGGTCAACACAAAGGTTGAGTGATATTCATAGAGTTTGTTTAATGTTTGAACACAATATGTTGGTAGTGTGAGCTATGGACTCACACCAATGTTTGGAAAACAAAATAGGTAGGCTATGTTGTTATACGCCCATAAAATGTATTATACACTAAGCTTATGACACCAAAACGTTAACGTGTACCAATATCGATCGGCAGATTTATCCCGGTAGGTACTTTGCTAACATACCTAAATCTCAAATATTAGTGCATTTGTTTGAACTTAGTCAATACAAATGGGATTCGTCAATCCCAATAGGCCTATTCACAATATTTGCGCTCACTATTGCTAGTGATTAAATGGTTCATAATAAGGGATCTCGGTTTAGCAAGGCTGGTACTTAGTGATAATAAAACAATCAGGCAAGCATACAATTTAAAAACATTGTGCTCGGTTAAAATAGCATGTATTCCCCCCAAGGGTTTGTAAAACATTGAAGTAATGTAAAGTGGGGCTATGAACTCACCTTGAGTTGGATGATGTATAATGAGAATGATGGATATGCCGTAAGAACTTCTACGAGCAACCTAGAATAATTGTTGCAACTTAGGTTTGGAATAATGTCTAAGGAAACATAAACATGCCAATATATGTATGTCTTGCACTTAGTCCATGATGTGGTATGATGTATAATGTAAGTCGTTGAAAGAAATGATTCATGAAACATGTATGTTTTGGTATATCGTTTACTACCGTTCGGGCCGACATAATTCAGAAGTCATGTTAGTAAGCGTTCGAGGAGCCAGGACACTTTAACTCGTAAATCCACAACTCAACTCGACGGCTTACATAATGAACTCCTCACATGAGGCTCCCTACTATTGTAGTAGTTGATGAAATATATAGATATAAGTTTTGATCCGAAAAGTTACATGTCCGATACTTGAATAAACTTAGGAAAGTTTATTTGTACATGAAGATTGTTATTAGGGTATGTTTCATAAGTTTTGTATGACCATTTTCTCTTGGTAATATCTCATGGTTCCCTTTTAAGTGAAGTAGATCCAAATTGCTTGTTCAAGTTCTCGTCAACTCTTTGTTTCATGTTTACGCCTATGAAAGTTGGTATGGTCATTTCGTCATGGCCTAGCCATGACCTTTGGTCCTTGTTTCAAGGTCATGAGACACAACCTTGGCTCTAGCCATGGTTGTGGTCTTGATTATAGGTCATAAGACCTCTTGTTCCTTTCAAAGTATAACCATAATCTTGTGACTTTCGCCTAAAAATGGGCTGTTTAGAATTTGAAGAATTTTATCACTCGGAATGTGTTTTTAGGTCTCGAGCTTCTTTATCCCTGAACGAAAATGTCGTTCTGGACAACTTTCGTGTTCTAACTTTTTGATGAATCGGACCAGAAGTGGGACTTTCAAAACCCAAATTTGATCAGAATGGTATTTGGCAGTTTGCCGCAAAGTTTTGGTAACTTCAAATGGGCGTAACTTTTGACTCGTATACTCGTTTTGGGTGGTTCAAATTGCTATGGTTTCCTTGTTAAGTCCTCTACTGTAATATGTAATGAACCAACATCATATTTTTACCATTTTGATCAGGTCTTACCAAGAAAGTCACTAGTTTACTTGTTTTAGTAACTTATCTTGTCAATCAATTACCACAACTTGTTTTGCTCATTTTTATACATCATGGACATGAATACAAGACATAATATAGCACAAATAATATGTAAATAACATGAATATGATTATTTAACAAGAAGCAAGCTAGGGTTTGGCTCACAACTTTTGGCTTTCAAAGATGAAAGGAAGTTAACATGTAAGGATAGGACTTTGATAGACTTGCTTTAACCCACTTCACTTCATGCAATCTTTCTACTCTTGTAATCTTGAAAGAGAGATGATGAAAATTGAGGTGACTTGAGTGGATTCAAACTCAAGAGAAATCACCAAAGTTTCTAAGGATTTGAAGTAGTTTTGATGAATCAAAACTAAACTAGGGTTTATGTATGGATATTGCACTTGATTTCTTGGATGGAACTTGAAGTAAATGAGCTAAGGATGAGATGATGGTGTGTTTTTATGTGTGTGGGTCGTTGGAATGGCCAAGGAGGGGAAGGAGAGGCATTTAAATGCAAATGAGGAGGTTACATTGTTGACTAGTCAACACTTGGAGGCCAAGTTGAACACATGTTCACATCTTAAGGCTCCTAGCATGAGATTAAGACACACAAGGCTGAATTCCCCCTCCCTAGGTCGGTTCCTAAACTTGGGGGACAAGGTGTGGACTTTGCTTGGTATTATCCTAAGTATTAGGAAGAGTTTTGACTCCGGGAAATGACAACCGTAAATGATTAGGCCTCAAAACGTAAAACCGGGTGTCGTAAAATTATGGAACTTTAAAGTATTGTTAGACATGTCCATATGTCCCATAATAAAATATAAAATGAGTGGTAGGTTCCATTTGGGTGGTAAAACCCTGCTAAAAACTGGAAACACGGGTCTAAAACGCGTAATACGTAAAACGTACGAATATTGCGTAAAATTGAGAAAAGTAAAATGTTACTTTTCTAATGTGATAAAAATGATTTAAAATGACTTATAATGTCTAGACTGGGCTCAGTCTAGTGTCGGTTGGTATTAAATGTCTTTTAGACATCAAACCGTAAGCCTAAAAATCACGAAATGACTTATAACATCAAGGGATGATTTTTGGTCAATGGAGGAGGGAAAAATATGTTGACTTTTTCTAATAAGTTGAAAACTCAAATCGTCTTAGAAAAGCGTTTCGTGGTCTAACGGTTAATCGCCCATACGGTTAAGCGTGCTCATGCGAGAGTAGTACTGGCTTGGGTGACCTGCCGGGAAGTCTTTGGTCATGTTTTTCTCAGTCACGATTAATTCTCAAATAAATCATGAGTGTGTCAAACATTTTTCTGATGTGGGGTCACCTGACGGGTTTGAATTTCGTTGTGCGTAGAATTTCTGATTGACGTTTTACCCTAAAACGTGTAATTCCATGTAATTCCTTAATAACTTTCACGAAAATGAGCTTATGAATGTCAAACTTTTAATTTGCCATGGAAATGATTTATCACTTGAGCCCAAGAAATAAAAATCAAGTTTCGGGAATTATGAATAGTAAAAGTGAATAGTGAAATTTTCCGGGAATAGTAATTATCCTGAAAATGCGAATTGTTACATGAACTTCTTCTTCTTCTTCTTCTTTGATTCTACCATAATCCCTTTTCTTTTATCCTTGGGATCTAATGCTTCAGACTCAGAAGAAACTTGTGAAACTTGAATTTGTTCAGTACCAGGAATACTTATCCCTCTTGGTCTTGACATATTAACCATGATCTCAGCAACAGTCTCATCATCACTTGCTGTATGCTCTTCTGAATTGGGTTGGAAGGACCAGCTTCATCTTCAAAAATTGTTGTTGAAGGTCTAACTTGTTCATCATAATCCAAAACAGTACCTTGAAAAGTACTTTGTATACCAGTACTTTGAGAATCAGTCTCTTTCAAGTCTACCTCTTCTGTATCTCCACTTTTAATACCAACATTTTCATCTTCAAAATTGAGTTGCTCAGTTTCATCACTTTTTCTTTCAGCAACATCATGAGCAATGTCTTCAAAATCCATAGCAGTATCTTCTCCATTTATATTTTGAGGTACAGCAGCTTCATCTTCATTCAGATTATCATTCTGATTCCTCCCCAATATGAATAAGGATGACCTCTTCTTGCTCTGCTTGGATTTAGAAGCCTTCTTGGATTTCTTAGCACTCTTCATCTTTTGCTTGACCCATAATCTATGATTTTGAACAAGTGGCCAAACAAATCTCTTCAATCTTCTGAACTTATTCCTTAATCTCTTGATCTCTTCAGCCTATGCATTAATAACTTTCTTCATCCTTCTGAACTCCCTGGTTAAAGCATAAGTATCCATATGTCCCTCACCTCCCTCATCTCCTCCAGGTGTTTGAAACCTACCTGTGGAAGTATAATCATTGGGAGATGGTGGTGTAACATGCTCTGAAGCAGTACCTTGCAGAGAAGTACTTTCCTTGGAAATAGGATGTTGAGAAGTACTTTCAATAGAAACAGTCTTCTCCCTTGATATTTGAACAAGAATAGATAAAGAAGCAGTTCTTTCACTTGAAGTTATATGAGGTGATACAAGAGGTGGTGTTGAAGAATGTACTAATGCAGAATGCTCAGAATTTGCAGAATCACTTTCTTCCTCAGGAGCAACATCCCTGACTGCTTGTGCTACTTCCAATATATAAGCATTCAAAGGTGTATTTTGACTAGAAAACTTAACACTCTTGTTAGACATAAAAGTAAACACCTTATGTGGAAGCGCAATAGTAGGTATATAATCTTGAGGTTTTGGAATACCCTCAAGTGGTTTGGCTAAGAAAAGCTGAACAAATCTAGGGTACATCAAAAATGGTGAACCAGCTTTGATGTGTGCAATCATACCATCAAGAATCATATAAAAAAAATTAAATGGCTAACTGGTAGCTAAACCAACTAAAGTATATGGTATGTCCAAATTGATCCCAAGCAGTACTTTTGGGACTTAGACAATGAAGCAAAACATGGATAAGATACTTCCAATGAGGACTTACCAGTGCTTTTTGAAAAGTAAGCTTATTTAAAGCACCTTCATAGCCAATCTCTCTAAGTTCATCCCAAACAACTTTCTTGCCAAACAAAACTGCACCTTCTTCTTCATCAAACATTAAGATCTCCTTGATTGCTGCTTCAGTAATGCGAATAGCCCTCCCTACAACTGTAGCATGAATAACATCTTCTCCTTCCTCCAATTCAGACGTAGCCGTAGCACAAAATTCTTGTATCCAAGGACCAGTGATTTATGGATTGACCAAAAGGGAATAGTTTATGGATGACCCAGTGAGAAAGTCAATGATGCAATGAAAATCATGATTTTTCTGTGTCTTCTCCAAATTAGCAATCATATTGTGTTTGCTAATGGTGGGACAGTTTGCCATTGTAAGTGTTTTTGAAGGAATTTTATGGTCGATGATGAATTTGTTAGTGATTGATGGATGAATAGAAATAAGGATGAGGGTTTGTAAAGATAAAAAAGATATGCACAAGAAAGGATAATATACAAAAAATCACGGTTAATAAATGATTTTACCATTATTTTTTGAATTTATCTTCCCCATATCTTTCGAAAAGTTGTTACCCTGTATTTCTGACCATTGGAACAGTATTCTGACACGTCAGTATTTCCCATAAAGCAGCAAGCAGTACTTTCCATGTAACATGGAGTAGTACTTTCATTCCTTATTAAAGCAGTACTTTGGCAAAAGTACTTTCCACCAAAATATCTAACAATGTTGTCAGTTTGACCAAAATATCATCTGAAATTCAATCCGAGACAATAAATACCTTCCATATTTACTCCCTGATACGTGGGAATCGCACCAGGATTTACCTCTCGAGGGATCTCGAGAAGCTTACAACCCCTACCAGACAGTGTACCTGATCATTGTAGTATAGTATAGCGACAAGTACCGGGGGATTGATCATTCAACTCGGGAATAGTGTCGCTAGGATTAGAAAGCCTAAAAACTAGGTCTAGAGGTGAGGGATGATTCTGTTTGTATTTTTATATATTAATAAAAGCAATTAAAATCTCGGGTTTTAGAAGAGTGGGCGGAATTAGTTGCTAGCCAACTAACCCAATTAATCTAAAGATGCAATCAAAATAAAATAAAAGAAATGAAAATAAAACTAATTATACTATTGTGGTGTAAACAATGATGAGGAAAGTTGTGTTTACTTAGGTTTCATTACTCCCTAGATATCTTTTACAGGTTAATAACTTGTTACAATTGCATGGATGACGGGTCATATTCCTTAATACTAGTCGTAGGGCCGTGTACAATATTCCCTAACTCTATAGGATCCTACTTCACTCCTATGTCGAGCTGTTAGAAGCTCCTAACATGGGATCATTAGAATTCTCCTACGCATTAAATACTACCAAATATCGTAGTACACCTCCGATCAAGTTTCTTAAGACGTTCAAGCAAGTTACCCATGGAAGTCTGCCAGTTTTCTTAAGCCTAACATCGAATACAATCATCTGTAACAACTATAAACAAACAATCAACCCATAATTAGCATCTAGGTTTCACTACATCTAAGCAAACACAAAGGAAATCTAGCCTAGCATGTTAAATTGAAGACAAGCGTAAGATATATTCAAACAACACATAGACATATTGAATGAATTGAAAGAGTACTTATCTTTAATTAAACATGAAAGATTCAAAGGGTTGAAACCCTTGAAAAAGCTGGAAAATTCGACCTAGGGTTTTCCTCAAAGTTGCACCCTCCAAAGTTACACACTAATGAATGAAATTTGGAAAACTGTATATAGATTCTACAGGGTGACGGCATCAAGAAGGAATTTGTGACGCCGTCAACTCGCCGCCATAATAGAAATCGTATTGCCTAGATCTGATTTTGATGCCGTCATGTGTAAATTTCTTCTGGGCGTCACTAATACTTGGACCATGACGGCCTTTGGTGATGCCGTCATGTCCAATGCAAAATACACTCTGGATCGTCACGTGTATCTTCCACTTCCACCTCTTTTGTAACTCTTGACGCCGTCACTTGGAGACTCTTGACGCCGTCAGGTACTGTTTCCAGCAAGAAAAATTGAGACTTTGCCGTTTTCTTCACTTTTATGCTCCAAAAACGTCCAAAATGCTTCCTTTTCCAGATTTCTCTCCAAAAGTACCTAAAATGACAAAAGGAAAGATTTAGGGCAATATTTGATCAAATAATCACGAATCCGGGCTTAAATGACCCCCTAAAAACGGTTCATTTTTCGCCTCATCAAATACCCTTACACTTGAGATTTGCTTGTCTTCAAGCAAATGCGCTTTTATTCTAATCAAAATACAAGTTAGGGGTCATTTAACACTAATATAAAAGTAATTACAACAAATAATCGTTCCACTAAAGACCAAAGACAAGCACGGAGGTCATACACTAGCACCTCACAAATAGTGTTTAGATACTCACATCTCTCGGGTGTAATAAAGTATATATCACAATAAGGAAATGGAAAACATCTCACTACCTGTCATAGCAAAATAGATTACCATAGGCTTGGGAAAGGATCAAACCTCCACCACCTGGCGTAAGCACCTAGGATAAACTATCAAAGAGGTATTTCAAAGGGTTATAACGTTAGGTGTAGGGATATGGAATACACGGTTTTGTTGGATAAAGGCAATATTTACTGGTGGCGAGTTAATCATCTTGGTTAATTACATGTACAATATGTCATTGCTAAGGCAAGACTAGACTCGACTTAAGCTAATGAATCAAAAATAACAAAAACATAAAACAAACATAAAAGGAAACGGGATGGTAGTCCGTATGTTTTTCTTTTTTTTTTATTTTATTTATTTTATTTTTTTTTATTTTTTTTGCATACACTTTTACCCTACCATGCAAAATATTACATCATAGGGAATGTACATTCCCCTTACACTTGAATTTTTACATACTTTACAATAAACTATTCTAATGACTCGAATCAAGATAATCAAAACACTTGAAGTACTTTTTAATATTAACGCACATATGGGGGTAATATATGATGTTCTTCCCCATTACTCCATAACACAAGTACTTTACCCATGAGTCCCAATCGTCCCAAAATAATATGTACAAGATATGACTCGACTTAGCAACCATGTAATCAATTAGATAATTAACTAAGGGTTTAAATATATAACAATAATGCACTAAAGATGAGTGCATACACGGAAGGCTAAGGCGATTTGGTTGCTCATTTGAGTGGGTTGTAACAAATTCTTAGTAGGATGCTTAAAGTTAGAAACGAAAGGATAGGCTCGGAGGGGTGTACTAGGGGTTTTGTGTACAAAAAATGAGTACAACGCTACGGTGTGGGAAAAATTAATTGACTTTACTAGCCAAGTAATTTGACTTAAATGGTCAAGTAATTATGATACGGGTTTAAACACAAGGGTGATCCTAATTCCTCTTATCATGTAGTAAATCCTACCACACGAATGTAGTCTCACTAGCGGTCTCGGGATGCATCACTAACGCAAGTTCTAGAATCTAAATACTACCGGTACACTCATAAGCACTAATAATGAATGCTTTTCCTATCAAATCTAAAGGCGAACCTCACATATTTGGGTGGAAAATTTTTCTGAATAGTACGGTTTTGTGCTAGTCATAGAACTCCTATCCATGAGACGCTTGCTAAGGCTAAAGTTACACTCCTAAATGTTGTAAAATTTTTTAAATTTGGCGCTAAAATTATACTAACAAGTATTTCTCTTAGTTTTATTACACACATACCATCAAACAAACAAACTCAAGTGCAATTGTATCCTATAAGGTATCATCATTTACCCTCCCCTTACACTTAGGATGAACATTGTCCCCAATGTTCAATTAAAGAATGTAAAAGTGAAATAGGTAAAAGAATGAAAACAAATACTCCCCTGATTTGTTCGGTGTGGATAGTGTGGTAACAAGGTTAGATCTTCCTCCAAGAAAATGAATATTCAAAGCTTCCCTTCCAGAAAAAAAATCTTCTTCTTGTCATACATAACCTGTTAAACCTGAGAAAACAAACAAGGCAACCTCACATAAAATCGGCGGAAATCTATATATACTAACAAGTCCTAGAAAACAATTTAAGATATAATGCTTGTGGAATGAATGTTTTCTGATTTCCTGGAGTTTATAAAACTAAAGAATTAGCAAAAACTTTAAGACTCCGTTAGAAAAACAAAACTCGCAAAATTTCCAGAATTTTACACATGACGCCGTCAGGAATTAACTCCTGACGCCGTCAGAAGTGAGCTGCAGAAATCTTTACGTTATGTTTCCGGAAAATTTTTGGAAAAACTTATGTCCTACTTCCTGGAAAATCCTGCAAAACATCAATATGACTCGATACAAGCATTTGACTCTAACAAATACTAATACACATGGTCATTTAATATTGTGGCGAATCAAGATCAATTTCGTTCTTAGAAACAAATTTGGGGTTTCCCCTTACACTTAGCTTTTGCAAAATACCTTTATATGAAGTTAAGATGAAGTTTAACAAAATAAGCATTTTCATAATTTTATTTTGAAACATGATCTACCAACAATAAAAATAAAGCATGTATACGAAAGCAAATAACAATCAAACAAATAAAAATCACACAAAACATGGGTTGCCTCCTAAGAAGCGCTTTTCTTTATTTTACGAGTGGACTCAAGGTCATGGGCAATTACGTGACCTCATCTATCGAGATGATGTATCCCATATAATTATGATCCTCACTATCATGGTGGTGATGTTTCAATCGATCGACATTCCCAGTCACCTCCCCTCCTCATTTACTGCTCAAGGTAGCTATCCCATCTTGGCGTATGCTTTCAATTGTGAATGGTCCATACCACCAGGGACTTGGCTTATCGGGGGGTACTGTTATCTCTGAGTGTCTTAAGAGCACCAGGTCTCCTTTTGCGAATGGTGCATGATTCTCCGTCGGTTGACAACATTCAAACTTGACATGAATTTTATTGCAGCTTTTGCCTCTCTCAGGCTTAGTTTCTTTGTAGCTTTTGATCCTTGTTTCGCACACAAGAATTTTTTCTTGAACTTGATTAGGCAATGTGTCAATATTGTCTTCAAGCTTTCTTCTCATCCGGCTTTCTTGCACATATCGTGGGGTCATAGGAAAGGTAATTTTTCTTTTTCCTGACTTAAGTTTGATTTCCTTTTTTTCATACCTAATGACAGCTCTAGCGGTTGTGAGGAATGGTGCTCCAAGGATTATTGGCATGCACCCATCTCCTTTATCATCGATGATCATGAAATCGACGGGATACATGAATCCTGCAACATTAACCAGTACATCCTCTGGTACATCCTCTAGGGTCCATGATGCAACCTAGTTCGCTATAACCTTAGCTCTGGTACCAATCTGTCACACCCCCAAAATACCTGAATGGCAGCGGAATGGAATACCTGAGGGTGTAACGGATCATAGCACACAACCAGGATATATTGAACGACCTAAAGTGTCGTTTTAAAAATACGTCGTTTGATTCATTCAAAAGATTCAGAGTTATAAAGACATAGGTCCCAAAAGTTGGAAAAGTTTACGGAAACAAGTTTAATACAATCAAACGACATTTGAACATAAGTGCAAGAAAGTCCGAATGAGCCATATCATCCTTGATACACAAAGTGACTCCATGCATGCCATGAGAATATGCCTTAGTTACCTGAGAAATACATTGCGAAAAACGGTCAACATAAAGTTGGTGAATAATCATAGGTTTATAAGTAAAATCTAGTGTACATATGCCATAAGTAAAGCCAAGAAATAGGATGTCCGGAAAATATATACATTGGCTCTTAAGCTCATGATCCCGAAGCTAGACGATACTTGGCCCCAATGAGTGTTTACCAGACACTCTAATAATAAAGACATGAAATGCATCTGTAATACTGTTGGAGCAACCCAAACACAGATGGAGGAGTCACCCTCAATAGATCTATCCACTCACTCCCGCTTAGTACTAGAAATTAACGGTCCATGATAATAAAGGGGACTTGTCAAGACGTGGTAAATAAGGCAACTTAAGCAATGTATGAAATTTTATACTTAGGCATGTACACCAAAAACAAGTAATGCAATGTATTCTCCCCCGTGGGATTTGAAATCAAAATATAGAATTAAAACGGGGCTATGAAACTCACCTCGAAGTGATGGTACAAAAATGGTGCAATGAGGTAAAAGTAGTCGGGACAATGAGGCGCGCACACTAGCCGCAACCTAAATGAATAATCGCGATCTAATCAAGATCAAGCCGTAATGAAATGAATGCACATGCAGATGATACTCATACCACTCGTAATTTGGAAATACTAGTTATCGTCATAGAAAAATAGTTTCCATACTTAGGAAAAATAGGTCCATTTAGAGAAGTATATAACTTGTCATATTAACTCGTACGAAAAAGTTAGCGTTATGTTCCAAGTATCAAAACCTTAAAATGACGTCGTCATGTCGTATAAATATTCCTTCGGGTCGTACGTATTCATTTGATAAGAAAATAGTCCTTAGTAACGTTTCTAGAAAATATACCACTTAATACGTACGTTATTATTTTTATTTGTGACCAAAAATATATATATAGTTTTGACGATGTTAAAATGGGTATAACTCGGTCGTTTTAAGCTCGTTTTCCTTGTTCTTTATGTCCACGGATTCGTCTTTGTATATACTAGTATATTTTTGACAACTCGGCTCCTTTAGGTTACGTTTAATGCCTCTTTTTACCCATTGAAATCTGCCAAACAGCAAGCAGTTTTTGTAAAAGTAGTTTTCGTCGTTAAATTTGCAAAAATCATATCTCCTTCGTTATAAGCTTGTTTTAGTCCATTCTTTCGCCTAAAGTTTCGTTTAATTTTGGCGAAAACCGTCGTTATTAAGTTAAACGTATGATACGTAATAAATAAATTTCCAAAATACCGGGTAAATTAATATTATAGTTTTTATATTATAGAAATGAGTATAAAAATATATTGGGATCATAGTCGGGAGTGTCGGACATGTTAGACACATTTATAGTTCGCGTATTAGTGTTTATTTAAAATAAACGTACGTAAATCGTTAATTGTACCAAAAGTATAAATTTAATTATCCTACGAGTGGAATAGCATGCAAGTGCCCTAATGATGATATGCAGACTATTTCTAGTCCGTATGAAATGTCCCTGATAATAATGCATGAATTCGCTCCTGAACCAATATGGTTACGCGAATTTGAACACTCGTAAACTAAATTTACGACGACATGAGTAATGCACGTGAATAGTGGTTTCCTCTCGGAAATGAATAGTGTCAAGTGAATAGTAAAATTTCTGAATGTGTCTCGGAATGTCAAATTGACCTCAAAAATGATGAATAGTAAAACGATGAATAGTGATCGATGAATAGTAATTTGTGAATAGTAGAATGTCGAAGTTGGGAAAAATGACCTGAAATTGTGGGTTGTGACAGTCGCCCATCCAAAAAGGAATTCAGTCCCTGAATTCAGTTAGTGTTGGTCTCGGTAATAGGCTCGGGGAAAAGTTGTGGATACTTGCGTCGTATTTGGTCTTCTCGTTCCCAAGTAAACTCGGGTCCTCTTCGAGAATTCCAGCGAACCTTTACGATCGGAATTCGACTTTGTTTCAACTGTTTGATCTCGCGGTCCATTATTTCAACTGGTTCTTCCACAAAGTTAAGCTTGTCATCGAGTTGTATTTCTTCTAATGGTATAATGGCAGACTCGTCCGAAAGACATTTCTTGAGGTTCGAAACATGAAACGTGTTGTGTACGTTGCTAAGTTCTGATGGAAGTTCAAGCTTGTAAGCAATCGGACCAATCCTCTCCAGGATCTTGAATGGCCCAATGTATCTCGGGTTCAACTTCCCGCGTTTTCCAAATCGTATCACGCCCTTCCAAGGCGAGACTTTCAACATGACTTTGTCTCCGACCTGAAATTCCAATGGTTTGCGTCGAACATCTGCGTAGCTTTTCTGTCGACTTCTAGCAGTTTCGAGTCTCTCTCGAATCTGAATTATCTTTTCTGTTGTTTCTTGTACCATCTCCGGGCCAGTACATTGTACTTCACCGACTTCGGCCCAACAAACTGGAGATCGACACTTACGACCATAAAGTGCCTCGAATGGTGCAGCCTTAATGCTCGAATGGTAGCTGTTGTTATAGGAAAACTCGATCAACGGCAAATGGTTAGCCCAACCATTTCCAAAGTCAATTACACATGCTCTAAGCATGTCCTCAAGGGTCTGAATAGTTCTCTCGCTCTGACCATCGGTCTGAGGATGGTAAGCAGTGCTCATGTCTAAATTGGATCCAAAAGAATCTTGTAATGACCGCCAAAAGTTTGAAGTAAAACGACTATCTCTGTCGGAAATGATGGAAACTGGTGCACCGTGTCTTGAGACTATTTCCTTGACATAAAGTCTAGCAAGTTGTTCCATTGAATAAGTCTCTCTAATGGGTATGAAATGAGCTGATTTGGTAAGACGATCAACAATTACCCAAATAGCATCGAAACCTCCTGACGTCTTTGGAAGTTTAGTGACAAAGTCCATAGCAATACGTTCCCACTTCCATTGTGGAATTTCTGGTTGTTGAAGTAACCCTGACGGTTTCTGGTACTCGGCTTTCACTTTAGCACAAGTAAGACATTTGCTGACGTGCGTAGCTATTTCTGCCTTCATGTTCGGCCACCAATAAAGCTTTTTGAGATCCTGATACATCTTATCAGAACCTGGATGAATAGAGTACTTCGACTTGTGTGATTCATGCATAATCAATTCTCGCACTCCACCATAGAGTGGTATCCAACTTCGGTCCTTGAAGCATAACACTCTGTCTGATCTCTTTACAAAGCCATTTTCGCTTTCTGGCATACCATAAATTTTCTCGAGTGGTCGATTTTCTTCTTTGAGAGCCTCAATCTGAGCTTCTAGAATCTTCGATGGTAATGGCGAAATGATAGTCATTCCCAATGACCTAACTCTCAAAGGTTTGAGTCGTTCTTTTCGGCTAAGTGCATCTGCTACAACATTTGCTTTTCCTGGGTGATATCGGATTTCACAATCGTAATCACTCAACAATTCTAGCCAACGACGTTGTCTCATATTAAGTTCCTTCTGATCGAGTATATGCTGTAAGCTCTTGTGGTCGGTAAAAATTACACACTTTGTACCATAAAGGTAGTGTCTCCAAATCTTGAGTGCAAAAACTACCGCACCCAACTCCAAGTCGTGCGTAGTGTAATTCTTCTCGTGTATCTTAAGCTGTCTAGATGCATAAGCTATCACCTTCTCATTTTGCATTAGCACAGCTCCAAGTCCTTGATGCGAAGCATCGCAATATACCACAAAGTTCTCAATACCTTCAGGTAGTGACAAAATCGGTGCGCTACAAAGCTTTTGTTTCAATAATTGAAATGCGGACTCTTGTTTTTCTCCCCACTCGTACTTTTCAGTCTTTTGTGTCAGCTTTGTCAACGATTTTGCTATCTTAGAAAACCCTTCGATAAACCTTCTGTAATATCCGGCAAGTCCTAGGAATTGACGAATTTCCGTAGGAGACTTGGGCGTAGCCCAATCCTTAACTGCCTCGATCTTTGCCGGGTCGACTTGTAAACCTTGGCTATCAATAACATGACCAAGAAATTGAACTCTTCGTATCCAAAAATCACACTTAGAAAACTTGGCATACAATTGCTCCTTCTTGAGTAGTTCCAGTATTGTTCTGAGGTGTTCTTCGTGATCTTCCTTACTCTTGGAATAAATCAAGATATAGTCAATGAATACGATCACAAACTTATCAAGATACGGTTTGCACACCCTATTCATGAGATCCATAAATACCGCAGGTGCGTTGGTTAATCCAAAAGGCATCACTTGAAATTCATAATGACCATAGCGTGTTCTAAATGCCGTCTTCGGGATATCCTCTTCCCGAACTTTAAGTTGATGGTAACCGGATCTTAAATCAATCTTGGAATAAAAACTAGAACCTTGTAACTGGTCGAACAAGTCGTCAATTCTGGGGAGTGGATAACGGTTCTTCACCGTTACCTTGTTCAGCTCACGATAGTCGATGCACATTCTGAAAGTTTCGTCCTTCTTCTTCACAAACAAAACCGGCGCTCCCCAAGGCGGGGAACTCGGTCTAATGAATCCTTTGTCCAAAAGTTCTTGTAATTGATTCGACAATTCTTGCATTTTCGAAGGTGCAAGTCTATACGGTGCTCGTGCAATTGGCGCAGCTCCTGGCACTAATTCAATTTGAAACTCAACTTGGCGTGTAGGCGGAAGTCCTGGCAATTCTTCCGGAAAAACTTCCTGAAATTCCTTAACAATTGGCACATCTTCAAGTCGTTTCTCATCCGATTTCTTCTCCGTGATGTGAGCCAAGAATGCATAACAACCCTTCTTTATGTACTTCTCGGTCTTAATGCACGATATAATACTGAGTCTAGTTCCACTTCGCTCTCCGCGAACAACCAAAGTTTCACCGTTATAAGGAAGGTGAACAACTTTCTCATCACAAATAATTCTCGCTCGATGCCGAGATAACCAATCCATACCGATCACAACGTCGAAACTTCCAAGTTCTACGGGCATAAGGTCTATATTGAATGGATGGTTTAGGAAATTTATGGTGCAACCACGAACAATGGTGTTGGTGTTAACTAAAGACCCATCGGCTAATTCGACGATATAGGAAATGTCTAATGGGGTCGGTTCTATGTTAAGTAAAGGTGCAAATGCAATAGAAACAAAACTTCTATCCGCTCCTGAATCAAATAAAATGGATGCATAACGATTATTAATGAGGAACGTACCCGCAACAACATTCGGGTCTTCTTTGACATCGTCTCCTCCCATAACATAAGCTCTTCCTCGAGCCCTTCCATCTTGATTTCCAGTTCCTTGATTCTTCCCCTTCTTTGGACAATCACTCTTAAAGTGTCCAATTTCTCCGCAACCATAGCATGTTGCTGGTGGTTTCTGATTGTCACCCACGATTGGAAGTCTACAATCTTTGATGTGGTGACCAAGCTTCATGCAATTGCCACACAAATCTGGACAACGACCCGGGTTATGATGCTTCTGACACCTTTCACATTTAGGTAAGTTACCAGTGTAACCTTTCCTTTCAGTCGGCCCTGCAACATAGGCCCTTGCCACTTCTTGTCTCTTAGGTGGCGGCTGAACAGCGTTTCCACCTTGGTTGTAATCAAACCTTCTCTTGTTGTTGTTGTTATTGTTTGAATTGTTGTTTCGGTTATTGGGATAGTTGCGGTTCCGATTGTTGTTATAGTTGTTGTTGTTCCGAGTGTTGGTGTAGTTGGTGTTGTTTGAACGGTTATTGTTGTTGACAGCAGATTTTCCTTTTACCACTTGGACCATGAGTTTCTGAGTTATACGAATAGCCTCTTCCATTGATTGAGGGTCAAAAGAAATCACATCTCCTCGAACACTTTCGGGCAATCCACCAACAAAATTTTCCATCTTTTTCTCATCATCGGGAACCATAGTTGGACATAGTGCAGCCAACTCTTGAAACCTCCTGAAATAAGTCTCAATGTCATCACCTTTAGTCACAAGCTCATAAAATTCCGTTTCCATCTTTTGCACCTCGGTACGAGGGCAAAACTTCTTTGTCATCAATTTCTTGAATTCCTCCCAAGTAAGCTTGTAAGCATTTTCCATACCAATCGGCTGAGCATACAAATTCCACCAAGACATAGCTTCATCAAGAAGCATACCTGTAGCAAATTTTACCTTGCTGACGTCCGGGCATCCGCACATGAGAAATACATTCTCAGTCTTTTCAAACCAGCGGATTAAAGCAACCGCTCCTTCAGTGCCCTTAAATTTGATAGGATCACTAATCTTGAAATCTTTCCATGTACATTCCCTCTTATTAGTGGGCGGTTCAACCGTCCCTGTATTAGAAGCAGTCTCAGCAGCCCTAGCAGCAACCTCAGCTCTCTCAATCACTAGAGCTTCTGCAATACTATCCCTGACCAACTTGCGGATAGCGGCTTGAGTCATAGCGGGTGTTTCTGGTGCAGTCTTACTCTTCCTTGGTGCCATATTTATGATAAATCACAGTGGAAATAACCATGAGAAAAATCATAATAGAAATAGTCATCGAACCAAAGATATACACCCACAACATGTATATATATATACAACCACAACAAGTATAAATACAACCACGACATGTACGAGTACAATCACAATCCGTACGAGTACAACCACAATCCGTCTAGATACAACCACGACACGTATAAATACAACCACAACCTGTACAATGCGATAATAATAAAGAGCAACCACGAAACATCATAAATATAATCACAACACATGAATATAATACATGAAAATTTCGGCCTACATGGACCGATATAATATATAGCACAACATTTCCAACATAGTAGAGTCGCACTTGCTATATTTGTTTGTACAACAACCAAAAGACTACAAGTTCTTGAACTATGTCCCACATCCCGGGACTAGGAAAATAATAAAAGCTAATATAATACCAGTCTACGTCTAGGCTCCTCCAGGTGCTCTAGATGGTCCAGGCTCTCCCCTCAAGCGGCGAATCTCACGATCCATCGCAACCACGATCTCCTCAAGATGCTGGACTCGTAACTGAAAAGAAGCATCCCTGCGCTCCAAAATAACCAACCTCTCTCGAAGCAAAGTCAACTGGTCTACCTGCTCCCACTGAGTCTCCTGTGTCGCCTGAGCTCTATCTCGAATCTCAGGTAACTCATCCCTAAGTAGCTCAATCTCCTCCTGGTGCATCAACTGTCGTGCCTCGAGTCCATGGTATGACACATCAATACCAACCCTGCCCTGTATCAAATCCTCAACCTGCTCCTCTACAGCCTCAAGTCGAGTGGTAATAATCTCATCAACTCTATACCCCAAACTATCGACTTGCTCCTGCTGAGCATCAAACTGATCCTCTAGTGTAACGGCTGTAGGATCCCTAGCTGCAGCTGCTCTCGAGCTCTCACCTATGTGGTATACTGGTGGTGGTGAAAGGTCAGCAGTCTCGGTAATGGGTGAATCTGGGGTGGTAAGCCTTGCACGCTTCCTGAGCGGCAAGAGTGAGGTAGGTACAGGAGTAGTAATGGGTATGGCTGGTGGTGGTGGTGTAGGCACAGTAGGACTAGGGAGACTCCTATAAGTAGATGTAGCATAACGAACTCTCTTCCTAGCAGTCTGGATAGTCTTATCCCTAGGAAACATAAGTCTCGGCTCTGAATGGATAGTAGTAGTAGGAGATGATGGCATGTCAGTGGGTACAGTAGGATGGACATGAGAAGTAGGAGCCGTATCCTCCTCCTCGAAAGGCTCGGTGTCATCATCTGATGCCAAGAGTGGCAACTCAGGTGTAGGGGAAACAAATGGTGAAACAGCAGTGGAGGACACAGAGCCCTCATCATCAGAATCTGATATAGTGTAAAGTATGACAGTGTTGGGATTCGAAGACATGACTCTGTGATAATCAAGGTGAAATGACAATAAATAACTCGCAATATGGAATCACCTGAAATAAGTAAATATACACTTATGATGAAATGATGATATGCTATGATGGTGTGGTTATAGTCTAGGGTCCATGATGCAACCTAGTTCGCTATAACCTTAGCTCTGGTACCAATCTGTCACACCCCCAAAATACCTGAATGGCAGCGGAATGGAATACCTGAGGGTGTAACGGATCATAGCACACAACCAGGATATATTGAACGACCTAAAGTGTCGTTTTAAAAATACGTCGTTTGATTCATTCAAAAGATTCAGAGTTATAAAGACATAGGTCCCAAAAGTTGGAAAAGTTTACGGAAACAAGTTTAATACAATCAAACGACATTTGAACATAAGTGCAAGAAAGTCCGAATGAGCCATATCATCCTTGATACACAAAGTGACTCCATGCATGCCATGAGAATATGCCTTAGTTACCTGAGAAATACATTGCGAAAAACGGTCAACATAAAGTTGGTGAATAATCATAGGTTTATAAGTAAAATCTAGTGTACATATGCCATAAGTAAAGCCAAGAAATAGGATGTCCGGAAAATATATACATTGGCTCTTAAGCTCATGATCCCGAAGCTAGACGATACTTGGCCCCAATGAGTGTTTACCAGACACTCTAATAATAAAGACATGAAATGCATCTGTAATACTGTTGGAGCAACCCAAACACAGATGGAGGAGTCACCCTCAATAGATCTATCCACTCACTCCCGCTTAGTACTAGAAATTAACGGTCCATGATAATAAAGGGGACTTGTCAAGACGTGGTAAATAAGGCAACTTAAGCAATGTATGAAATTTTATACTTAGGCATGTACACCAAAAACAAGTAATGCAATGTATTCTCCCCCGTGGGATTTGAAATCAAAATATAGAATTAAAACGGGGCTATGAAACTCACCTCGAAGTGATGGTACAAAAATGGTGCAATGAGGTAAAAGTAGTCGGGACAATGAGGCGCGCACACTAGCCGCAACCTAAATGAATAATCGCGATCTAATCAAGATCAAGCCGTAATGAAATGAATGCACATGCAGATGATACTCATACCACTCGTAATTTGGAAATACTAGTTATCGTCATAGAAAAATAGTTTCCATACTTAGGAAAAATAGGTCCATTTAGAGAAGTATATAACTTGTCATATTAACTCGTACGAAAAAGTTAGCGTTATGTTCCAAGTATCAAAACCTTAAAATGACGTCGTCATGTCGTATAAATATTCCTTCGGGTCATACGTATTCATTTGATAAGAAAATAGTCCTTAGTAACGTTTCTAGAAAATATACCACTTAATACGTACGTTATTATTTTTATTTGTGACCAAAAATATATATATATATAGTTTTGACGATGTTAAAATGGGTATAACTCGGTCGTTTTAAGCTCGTTTTCCTTGTTCTTTATGTCCACGGATTCGTCTTTGTATATACTAGTATATTTTTGACAACTCGGCTCCTTTAGGTTACGTTTAATGCCTCTTTTTACCCATTGAAATCTGCCAAACAGCAAGCAGTTTTTGTAAAAGTAGTTTTCGTCGTTAAATTTGCAAAAATCATATCTCCTTCGTTATAAGCTTGTTTTAGTCCATTCTTTCGCCTAAAGTTTCGTTTAATTTTGGCGAAAACCGTCGTTATTAAGTTAAACGTATGATACGTAATAAATAAATTTCCAAAATACCGGGTAAATTAATATTATAGTTTTTATATTATAGAAATGAGTATAAAAATATATTGGGATCATAGTCGGGAGTGTCGGACATGTTAGACACATTTATAGTTCGCGTATTAGTGTTTATTTAAAATAAACGTACGTAAATCGTTAATTGTACCAAAAGTATAAATTTAATTATCCTACGAGTGGAATAGCATGCAAGTGCCCTAATGATGATATGCAGACTATTTCTAGTCCGTATGAAATATCCCTGATAATAATGCATGAATTCGCTCCTGAACCAATATGGTTACGCGATTTTGAACACTCGTAAACTAAATTTACGACGACATGAGTAATGCACGTGAATAGTGGTTTCCTCTCGGAAATGAATAGTGTCAAGTGAATAGTAAAATTTCTGAATGTGTCTCGGAATATCAAATTGACCTCAAAAATGATGAATAGTAAAACGATGAATAGTGATTGATGAATAGTAATTTGTGAATAGTAGAATGTCGAAGTTGGGAAAAATGACCTGAAATTGTGGGTTGTGACATTTGGCTTGCATATTCCTCCACTAGGCTCATCATCTCTTTCATTTTCTCTTGCATTTCCTCCTTTTTTTTTTTTTATAAACAACTTCCTCGAATTTAGCAAGCCGCTCAGAATGGGTTGCCATGTACTCTCTCATTCGAGCTTCGAATTCCGGGCTAAGGCTTTGAGGAGGTGAATAAGGATGAGTATAATTTTGAAAGGCTTCGACATTCTCTCTAGGTGACTCAGACAACGGTGCCGGGTTCGTATTTGAGACCGAATTGACCGTTGCCCGTCTAGGACTTAAGGGTCTCTTTTGTTTTTCCATGAGATAGTCAACCTTTGTCTCAAGTTTGCAAAGGAGTTCTTCGGAGATTTATTTGGTTTCCCCAGGCGTCGAGATTGCGTTAATAGCCGAGTTTATAACATGAATAACTTCCCATAACTCTTGATTATCGAAGGCAAGCTCATCAATAATCTCCCAAGATTCCTCGGCGTTTCTATCACGCAACCTGCCTCCAGCGGCTCGATCAATGGTACGTTTGGTGTGAAAGTCGACATGGTCATAGAATATTTGAACTAATAGCCAGAGGTTTATACCATGATGAGAGACTTTTTGGAGTAAGTTCTTGAAAAGAGTCCATGCTTCATAGAAGGTTTCACCTTGACGTTGTTGGAACATCAAGATATCATTTCTAAGCATCGCAGTTTTCCCCGGTGGGGAAAATTGAGCAAGGAAACGAGATGTGAGATCATCCCAAGAGGTGATGGATCCCGCCGGTAAACGTTCAAGCCATTGACTAGCTTGATCACGTAGAGAGAATTGTAATAGGCATAATCGGGTCGACTCTCTAGTTACAACATCAAGGTTTATGGAATCTAAGATTTTAAGGAAATCCTTGAGATGTTGGTTAGGATCTTCGGAACGAAGTCCATGGAATGCACATTTGCTTTGCACCAACTGGGTGGTGTCGGATCGCAAGGGGGACACATTGGCTCCTTGAGTGAGCTCAATAGTGTTTCGATAGCCTTGGTGGCGAGGACGGGAATACTTTCCTAAAGTTCGGGGCCTAGGAGGTTGGTTTGCTAGTGGTGGGTTTTGTGGGTTGTTTTGTTGTGGTGGGTTGATGGGTTCAAAGATGTTACCACCTTCCATGATGTCGGATGGTAAAGGTTACGAACAAAGACACAAAGAAATAAGATAGACTAAAGAAAACCTAAAAATAAACATAAAATCTTACTTAAAAGGAATCTAGCAAGTAGACCTAATAAAAAGAAATCCTAACCTAGACAATAACTATTCCCCGGGCTGCGGCACCAAAAACTTGATACGTGGGAATCGCACCAGGCTTTACCTCTCGAGGGATCTCGAGAAGCTTACAACCCCCACCAGGAAGTGTACCTGATCGTTGTAGTATAGTATAGTGACAAATACCAGGGGATTGATTGTTCAACTCAGGAATAGTGTCGCTAGGATTAGAAAGCCTAAAAACTAGGTATAGAGGTGAGGGATGATTCTTTTTATATTTTTATATTTTTATAAAAGCAATTAAAATCTCGGGTTTTAGAAGAGTGGGCGGAATTATTTGCTAGCCAACTAACCCAATTAATCTAAAGATGCAATCAAAATAAAAAAAAAGAAATGAAAATAAAACTGATTATACTATTGTGGTGTAAACAATGATGAGGAAAGTTGTGTTTACTTAGGTTTCATTACTCTCTAGATATCTTTTACAGGTTGATAGCTTGTTACAATTTCATGGATGATGGGTCATATTCCTTAATACTAGTCGTAGGGCCGTGTACAATATTCCCTAACTCTATAGGATCCTACTTCACTCCTATGTCGAGCCGTTAGAAGCTCCTAACATGGGATCATTAGAATTCTCCTACGCATTAAATACAACCAAATATCGTAGTACACCTCCGATCATGTTTCTTAAGACGTTCAAACAAGTTACCAATGGAAGTCTGCCAGTTTTCATAAGCCTAACATCGAATACAATCATCCGTAACAACTATAAATAAACAATCAACCCATAATTAACATCTAGGTTTCACTACATCTAAGCAAACATAAAGGAAATCTAGCCTAGCATGTTAAATTGAAGACAAGCGTAAGATATATTCAAACAACACATAGACATATTGAATGAATTGAAAGAGTACTTATCTTTAATTAAACATGAAAGATTCAAAGGGTTGAAACCCTTGAAAAAGCTGGAAAATTCGACCTAGGGTTTTCCTCAAAGTTGCACCCTCCAAAGTTACACACTAATGGATGAAATTTGGAAAACTATATATAGATTCTACAGGGTGACGGCGTCAAGAAGGAATTTGTGACACCGTCAACTCGCCGCCATAATAGAAATCATATTGCCTAGATCTGATTTTGACGCCGTCATGTGTAAATTTCTTCTAGGCCGTCACTAATACTTGGACCATGACGGCCTTGGGTGACGCCGTCATGTCCAATGCACAAAACACTCTGGACCGTCACGTGTATCTTCCACTTCCACATCTTTTGTAACTCTTGACGCCATCACTTGGAGACTCTTGACGCCGTCAGGTACTGTTCTTAGCAAGGAAAATTGAGACTTTGCCGTTTTCTTCACTTTTATGCTCCGAAAAACGTCCAAAATGCTTCCTTTTCCAGATTTCTCTCAAAAAGTACCTAAAATGAGAAAAGGAACGTTTTAGGGCAATATTTGATCAAATAATCATGAATCCGGGCTTAAACGACCCCCTAAAAATGGTTCATTTTTCGCCTCATCACTCCCCAAAGCTACCAAAGCAAGTAGAAGTTAATGATCATCTTAAATAACCCTTGATATTTACTTGCCTATAAAAAGAAACTTGGATTAACATATAACTTCATCAAAACTTGTTATCATCATCACAAAAACCCTAGCATCACCATGAGCCACTTCCCATTAATATACATCTCATCAGATGACTCCTCTGATTTAGAGATGAGCTACTACTCTGATTCTGATTCAGGATGTAGTGGTTATTTTCCTCCTAGTGCATCAAGCTCAACCAACCTTAAGCCAGATAAAAAGGTGTCTATCCCTGCTCCTGCTCCATCTCTATCCAATGAATTGCCACAAGCTTTGACACAGGCTCTGGAATTTGCCTTGAAGAACATGAAGTGGCCTGCTCAAAGAAAGCCTGCAAGACCAGAAAGACCTCCAAAGCAAGTGCTTGGCCTGGCTTGCCCAAGGAAGCAATCATCTTTTGATGACAAGAGAAAGATTGCTTAGAAGGCAAAGCATAACTATCAGGGAAAAGGCCTATGAAGTAGGTTGTGTAGGATGTAGGTTGGTTAGGGTTTGTGTAGTTTGTTTTGATAATGTATCTCTGGCTTGAATGTGTCTGTGTTTCTTGAATGCTGAATGTAACACCTTGAATGATTATGAATAAAATTGCTTTTCTGTTTTAACGATATATGTAGCCTCCCCTCCAAAAATGACTAACTACTAATGCCTCTCCTCAAAAGTAGCTTAATTATTTATCATTCCAATACTCACTAATAAAAAAGTAAATCTTGAAACATCAAAGCCCTTTGTGAGTAAATCTGCTACATTATCATCTGTGTGAACTTTAACCACATTTATGAGCCTGTGCTCATAACAATCTCTTATAAAGTGATGCCTAATCTGAATATGCTTTGTCTTGGAGTGATATACAGGATTCTTCACAATACAGATTGTACTCTCATTATCAATGTTGATAGGAGTGTTCTTGAAGTTGAATCCATAGTCCAAGAGTTGATTTTGCAACCAAAGTACTTGTGCACAACAACTTGCAGTAGCCACATATTCTGCTTATGTGGAAGATGTTGCTACAATTGTTTGCTTTTTGCATTACCAGGAAACTAATCTACTTCCAAGATATTGGCATCCGCCAGTGGTTGATCTTCTATCATAGTTATCACCAGCATAATCACTGTCTGAAAAAGCTTCTAGATGAAAAGGAGACTCCCTAGGATACCACAATCCTAGTTTAGGTTGTTGCCTAAGGTACCTAAATATCCTCTTGACTGCATTCAGATGTGAAACTTTGGGTTTGACCTGATGTCTTGCACATAAACACACAGCAAAAGTAATGTCAGGTCTAGATGCAGTGAAGTACATTAGACATCCAATCATAGATCTGTATAACTTAACATCAACATCTTCCCCATCTTCATATTTTCCTAAAGGTTTGTTAGCATCAATGGGTGTGGATGCTGGCTTGACAGTGGTGAAGTTAAACCTCTTCAGAATGTCTGTAACATACTTATCTTGACTTATGAAAATTCCACTGCTTGATTGTTGAACTTGAAGCCCCAAAAAGAATGTTAGTTCACCCATAGAACTCATTTGAAACTCTTTTTGCATAAGATCCTCAAATTCCTTCACCATTGACTGCTTTGTAGCTCCAAAAATAATATCATCCACATACACTTGAACAAGCATGATATCCTTTTTGTCTCTTTTGATAAACAAAGTCTTATCTATGGCACCTCTCCTGTAACCATATTGCAATAGAAAAGTGGAGAGTCTTTCATACCAAGCTCTAGGGGCTTGTTGAAGGCCATACAGATCCTTAATAACCTTGTAGACTTTGTTTGGATGTGGAGGATCTTCAAAACCAGGAGGTTGTTTAACATAAACTTCCTCTGCGATAGTGCCATATAGAAAAGCACTTTTAACATCCATCTGATATACAGAAAAGCCCATATATGATGCAAAAGCCAAAAACATCCTTATGGCTTCAATCCTTGCCACATGAGCAAATACTTCATCATATTCTACTCCTTCTTCTTGTCTATAGCCTTGAGCAACTAATCTTGCTTTATTCTTGATGACATTCCCTCTTTCATCTCTTTTAACTCTGAAGACCCATTTTGTTCCAATTAGCCTCTTACCATCAGGTAAATCACATAATACCCATACTTCTTGAAGTTTAAATTGTAAGAGTTCTTCTTGCATGGCTTCAACCCAACTCTCCTTGGCTAATGCTTGTGCTACTGTCTTACGTTCTTCTTGAGACAGAAAGCAAGCAAATAAGCACAATTGCTGATCCTTGTGATTCACCCTGTTTTGCTTGTAAATAAAGCTAAGTAAAGAAGTATGTTGTTGAGAAAGATTCTTAGCTTTAGTTCTTGTGAGCACTCCTGAAGTAGAAGGTCCAATAATTTTACTGACAGGATGATCTTTATGAATTCTTAGTGTAGGAGTTGATGAAACTTCAAGATTATCTTCCAAATTTGTGAAATCAAGGTCTTCATTGGAATATGAGAAAATGCCATATTTCTCCAATTCATCATCAGTATCTTCTAAGGCAGGCATGGTTGGATCAGTTAAATCATCAGTATTGATCCAATTTGAAGTATCTAAGACATTAGAAGTACTTTCAAATGGATCAGCAGTACTTTGAGGCAAAGTACTGTCAGTGCCTTTAGCCGTCTTCTTTTTCGCTTCATAAGCTCTCCTTTGATCATCTTCATAGGACTTAGCAATAGTTTCTTGAAGAAGCATCCTATTAAGTTCATCTTGGATAGCTTGGTCTTCATCAGATACTGTAGTCTTTGGTTGAACAGTACTTTATGGATCAACAATACTTTGAGGTTCAAATGTACTTTGAGGTTCAAAAGTACTTTTCTTCTTATCACTGGGTTCTTCATCAGAATCATCTTCAGACCTTATATTGACACCATGAACAATGTATTTTGATTCTTCTTCATTGTGAACAACTTGATTTGCTTCTCTAACAGGTACATAATTCATGGATGAAGCCATAATATCAAATCAAACATCCAATCAGGACCTTTACCTTTTTTATTTTCTTGATCTTCTAGAAATTCAACATGAAGACATTCTTGAACCTTCTTGGTAGCCCTATAGTACACTCTGAATCCTTTGCTATTGGTACAATAACCCAATAAGTATCCTTCATCTGACTTACCATCAAACTTTCCCAAATTATCAACAGTATTCAAAATAGTCAGAGGACATCCAAAAGGTTTCATAAACTTAATGTTTGGTTTCTTTCCCATAAGTAACTCATAAGGTGTCTTCATTTGAGGTTTTGTCACTGATACTCTATTCAACACATAACAAGCAGCACTTATAGCTTCAGCCCAAAATGGAACAGGTAATTGGGAATCTGCAAGCATTGTCCTTGCTGCTTCTATCAAAGTTCTATTCTTCCTTTCTGCAACTCCATTCTGCTGAGGAGTTCTGGCAATACTAAACTCTCTTTTAATTCTTTTCTTGGCACAAAATTCATCCATTAGCTGATTCTTAAATTCAGTCCCATTATCACATCTAATGTATCTAACCTTGAGTCTTAACTGATTTTCAAGTGCTATTATAAGATCATGAATAGCATCAAAAGTCTCATTGTTAAATACTAAGAAAAAGACCCAGCTAAATCTGATACAGTCATCTATTATAACCAAACAGTACTTCTTCTTGTTTAAACTAACAACGTAAACAGGTCCAAACAGATCCATGTGCAGCAATTCCAAAGGCTCTCCAATGGTTCTTTCTTCAATCTTTTTACATGAAGTCTTATGTTGTTTACCCTTCTTACAAGCCAGACATGAGTGATCATTCTTGAATGTTTTAGAAGGTAAACCTCTAACTAAATTTCGTTTGACCAATTTGTTGATGTTCTTGAAATTTACATGCCCTAATCTTCTGTGCCATTGATGTGCTTCTTCCATTGTTGCTCTTACTATCAAACATGTTGCTCTTTCAGTAGAATTGATATTCTTCAAATCTATGTTGTACACATCATTGGTTCTTGGTGCTCTCAGCAACACCAAGTTTTCATCTTCTAACTTAAACTCAGGGGAGAGAATAAGACATTCCGTGTCAAGGAATAACACAGGATATTTCTTGTCACAGATCTGAGAAACTGACAAAAGATTGAATTTAAGCTCCTTCACATATCTAACATTCTCAAAATCAATTGATCCAGCCTTGATGGTTCCTTTACCAGTGATTCTCCCTCCATCAGGATCATTCCCAAATGCAACTCTTCCTCCAAAATAAGCATTAAAATCTGACAAGAGCTCCTTTTCTCCTGTCATGCTTCCAGAGTAACTACTATCAACGATAAGATGATCTTTAAGCTCCTCTTCTGGGTTGCCTTGCATAAAGATAAAAAGGGTTAGTTTCTTTTAGGAACCCAAGCCATTACTGACTTGTGTTCCCCTTGAGGAGTGACATACTCAATTTCTTTGAGTATGTAATCACCACTGTTTTTGAAAGTACTATCACGAATTAATGTCTTTGATTCCAAAACCTGTGTTGGGGTATTATCAACACTCCCTTTTTCACCCTTATTTTCTGAAAGTACTTTTTCACCCTCTGTAGTACTTTCTTTCTTAACCCATTTAGTTTTAACTTTTGGTGTTGGGTTCTTTGTTCTAGCTAATTTCCTTGAGTTGTAAGGCCTTCTAGGTTTGTAATAATTGAATCTCCTAGGTCTTACACTAGAGTTTTTGCTAGCAGTACCTTGATTGGGGGAATTCCTAACAGTACTTTAAGAAAGTATTGCTGGACCAGTACTTTGAAAAGTATTTCTTGAAGGTACTGTGGGTTTGGGGAATGGTCTTTTCTGATGAGGGTACCTATAATCTTTTGAGAAATTACTATGGTTAACCCTATTTGAGTAATTCCAAGCTGGTTTATTCTCCCTTGGTTTATTCTCTCTATGCTTATGGTTTGCAGATGTGATCTTTGGGTATTTGCTTAAGTATTCTGAATGATAATCACAGTACTTAATCAAATGATGAGGACTATAACATACAAAGCATAACTTTGGACCTATATTCCCAAATCCACTCCCAAAAGGTTTTCTATAATAAGCAGTATTTTGAAAAGATTTCCTTGAAGGTACTGCTAAATGATTAGCAGTACTTTGAGAAGTTTTTGGAAGTACTGCTTGTTTTGAAAAGCCTTTTTCACTCCTAGAACCCTTACTATCATCCCTAGGTATCTCAACAGATTCTCTTAAGGACTCAGGACTAGATTGACTTGAATTAGATTGACCTTTAAGCTTTTTCCTGAATTCTAGATTATCTACTCTAAAACAAGAAACATCTGTCCTTGGTGGTTGAAAACTACCTGTGGGTAGAGGAACTTCATTATATCCTTTGTCTTTCTTAAATTCAGGAGGTGTTGAACAAGGTGATTCCTCATCACTAGATGTGTTTACCTCTAAGCTTATGAATTCTTCATTACTAGTTGAGGTTTCCTGAGAAAGACTTAGTTCTTGGTTCCTAGTTGAGATTTCTTCTGAACTATTTAACCAAGGCCAGTTTTAATGTTTGCTGTTCTTTGTTTTTGAACAAAACTAACATGTGACAGACCTGATTCTTTCCAAACAGCAAGTTTTTCTAGCAACTTATCTCTTTCTTTAGTGACCTTTTCTAATTCAGAAACTTTACATCCTAACTTCCACTCACTTAACTTTAATTGATAATCTTGTTGCTCATATTTTTCAGCCCAAGGTACTTCATTATTCTCATGAGTGATTATCTTGGCTTCCATTGACTCTAAAGTCAATTGGTAACCAACTATCTCAAACCTAGCCCTTCTATAGTTATCTCTTTCAGTTTCATATTCTTTAAGCATCTTTTGTTAAGAGTTACTACATTTGGAACATACCTTAGAGATAGTGGATGAACTTGGTGAAGTAGCCATCATAGCAAGCTGAACAGGTTCTTTTTCACATTCCATGCTCCAATCAAAGCTTCCTAGGCCATCTCTTGGCTCCAAAGCTGCATATGCTGGTTCCTCATCAAAAGCTGTGCTCCAATCAATCTCTTCCAATGCAACCATAGAATAGGTTACTGGTTCATCATCAAATTCATTACTCCAGTCAACTTCTGATATATTTTCTTGAGCCACCAAAGCTTGTGACTTTGGCTCAGCAATAGGAACCTCCTTTCTTTCAACTTTGGGTTTTTCAATCATTCTGTTTGCTTGATACTTTGCAAACTTACATTCCCTTACAAAGTGACCAGTCCTTTGACAATTGAAGCATTCAATCTTCAACTTATCAAATGCTATTCCCTGCTTAGCTTTGAAATCAATACCTCTTCTTGTCTTATTCATAAACTTCTTGATCCTTACAGTTATCATGGCAACCTGCCATCTTATGTCAATTTCTTCCATAGCATCTTCATCAATTTGCAAGACATCTTCTTGATAAGTAACAGGTAGAGTGGCTTGTTGAGCAAAGAATGAACATAGAACATCATCTGAATTGGTAGTATGTGATGGTGATGAAGTGGTAGTGACCATGGTTGTACATGGATGTTGTTTCTCTTCAACAGTACTTTGGACAGAGTAAGCAGTACTTTTAGTAGAAGTACTGCCTCTGTTTTCAGAAGACACAAAAGCAATGTTGTGAGAACTTGAACCTTTGATACCCTTCATCTCATGCTCATACACCTTTAAATTGTTGTAGAGATCATCAAAGTCCATAGTGTCCAAACCAAGTTGTCCTCTAATCATGGTAGCAACCACATGCCATGCAGATGGCAAACTCCTCAAGAACTTTAAGTTTGCATCTTCAACAGATGCCTCTGCTCCATATAACTCTAGCATACTCAGTAGATTTTGATATCTGTCATAGGCAGAATCAAGGCTTTCTCTTTCTCCAACAGTGAAGGTTTCAAACTGTTGCTTCAATAGGTTTCTATGCATCTTCTTGGAAGCATCATTACCTCCAAATCTTGTTTTAGTAGCAGCCCGTAGTTGTTTTGCATCCTTGGCATCATGAAACTTCAATAAGTGACCATCAGGAATGGCAGAAAGCAGTATGTTGAGAGCCTTATCTTGATTTCTTTTGGTGGCAGCTGGCAAGGTTGGCTTAGGTGGTGTAGGTTGTCCTTCAATGGATACAGGTTCATCTATGGCAACATTACCATTGACAATCACATCCCATAAAGCATGGTCTGTGATGGCAATGTACTGCCTCATCTTCATACTCCATAGATCATATTCTCCCTTTTTGACAATGGGAATTCTGACTGCTATGATGGATGGAACTGGTGCAACATCTGTCGACATCTTTAAGGGTTTGTAGTAAAATCAGTTTTAAAGGTTTCTTCTTAATCAGAGTTTCCACACAAGCTCTGATACCACTTGTTGGATCGATGTACTCTGATCAAACTACTTTGTAGCTTGTAAGGTTTTAACAATCTTGAATAATTCAAATTAATTAATAATGAAACACTGATGTTACTTTGTAAAGTATGCGGAATCTACTAACACAAAGCTAAGAAGAACTTTGAATTATATTAAAACCAACTTTGAACCTGCTTCTCTAAACACAGATTCACTAACAATCCCTAACTTATCTAATATTGTATTCTAGTAATCGTATTATGAATGCATACGTCTAATACCATCCTAAGGATCCTTTTATAGGCATAAGTAAAACCTTAAGTCGGTTTACAATATTTACTTGAGCGACAAGTAAACTATCCCTAACTAATTCTAGAACATTCTTATAATATTACATAATCAATCCTTAAACAATATTGCATATTAGTCCTTATTCTTAGAAGTACTTTGCATAATCTTCAATCACGAGCAGTACTTTGACCTTAAACAACACTTTGATCTTTGAGCAGTACTTTGACATAGCAGTACTTTGAACATCCAGAAGTACTTTGATCTTCATATCCCAACAAGAGTGAAGACCAATTCAATATAAAGATAATGGCTTCACCAAATTACAAGACAAAGGTCACAAGGCAAAGGTCAAGTCGTAAGCTACACCAAAGGCGCACTTTGTCTTCGCTAAGTTTTGTAATTTTATTTGCTTTCAATTTTTATTTGTCATCATCAAAAAGGGGGAGATTATTGAGGCAACATTATCAAGATCTCCTTGTGTTTTAATGATAACAAATAAACCATCGAAACACATAAAATAACAAACGTTAGCCAAAATTCCCCGACTTCCATATCTGTTCCTTGCGTGCCACCCACGCGCGACGTGTGGGTAACACGCCAGGCTACTGTATGGTTCGGGATGAATTTTTAATGTCGGCTTTCCCCTTACCCGAAAAATGTGGATCTTTCATTTCAGGTATGAATATGATAAGTGCTTCATTAGGAACACTCGAAATGGGTTTTAGACTTTGAGGGATTTAAAATTGCAAGCTCTCGTTATTGTGAAAACGCCAACTCAAATATTTTATCAAACGCCTCTAGCCAAGGATTTTCTAAACCTAGGGAGCTTATATATTTCACGTAACATCAAGTGAAAGTATTTATATGCTCATATCCCGTGCTTACGTCTTCTCTAATCACGTAACGGGTTTACTCCCTTATTGGTCAAAATAAGTCAAAGGTCACTTTGCGTAAACGTATCCTTTCCCGCATGGGATATGCTTTACAATCAAGGCAAAGCACTTAACTTGTTTGCACCAAGGTGTTAGTTGAATACGTCGAGTCATGGAAAGTCACGAGTTATGAGATTATGGATTCTCGACGTTGAGTTACTTGAAATTATAAGTAACCTTTGATTTTTCTAAATCATGTTCTTAAAACCATAATCATGTTTGTCAACTTCTTTCTTTCTTAATGACAACATGATTATCTTTTAAACACTTCTTTGATTATCCTTAATCATCACTTCAAATCTTCCCAAATCTTATCACCAACATTATCTTTTTATTCTCTTACACCCTTTATACTTTCATGTACTATTTGTCTCCTACATTCCCACATCATATCTCCAAAATATTATCTCCCAACATTCTCTTCTAACCAATGAGAGGCCACCATAACTTCATTTTCTCCATACACAAATAAACCTTTTCTACAAACCATAAACCTTCTTCAACACACTTTCTTCATTCTCACCACAAAGGGTATTCCTCAAAGTTTTTTCAACAAACTTCTTTTCATTCTCCCCTCATGTGGTATATCTCACAAATCTTATCCAATACACTTCTTCCATTTTCACCACATGGGGTACCTCACAAGCTTCTCCTACACACTTAGCCAACTCACATAATCCAATCCATATCTTATCTCTTACACAATCCCTTACATAATCCTCTATCCCTTACACAACACAACTCATTGCCAACTCATTGACAACTCACACCTTATCTCTTCATCCTCTCTAAATTCCACACATTGTGAATTATTTGAATTCTCAAGCATAGGCTCCAATCCATCACATCCAATCCAACTCACCACAATCTCACCCATATCTTCATCTCTTACACAATATTCTCTTCTTACACAATCTCTTACATCCCTTACATGCCAACCCACATACAACTCATACCTTATCTCTTCCTCACGAATTCCATCACATGCCAAATAATTTGAATTTCTAAGTAGGCTCCCTTTGATCCTAGCCATCTATTTCAAACAAACTCATCTCAACCCTCCATCTCATCTTTCTCTCCAAGGATGGTATATTCCCATGGATATACCCTTTAACCTAACCATGGTTTTCTCTCTACACACTTCCAACCTAACCATGGTTGCCTCATAACTCAACCTCACTCTCTCACTCATCCCAACATCCACACTTCCTTTCCAAGCAAAGGAATATACCATGGCATATTCTTTTCTCTATCTTTTCTATGCCATGTGAGGAATACCCAAACTACCCCTATTCAATTATCCCTTCTCTCTCTCTCTCTCTCTCTGTAACAATTCACAATTTCAGGTTAATTACCATTCCCGGAAAAATTTCACTATTCACTTTTACTATTCATTTTTCCCGAAATTTTCCAGAAACTTGATTTTTGTTTCTTGGCCTCGAGTGATAAATCATTTCCATGGAAAATTAAAAGTTTAACTTTCATAAGCTCATTTTCGTGAAAGTTATTAAGGAATTACACGTTTTAGGGTAAAACGTCATTCAGAAACTCTACGCACAACGAAACTCGACCGCGTTAAGTGACCCCGCATCAGAAAAATGTTTGACACACTCATGATTTATTTGAGAATTAATCGTGACTGTGAAAAACATGACCAAAATAAACCTCGGCCGTGAAAAACTGGAATTTTCAGTTTTTAAGCGTTTTTACTCAGCCGTAACCTTAGCCTATACCTGCACCGCATTTCTAATACGATTTGAGTTTTCAACTTATTAGAAAAAGTCAACATATTTTTCCCTCCTCCTTTGACCAAAAATCATTCCTTGATTTTATAAGTCATTCCTTGATTTTTAGGCTTACGGTTTGATGTCTAAAAGACATTTAATACCAACCGACACTAGACTGAGCCCAGTCTAGACATTATAAGTCATTTTAAATCATTTTTATCACATTAGAAAAGTAACATTTTACTTTTCTCAATTTTACGCAATATTTGTACATTTTACGTATTACGCGTTTTAGACCCGTATTTCCAGTTTTTAGCAGGGTTTTACACCCAAATGGAACCTACCACTCATTTTATATTTTATTATGGAGTATAATGACATGTTTAATCATTCTTCCAAGTTTTGTATTTTTACGATACCCGGTTTTACATTTTGTGACGTAACAACTTACGGTTTGCATTTTACGGGGTCGAAACTAGTTACATAAGCTTGGATAATATCATCAAAAGTCAATACTTGCTCTCCAAGCTCATGAACCGACTTAGGGGGGGGGGATTTCAGCCCATAGGTGGCTTAATCTCATGCTAGGAAGCTTAGATTACATGCATGTGTCCAACTTGGCCTCCAAGTGTTGACAAGTCAACATTGTAACCTCCTCATTAGCATATAAATACCCCTCCTCCCCCTCCTTGGCCATTTGAACGACCCACACACACAACACACTTCATTTTACTAGTTTACTTCAAGTTTTATCCAAGAGATTAAGAGCATAACAACACATAAACACTAGTTAGGTTTTGATTCATCAAAACTACTTCCAATCTTTAGAACTTTGGTGATTTCTCTTGAGTTTGAATCCACTCAAGTCACCTCAACTTTCATCATTCATCTTTCAAGATTACAAGAGTAGAAAGATTGCATGAAGTGAAGTGGGTTGAAGCAAGTCTATCAAAGTCCTATCCTTACATGTTAACTTTCCTTTCTTTGTTGAAAGCCAAAAGTTGTAAGCCAAACCCTAATATAATTCTTGTTAAATATCATATTCATGTTATTTACATATCATTCATGCTATATATTTTCTTGTGATCATGTCCATGATGTATAAAAATGACTAAAACATGTTGTTGTAATTGATTGTTAAGATAAGTTACTATAACAAGCAAACTAGTGAATTTCTTGGTAAGACCTGATCAAAATGGTAAAAATATGATATTTTATCATTACATATTACAGTAGAGGACTTAACAAGGAAACCATAGCAATTTGAACCACCTAAAACGAGTATACGAGTCAAAAGTTACGCCCATTTGAAGTTACCAAAGATTTCCGGCAAAACTGCCTAAATAGCATTCTGATCAAATTTTTATTTTGAAAGTCCCACTTCTGGTCCGATTCATCAAAAAGTTAAAACACGAAAGTTGTCCGGAACGACGTTTTCGTTCAGGAATTAAGAAGCTCGAGCCCTGAAAACGCTTTCCGAGTGATAAAATTCTTCAAATTCTAAACAGCCCATTTTTAGGCCAAAGTCACTATATTATGGTTATACTTTAAAAGGAACAAGAGGTCTTATGACCTATAATCAAGACCACAACCATGGCTAGAGCCAAGGTTGTGTCTCATGACCTTGGAACAAGGACCAAAGGTCGTGGCTAGGCCATGACGAAATGACCATACCAACTTACATAGGCGTAAACATGAAACAAGGAATTGGCGATATATTGAACAAGCAATTTGGATCTACTTCACTTAAAAAGGAACCATGAGTTCTTACCAAGAGAAAATGGTCATACAAGACTTATGAAACTACCCCTAATAACAATCTTCATGTACTAATAAACTTTCCTAAGTTTATTCAAATATCGGACATGTAACTTTTTGGATCATAACTTATATATATATACTTTATCAACTACTACAATAGTAGGGAGCCTCATGTGAGGAGTTCATTATGTAAGCCGTCGAGATGGGTTGTGAATTTACGAATTAAAGTGTCCTGGCTCCTCGAACGCTTACTAACATGACTTCTGAATTATGTCGGCCCGAACGGTAGTAAACGATATACAAAACATACATGTTTCATGAATCATCTCTTTCAAAGACTTACACTATACATCATACCACATCATGGACTAAGTGCAAGACATACATATATTGGCATGTTTATGTTTCCTTAGACATTATTCCAAACCTAAGTTGCAACGATTATTCTAGGTTGCTCGTAGAAGTTCTTACGACATATCCATCATTCTCATATACATCATCCAACTCAAGGTGAGTTCATAGCCCCACTTTACATTACTTCAATGTTTTACAAACCCTTGGGGGGAATACATTCTATTATTTTTATACTCGAACACAATGCTTTCTACTGTATGCTATTCGACTATGTTTTATTATCACTAAGTAACATCCTTGCCAAACCAAGATCCCTTATTATGAACCATTTAATCACTTGCGAGGGTTACTTGCAAGTGAGCGCGAATATTGTGAATAGGCCTATTGGGATTGACGAATCCCATTTGTTTTGACTAAGTTCAAACAAATGCATTAATATTTGAGACATTAGGTATGACGGCAAAATACCTACCGGGATAAATCTGCCGATCGATATTGGTACACGTTAACGTTTTGGTGTCATAAGCTTAGTGAATTAATAGCCTTTCCGGGCATATAACAACGTAGCCCATCTTTGTTTTCTAACTATTAGTGTGAGTCTATAGCTCACACTACGATTATTGTGTTCAAACGATTTAACTACAAACACTACGATTATTGTGTTCAAACGATTTAACTACAAACACTACGATTATTGTGTTCAACGATTTAACTACCAACACATTGTGTTCAAACATTAAACAAACTCTATGAATATCACTCAACCTTTGTGTTGACCTCTCAAGCATGTATTTCAGGTTCATGACGATCAAGGATGGTACGGAAGGACACGGATACTCAAGAGGGCTATAAATTTTATTATCATTCAAAAACTCACTTAATGTGATTTGTAAACATTGAACCAATTGGGACCTCATTTTGTAATCTCTGATATTTATACAATTTGAATGATAAATCTTTTAAAACGACTTAATTGGAGTTCGTTTTCTATTATTGTGACTATTGTGCCATCAAGTAACACCCAGTTCGAATTCCGCTGCAACCATGAATTGGGGGTGTTACAAATTGGTACCAGAGCCATGGTTATAGAGAAACGGGTCTAATTGAGACCTAAACTATAACTACAATCACAAGCAAAAACATTTTTATAGCCTTCCGCTCTCCGTGTCTTCCATCCTCCAGACGATTATGGACTTAGTAAGCATGTTATGATACACAAACATATTAGTATATTCATATATACCCATTTTGAACATTTCCCCGTAGACATTTTTGTGCTACACAAACATAATTGCATATTAATATATGTACCCTAAACATAATTGAGCATTTCCCCGTAAGCATTAGTATATTGATATATAAACTCAGTTTATTTTCAATCATTTATCTAAACAATGGACTAAACATATTTGCGTATGCCTATTCTAGTGCATTTCGACACAACCAGATTCTCCCAATCATGCTCCTACTACAACATTTTATGTCCAAGACATTGTAACTGATTGCAATGGTCTTTCCTATTTTCCAAGACATTGTATTATACAATGGTCTTAACCATTTCTCAAATGTTTTGAGTCACACAATGGTCTAACCTACTTCCCAGACATTGTGAATTGCACAATGGTCTAACCTACTTCCGAGACATTGTGTTTTGTGCAATGGTCTCTAGAATTATTCCGTCACATCATCAATATCATTTCATATGATATCAAAAACCCATCACAACCTATCGATTTCTAAATAGAAATATGAGATTTTTTAAAGGACAAACAAATCCATTACCTACAAAAGCTGAAGTTCAGCTCTACATTCATCAAAGGTTTCTTATGAAACCTTCATTATTAAAAGTTCGTGATCCTGGCCAAGTATGTTCTATTTTAGAACTACTTAAAACTTCCTTTCCATACGTACCTACCCTTACTATCTTCTATGCAATGGAATATGAAAACATACGTTACAAGTCTTGTATAGGCGGGACTTGCAACTTAAAGGTTTGACATCGCCTTTGTTTAGTGGACAGTTTCTCGAAAGCAACGGACATATCAAAAGTATACCTAATTTAGGTATTTGAAAATTTTATCGAACCTTGGCTAAATATAGACTAGTCACCTATATTTAACCTAGGGACAGTGGAATATAGTCTGACTAACTATATTCGACTTAAAATTTTCAAATACTGAGAATAGTTGTACTAGGGCTATGTTTAGATTGATTTCCTACATGAACACAATAAACCACCAGAATACATTAAAACAATCTAGAGACACGATAGTGCCTTACCACTCAGCAAGATCTTAACACCTTATTTGTATGATCTAAATTCATTCTTGAAATCTTTCATTTATGAGATAATCCGAACTACTATCTTGGGATAGTCATCAATTATTCTCTTCATCCTGTAGAAGTACTATCCTGTTTAGGTCCTAAGGATACCATTCCATCATAAACTTTTAAAATCTGTTAAGATTTTTAAAGCAAACTCAACATCTATACCTAAGAGTATTAATGTTAAGCATACACTACACACTTTTGTTCATCAACATATCACATCATTATCTTCACAACCGTTGCAACCACAAACTCGTTAACAGATCTTGATGCACTTTTAAAACTCAAATCATCCTTAGTTACACCACAAGTACCCTCATCAGCTTTACAAGATTGAATATTCAATTTGTACTTTTGGAACACCAGTATCATCTCGTAATACACTACCTTGTAACTCACCGGCTAATTGTGAATGCTGTGTTGGGAATTCTTAAGTAGGATGATTTGTAATTATTTGAATGGATTGGGATGCCTTTTCATTTAAATAAAGACATTGTAAATCACCGAACCATAAGTTTATATTTCCCTATTTACATTGTTTGGGATGCCTCTCTATGTAAATAAAGAATTATAAACAACTGGGCTTATTAGTATCCGAAATAACATAAGTATGAAGTCAATAAACACTAGGTACAACAACAGATTACCTACTATGCTATGATTGCAACTACTATCCCAATTTCCATTTATAGGATTCCTATGTAAATTGCTATTGTTATTCAACTATTATATCAATTGCTATTGATACTTGACAACTATATCAATTTCCATTTTGATATTCAACTATATCAATTTCTGTACAACTACTATATCAATTTCT
This sequence comes from Artemisia argyi, assembly GCA_030686995.1. Lineage (NCBI taxonomy): Eukaryota > Viridiplantae > Streptophyta > Magnoliopsida > Asterales > Asteraceae > Artemisia > Artemisia argyi. The sequence continues at coordinate 135,500,694 of CM060691.1, read as the reverse complement.
ATTAATAATCGACTGCTATATCAATTTTCTTTGATATTCGACTATTATATGGATCTCTACTGATATTCAACCATGTTATCAATCTCTATTGACACACCATATTCTGAGACAAATCAAACTACATCACTAGTAATTCCAGACTTTGGTCCTCATAAGTAACCACACATCTTTATCGACACCACTCCAACATATGACACACATAGAACTTCGAGACAAAGTTCCCCGTAAGGGGTAGGGACTGTAACAATTCACAATTTCAGGTTAATTACCATTCCCGGAAAAATTTCACTATTCACTTTTACTATTCATTTTTCCCGAAATTTTCCCGAAACTTGATTTTTGTTTCTTGGCCTCGAGTGATAAATCATTTCCATGGAAAATTAAAAGTTTAACTTTCATAAGCTCATTTTCGTGAAAGTTATTAAGGAATTACACGTTTTAGGGTAAAACGTCATTCAGAAATTCTACGCACAACGAAACTTGACCGCGTTAAGTGACCCCGCATCAGAAAAATGTTTGACACACTCATGATTTATTTGAGAATTAATCGTGACTGTGAAAAACATGACCAAAATAAACCTCGGCCGTGAAAAACTGGAATTTTCAGTTTTTAAGCGTTTTTACTCAGCCGTAACCTTAGCCTATACCTGCACCGCGTTTCTAATACGATTTGAGTTTTCAACTTATTAGAAAAAGTCAACATATTTTTCCCTCCTCCTTTGACCAAAAATCATTCCTTGATTTTATAAGTTATTCCTTGATTTTTAGGCTTACGGTTTGATGTCTAAAAGATATTTATTACCAACCAACACTAGACTGAGCCCAGTCTAGACATTATAAGTCATTTTAAATCATTTTTATCAAATTAGAAAAGTAACATTTTACTTTTCTCAATTTTACGCAATATTTGTACATTTTACGTATTACGCGTTTTAGACCCGTATTTCCAGTTTTTAGCAGGGTTTTACACCCAAATGGAACCTACCACTCATTTTATATTTTATTATGGAGTATAATGACATGTTTAATCATTCTTCCAAGTTTTGTATTTTTACAATACCCGGTTTTACGTTTTGTGACGTAACAACTTACGGTTTGCATTTTACGGGGTCGAAACTAGTTACATAAGCTTGGATAATATCATCAAAAGTCTATACTTGCTCTCCAAGCTCATGAACCAACTTAGGGGGGGGGTATTTCAGCCCATAGGTGGCTTAATCTCATGCTAGGAAGCTTAGATTACATGCATGTGTCCAACTTGGCCTCCAAGTGTTGACAAGTCAACATTGTAAACTCCTCATTAGCATATAAATACCCCTCCTCCCCCTCCTTGGCCATTTGAATGACCCACACACACAACACACTTCATTTTACTAGTTTACTTCAAGTTTTATCCAAGAGATTAAGAGCATAACAACACATAAACACTAGTTAGGTTTTGATTCATCAAAACTACTTCCAATCTTTAGAACTTTGGTGATTTCTCTTGAGTTTGAATCCACTCAAGTCACCTCAACTTTCATCATTCATCTTTCAAGATTACAAGAGTAGAAAGATTGCATGAAGTGAAGTGGGTTGAAGCAAGTCTATCAAAGTCCTATCCTTACATGTTAACTTTCCTTTCTTTGTTGAAAGCCAAAAGTTGTAAGCCAAACCCTAATATAATTCTTGTTAAATATCATATTCATGTTATTTACATATCATTCATGCTATATATTGTCTTGTGATCATGTCCATGATGTATAAAAATGACTAAAACATGTTGTTGTAATTGATTGTTAAGATAAGTTACTATAACAAGCAAACTAGTGACTTTCTTGGTAAGACCTGATCAAAATGGTAAAAATATGATATTTGATCATTACATATTACAGTAAAGGACTTAACAAGGAAACCACAGCAATTTGAACCACCTAAAACAAGTATACGAGTCAAAAGTTACGCCCATTTGAAGTTACCAAAGATTTCCGGCAAAACTGCCTAAATAGCATTCTGATCAAATTTTTATTTTGAAAGTCCCACTTCTGGTCCGATTCATCAAAAAGTTAAAACACAAAAGTTGTCCGGAACGACGTTTTCGTTTAGGAATTTAGAAGCTCGAGCCCTGAAAACGCTTTCCGAGTGATAAAATTCTTCAAATTCTAAACAGCCCATTTTTAGGCCAAAGTCACTATATTATGGTTATACTTTAAAAGGAACAAGAGGTCTTATGACCTATAATCAAGACCACAACCATGGCTAGAGCCAAGGTTGTGTCTCATGACCTTGGAACAAGGACCAAAGGTCGTGGCTAGGCCATGACGAAATGACCATACCAACTTACATAGGCGTAAATATAAAACAAGGAATTGGCGATATATTGAACAAGCAATTTGGATCTACTTCACTTAAAAAGGAACCATGAGTTATTACCAAGAGAAAATGGTCATACAAGACTTATGAAACTACCCCTAATAACAATCTTCATGTACTAATAAACTTTCCTAAGTTTATTCAAATATCGGACATGTAACTTTTCGGATCATAACTTATATATATATATACTTTATCAACTACTACAATAGTAGGGAGCCTCATGTGAGGAGTTCATTATGTAAGCCGTCGAGATGGGTTGTGGATTTACGAATTAAAGTGTCCTGGCTCCTCGAACGCTTACTAACATGACTTCTGAATTATGTCGGCCCGAACGGTAGTAAACGATATACAAAACATACATGTTTCATGAATCATCTCTTTCAAAGACTTACACTATACATCATACCACATCATGGACTAAGTGCAAGACATACATATATTGGCATGTTTATGTTTCCTTAGACATTATTCCAAACCTAAGTTGCAACGATTATTCTAGGTTGCTCGTAGAAGTTCTTACGACATATCCATCATTCTCATATACATCATCCAACTCAAGGTGAGTTCATAGCCCCACTTTACATTACTTCAATGTTTTACAAACCCTTGGGGGGAATACATGCTATTATTTTTATACTCGAACACAATGCTTTCTACTGTATGCTATTCGACTATGTTTTATTATCACTAAGTAACATCCTTGCCAAACCAAGATCCCTTATTATGAACCATTTAATCACTTGCGAGGGTTACTTGCAAGTGAGCGCGAATATTGTGAATAGGCCTATTGGGATTGACGAATCCCATTTGTTTTGACTAAGTTCAAACAAATGCATTAATATTTGAGACATTAGGTATGACGGCAAAATACCTACCGGGATAAATCTGCCGATCGATATTGGTACACGTTAACGGTTTGGTGTCATAAGCTTAGTGAATTAATAACCTTTCCGGGCATATAACAACGTAGCCCATCTTTGTTTTCTAACTATTAGTGTGAGTCTATAGCTCACACTACGATTATTGTGTTCAAACGATTTAACTACAAACACTACGATTATTGTGTTCAAACGATTTAACTACAAACACTACGATTATTGTGTTCAACGATTTAACTACCAACACATTGTGTTCAAACATTAAACAAACTCTATGAATATCACTCAACCTTTGTGTTGACCTCTCAAGCATGTATTTCAGGTTCATGACGATCAAGGATGGCACGGAAGGACACAGATACTCAAGAGGGCTATAAATTTTATTATCATTCAAAAACTCACTTAATGTGATTTGTAAACATTGAACCAATTGGGACCTCATTTTGTAATCTCTGATATTTATACAATTTGAATGATAAATCTTTTAAAACGACTCAATTGGAGTTCGTTTTCTATTATTGTGACTATTGTGCCGTCAAGTAACACCCAGTTCGAATTCCGCTGCAACCATGAATTGGGGGTGTTGCACTCTCTCTCTCACTTTGATAGTTGGCTTTTACTTAAACACTTCACAAATGATTTTTACAAAATGGCTATTAGAGTTGGTTGTCCTTGAGGATGAATAATGTCAAGATTAATGTGTGAAGTACAATTGAAGGTTTAGCAAGGTTAGGTATTTAAAAGGACCAACACCCAACACTTGGGAAAAATGTACAGTGGTCCTGGCACGCTGCCCATGCGTCAACGCGTGGGTAACGCGCCAGCCACGGTAAATTATTCCCAAGTTTGGGTCTTGGCCTATAAATACCCCACCTTGGCTCTTGTATTCCTCACCCCTTGAAAAACATTCTTTCTCTCTAATTTCTTTCTCTCTACCCTCTAAGTTTACTACACATCTTGTGTTCTTAATCTTTCTTTCTTATCATCTTTGAAAGAACACATATTCTTGCAAGGGAAGAACCACAAGAACCTAATCCACTCTTTTGATTGTGTCGAGGGTCTTCTTCTCTATACCCTTTCTATTAGAATCGAGTCACTAGGTTAGGTTAGGGCTTGGTTCAAAGAAACTTATATTCATTCAAATTGGTTGTAAGGGAAGTCTTGTATCTTGGTGACCAAGCCTAGATCATTGGGGATCTAGTTGGGGTTTGATACTTCCGGTGGGAAGTTTTGGTTGGTAGTGGTCTTGGTGACCCATAGTGTAAGTCGAATCACGAGATTCTTTAGGGTGGTTTCCGAGGTGCGGAATACCGTGGGAGTAACTCCTTCTTTGTGAGCATCGATATTGGTGAATATCGGTGGAGTGAATTGTAACGGTTTGTAGTCCACCAAAAGGATTATACTAGTGGAATAGTATCGGTGTCGTGGATTCGCAACTGGACGTATGGATGGTATAAACCCCCCATCCCGAACCAGTATATATCGTGGTGTCTTTCTTTACTAGCTTTATATACTTGTGATTGTGTTTGTGGTTGTTCCTACTTAGACCACTTGGTTGTCTTCGTAGCTTAAAGCTTTTAAATGTTCTAAAAGCCGAAGAAACCGTATTCACCCCCCCCCCCCCCTTCTATGGTTCTACAAAGTTAAACCCACTTTCCTCTCATTGTTTTTTGGAACAACTTTTATCAAGTTATATACCAAAAACCTCACTTTGAAAATTGATATCTCATACGCACTAGCTCTATATTGAAAACATGGTATATCATTTTGAAGCTCACATCAAGGAGAATGTAACATGGATTATAGTGATCATATAGATCATAGAAATTTGTAATTATATCTGCCATGGTGAAAAGTTTACAAAAATTTTCCAACATACCCATGAGGGCATGAGCCACCTCACATTAATCTAATCCTCTCCTATCTTTGCCCAACTTAAAGACAATTCACTAAGTTAACATTCCTGAATTCTTATAGACTATAATCACATCAACATCGATATTGCTCGTGTAGATAGTACTTCAAAAAAAATAGTATGTTGTCAATTAAGAGAGGGGTTCCATCTATATATTCTATAGTACAGTATTATAAAACATGGATCCCCCCCGGACATAACTTCAATCTTAAAATTCATCATCTAAACCTGGCTTACCATCTTTTTTTTCATCCCATAAAAATGTGATACATTACCATCTTCCCTATCTGTCTGACTATCTCTAATAACACTGGAGCCAGAAACATCCCACCACCACCTAAATTATTCTACACCACAGATTTGCACGAGTACATATATATTGATGGGGAAAGAAAAATCTCAACTACCAACAGAATTAACAACAAACAAATAACATGTTGGTAATTCTTAAAGAAAAAATAATGAAGAATTTGGCTCCAAGTATGTATTGTGGAAACTGGAAAGTCACGAAAAGAGGAAAATATGTACTCAAAATTTTAGATCATATATACCAAGTGGCCCTTCCCACTGGCATAAGCCACCAATACTCGATTTCCCTTTGGGCTCCCCCGCTATATGTGAGCCGCCCGCTCTATTCACCCGTGTCTCGTTCCCTTTGGCTGGAAGGTTTTGAAAAGGGTTACAAAGGATTCCCCCACCCCCTGCTCCTCCCTCTTATATTTTCTTTTCCCACTCTTTCACCTCTAACTACCGCCAACGACCTCCCCGACTCAAATTTTAACCACCCCACTGGTAAAAAACTCCTCTTGCTCTTGACTCTCGAGCATCGAAGGTGTGGTGGTGGTCGATTGGTGGGAGGGGGATACATGCTGGTCGCCGCCATGACATTTAACCGGTGAACTAACCGTAACCAGTTCAATAGATTTAACCGGCCAGGTCGAAACGGATTTTCAAATAATGACCATAAGTAATAACAACATAATTACTTTCTTGACAATTATAACATAGCTATGTACCGAATATAATGTCATCAATCATATCATTTTAGCAAGTAAAAAACTTAAATTTGGAAAATAACAAAACATCATTTGAAAAACCAACTAACTAAAGTAAAATCTAACCTTTGAGATTGTGAACGGAGATTGTAACAATTCGCAATTTCAGGTTAACTTTTATTCCCGAAAATTTTACTATTCACTTTTTACTATTCATCTCAGAAATTTTTATTTCATATTCTCGTAAGTTAAACTATTTTAACGATAATCCGAGAGTTTGACGCTCGTCGGATCATTTCTGCAAAAATCACAAAGCCGTGTCCGAGATTTACTTTTAGTTTTAAACGTCCTTCCAGCATCCCGATATATCCATAAAACATTATAAACAATAGAAATATGATTTTCTATCATTTTATTACAATTCCAAAAGTTTTGGAATTTTACGTTTTTCAGTTCAGCGTTTTACGCGAATTGCGCGTTTTAGACCCGTGTTTCCAGTTTTTAGCAGGGTTTTAGCACCCGATAGATCCTACCACTCATTTTATATTTTATTATGGACTATATTGACATGTTTAACAATACTTTCAAGTTTCATATTTTTACGATACCCGGTTTTACGTTTTGAGGCTTAATCATTTACGGTTAGCAATTTACGGGGTCAAAACTAGTCACATAAGTAGGATAATATCATCAAAAGTCCACACCTTGTTCTCCAAGGTTATGAACCGACTTAGGAGGGGGAATTCAGCCCATAGGTGGCTTGATCTCATGCTAGGAGGCTTAGATTTCATACATGTGTTCACCTTGGCCTCCAAGGTTAGACTAGTCAACAAAACTAACCTCCTTAAGACCCTATAAAAGCCCCCCATCCCCCCTTTGTGCCGTGCATATCCCCACACCAAAACCACACCACACTTAGCTTATTTACTTCTAATTTCTAGCAAGGTTCAAGTACTTTTACAAGATAGAAACCCTAGTTTCTTTTAGGTAACCAAAACACTTCAATAACCTCATAGACTTTGGTGATTTCTCTTGAGTTTAGATCCACTCAAGTCACCTAAACCTTCATCACAAATCATTCAAGAATACAAGGGTAGAAGGGTTACTAAAGTGGAGGAAAGCTTATTCAATCAAAGTCCTAGTTCTTGTCCTAGTTTCCCTTTTTCATTAAGGCCAAAAGTTGTAAGCAAACCCTAACATACTTTCTTGCTTAATTATCATTTTTATGCTCTTTGTGTTCCTTTCATGCTATATATGTTCTTGTTATTGTGTTCATGATGTTTAAAAATGGATAAAACAAGTATTGATATACATATGTTAACTTATGACAAGTAAACAAGCAAACTAGTGATTTTTTATGGAGAACCACGACCAAAATAGAATAACTTTGATATTTGACACTTACTTACTGTTAAAGAGGACTTAACAAGGAAAACATAGCAATTTGAATCACCCAAAACGAGTACCCGAGTCAAAAGTTATGACCATTTGAAGTTAGCGAAACCAAAACGACAAAACTGCCTAAATAGCATTCTGATCAAATTTTGATTTTGAAAGTCACCCTTCTGCTCCGATTCATCAAAAAGTTAAAACACGAAAGTTGTCCAAAACGACGTTTTCGTTCAGGCATAAAGAAGCTCGAGCCCTGAAAATGCTTTCCGAGTGATAATTTTCTTCAAAATCTTAAACAGCCCATTTTAGACCAAAGTTACTATATTATAGTTATGATTTACTAAGACCAAGAGGTCTAATGACCTAAAGCCAAGACCACAACCATGGCTAAAGCCAAGGTTGAGTCTCAAGACCATGGAAAAATGACCAAGGTCACGGCGAAGCCATGACTAAATGACCATATAAGCTTACTTAGGCGTAAACATGAAACAAGGAATTAAGCGATAACTTGAACAAGCAATTTGGATCTACTTCACTTCAAAAGGAACCATGAGATATTACAAAGAGAAAATGGTCATACAAGACTTATGAAACTACCCCTAATAAAAATCTTCATGTACTAATAAACTTTCCTAAGTTTATTCAAATATTGGACATGTAACTTTTCGGATTAAAACTTATACATTTGTTATCAAATACTACAATAGTAGGGAGCCTCATGTGAGGAGTTCATTAAGTAAGCCGTCGAGATGAGTTGTGGATTTATGAGTTAAAGTGTCCTGGCTCCTCGAACGTTTACTCCATGACTTCTGAATTATGTCGGCCCGAACGGTAGTAAGAGATATACAACCTATACATGTTCTATAAACCATTTATATTCAAAGACTTACACTATATACTAAGTACTACATCATGAACATTATGCAAGACATATATAGGCAATTTTTCGTATTCTTAGACGTTACTCCAAACCTAAGTCGCAACGTTCTATTATAGGCTGCTCTTAGTGACTTTCACGATTCGACTACCACTTTCATTTCACATCACTTAAGCTTAAGGTGAGTCATAGCCCCTACTCTTTTCATACTTGTCTTAATTCTTTGGGGGAGACACATGCTCAACTACTTGTTTACTTGTACAAATACTCAAAACGTATATACTTGACTGTGTTATACTTGATTGCTTACATACATGACTGCATTATACTTAATTGCGTTATTCTATTTATTGACTAGTAGTTGTCTTTGGGAAGTGGCTCCCAGTTGTCTTTGGGAAGTGGCTCCTAGTTGTCTTTGAGAATTGACTCCCAGTTGTCTTTGGGAATTGGCTCCTAAAGTGAGGTCTTCGGAGATGAAGTATAGACTCACTTCTAATTGCTTAAATTGTCTTGATGAACTTATACATGTCTTATTCATACTATATATGTTAGCAGTGGGTTGTGAACACACAGGTTGCAAGTCTCTTATGGCGGGACTTGCAACTGAGTGGATTCACGATGCCTTTGCTGTGCGAACATTCTCTTAAGGCTTTTCAATTATTTTAAGACAAACTCTATGAACTCACCAACCATTGTGTTGATACTTTAGCATGTTTGTCTCAGGTCTGTAAGATGATAAGCTGTTGCATGGAGCATAGAGTCGCTTGGCATGTTTTGAAGACTTATGCTTTTATCTTTACCATTCGATATGTCTTAAAACTCTTATGTATTGTATTATGGAACTCAAGTTTGTAACTCGGAATTTATTAATCGAATGGTAACTTTTCAAAACGTCTCATTTAGAGTTCGTTTTCTATACCTTGTACTTTGTATTATGAAGTAGCACCCCTATGACACAGTCTTCCGCTGCGGTATTTTGGGGGTGTTACAGATTGGTACCAGAGCCTTGGTTATAGAGAACTAGGTTGCATATACTACCTAGACTATAACTGCTATAAACATTAAGACTCTTCTCTTTAAATTGCCTTACACACACTTCATGCGCATATGCTTATTGCTAATTGTTTGTTTAGGAGAAACCCCAGACAATAGTCAAGTCATCAAAAATTTAGAGCTAAGTAATAATTGTTTAATTAACTTAATCTTGTGACAGTTCTTGTTTGATAAGACATAAGATTAAGTTAAATAAAGGTTATTAGTTTCCTGTAGAGATTTGATGATTTGCCTTATACTTACTTTATATGATTCTAATACCTAGAAGTGGTTCATATGTCCTAGTACGACACTCAAACCTTTCTACAAGCGCGACTAGTCCATTTCGTCATATCACCTTCTCTAGATACCCAGACTACGTTACCCTTTCACAACTTAAGAGCAAATGATAGAAAGTCTACCCAATTATGTAGTAGCAATTGTTGAGATATGTGTGCCTGGTAATATGTATACGTGTGAAAGGAAGCAATTATAATTATGGTGGCCAACATAATTATAAATGCGTCATGACTCACGTAGACATATGTGACCATGCTTACATTAATCGACGATTGACTCAAAATTGACAAGATTTAAGACTAAGTAGTCTAGGAATATCACCTCATATCTGACGTCGACAAAATGTCCCTCCTTGTAGATATCATGGCACCAAATAGAGTAACTCGTAGCACTAGCCGAGGTGGTGCAACACCAAGAGGTGGAAGAACTGGTGGTCGTGGAGGTAGAGGAGCTGCTCACGACACTAGTAATCCTAGTAATGATAGTGTAAGAACTGGTGGACGTGGAGGTAGAGGAGATGCTCACGACACTAGTAACCCTAGTAACGATGGTGGAAATCCAGATGTCTCCACCATTATAGCCCAACAACTACAAAACCTACTTCCCACTATAGTCACACAAGTTGGCAATCATATGAACAATTCAGGAAACCACGGAAGCATAAATGACGCTACAAATGATGGAGGAAGGAATGGTAATAACAACAACAACAACAACAACAACAACAACCATAGGACTGGATGTACGTATAAGGAATTTACGTCATGCAAACCGATTGAGTTTAATGGCAAAGGAGGTGCATTGGCATATACATGATGGGTCGAGAAGATGGAGTCAGTGATTGACATCAGTAACTGTGCAATCCACCAGAGAGTGAAATATTTTGCATGCTTGCTATCAGAAAAGGCATTGACATGGTGGAACATGCAGATTCAAGCAAGGACTAGAGAAGCAGCTGTAGGCATGACATGGGACGACTTTAAAGGACTACTGAAGGAAGAATACTGCCCAGTTAATGAAATGCAAAAACTAGAAGACGAGTTTTGGCATCACTCTATGGTAGGGGCTGGTCATGCAACCTACACAGATCGGTTTCATGAACTAGCTAAACTAGTTCCTCATCTGGTTACCCCTGAATCCAAGAGGATTGAGAGGTACATTTATGGCCTTGTTCCCGAGATTCGTGGGATGGTGAAAACAACCGAACCTCCCACAATTCAAAGTGCAATATTGAGAGCAGGGACCCTAACAGATGAGATGGTTAGGAATGGAACTTTGAAGACTAGTGATAAAAGGAAGGGAGCAGGTGAATCGAGCGAGCAAAAGGGTACAATGGTTGATAATAAGAGAGCAAGAGGATTTGCAGCAACAGTTTATGATCAGAAAAAGTATGAGGGTCCACATCCTAAGTGTACTAAATGCGCTTATCATCATCAGAGGTCTGAACCATGCCCTGTGTGTTATAATTGCAAGAAGTCTGGCCACTTTGCAAGTCAGTGTAAATCAATTACAAGGCAGGCGAATGCGGACAATATAGGAAACAACCAAAAGACATGCCATGAGTGCAACAGCCCAAACCACTTCCGAAATACTTGTCCTAAGTTGAATAGGGCACAGGGACAAGTATTGGATAACCCGACTCTAGCAGTAATGCTTGAAGAAAATAATCCAAAGCGTGAATACAATGTTAGTCCACCTCGGGGTCGAGCATACTATTTGGGTGCTAAGGAAGGCCGCAATGCGTAACGGGTACGTACTTTATCCTACCATATTATTCTATCCTAGTTCAAAATCTAGCTTTATTATGCCGTTATTAAGAAAAGAGACCTAGACACACTAAACTTCGGGACGAAGTTTCCTGAAGAAGTAGAGACTGTAACAATTCGCAATTTCAGGTTAACTTTTATTCCCGAAAATTTTACTATTCACTTTTACTATTCACTTTTTACTATTCATCTCAGAAATTTTTATTTCATATTCTCGTAAGTTAAACTATTTTAACGATAATCCGAGAGTTTGACGCTCGTCGGATCATTTCTGCAAAAATCATAAAGCCGTGTCCGAGATTTACTTTTAGGTTTAAACGTCCTTCCAGCATCCCGATATATCCATAAAACATTATAAACAATAGAAATATGATTTTCTATCATTTTATGACAATTCCAAAAGTTTTGGAATTTTACGTTTTTCAGTTCAGCGTTTTACGCGAATTGCGCGTTTTAGACCCGTGTTTCCAGTTTTTAGCAGGGTTTTAGCACCCGATAGATCCTACCACACATTTTATATTTTATTATGGACTATATTGACATGTTTAACAATACTTTCAAGTTTCATATTTTTACGATACCCGGTTTTACGTTTTGAGGCTTAATCATTTACGGTTAGCAATTTACGGGGTCAAAACTAGTCACATAAGTAGGATAATATCATCAAAAGTCCACACCTTGTTCTCCAAGGTTATGAACCGACTTAGGATGGGGAATTCAGCCCATAGGTGGCTTGATCTCATGCTAGGAGGCTTAGATTTCATACATGTGTTCACCTTGGCCTCCAAGGTTGGACTAGTCAACAAAACTAACCTCCTTAAGACCCTATAAAAGCCCCCCATCCCCCCTTTGTGCCGTGCATATCCCCACACCAAAACCACACCACACTTAGCTTATTTACTTCTAATTTCTAGCAAGGTTCAAGTACTTTTACAAGATAGAAACCCTAGTTTCTTTTAGGTAACCAAAACACTTCAATAACCTCATAGACTTTGGTGATTTCTCTTGAGTTTAGATCCACTCAAGTCACCTAAACCTTCATCACAAATCATTCAAGAATACAAGGGTAGAAGGGTTACTAAAGTGGAGGAAAGCTTATTCAATCAAAGTCCTAGTTCTTGTCCTAGTTTCCCTTTTTCATTAAGGCCAAAAGTTGTAAGCAAACCCTAACATAATTTCTTGCTTAATTATCATTTTTATGCTCTTTGTGTTCCTTTCATGCTATATATGTTCTTGTTATTGTGTTCATGATGTTTAAAAATGGATAAAACAAGTATTGATATACATATGTTAACTTATGACAAGTAAACAAGCAAACTAGTGATTTTTTATAGAGAACGATGACCAAAATAGTATAACTTTGATATTTGACACTTACTTACTGTTAAAGAGGACTTAACAAGGAAAACATAGCAATTTGAATCACCCAAAACGAGTACCCGAGTCAAAAGTTATGACCATTTGAAGTTAGCGAAACCAAAACGACAAAACTGCCTAAATAGCATTCTGATCAAATTTTGATTTTGAAAGTCACCCTTCTGCTCCGATTCATCAAAAAGTTAAAACACGAAAGTTGTCCAAAACGACGTTTTCGTTCAGGCATAAAGAAGCTCGAGCCCTGAAAATGCTTTCCGAGTGATAATTTTCTTCAAAATCTTAAACAGCCCATTTTAGACCAAAGTTACTATATTATAGTTATGATTTACTAAGACCAAGAGGTCTAATGACCTAAAGCCAAGACCACAACCATGGCTAAAGCCAAGGTTGAGTCTCAAGACCATGGAAAAATGACCAAGGTCACGGCGAAGCCATGACTAAATGACCATATAAGCTTACTTAGGCGTAAACATGAAACAAGGAATTAAGCGATAACTTGAACAAGCAATTTGGATCTACTTCACTTCAAAAGGAACCATGAGATATTACAAAGAGAAAATGGTCATACAAGACTTATGAAACTACCCCTAATAACAATCTTCATGTACTAATAAACTTTCCTAAGTTTATTCAAATATTGGACATGTAACTTTTCGGATTAAAACTTATACATTTGTTATCAAATACTACAATAGTAGGGAGCCTCATGTGAGGAGTTCATTAAGTAAGCCGTCGAGATGAGTTGTGGATTTATGAGTTAAAGTGTCCTGGCTCCTCGAACGTTTACTCCATGACTTCTGAATTATGTCGGCCCGAACGGTAGTAAGAGATATACAACCTATACATGTTCTATAAACCATTTATATTCAAAGACTTACACTATATACTAAGTACTACATCATGAACATTATGCAAGACATATATAGGCAATTTTTCGTATTCTTAGACGTTACTCCAAACCTAAGTCGCAACGTTCTATTATAGGCTGCTCTTAGTGACTTTCACGATTCGACTACCACTTTCATTTCACATCACTTAAGCTTAAGGTGAGTCATAGCCCCTACTCTTTTCATACTTGTCTTAATTCTTTGGGGGAGACACATGCTCAACTACTTGTTTACTTGTACAAATACTCAAAACGTATATACTTGACTGTGTTATACTTGATTGCTTACATACATGACTGCATTATACTTAATTGCGTTATTCTATTTATTGACTAGTAGTTGTCTTTGGGAAGTGGCTCCCAGTTGTCTTTGGGAAGTGGCTCCTAGTTGTCTTTGAGAATTGACTCCCAGTTGTCTTTGGGAATTGGCTCCTAAAGTGAGGTCTTCGGAGATAAAGTATAGACTCACTTCTAATTGCTTAAATTGTCTTGATGAACTTATACATGTCTTATTCATACTATATATGTTAGCAGTGGGTTGTGAACACACAGGTTGCAAGTCTCTTATGGCGGGACTTGCAACTGAGTGGATTCACGATGCCTTTGCTGTGCGAACATTCTCTTAAGGCTTTTCAATTATTTTAAGACAAACTCTATGAACTCACCAACCATTGTGTTGATACTTTAGCATGTTTGTCTCAGGTCTGTAAGATGATAAGCTGTTGCATGGAGCATAGAGTCGCTTGGCATGTTTTGAAGACTTATGCTTTTATCTTTACCATTCGATATGTCTTAAAACTCTTATGTATTGTATTATGGAACTCAAGTTTGTAACTCGGAATTTATTAATCGAATGGTAACTTTTCAAAACGTCTCATTTAGAGTTCGTTTTCTATACCTTGTACTTTGTATTATGAAGTAGCACCCCTATGACACAGTCTTCCGCTGCGGTATTTTGGGGGTGTTACAGATTGGTACCAGAGCCTTGGTTATAGAGAACTAGGTTGCATATACTACCTAGACTATAACTGCTATAAACATTAAGACTCTTCTCTTTAAATTGCCTTACACACACTTCATGCGCATATGCTTATTGCTAATTGTTTGTTTAGGAGAAACCCCAGACAATAGTCAAGTCATCAAAAATTTAGAGCTAAGTAATAATTGTTTAATTAACTTAATCTTGTGACAGTTCTTGTTTGATAAGACATAAGATTAAGTTAAATAAAGGTTATTAGTTTCCTGTAGAGATTTGATGATTTGCCTTATACTTACTTTATATGATTCTAATACCTAGAAGTGGTTCATATGTCCTAGTACGACACTCAAACCTTTCTACAAGCGCGACTAGTCCATTTCGTCATATCACCTTCTCTAGATACCCAGACTACGTTACCCTTTCACAACTTAAGAGCAAATGATAGAAAGTCTACCCAATTATGTAGTAGCAATTGTTGAGATATGTGTGCCTGGTAATATGTATACGTGTGAAAGGAAGCAATTATAATTATGGTGGCCAACATAATTATAAATGCGTCATGACTCACGTAGACATATGTGACCATGCTTACATTAATCGACGATTGACTCAAAATTGACAAGATTTAAGACTAAGTAGTCTAGGAATATCACCTCATATCTGACGTCGACAAAATGTCCCTCCTTGTAGATATCATGGCACCAAATAGAGTAACTCGTAGCACTAGCCGAGGTGGTGCAACACCAAGAGGTGGAAGAACTGGTGGTCGTGGAGGTAGAGGAGCTGCTCACGACACTAGTAATCCTAGTAATGATAGTGTAAGAACTGGTGGACGTGGAGGTAGAGGAGATGCTCACGACACTAGTAACCCTAGTAACGATGGTGGAAATCCAGATGTCTCCACCATTATAGCCCAACAACTACAAAACCTACTTCCCACTATAGTCACACAAGTTGGCAATCATATGAACAATTCAGGAAACCACGGAAGCATAAATGACGCTACAAATGATGGAGGAAGGAATGGTAATAACAACAACAACAACAACAACAACAACAACCATAGGACTGGATGTACGTATAAGGAATTTACGTCATGCAAACCAATTGAGTTTAATGGCAAAGGAGGTGCATTGGCATATACATGATGGGTCGAGAAGATGGAGTCAGTGATTGACATCAGTAACTGTGCAATCCACCAGAGAGTGAAATATTTTGCATGCTTGCTATCAGAAAAGGCATTGACATGGTGGAACATGCAGATTCAAGCAAGGACTAGAGAAGCAGCTGTAGGCATGACATGGGACGACTTTAAAGGACTACTGAAGGAAGAATACTGCCCAGTTAATGAAATGCAAAAACTAGAAGACGAGTTTTGGCATCACTCTATGGTAGGGGCTGGTCATGCAACCTACACAGATCGGTTTCATGAACTAGCTAAACTAGTTCCTCATCTGGTTACCCCCTGAATCCAAGAGGATTGAGAGGTACATCTATGGCCTTGTTCCCGAGATTCGTGGGATGGTGAAAACAACCGAACCTCCCACAATTCAAAGTGCAATATTGAGAGCAGGGACCCTAACAGATGAGATGGTTAGGAATGGAACTTTGAAGACTAGTGATAAAAGGAAGGGAGCAGGTGAATCGAGCGAGCAAAAGGGTACAATGGTTGATAATAAGAGAGCAAGAGGATTTGCAGCAACAGTTTATGATCAGAAAAAGTATGAGGGTCCACATCCTAAGTGTACTAAATGCGCTTATCATCATCAGAGGTCTGAACCATGCCCTGTGTGTTATAATTGCAAGAAGTCTGGCCACTTTGCAAGTCAGTGTAAATCAATTACAAGGCAGGCGAATGCGGACAATATAGGAAACAACCAAAAGACATGCCATGAGTGCAACAGCCCAAACCACTTCCGAAATACTTGTCCTAAGTTGAATAGGGCACAGGGACAAGTATTGGATAACCCGACTCTAGCAGTAATGCTTGAAGAAAATAATCCAAAGCGTGAATACAATGTTAGTCCACCTCGGGGTCGAGCATACTATTTGGGTGCTAAGGAAGGCCGCAATGCGTAACGGGTACGTACTTTATCCTACCATATTTATTCTATCCTAGTTCAAAATCTAGCTTTATTATGCCGTTATTAAGATAAGAGACCTAGACACACTAAACTTCGGGACGAAGTTTCCTGAAGAAGTAGAGACTGTAACAATTCGCAATTTCAGGTTAACTTTTATTCCCGAAAATTTTACTATTCACTTTTACTATTCACTTTTTACTATTCATCTCAGAAATTTTTATTTCATATTCTCGTAAGTTAAACTATTTTAACGATAATCCGAGAGTTTGACGCTCGTCGGATCATTTCTGCAAAAATCATAAAGCCGTGTCCGAGATTTACTTTTAGGTTTAAACGTCCTTCCAGCATCCCGATATATCCATAAAACATTATAAAACAATAGAAATATGATTTTCTATCATTTTATGACAATTCCAAAAGTTTTGGAATTTTACGTTTTTCAGTTCAGCGTTTTACGCGAATTGCGCGTTTTAGACCCGTGTTTCCAGTTTTTAGCAGGGTTTTAGCACCCGATAGATCCTACCACACATTTTATATTTTATTATGGACTATATTGACATGTTTAACAATACTTTCAAGTTTCATATTTTTACGATACCCGGTTTTACGTTTTGAGGCTTAATCATTTACGGTTAGCAATTTACGGGGTCAAAACTAGTCACATAAGTAGGATAATATCATCAAAAGTCCACACCTTGTTCTCCAAGGTTATGAACCGACTTAGGATGGGGAATTCAGCCCATAGGTGGCTTGATCTCATGCTAGGAGGCTTAGATTTCATACATGTGTTCACCTTGGCCTCCAAGGTTGGACTAGTCAACAAAACTAACCTCCTTAAGACCCTATAAAAGCCCCCCATCCCCCCTTTGTGCCGTGCATATCCCCACACCAAAACCACACCACACTTAGCTTATTTACTTCTAATTTCTAGCAAGGTTCAAGTACTTTTACAAGATAGAAACCCTAGTTTCTTTTAGGTAACCAAAACACTTCAATAACCTCATAGACTTTGGTGATTTCTCTTGAGTTTAGATCCACTCAAGTCACCTAAACCTTCATCACAAATCATTCAAGAATACAAGGGTAGAAGGGTTACTAAAGTGGAGGAAAGCTTATTCAATCAAAGTCCTAGTTCTTGTCCTAGTTTCCCTTTTTCATTAAGGCCAAAAGTTGTAAGCAAACCCTAACATAATTTCTTGCTTAATTATCATTTTTATGCTCTTTGTGTTCCTTTCATGCTATATATGTTCTTGTTATTGTGTTCATGATGTTTAAAAATGGATAAAACAAGTATTGATATACATATGTTAACTTATGACAAGTAAACAAGCAAACTAGTAATTTTTTATAGAGAACGATGACCAAAATAGTATAACTTTGATATTTGACACTTACTTACTGTTAAAGAGGACTTAACAAGGAAAACATAGCAATTTGAATCACCCAAAACGAGTACCCGAGTCAAAAGTTATGACTATTTGAAGTTAGCGAAACCAAAACGACAAAACTGCCTAAATAGCATTCTGATCAAATTTTGATTTTGAAAGTCACCCTTCTGCCTCCGATTCATCAAAAAGTTAAAACACGAAAGTTGTCCAAAACGACGTTTTCGTTCAGGCATAAAGAAGCTCGAGCCCTGAAAATGCTTTCCGAGTGATAATTTTCTTCAAAATCTTAAACAGCCCATTTTAGACCAAAGTTACTATATTATAGTTATGATTTACTAAGACCAAGAGGTCTAATGACCTAAAGCCAAGACCACAACCATGGCTAAAGCCAAGGTTGAGTCTCAAGACCATGGAAAAATGACCAAGGTCACGGCGAAGCCATGACTAAATGACCATATAAGCTTACTTAGGCGTAAACATGAAACAAGGAATTAAGCGATAACTTGAACAAGCAATTTGGATCTACTTCACTTCAAAAGGAACCATGAGATATTACAAAGAGAAAATGGTCATACAAGACTTATGAAACTACCCCCTAATAACAATCTTCATGTACTAATAAACTTTCCTAAGTTTATTCAAATATTGGACATGTAAACTTTTCGGATTAAAACTTATACATTTGTTATCAAATACTACAATAGTAGGGAGCCTCATGTGAGGAGTTCATTAAGTAAGCCGTCGAGATGAGTTGTGGATTTATGAGTTAAAGTGTCCTGGCTCCTCGAACGTTTACTCCATGACTTCTGAATTATTGTCGGCCCGAACGGTAGTAAGAGATATACAACCTATACATGTTCTATAAACCATTTATATTCAAAGACTTACACTATATACTAAGTACTACATCATGAACATTATGCAAGACATATATAGGCAATTTTTCGTATTCTTAGACGTTACTCCAAACCTAAGTCGCAACGTTCTATTATAGGCTGCTCTTAGTGACTTTCACGATTCGACTACCACTTTCATTTCACATCACTTAAGCTTAAGGTGAGTCATAGCCCCTACTCTTTTCATACTTGTCTTAATTCTTTGGGGGAGACACATGCTCAACTACTTGTTTACTTGTACAAATACTCAAAACGTATATACTTGACTGTGTTATACTTGATTGCTTACATACATGACTGCATTATACTTAATTGCGTTATTCTATTTATTGACTAGTAGTTGTCTTTGGGAAGTGGCTCCCAGTTGTCTTTGGGAAGTGGCCTCCTAGTTGTCTTTGAGAATTGACTCCCAGTTGTCTTTGGGAATTGGCTCCTAAAGTGAGGTCTTCGGAGATGAAGTATAGACTCACTTCTAATTGCTTAAATTGTCTTGATGAACTTATACATGTCTTATTCATACTATATATGTTAGCAGTGGGTTGTGAACACACAGGTTGCAAGTCTCTTATGGCGGGACTTGCAACTGAGTGGATTCACGATGCGAACATTCTCTTAAGGCTTTTCAATTATTTTAAGACAAACTCTATGAACTCACCAACCATTGTGTTGATACTTTAGCATGTTTGTCTCAGGTCTGTAAGATGATAAGCTGTTGCATGGAGCATAGAGTCGCTTGGCATGTTTTGAAGACTTATGCTTTTATCTTTACCATTCGATATGTCTTAAAACTCTTATGTATTGTATTATGGAACTCAAGTTTGTAACTCGGAATTTATTAATCGAATGGTAACTTTTCAAAACGTCTCATTTAGAGTTCGTTTTCTATACCTTGTACTTTGTATTATGAAGTAGCACCCCTATGACACAGTCTTCCGCTGCGGTATTTTGGGGGTGTTACAGATTGGTACCAGAGCCTTGGTTATAGAGAACTAGGTTGCATATACTACCTAGACTATAACTGCTATAAACATTAAGACTCTTCTCTTTAAATTGCCTTACACACACTTCATGCGCATATGCTTATTGCTAATTGTTTGTTTAGGAGAAACCCCAGACAATAGTCAAGTCATCAAAAATTTAGAGCTAAGTAATAATTGTTTAATTAACTTAATCTTGTGACAGTTCTTGTTTGATAAGACATAAGATTAAGTTAAATAAAGGTTATTAGTTTCCTGTAGAGATTTGATGATTTGCCTTATACTTACTTTATATGATTCTAATACCTAGAAGTGGTTCATATGTCCTAGTACGACACTCAAACCTTTCTACAAGCGCGACTAGTCCATTTCGTCATATCACCTTCTCTAGATACCCAGACTACGTTACCCTTTCACAACTTAAGAGCAAATGATAGAAAGTCTACCCAATTATGTAGTAGCAATTGTTGAGATATGTGTGCCTGGTAATATGTATACGTGTGAAAGGAAGCAATTATAATTATGGTGGCCAACATAATTATAAATGCGTCATGACTCACGTAGACATATGTGACCATGCTTACATTAATCGACGATTGACTCAAAATTGACAAGATTTAAGACTAAGTAGTCTAGGAATATCACCTCATATCTGACGTCGACAAAATGTCCCTCCTTGTAGATATCATGGCACCAAATAGAGTAACTCGTAGCACTAGCCGAGGTGGTGCAACACCAAGAGGTGGAAGAACTGGTGGTCGTGGAGGTAGAGGAGCTGCTCACGACACTAGTAATCCTAGTAATGATAGTGTAAGAACTGGTGGACGTGGAGGTAGAGGAGATGCTCACGACACTAGTAACCCTAGTAACGATGGTGGAAATCCAGATGTCTCCACCATTATAGCCCAACAACTACAAAACCTACTTCCCACTATAGTCACACAAGTTGGCAATCATATGAACAATTCAGGAAACCACGGAAGCATAAATGACGCTACAAAT
Organism: Artemisia argyi; assembly: GCA_030686995.1. NCBI lineage: Eukaryota > Viridiplantae > Streptophyta > Magnoliopsida > Asterales > Asteraceae > Artemisia > Artemisia argyi. Next base: position 135,479,595 of record CM060691.1, on the reverse strand, counting down.
GATGGAGGAAGGAATGGTAATAACAACAACAACAACAACAACAACAACCATAGGACTGGATGTACGTATAAGGAATTTACGTCATGCAAACCAATTGAGTTTAATGGCAAAGGAGGTGCATTGGCATATACATGATGGGTCGAGAAGATGGAGTCAGTGATTGACATCAGTAACTGTGCAATCCACCAGAGAGTGAAATATTTTGCATGCTTGCTATCAGAAAAGGCATTGACATGGTGGAACATGCAGATTCAAGCAAGGACTAGAGAAGCAGCTGTAGGCATGACATGGGACGACTTTAAAGGACTACTGAAGGAAGAATACTGCCCAGTTAATGAAATGCAAAAACTAGAAGACGAGTTTTGGCATCACTCTATGGTAGGGGCTGGTCATGCAACCTACACAGATCGGTTTCATGAACTAGCTAAACTAGTTCCTCATCTGGTTACCCCTGAATCCAAGAGGATTGAGAGGTACATCTATGGCCTTGTTCCCGAGATTCGTGGGATGGTGAAAACAACCGAACCTCCCACAATTCAAAGTGCAATATTGAGAGCAGGGACCCTAACAGATGAGATGGTTAGGAATGGAACTTTGAAGACTAGTGATAAAAGGAAGGGAGCAGGTGAATCGAGCGAGCAAAAGGGTGCAATGGTTGATAATAAGAGAGCAAGAGGATTTGCAGCAACAGTTTATGATCAGAAAAAGTATGAGGGTCCACATCCTAAGTGTACTAAATGCGCTTATCATCATCAGAGGTCTGAACCATGCCCTGTGTGTTATAATTGCAAGAAGTCTGGCCACTTTGCAAGTCAGTGTAAATCAATTACAAGGCAGGCGAATGCGGACAATATAGGAAACAACCAAAAGACATGCCATGAGTGCAACAGCCCAAACCACTTCCGAAATACTTGTCCTAAGTTGAATAGGGCACAGGGACAAGTATTGGATAACCCGACTCTAGCAGTAATGCTTGAAGAAAATAATCCAAAGCGTGAATACAATGTTAGTCCACCTCGGGGTCGAGCATACTATTTGGGTGCTAAGGAAGGCCGCAATGCGTAACGGGTACGTACTTTATCCTACCATATTATTCTATCCTAGTTCAAAATCTAGCTTTATTATGCCGTTATTAAGATAAGAGACCTAGACACACTAAACTTCGGGACGAAGTTTCCTGAAGAAGTAGAGACTGTAACAATTCGCAATTTCAGGTTAACTTTTATTCCCGAAAATTTTACTATTCACTTTTACTATTCACTTTTTACTATTCATCTCAGAAATTTTTATTTCATATTCTCGTAAGTTAAACTATTTTAACGATAATCCGAGAGTTTGACGCTCGTCGGATCATTTCTGCAAAAATCATAAAGCCGTGTCCGAGATTTACTTTTAGGTTTAAACGTCCTTCCAGCATCCCGATATATCCATAAAACATTATAAACAATAGAAATATGATTTTCTATCATTTTATGACAATTCCAAAAGTTTTGGAATTTTACGTTTTTCAGTTCAGCGTTTTACGCGAATTGCGCGTTTTAGACCCGTGTTTCCAGTTTTTAGCAGGGTTTTAGCACCCGATAGATCCTACCACACATTTTATATTTTATTATGGACTATATTGACATGTTTAACAATACTTTCAAGTTTCATATTTTTACGATACCCGGTTTTACGTTTTGAGGCTTAATCATTTACGGTTAGCAATTTACGGGGTCAAAACTAGTCACATAAGTAGGATAATATCATCAAAAGTCCACACCCTGTTCTCCAAGGTTATGAACCGACTTAGGATGCGGAATTCAGCCCATAGGTGGCTTGATCTCATGCTAGGAGGCTTAGATTTCATACATGTGTTCACCTTGGCCTCCAAGGTTGGACTAGTCAACAAAACTAACCTCCTTAAGACCCTATAAAAGCCCCCCATCCCCCCTTTGTGCCGTGCATATCCCCACACCAAAACCACACCACACTTAGCTTATTTACTTCTAATTTCTAGCAAGGTTCAAGTACTTTTACAAGATAGAAACCCTAGTTTCTTTTAGGTAACCAAAACACTTCAATAACCTCATAGACTTTGGTGATTTCTCTTGAGTTTAGATCCACTCAAGTCACCTAAACCTTCATCACAAATCATTCAAGAATACAAGGGTAGAAGGGTTACTAAAGTGGAGGAAAGCTTATTCAATCAAAGTCCTAGTTCTTGTCCTAGTTTCCCTTTTTCATTAAGGCCAAAAGTTGTAAGCAAACCCTAACATAATTTCTTGCTTAATTATCATTTTTATGCTCTTTGTGTTCCTTTCATGCTATATATGTTCTTGTTATTGTGTTCATGATGTTTAAAAATGGATAAAACAAGTATTGATATACATATGTTAACTTATGACAAGTAAACAAGCAAACTAGTGATTTTTTATAGAGAACGATGACCAAAATAGTATAACTTTGATATTTGACACTTACTTACTGTTAAAGAGGACTTAACAAGGAAAACATAGCAATTTGAATCACCCAAAACGAGTACCCGAGTCAAAAGTTATGACCATTTGAAGTTAGCGAAACCAAAACGGCAAAACTGCCTAAATAGCATTCTGATCAAATTTTGATTTTGAAAGTCACCCTTCTGGTCCGATTCATCAAAAAGTTAAAACACGAAAGTTTTCCGAAACGACATTTTCGTTCAGGAACAAAGAAGCTCGAGCCCTGAAAATGCTTTCCGAGTGATAATTTTCTTCAAAATCTTAAACAGCCCATTTTAGACCAAAGTCACTATATTATAGTTATGATTTACTAAGACCAAGAGGTCTAATGACCTAAAGCCAAGACCACAACCATGGCTAAAGCCAAGGTTGAGTCTCAAGACCATGGAAAAATGACCAAGGTCACGGCGAAGCCATGACTAAATGACCATATAAGCTTACTTAGGCGTAAACATGAAACAAGGAATTAAGCGATAACTTGAACAAGCAATTTGGATCTACTTCACTTCAAAAGGAACCATGAGATATTACAAAGAGAAAATGGTCATACAAGACTTATGAAACTACCCCTAATAACAATCTTCATGTACTAATAAACTTTCCTAAGTTTATTCAAATATTGGACATGTAACTTTTCGGATTAAAACTTATACATTTGTTATCAAATACTACAATAGTAGGGAGCTTCATGTGAGGAGTTCATTAAGTAAGCCGTCGAGATGAGTTGTGGATTTACGAGTTAAAGTGTCCTGGCTCCTCGAACGTTTACTCCATGACTTTTGAATTATGTCGGCCCGAACGGTAGTAAGAGATATACAACCTATACATGTTCCATAAACCATTTATATTCAAAGACTTACACTATATACTAAGTACTACATCATGAACATTATGCAAGACATATATAGGCAATTTTTCGTATTCTTAGACGTTACTCCAAACCTAAGTCGCAACGTTCTATTATAGGCTGCTCTTAGTGACTTTCACGATTCGACTACCACTTTCATTTCACATCACTTAAGCTTAAGGTGAGTCATAGCCCCTACTCTTTTCATACTTGTCTTAATTCTTTGAGGGAGACACATGCTCAACTACTTGTTTACTTGTACAAATATTCAAAACGTATATACTTGACTGTGTTATACTTGATTGCTTACATACATGACTGCATTATACTTAATTGCGTTATTCTATTTATTGACTAGTAGTTGTCTTTGGGAAGTGGCTCCCAGTTGTCTTTGGGAAGTGGCTCCCAGTTGTCTTTGAGAATTGACTCCCAGTTGTCTTTGGGAATTGGCTCCTAAAGTGAGGTCTTCGGAGATGAAGTATAGACTCACTTCTAATTGCTTAAATTGTCTTGATGAACTTATACATGTCTTATTCATACTATATATGTTAGCAGTGGGTTGTGAACACACAGGTTGCAAGTCTCTTATGGCGGGACTTGCAACTGAGTGGATTCACGATGCCTTTGCTGTGCGAACATTCTCTTAAGGCTTTTCAATTATTTTAAGACAAACTCTATGAACTCACCAACCATTGTGTTGACACTTTAGCATGTTTGTCTCAGGTCTGTAAGATGATAAGCTGTTGCATGGAGCATAGAGTCGCTTGGCATGTTTTGAAGACTTATGCTTTTATCTTTACCATTCGATATGTCTTAAAACTCTTATGTATTGTATTATGGAACTCAAGTTTGTAACTCGGAATTTATTAATCGAATGGTAACTTTTCAAAACGTCTCATTTAGAGTTCGTTTTCTATACCTTGTACTTTGTATTATGAAGTAGCACCCCTATGACACAGTCTTCCGCTGCGGTATTTTGGGGGTGTTACAGATTGGTACCAGAGCCTTGGTTATAGAGAACTAGGTTGCATATACTACCTAGACTATAACTGCTATAAACATTAAGACTCTTCTCTTTAAATTGCCTTACACACACTTCATGCGCATATGCTTATTGCTAATTGTTTGTTTAGGAGAAACCCCAGACAATAGTCAAGTCATCAAAAATTTAGAGCTAAGTAATAATTGTTTAATTAACTTAATCTTGTGACAGTTCTTGTTTGATAAGACATAAGATTAAGTTAAATAAAGGTTATTAGTTTCCTGTAGAGATTTGATGATTTGCCTTATACTTACTTTATATGATTCTAATACCTAGAAGTGGTTCATATGTCCTAGTACGACACTCAAACCTTTCTACAAGCGCGACTAGTCCATTTCGTCATATCACCTTCTCTAGATACCCAGACTACGTTACCCTTTCACAACTTAAGAGCAAATGATAGAAAGTCTACCCAATTATGTAGTAGCAATTGTTGAGATATGTGTGCCTGGTAATATGTATACATGTGAAAGGAAGCAATTATAATTATGGTGGCCAACATAATTATAAATGCGTCACGACTCACGTAGACATATGTGACCATGCTTACATTAATCGACGATTGACTCAAAATTGACAAGATTTAAGACTAAGTAGTCTAGGAATATCACCTCATATCTGACGTCGACAAAATGTCCCTCCTTGTAGATATCATGGCACCAAAGAGAGTAACTCGTAGCACTAGCCGAGGTGGTGCAACACCAAGAGGTGGAAGAACTGGTGGTCGTGGAGGTAGAGGAGCTGCTCACGACACTAGTAATCCTAGTAATGATAGTGTAAGAACTGGTGGACGTGGAGGTAGAGGAGATGCTCACGACACTAGTAACCCTAGTAACGATGGTGGAAATCCAGATGTCTCCACCATTATAGCCCAACAACTACAAAACCTACTTCCCACTATAGTCACACAAGTTGGCAATCATATGAACAATTCAGGAAACCACGGAAGCATAAATGACGCTACAAATGATGGAGGAAGGAATGGTAACAACAACAACAACAACAACAACAACAACAACAACAACAACAACAACAACAACAACAACAACAACCATAGGACTGGATGTACGTATAAGGAATTTACGTCATGCAAACCAATTGAGTTTAATGGCAAAGGAGGTGCATTGGCATATACATGATGGGTCGAGAAGATGGAGTCAGTGATTGACATCAGTAACTGTGCAATCCACCAGAGAGTGAAATATTTTGCATGCTTGCTATCAGAAAAGGCATTGACATGGTGGAACATGCAGATTCAAGCAAGGACTAGAGAAGCAGCTGTAGGCATGACATGGGACGACTTTAAAGGACTACTGAAGGAAGAATACTGCCCAGTTAATGACATGCAAAAACTAGAAGACGAGTTTTGGCATCACTCTATGGTAGGGGCTGGTCATGCAACCTACACAGATCGGTTTCATGAACTAGCTAAACTAGTTCCTCATCTGGTTACCCCTGAATCCAAGAGGATTGAGAGGTACATCTATGGCCTTGTTCCCGAGATTCGTGGGATGGTGAAAACAACCGAACCTCCCACAATTCAAAGTGCAATATTGAGAGCAGGGACCCTAACAGATGAGATGGTTAGGAATGGAACTTTGAAGACTAGTGATAAAAGGAAGGGAGCAGGTGAATCGAGCGAGCAAAAGGGTACAATGGTTGATAATAAGAGAGCAAGAGGATTTGCAGCAACAGTTTATGATCAGAAAAAGTATGAGGGTCCACATCCTAAGTGTACTAAATGCGCTTATCATCATCAGAGGTCTGAACCATGCCCTGTGTGTTATAATTGCAAGAAGTCTGGCCACTTTGCAAGTCAGTGTAAATCAATTACAAGGCAGGCGAATGCGGATAATATAGGAAACAACCAAAAGACATGCCATGAGTGCAACAGCCCAAACCACTTCCGAAATACTTGTCCTAAGTTGAATAGGGCACAGGGACAAGTATTGGATAACCCGACTCTAGCAGTAATGCTTGAAGAAAATAATCCAAAGCGTGAATACAATGTTAGTCCACCTCGGGGTCGAGCATACTATTTGGGTGCTAAGGAAGGCCGCAATGCGTAACGGGTACGTACTTTATCCTACCATATTATTCTATCCTAGTTCAAAATCTAGCTTTATTATGCCATTATTAAGATAAGAGACCTAGACACACTAAACTTCGGGACGAAGTTTCCTGAAGAAGTAGAGACTGTAACAATTCGCAATTTCAGGTTAACTTTTATTCCCGAAAATTTTACTATTCACTTTTACTATTCACTTTTTACTATTCATCTCAGAAATTTTTATTTCATATTCTCGTAAGTTAAACTATTTTAACGATAATCCGAGAGTTTGACGCTCGTCGGATCATTTCTGCAAAAATCATAAAGCCGTGTCCGAGATTTACTTTTAGGTTTAAACGTCCTTCCAGCATCCCGATATATCCATAAAACATTATAAACAATAGAAATATGATTTTCTATCATTTTATGACAATTCCAAAAGTTTTGGAATTTTACGTTTTTCAGTTCAGCGTTTTACGCGAATTGCGCGTTTTAGACCCGTGTTTCCAGTTTTTAGCAGGGTTTTAGCACCCGATAGATCCTACCACACATTTTATATTTTATTATGGACTATATTGACATGTTTAACAATACTTTCAAGTTTCATATTTTTACGATACCCGGTTTTATGTTTTGAGGCTTAATCATTTACGGTTAGCAATTTACGGGGTCAAAACTAGTCACATAAGTAGGATAATATCATCAAAAGTCCACACCTTGTTCTCCAAGGTTATGAACCGACTTAGGAGGGGGAATTCAGCCCATAGGTGGCTTGATCTCATGCTAGGAGGCTTAGATATCATACATGTGTTCACCTTGGCCTCCAAGGTTGGACTAGTCAACAAAACTAACCTCCTTAAGACCCTATAAAAGCCCCCCATCCCCCCTTTGTGCCGTGCATATCCCCACACCAAAACCACACCACACTTAGCTTATTTACTTCTAATTTCTAGCAAGGTTCAAGTACTTTTACAAGATAGAAACCCTAGTTTCTTTTAGGTAACCAAAACACTTCAATAACCTCATAGACTTTGGTGATTTCTCTTGAGTTTAGATCCACTCAAGTCACCTAAACCTTCATCACAAATCATTCAAGAATACAAGGGTAGAAGGGTTACTAAAGTGGAGGAAAGCTTATTCAATCAAAGTCCTAGTTCTTGTCCTAGTTTCCCTTTTTCATTAAGGCCAAAAGTTGTAAGCAAACCCTAACATAATTTCTTGCTTAATTATCATTTTTATGCTCTTTGTGTTCCTTTCATGCTATATATGTTCTTGTTATTGTGTTCATGATGTTTAAAAATGGATAAAACAAGTATTGATATACATATGTTAACTTATGACAAGTAAACAAGCAAACTAGTGATTTTTTATAGAGAACGACGACCAAAATAGTATAACTTTGATATTTGACACTTACTTACTGTTAAAGAGGACTTAACAAGGAAAACATAGCAATTTGAATCACCCAAAACGAGTACCCGAGTCAAAAGTTATGACCATTTGAAGTTAGCGAAACCAAAACGGCAAAACTGCCTAAATAGCATTCTGATCAAATTTTGATTTTGAAAGTCACCCTTCTGGTCCGATTCATCAAAAAGTTAAAACACGAAAGTTTTCCGAAACGACATTTTCGTTCAGGAACAAAGAAGCTCGAGCCCTGAAAATGCTTTCCGAGTGATAATTTTCTTCAAAATCTTAAACAGCCCATTTTAGACCAAAGTCACTATATTATAGTTATGATTTACTAAGACCAAGAGGTCTAATGACCTAAAGCCAAGACCACAACCATGGCTAAAGCCAAGGTTGAGTCTCAAGACCATGGAAAAATGACCAAGGTCACGGCGAAGCCATGACTAAATGACCATATAAGCTTACTTAGGCGTAAACATGAAACAAGGAATTAAGCGATAACTTGAACAAGCAATTTGGATCTACTTCACTTCAAAAGGAACCATGAGATATTACAAAGAGAAAATGGTCATACAAGACTTATGAAACTACCCCTAATAACAATCTTCATGTACTAATAAACTTTCCTAAGTTTATTCAAATATTGGACATGTAACTTTTCGGATTAAAACTTATACATTTGTTATCAAATACTACAATAGTAGGGAGCCTCATGTGAGGAGTTCATTAAGTAAGCCGTCGAGATGAGTTGTGGATTTATGAGTTAAAGTGTCCTGGCTCCTCGAACGTTTACTCCATGACTTCTGAATTATGTCGGCCCGAACGGTAGTAAGAGATATACAACCTATACATGTTCCATAAACCATTTATATTCAAAGACTTACACTATATACTAAGTACTACATCATGAACATTATGCAAGACATATATAGGCAATTTTTCGTATTCTTAGACGTTACTCCAAACCTAAGTCGCAACGTTCTATTATAGGCTGCTCTTAGTGACTTTCACGATTCGACTACCACTTTCATTTCACATCACTTAAGCTTAAGGTGAGTCATAGCCCCTACTCTTTTCATACTTGTCTTAATTCTTTGGGGGAGACACATGCTCAACTACTTGTTTACTTGTACAAATACTCAAAACGTATATACTTGACTGTGTTATACTTGATTGCTTACATACATGACTGCATTATACTTAATTGCGTTATTCTATTTATTGACTAGTAGTTGTCTTTGGGAAGTGGCTCCCAGTTGTCTTTGGGAAGTGGCTCCCAGTTGTCTTTGAGAATTGACTCCCAGTTGTCTTTGGGAATTGGCTCCTAAAGTGAGGTCTTCGGAGATGAAGTATAGACTCACTTCTAATTGCTTAAATTGTCTTGATGAACTTATACATGTCTTATTCATACTATATATGTTAGCAGTGGGTTGTGAACACACAGGTTGCAAGTCTCTTATGGCGGGACTTGCAACTGAGTGGATTCACGATGCCTTTGCTGTGCGAACATTCTCTTAAGGCTTTTCAATTATTTTAAGACAAACTCTATGAACTCACCAACCATTGTGTTGACACTTTAGCATGTTTGTCTCAGGTCTGTAAGATGATAAGCTGTTGCATGGAGCATAGAGTCGCTTGGCATGTTTTGAAGACTTATGCTTTTATCTTTACCATTCGATATGTCTTAAAACTCTTATGTATTGTATTATGGAACTCAAGTTTGTAACTCGGAATTTATTAATCGAATGGTAACTTTTCAAAACGTCTCATTTAGAGTTCGTTTTCTATACCTTGTACTTTGTATTATGAAGTAGCACCCCTATGACACAGTCTTCCGCTGCGGTATTTTGGGGGTGTTACAGATTGGTACCAGAGCCTTGGTTATAGAGAACTAGGTTGCATATACTACCTAGACTATAACTGCTATAAACATTAAGACTCTTCTCTTTAAATTGCCTTACACACACTTCATGCGCATATGCTTATTGCTAATTGTTTGTTTAGGAGAAACCCCAGACAATAGTCAAGTCATCAAAAATTTAGAGCTAAGTAATAATTGTTTAATTAACTTAATCTTGTGACAGTTCTTGTTTGATAAGACATAAGATTAAGTTAAATAAAGGTTATTAGTTTCCTGTAGAGATTTGATGATTTGCCTTATACTTACTTTATATGATTCTAATACCTAGAAGTGGTTCATATGTCCTAGTACGACACTCAAACCTTTCTACAAGCGCGACTAGTCCATTTCGTCATATCACCTTCTCTAGATACCCAGACTACGTTACCCTTTCACAACTTAAGAGCAAATGATAGAAAGTCTACCCAATTATGTAGTAGCAATTGTTGAGATATGTGTGCCTGGTAATATGTATACATGTGAAAGGAAGCAATTATAATTATGGTGGCCAACATAATTATAAATGCGTCACGACTCACGTAGACATATGTGACCATGCTTACATTAATCGACGATTGACTCAAAATTGACAAGATTTAAGACTAAGTAGTCTAGGAATATCACCTCATATCTGACGTCGACAAAATGTCCCTCCTTGTAGATATCATGGCACCAAAGAGAGTAACTCGTAGCACTAGCCGAGGTGGTGCAACACCAAGAGGTGGAAGAACTGGTGGTCGTGGAGGTAGAGGAGCTGCTCACGACACTAGTAATCCTAGTAATGATAGTGTAAGAACTGGTGGACGTGGAGGTAGAGGAGATGCTCACGACACTAGTAACCCTAGTAACGATGGTGGAAATCCAGATGTCTCCACCATTATAGCCCAACAACTACAAAACCTACTTCCCACTATAGTCACACAAGTTGGCAATCATATGAACAATTCAGGAAACCACGGAAGCATAAATGACGCTACAAATGATGGAGGAAGGAATGGTAACAACAACAACAACAACAACAACAACAACAACAACAACAACAACAACAACAACAACAACCATAGGACTGGATGTACGTATAAGGAATTTACGTCATGCAAACCAATTGAGTTTAATGGCAAAGGAGGTGCATTGGCATATACATGATGGGTCGAGAAGATGGAGTCAGTGATTGACATCAGTAACTGTGCAATCCACCAGAGAGTGAAATATTTTGCATGCTTGCTATCAGAAAAGGCATTGACATGGTGGAACATGCAGATTCAAGCAAGGACTAGAGAAGCAGCTGTAGGCATGACATGGGACGACTTTAAAGGACTACTGAAGGAAGAATACTGCCCAGTTAATGACATGCAAAAACTAGAAGACGAGTTTTGGCATCACTCTATGGTAGGGGCTGGTCATGCAACCTACACAGATCGGTTTCATGAACTAGCTAAACTAGTTCCTCATCTGGTTACCCCTGAATCCAAGAGGATTGAGAGGTACATCTATGGCCTTGTTCCCGAGATTCGTGGGATGGTGAAAACAACCGAACCTCCCACAATTCAAAGTGCAATATTGAGAGCAGGGACCCTAACAGATGAGATGGTTAGGAATGGAACTTTGAAGACTAGTGATAAAAGGAAGGGAGCAGGTGAATCGAGCGAGCAAAAGGGTACAATGGTTGATAATAAGAGAGCAAGAGGATTTGCAGCAACAGTTTATGATCAGAAAAAGTATGAGGGTCCACATCCTAAGTGTACTAAATGCGCTTATCATCATCAGAGGTCTGAACCATGCCCTGTGTGTTATAATTGCAAGAAGTCTGGCCACTTTGCAAGTCAGTGTAAATCAATTACAAGGCAGGCGAATGCGGATAATATAGGAAACAACCAAAAGACATGCCATGAGTGCAACAGCCCAAACCACTTCCGAAATACTTGTCCTAAGTTGAATAGGGCACAGGGACAAGTATTGGATAACCCGACTCTAGCAGTAATGCTTGAAGAAAATAATCCAAAGCGTGAATACAATGTTAGTCCACCTCGGGGTCGAGCATACTATTTGGGTGCTAAGGAAGGCCGCAATGCGTAACGGGTACGTACTTTATCCTACCATATTATTCTATCCTAGTTCAAAATCTAGCTTTATTATGCCATTATTAAGATAAGAGACCTAGACACACTAAACTTCGGGACGAAGTTTCCTGAAGAAGTAGAGACTGTAACAATTCGCAATTTCAGGTTAACTTTTATTCCCGAAAATTTTACTATTCACTTTTACTATTCACTTTTTACTATTCATCTCAGAAATTTTTATTTCATATTCTCGTAAGTTAAACTATTTTAACGATAATCCGAGAGTTTGACGCTCGTCGGATCATTTCTGCAAAAATCATAAAGCCGTGTCCGAGATTTACTTTTAGGTTTAAACGTCCTTCCAGCATCCCGATATATCCATAAAACATTATAAACAATAGAAATATGATTTTCTATCATTTTATGACAATTCCAAAAGTTTTGGAATTTTACGTTTTTCAGTTCAGCGTTTTACGCGAATTGCGCGTTTTAGACCCGTGTTTCCAGTTTTTAGCAGGGTTTTAGCACCCGATAGATCCTACCACACATTTTATATTTTATTATGGACTATATTGACATGTTTAACAATACTTTCAAGTTTCATATTTTTACGATACCCGGTTTTACGTTTTGAGGCTTAATCATTTACGGTTAGCAATTTACGGGGTCAAAACTAGTCACATAAGTAGGATAATATCATCAAAAGTCCACACCTTGTTCTCCAAGGTTATGAACCGACTTAGGAGGGGGAATTCAGCCCATAGGTGGCTTGATCTCATGCTAGGAGGCTTAGATATCATACATGTGTTCACCTTGGCCTCCAAGGTTGGACTAGTCAACAAAACTAACCTCCTTAAGACCCTATAAAAGCCCCCCATCCCCCCTTTGTGCCGTGCATATCCCCACACCAAAACCACACCACACTTAGCTTATTTACTTCTAATTTCTAGCAAGGTTCAAGTACTTTTACAAGATAGAAACCCTAGTTTCTTTTAGGTAACCAAAACACTTCAATAACCTCATAGACTTTGGTGATTTCTCTTGAGTTTAGATCCACTCAAGTCACCTAAACCTTCATCACAAATCATTCAAGAATACAAGGGTAGAAGGGTTACTAAAGTGGAGGAAAGCTTATTCAATCAAAGTCCTAGTTCTTGTCCTAGTTTCCCTTTTTCATTAAGGCCAAAAGTTGTAAGCAAACCCTAACATAATTTCTTGCTTAATTATCATTTTTATGCTCTTTGTGTTCCTTTCATGCTATATATGTTCTTGTTATTGTGTTCATGATGTTTAAAAATGGATAAAACAAGTATTGATATACATATGTTAACTTATGACAAGTAAACAAGCAAACTAGTGATTTTTTATAGAGAACGACGACCAAAATAGTATAACTTTGATATTTGACACTTACTTACTGTTAAAGAGGACTTAACAAGGAAAACATAGCAATTTGAATCACCCAAAACGAGTACCCGAGTCAAAAGTTATGACCATTTGAAGTTAGCGAAACCAAAACGGCAAAACTGCCTAAATAGCATTCTGATCAAATTTTGATTTTGAAAGTCACCCTTCTGGTCCGATTCATCAAAAAGTTAAAACACGAAAGTTTTCCGAAACGACATTTTCGTTCAGGAACAAAGAAGCTCGAGCCCTGAAAATGCTTTCCGAGTGATAATTTTCTTCAAAATCTTAAACAGCCCATTTTAGACCAAAGTCACTATATTATAGTTATGATTTACTAAGACCAAGAGGTCTAATGACCTAAAGCCAAGACCACAACCATGGCTAAAGCCAAGGTTGAGTCTCAAGACCATGGAAAAATGACCAAGGTCACGGCGAAGCCATGACTAAATGACCATATAAGCTTACTTAGGCGTAAACATGAAACAAGGAATTAAGCGATAACTTGAACAAGCAATTTGGATCTACTTCACTTCAAAAGGAACCATGAGATATTACAAAGAGAAAATGGTCATACAAGACTTATGAAACTACCCCTAATAACAATCTTCATGTACTAATAAACTTTCCTAAGTTTATTCAAATATTGGACATGTAACTTTTCGGATTAAAACTTATACATTTGTTATCAAATACTACAATAGTAGGGAGCCTCATGTGAGGAGTTCATTAAGTAAGCCGTCGAGATGAGTTGTGGATTTATGAGTTAAAGTGTCCTGGCTCCTCGAACGTTTACTCCATGACTTCTGAATTATGTCGGCCCGAACGGTAGTAAGAGATATACAACCTATACATGTTCCATAAACCATTTATATTCAAAGACTTACACTATATACTAAGTACTACATCATGAACATTATGCAAGACATATATAGGCAATTTTTCGTATTCTTAGACGTTACTCCAAACCTAAGTCGCAACGTTCTATTATAGGCTGCTCTTAGTGACTTTCACGATTCGACTACCACTTTCATTTCACATCACTTAAGCTTAAGGTGAGTCATAGCCCCTACTCTTTTCATACTTGTCTTAATTCTTTGGGGGAGACACATGCTCAACTACTTGTTTACTTGTACAAATACTCAAAACGTATATACTTGACTGTGTTATACTTGATTGCTTACATACATGACTGCATTATACTTAATTGCGTTATTCTATTTATTGACTAGTAGTTGTCTTTGGGAAGTGGCTCCCAGTTGTCTTTGGGAAGTGGCTCCCAGTTGTCTTTGAGAATTGACTCCCAGTTGTCTTTGGGAATTGGCTCCTAAAGTGAGGTCTTCGGAGATGAAGTATAGACTCACTTCTAATTGCTTAAATTGTCTTGATGAACTTATACATGTCTTATTCATACTATATATGTTAGCAGTGGGTTGTGAACACACAGGTTGCAAGTCTCTTATGGCGGGACTTGCAACTGAGTGGATTCACGATGCCTTTGCTGTGCGAACATTCTCTTAAGGCTTTTCAATTATTTTAAGACAAACTCTATGAACTCACCAACCATTGTGTTGACACTTTAGCATGTTTGTCTCAGGTCTGTAAGATGATAAGCTGTTGCATGGAGCATAGAGTCGCTTGGCATGTTTTGAAGACTTATGCTTTTATCTTTACCATTCGATATGTCTTAAAACTCTTATGTATTGTATTATGGAACTCAAGTTTGTAACTCGGAATTTATTAATCGAATGGTAACTTTTCAAAACGTCTCATTTAGAGTTCGTTTTCTATACCTTGTACTTTGTATTATGAAGTAGCACCCCTATGACACAGTCTTCCGCTGCGGTATTTTGGGGGTGTTACAGATTGGTACCAGAGCCTTGGTTATAGAGAACTAGGTTGCATATACTACCTAGACTATAACTGCTATAAACATTAAGACTCTTCTCTTTAAATTGCCTTACACACACTTCATGCGCATATGCTTATTGCTAATTGTTTGTTTAGGAGAAACCCCAGACAATAGTCAAGTCATCAAAAATTTAGAGCTAAGTAATAATTGTTTAATTAACTTAATCTTGTGACAGTTCTTGTTTGATAAGACATAAGATTAAGTTAAATAAAGGTTATTAGTTTCCTGTAGAGATTTGATGATTTGCCTTATACTTACTTTATATGATTCTAATACCTAGAAGTGGTTCATATGTCCTAGTACGACACTCAAACCTTTCTACAAGCGCGACTAGTCCATTTCGTCATATCACCTTCTCTAGATACCCAGACTACGTTACCCTTTCACAACTTAAGAGCAAATGATAGAAAGTCTACCCAATTATGTAGTAGCAATTGTTGAGATATGTGTGCCTGGTAATATGTATACGTGTGAAAGGAAGCAATTATAATTATGGTGGCCAACATAATTATAAATGCGTCACGACTCACGTAGACATATGTGACCATGCTTACATTAATCGACGATTGACTCAAAATTGACAAGATTTAAGACTAAGTAGTCTAGGAATATCACCTCATATCTGACGTCGACAAAATGTCCCTCCTTGTAGATATCATGGCACCAAATAGAGTAACTCGTAGCACTAGCCGAGGTGGTGCAACACCAAGAGGTGGAAGAACTGGTGGTCGTGGAGGTAGAGGAGCTGCTCACGACACTAGTAATCCTAGTAATGATAGTGTAAGAACTGGTGGACGTGGAGGTAGAGGAGATGCTCACGACACTAGTAACCCTAGTAACGATGGTGGAAATCCAGATGTCTCCACCATTATAGCCCAACAACTACAAAACCTACTTCCCACTATAGTCACACAAGTTGGCAATCATATGAACAATTCAGGAAACCACGGAAGCATAAATGACGCTACAAATGATGGAGGAAGGAATGGTAATAACAACAACAACAACAACAACAACAACAACAACCATAGGACTGGATGTACGTAAAAGGAATTTACGTCATGCAAACCAATTGAGTTTAATGGCAAAGGAGGTGCATTGGCATATACATGATGGGTCGAGAAGATGGAGTCAGTGATTGACATCAGTAACTGTGCAATCCACCAGAGAGTGAAATATTTTGCATGCTTGCTATCAGAAAAGGCATTGACATGGTGGAACATGCAGATTCAAGCAAGGACTAGAGAAGCAGCTGTAGGCATGACATGGGACGACTTTAAAGGACTACTGAAGGAAGAATACTGCCCAGTTAATGAAATGCAAAAACTAGAAGACGAGTTTTGGCATCACTCTATGGTAGGGGCTGGTCATGCAACTTACACAGATCGGTTTCATGAACTAGCTAAACTAGTTCCTCATCTGGTTACCCCTGAATCCAAGAGGATTGAGAGGTACATCTATGGCCTTGTTCCCGAGATTCGTGGGATGGTGAAAACAACCGAACCTCCCACAATTCAAAGTGCAATATTGAGAGCAGGGACCCTAACAGATGAGATGGTTAGGAATGGAACTTTGAAGACTAGTGATAAAAGGAAGGGAGCAGGTGAATCGAGCGAGCAAAAGGGTACAATGGTTGATAATAAGAGAGCAAGAGGATTTGCAGCAACAGTTTATGATCAGAAAAAGTATGAGGGTCCACATCCAAAGTGTACTAAATGCGCTTATCATCATCAGAGGTCTGAACCATGCCCTGTGTGTTATAATTGCAAGAAGTCTGGCCACTTTGCAAGTCAGTGTAAATCAATTACAAGGCAGGCGAATGCGGACAATATAGGAAACAACCAAAAGACATGCCATGAGTGCAACAGCCCAAACCACTTCCGAAATACTTGTCCTAAGTTGAATAGGGCACAGGGACAAGTATTGGATAACCCGACTCTAGCAGTAATGCTTGAAGAAAATAATGCAAAGCGTGAATACAATGTTAGTCCACCTCGGGGTCGAGCATACTATTTGGGTGCTAAGGAAGGCCGCAATGCGTAACGGGTACGTACTTTATCCTACCATATTATTCTATCCTAGTTCAAAATCTAGCTTTATTATGCCGTTATTAAGATAAGAGACCTAGACACACTAAACTTCGGGACGAAGTTTCCTGAAGAAGTAGAGACTGTAACAATTCGCAATTTCAGGTTAACTTTTATTCCCGAAAATTTTACTATTCACTTTTTACTATTCATCTCAGAAATTTTTATTTCATATTCTCGTAAGTTAAACTATTTTAACGATAATCCGAGAGTTTGACGCTCGTCGGATCATTTCTGCAAAAATCATAAAGCCGTGTCCGAGATTTACTTTTAGGTTTAAACGTCCTTCCAGCATCCCGATATATCCATAAAACATTATAAACAATAGAAATATGATTTTCTATCATTTTATGACAATTCCAAAAGTTTTGGAATTTTACGTTTTTCAGTTCAGCGTTTTACGCGAATTGCGCGTTTTAGACCCGTGTTTCCAGTTTTTAGCAGGGTTTTAGCACCCGATAGATCCTACCACACATTTTATATTTTATTATGGACTATATTGACATGTTTAACAATACTTTCAAGTTTCATATTTTTACGATAACCGGTTTTACGTTTTGAGGCTTAATCATTTACGGTTAGCAATTTACGGGGTCAAAACTAGTCACATAAGTAGGATAATATCATCAAAAGTCCACACCTTGTTCTCCAAGGTTATGAACCGACTTAGGAGGGGGAATTCAGCCCATAGGTGGCTTGATCTCATGCAAGGAGGCTTAGATTTCATACATGTGTTCACCTTGGCCTCCAAGGTTGGACTAGTCAACAAAACTAACCTCCTTAAGACCCTATAAAAGCCCCCCATCCCCCCTTTGTGCCGTGCATATCCCCACACCAAAACCACACCACACTTAGCTTATTTACTTCTAATTTCTAGCAAGGTTCAAGTACTTTTACAAGATAGAAACCCTAGTTTCTTTTAGGTAACCAAAACACTTCAATAACCTCATAGACTTTGGTGATTTCTCTTGAGTTTAGATCTACTCAAGTCACCTAAACCTTCATCACAAATCATTCAAGAATACAAGGGTAGAAGGGTTACTAAAGTGGAGGAAAGCTTATTCAATCAAAGTCCTAGTTCTTGTCCTAGTTTCCCTTTTTCATTAAGGCCAAAAGTTGTAAGCAAACCCTAACATACTTTCTTGCTTAATTATCATTTTTATGCTCTTTGTGTTCCTTTCATGCTATATATGTTCTTGTTATTGTGTTCATGATGTTTAAAAATGGATAAAACAAGTATTGATATACATATGTTAACTTATGACAAGTAAACAAGCAAACTAGTGATTTTTTATAGAGAACCACGACCAAAATAGTATAACTTTGATATTTGACACTTACTTACTGTTAAAGAGGACTTAACAAGGAAAACATAGCAATTTGAATCACCCAAAACGAGTACCCGAGTCAAAAGTTATGACCATTTGAAGTTAGCGAAACCAAAACGGCAAAACTGCCTAAATAGCATTCTGATCAAATTTTGATTTTGAAAGTCACCCTTCTGGTCCGATTCATTAAAAAGTTAAAACACGAAAGTTTTCCGAAACGACATTTTCGTTCAGGAACAAAGAAGCTCGAGCCCTGAAAATGCTTTCCGAGTGATAATTTTCTTCAAAATCTTAAACAGCCCATTTTAGACCAAAGTCACTATATTATAGTTATGATTTACTAAGACCAAGAGGTCTAATGACCTAAAGCCAAGACCACAACCATGGCTAAAGCCAAGGTTGAGTCTCAAGACCATGGAAAAATGACCAAGGTCATGGCGAAGCCATGACTAAATGACCATATAAGCTTACTTAGGCGTAAACATGAAACAAGGAATTAAGCGATAACTTGAACAAGCAATTTGGATCTACTTTACTTCAAAAGGAACCATGAGATATTACAAAGAGAAAATGGTCATACAAGACTTATGAAACTACCCCTAATAACAATCTTCATGTACTAATAAACTTTCCTAAGTTTATTCAAATATTGGACATGTAACTTTTCGGATTAAAACTTATACATTTGTTATCAAATACTACAATAGTAGGGAGCTTCATGTGAGGAGTTCATTAAGTAAGCCGTCGAGATGAGTTGTGGATTTACGAGTTAAAGTGTCCTGGCTCCTCGAACGTTTACTCCATGACTTTTGAATTATGTCGCCCCGAACGGTAGTAAGAGATATACAACCTATACATGTTCCATAAACCATTTATATTCAAAGACTTACACTATATACTAAGTACTACATCATGAACATTATGCAAGACATATATAGGCAATTTTTCGTATTCTTAGACGTTACTCCAAACCTAAGTCGCAACGTTCTATTATAGGCTGCTCTTAGTGACTTTCACGATTCGACTACCACTTTCATTTCACATCACTTAAGCTTAAGGTGAGTCATAGCCCCTACTCTTTTCATACTTGTCTTAATTCTTTGGGGGAGACACATGCTCAACTACTTGTTTACTTGTACAAATACTCAAAACGTATATACTTGACTGTGTTATACTTGATTGCTTACATACATGACTGCATTATACTTAATTGCGTTATTCTATTTATTGACTAGTAGTTGTCTTTGGGAAGTGGCTCCTAGTTGTCTTTGAGAAGTGGCTCCCAGTTGTCTTTGAGAATTGACTCCCAGTTGTCTTTGGGAATTGACTCCTAAAGTGAGGTCTTCGGAGATGAAGTATAGACTCACTTCTAATTGCTTAAATTGTCTTGATGAACTTATACATTTCTTATTCATACTATATATGTTAGCAGTGGGTTGTGAACACACAGGTTGCAAGTCTCTTATGGCGGGACTTGCAACTGAGTGGATTCACGATGCCTTTGCTGTGCGAACATTCTCTTAAGGCTTTTCAATTATTTTAAGACAAACTCTATGAACTCACCAACCATTGTGTTGACACTTTAGCATGTTTGTCTCAGGTCTGTAAGATGATAAGCTGTTGCATGGAGCATAGAGTCGCTTAGCATGTTTTGAAGACTTATGTTTTTATCTTTACCATTCGATATGTCTTAAAACTCTTATGTATTGTATTATGGAACTCAAGTTTGTAACTCGGAATTTATTAATCGAATGGTAACTTTTCAAAACGTCTCATTTAGAGTTCGTTTTCTATACCTTGTACTTTGTATTATGAAGTAGCACCCCTATGACACAGTCTTCCGCTGCGGTATTTTGGGGGTGTTACAGAGATCAAATGAGCAGAACTTGGTGCATGTACACACACTAATCGTTACCACAATGCAGCAGAAACAATAGGTGTGAGGGAAAACTAGCTAGAGGCACGATCACATAACATTTGAGGGGGGAGTGACATGGTTTTATATTGCTAGTCTGATGCTTCTAGAAAGAAACATAAAATATTACTCTACTACGTATAACACCTTGTCATATAATATCCACGTATACACCTTGACATATTTGGTTCCACAAGTGGTACAATTTTAACAAGTGAGTGAATTACATGAATATTCCTTAAGTTTGTACCAAAGTTGCATGTTTCGTCTTATTCTTTGGTTATTATATCAAGCGGCCCCTGCATTTTACTTCATAACGCTAGTAGTCATTGCCAGCAACAACCATTAAAATCTCAGTTAGAGAGCAGTAATGATGATAGCACACAAGGAATATATTTAGGGTCGTTTGGTATGTAGATTGGTTTAGGATTAGGATTTAGATTTGTATTTGAATTTGATGTAAGAAAGAGAAAATGTTAAAGTTGTTTGTTTTATGTATTTTGATATAAATTGGAGATAATTGTTTGAAAATGTAACAAACTTGTCACTTGTATATGTTGCTTTTAATTTTTCTAAATAATGCGAATAATTGCCTAATCAGTCTATTGTGTGCATTATTTAGTAAAATATACACAACATTGTAAAACGTGGCAAGTTCGTTAATTTTTCAGACAATTATTCCCTTTATTATATTAGAATAACACAAAGAGAATAATTGTTTGAAAATGTAACGAACTTGCCACGTTTTACAATATTGTGTATGTTGTTTTATATTTTACACACAATAGACTGATTAGACAATTATTCGCATTATTTAGTAAAATTAAAAGCAATATACACAACATTGTAAAACGTGGTAAGTTCATTACATTTTCAAACAATTATCCCTATAAATTGGTATTGACATTGTATATATATATATATATATATATATATATATATATATATATATATATATACGGGACACTCTAAATACACCAAAATGATGACATTAATCATTTATCTTTTTTACAGCAAACTAAGCAAAATAATTAGATAATAATTACCAAATCAATCTCAATTAATAGTTACCATCAATGTTAATTATTTACTATTTTTTTTAAAATTTTTTCTTTCCGCCAACATTTATTGTTTTCTCTTTCATCGACACCATAAGTTCATCATCTTCATTTCTTTCAAATTCCTCATTCTCATTTCCTCAAAATACATAAGTCCAACATATCAAAGATCAACTCAAATAAGTATACATAAGGTTCATAAAAGTATTGACACAATCCCAAGTGACGATGGTGGTCATATCTAGGAGAAGTGATGCTTTTATTGTTGTTGTAATGTCGGAGTTAGTTGGACCCACGTCGGATTTAAAGATTCCGGAGTGGAAGAAGACGACGTATGGCTACGTGTGACGGCGCATAGCAGCGTGTGAAAAGTCTATTGACATATTTTTTTGTGAAAGTTTGGTCGTAGCTTGAGTTCAAACAAAGGGGGTTGTAGTGGTGTTGTCTGAGTTGGTCGAATTCAATTCTAGTTTCTCTTATGGAGTGAAGATTTGTGATAGAGAAAGAGTTTTTGTTTAAGAAAATAAAAAGAAGAGAGGGATGCAGTATGCATATTTGGAGAGAGAGGGGGAAAAAGTATGTTAGTGTATTAATTGTTTTTTTAGAAAAGTCCAAAATACATCCCTGAGGTATGCCAAATGATACGTTTACATCCTTTTTCTTTTTTTGTCTCAAATATCATCCCTCCGTTAGTAACTTTGGAACAAATACATCCCTAGGGACTAACGATGCAAAATTTTGCCCGTTAAGTACCCCACGTGTTAGTCACGTGAGGGGTATTTTTGTCTTTTTATACACCACCCCCACCTTATTTCTTTTTGTCTCTTCTTATTTCAACTAATAATAAAAACACACACCTCACTCTTTCTCTCTCCCTTGTATTTTCCGGCCGGCCGCCTCCCTCGCCGTGCACCAGCAGAATCCGGCGACCACCTCGCCGGAATATTTTCCGGCCACCCCTTTTCTTTACACCATCTTGTAGATCGGGTTTCCCCCGACACCACCGTACAAACCCCGCTCCCCCAATCACTCCCTACGTGCCACCACGCGCCACCACAGCCGACACCGCCACCACCGAGTGTCACCACCACCACCGTCAACCTTCCTACCACCGGTAAAACACACCCCGCCGCCCCTTTTCTTTATTTTCTTTTTATTTTTAAAAACACTAGTTGAGTCACGACTTGACTCGTGACCGAGTCAACTCACGCATCAAATGCATTTTCCTTACCGTTCTTCAATAGATCTACTAGTTTGGAGGTCAAGGGTGGTGTTGGTGGTGAGTTTTGACAGCAGTAGCGTACACGAAATGGTGGGGAAGGTTGTTTTTGAGCGCGTGAGTTATACTAGAGTGAAGAGGAAATGGAGTGGAGTGTTATGGAGGTGGTGGTGTAGTTGAAACGGCGGCGGTGGTGGGTGTTTGTGGATGGCCGGCGGCAGCAGTAGCAGAGAAAGAGAGGGAGGGTGTTAGGGTTTGTGAATGGAAGTGATAAATAGGGTGTCGGTTTGCTTAACCTTATCACAAGGACGAGTTGTAATTTATCTCTTATTATTGTGTAAAAAGACAAAAATACCCCTCACGTGACTAACACGTGGGGTACTTAACGGGCAAAATTTTGCATCGTTAGTCCCTAGGGATGTATTTGTTCCAAAGTTACTAACGGAGGGATGATATTTGAGACAAAAAAAGAAAAAGGATGTAAACGTATCATTTGGCATACCTCAGGGATGTATTTTGGACTTTTCTCTTGTTTTTTATTTATTCAATGTTGTCTTTCCCACTAAAATTACTTACCCTTGTATTCCTGATGTGTTGACTAATTGACTAAAAAAATTCGGGTGAATTTAGCAGGACTTATATATATGTATATATATATAAAAGTTGGAGATGGGCCCATAATTTATATAAGATTATGTGAAAAAGATAACTTGAAGACAAAAAAAATGAAAAGAAACATGAAAGAGAGAGAAAACCAACTTTATATGTAAGGTTTTGTGTATGCTCACCAAGAAGGGTTTGAACCCAAACTTGAATGACATGTTTTTAAACCAAACATGTAAAATTTACTTTCATCCTAAACCTTTTTTATAAAACCCTCACACTAAATGGGCCCTTAATGATACAAAGTCTTAATATTATAACTCTCAACAACAAAGTTTTCATCTTAAGCTACTAAACTGAAGGTTGCAACTCAAGTTATTCAAAGCTGACATATACAAAATCAAGGCTTATAGGAAGATTATGCAAGACTCGAGATCAACTCTAGAGGTTGTTGATACGCTCTGAAGGTCAACAATGTAAAACAGAATAAAGGAGTCAGTCATTTATTTTATTAGAAATAAGTTTATACTTGTTTTATGATTCAATACTACAAATAGGATTTTACTAACGGTGCTTATTATGCAGATGTTAAAGTGTAGTTAATAAATACAACATTTTTTAATTAACCAAAAATGCGAATTAAAATATTCTTTTTATAAATATCCTTGAGATCTTATATAAAGAAATGTGTCATGAGATATATGAAAATCATAATTTTTTAATACAGTAGTAATTAGTCTACTGAATAATGTATCATAAGTTGATACGGTGCGTAGCATAAACTCTAAATAATCTTCTAGTTTCAAACAGCTGGGATCAAATCAACTAATGCACCTTCATATGCAAGACATGTGCCTATTTTTAACACCACATCCATAACAATGTTAGATGGAAGGATTTATGGCGGGATGGATATGTGGAGGATGCTTGGCGTAATTCTCCCACATAAGGACGAAAAATGTATTTCTGGTACCTATGTTGCACGGGGACGGATACGGAAACGGGGACGGGGACGGAAACAGGTACTTAGAAACGCCAATATCCCAAATTCAAAAAATGGGTACAGCTAGAAACATTTGTGTATTTTATATAATTTAATATATTTTATTAATAAAATCAATAAACATCAAACATCCAACAACTTTTAATAAACCCAAAATTCGGATTATACAATAAAGCCCATTTAACAACCCAAATTCTTTTAACCCTAAAGTGTTATATAAGGACACTTTACCCTAATTTGTAGCAACTCTAATCACACAAACACAACCACTGAACTCCAGCCTTATATCTCCATAATAACACTTCTTATAAACTGTCTTTATCTCTTAAATCACAACAAAACAAACACATCACCCTTTCTTAGTTACATCTCAAACTTAAAACACAGTTATGACAATCTCTTCACCTTATACCATTTTAGTTCTTACTCCCAAAACCGAATCACACAAACTGATAATCCTTTATATCTCAATAACCTTACCGAAACAGAAACAACTCCTTCCTTAAACACTTTTAAATGGCCCAGAAACGTTTCCAATTCGTTTCCTGCCCAACACCAGACTTTTCCAAGTGACGTGAAACGTTTCCTATTTTCCAGAAACGTTTCTACCGCGTTTCTAGGCGTTTCCTGTTTCCGAAATGTTTTTGGTACGGGAGACGGCACCTCGACGGCGTTTCCGTGCAACATAGTCTGGTACAAAGTCAAGGAGCATTTATCTAATTTGCTCTAACCAAAGCAAAAGAATTGATTCATAGTCATGTAATGACGTAATTGGGTGGACCCGTACACTTATTTGACTTTAGAGCATCCACTATGATAAACCTTTTACAAAGGTTTATACATTAATGTATCAATAAATTTTAGACCTTTTGATTTTATAAACCTACATTCACTATGGTATAAACCTTTGTAAGTTCATAAAATGTCTCTTTTAACAAATGCATTAAATGTATTGAATTTATAAAGAGGTTCAAGAATTAGGACCTCTTCATGCCACATAGACATGAAATGAGTGTCCATTATGGTTGAAATAAACATAAACCCTTTCATCTTTCTTAGACCTTTTCATAAACTCACCATAGTGGATTCCCTTAGAATTGTATATTTGGTTCAAATTAATGTAAGACTATAGTTGCGGTAGTTCACTACACGGGAGATGGGACCCAGCGGCAAAGAAGACGGCTAAAAGTTCGGAAGTTATTAGGTAGACATGCCCAGCTTAATATATTAGTCTTAACAAACTTGAGGGTTAAGTAACATTTGTAGGACATGTTTGTTAAATTTTCTGTTAACTTGATTGACTCCAAACGGTCAACCTAAATTGACCAGGGAATGGTCAACAAGGTCAAAGGCTTAGAGTCAATGCTCCGCGGAAGTATAAGGTTTCCCCGGGTCGTTATGTCTCGACGAGGTGTGGATGGTAATCAAAACGGGTTTGTGATCGGGTGAATTTGGACAGAAAAGGGGTAATAAGGGTTTGAATGATTACATTAAGGAAAAACGAATGAGAACGATTTAAACAACCTATATTAACAATAACGTGAAACCTAGTTAACCTAAACGTAATCTAAAAACTTAAAATCAGAATTTGCTTATAAATAAGCAGAAAAATAAGCCAAATGGCTTAAATAGAAGCTATCACTTTATTTATGTTTTTGGTTTTTCTTAATTTACAAATTACTTTTAATAACGTAACCTAAATTTAAAAACGTAAAAGTTATTTAAATAAAACGCGAGTGCGCAAAATAAAACGTGAAATTTGAGCTACACTAACCCTACGGACATGAAAATTACATTTCTACGATCCTAACGATAAAAGAAAGTTTTGGAAAAAAGAAAATTATTTTTTTGAGTTTTTAATAATTTAATAATAATTAATTACTAAATAAACTAAAATTAATTATAAAAAAATATTAAACTAATTATGAAAATTACGAAACTTTTTCTAAAATTACTTTATATTATTAGCATACTATGAAAAATATAAAACTTGTGAAAAGCTTATAAATAAGCTGGAAAATAAGCTGTTAAGCTTAAATAGCAAATGAAAATAGTTAACTATAAATAAAAGAGTGGGAAACAATAACACCAAGTATACCCTAGGGCAGATGGTGCATGAGCTCAGCCTAAGATCTGGTCAAAATGACCAGAGTTCGAATCCCACTAGCCACCCTTTTCACAAAACATTTTATTTTTTAGTTTTTACTTTACAAAGACACTTAAGACTGATAATTAAACAACTTTAACAAAGGTCAACTTTTTATAACTAATAAATAAGCTGTATAGGAGCTTATTACTCCAACAGTTAAGCTAAAAAAACTTGAAATGAAATTTTAAGGATGAAAAAGCTAATTATTAAGCTAAAAACTGAACATAAGCTTGAACTAAGTTACAACCTACTGAAATTAGCTTAAACTAAGCCAAAGAAAAGAGAAACGAAAAGGGAATAAGCTGAAAATAAGAAATAAGCAAATCCTAAACCTATTGAAAAACCAAACAGACCCACAGGCTTGTTGAAGGCTTCTGAAAGATTATCAAATAAGCTTCAAACCTCAAACAAAGAATGGAATTAGCACTAGGGTCTAGTGGAGCTTCTCAAAGAATTAAAAAGCTAAAAATGGGACTCACTATAGAGCTTATGATGAGCTTGTGAATTAGCACTCAAACACTGATGAAGCAGTGGAATGAGTGAGATGGGACAAATTAAAAGCTCAAAATTAGATTAATAGATAAGCTGAGAACCCAAAAGAAAGACTGGAGTTAGAAACTTGGGTACATGAGCTTTTCAAAAACCCAAGGGCTTAAGCTGGGACCCACTGGAGAAGCTCTAAAAGAGCTCGTTAAAACAGGCTTGTGGGATGGATCCTGGTGCAGGGGAGATAACTCCCCCTGCAGCTCACTTTGAGCACATGTGGGACCCACACAAAAAAATCACAAAAATGTATGGGAAGTGGGAATCAATAGTTCAACTGATGGACAATGATCCCTGAAAATCTCAAGGCTTAATATTAACTACACAATTCACAACAAATGCTAGAACTTTTAGAATTTCCTGAGAAATGGACATTTAGACTTTTTGCAATAAACTACTAAGCTGACTTATTTGGGATTCTAATGCTTCTAATTTGTTGATTAAGCCATATTAAGATATTCTAAAACTAAAATAAGCTATTCTAACATAATTTGAACAGATATAAAGAGTAATTGGACCTAAGTTCTTAACAGTTAAACATACATGAAACCAAGAAGTGGATTTTGACTTGGAAAGGTCAAACTCAGATTGTGCATCCTAGTTATAAACTTTTTGGACTAAAATGAAGTAAGATAACAAAAGAGACAAAGCTAAACTAGAATTTATCCTAGCTTTCCACTCAAATCTGTTGCAAAGTGGAATTTTTGAAAAAAGAAAAAGTAAACTGCTATGAACTTCTTTGCAAATGAGACTTTGACTTGAAATCTACCAAATGTACTTAAACTAAGCTGATGTAAGTTAAAAAAAAATGGACCAGAGTTACTTTGAACTAGAGAAAATGACTATGCCAAACACCCCTTAAGACTTAACTGTCTAGGATTTTTTTAAGCATATGGATGATTTAAACTATGAAAATGATTCCCATGATCACAAAATCACAACATAATCCAGTTTGAGCACAGAAATACATCAATATACACAGAAAATTAAGCACATTCAGAAAATAACTGAAAATTAAATTGAAACTCACAATAGGTCCAAAGCTGATAAACAAGTATCCAACTGATTCAAACTAATATCCTAAGCTTCCCACAAAGCATCTAAACCCAATTCCATCCAACTTTTCTTCTCTGCTTCTTTTTTATTGTTATTATTATTATATATATTTAATTTTTTTGGTATTTTCTCTAATTGAATTGAAAATGAAACTTGACTGAAAGTGAATTGCAAAACTGAAGAAACTTATACTATTGAAATTAAAACAGATTACAACTTTGATTTTTCTGAATTTAAAAAGTTACATCGAATTTGAAAGTACAATAAAATTAAACTAAAATCTACTACTTCTTCCACAACTTCTCTTTTTCTCTTATAGGCTGCCAATTAGGGTTTTCCAAAGTTTCCTTGGACTTTTCCTGTTGCTACTTGAACCATTGGATGCCTTAATTAAATCATGGCCGTTGGAAGGTTTTGGCGCCAAATTGGAATTTAGATTCTTCCTCTTGATTATTGCTGCCAGAGGGATAAATTGGACTGTTGTGTTTGTCTGGAGTGATAAGGGTGAGGTTGAGTGTGTAGGAGGGGAAGGTAGTAGGGGTTATGATAGGGGGGGGGGGTTGGCTGGTAGCAGATGGTGGGAGGATGATGTGGAAGAGGTGGGTCAAAGGGGGTGTTGACTGGGAGGTATTATTAAAAACGGTGGGATGTGGATTGGGTAGGAGTTGGGCTGGGGAGGTGATTGGGCCAAGGTTTGTTTTGGATCAGGATTTGGTTTTGTGTTGGGTTTATTGCATTTGGATTTGGTATTAAAAGGTCCATTAGGTTGTAGCTTATGTAAGAAACAAGGTCCAAAGTTGTAATTCCTGAAAAGTTGAGGGTTAAATCTGCCAAATTTCCAAATTAGTTTCAAAGGACTTATATTGTTAATTATGAATAGTACAGGGGTAATATATGTTAAATTCCATTTTTAAAATACCCGAGGACTTGTTTTGCCAACTTTGAAACTTGAAGGGTTAAACTTGTACTTTTTCCAAAACTTTCACCCAGGGACTAAAGTTGGCAACTTATGAATTCCCAGGACCAATGTTTACTTTTTTTATCCAAAATATTACACTAGGGACCAAATCTGCCAAAATTATGAAGTTCAGGGACCAATTTTGTAAATTTCTCAAAACTTTTAGAATTTTTCACCAAAGGACTAAATATGACAACTTATGATTTTAAAAGGACCTTTGGTGATAATTTTTCATATTTTGAATGACCAGAGACTAGTTTTGTCATTTTATGAAAGTTAGGGGACTGAAACTGCCAATTATGCAAACTTTGTTCGTTTTTCATTTGTCTTTAAACATTTTGCATCTAAAACATATAAAACACACTTTTGGGATAATTTCTGTATTTTGATGCATTACTGAGTGTTTTTGTATGTTTTGCAGTTCAGATTTGACCAAAAATGATGAGTGTTTGAGCACTCGTCATAACTCATATTCAATTAAAAGATAATAATTTAATATAGATAGTTTCAGTTTTATTATTTAATATTTTTAGTTATTTTTTTCAATTAAGTTATAAACAAACAATTTTTATGTGACCTAAATGAATTCTATTTTTTTTTATTTTTATTTTTTATTTTTTATTTTTTTTAGGTCAATTAAATCGAGTTAAAACACGAGCTTAGTGTTTTACTAGTAGCTTGAGGTATAAAATTCGCTTCTAGACAAGGTGGACCGATGATCAAACTTACTATCGTCACTTTACCTCAATAGGATGGCACCCATGACCAATTGACATAGGTACCTCTAACCCGTCTCCCGTACTCATAACTTTTTTTGCCAGTCACCCATCCGTTGTACAATTTTTTACCCATGCCCGTTGGTAAAGCTGTGGGTTTATGAAACATAAGATTTGCACACTTGTTTATGAAAGTTTTGAGAATCAAACTTGATCAGAAGATGTATAAGTTACGACATACTAATAACTATTCACACAATTAATCAACTCCATTAATTATATATTACTAATAGCATTAATATGCAAAAAATAATAGAACAAAGTCTACTTTTGTGACTCATGAATTCTTGCCTTTTATTAGTGGTCACTTATGCATTAAAATTGCAAAACCTACTTGACTTACTTGGCATGAGAATTGAGAAATTAAGTATATATATTTGATACTTTGATATTGATAAGGATTTATTTGATACGTTTTTAGGGGGT
Source organism: Artemisia argyi (assembly GCA_030686995.1). Classification (NCBI taxonomy): domain Eukaryota; kingdom Viridiplantae; phylum Streptophyta; class Magnoliopsida; order Asterales; family Asteraceae; genus Artemisia; species Artemisia argyi. The sequence goes on along the minus strand of CM060691.1, from coordinate 135,449,369 downwards.
CATTTAAGCCTTAAGTCGTGATTTTATGATCAAATATTGCCTCAAATTGTTCCTTTTCTCATTTTAGGTACTTGGGACGTGATTTCTGGAATATGGAGCATTTTGGAGCTTTTCAGACGTTTTTATGTTCAAGAATGAAGAAAAAAAGAAAGTCAAGAAAAGTCAGGATTTTACACCTGACGGCGTCAGGCTCTGGATGCTGACGCTGTCACCTTATGCTGAGAATGGATGATTTTTATAACGAGACGCCCCAGAAGAATTTGTGAAGTTAACACCTGACGGCGTCATGTAAAAAATATTTAAGGCCGTCAGGTATTAAGTTAAAGAGAGACGGCCGAGTGGAGTTTATATGTGACAACGTCAGAAGGTCTCTTGGGTGATACGAAACCCTAAAGAGCGGCAATCTGACAACGTCAGGATCTATAACCTGACGTCGTCAGCCTTGTAAATCTATATATATTTTAGGATTTTTCATTCATTGTATGGTGGAACTTTGTGTACAAACACTAGTCCGACTTTTGCAGTAAATTTGGGGTTTCAAACCCTCTTTTCTTTCATTTTAAATTAAAGATAACTTCTTCCTTTAATCGTTCAATATGCCTATGTGTTGTTTGATTAATTGTGTGAAAACGTAGAGGGGGGGGGGGGGTGAATACGTTACCGTTTAAAAACTTTATTACTTGTTGTATCAAATATCCATTCTTAGCTTGTTCTAATATGAAATATGTTAAGTGTAGTTTATGACTAGCATAAACTAAAGACAAGTTATCACACAAGCATAAACAACAAGTCACAACACAAACAATCACATAATACAAACAATATAGAAAAGCTATAAGTAAAAGGAAAGTGCAAACCGAACACGAGGATTTATAGTGGTTTGGTCACGGATCTCCTCTCTGCCCTACTCCACTCCTCGAGTACCCAACTTGAGAGTTACTTCACTAGATCAACAACCTCCTTTCTCGGCGGAGAAAACCTTACACATCGCTTACAAGATTACCGACACTAAGCTAGATGTCGAGTTCTTTTACAAGGGTACAACCACTCCCATCGTCGCCTAAACAATATTTCTGACACTAAGCTAGATGTCGAGTTCTTTACCAAGGGTACAACCACTCCCATTATGTTTTGTGGCCTAACATAAAAACCTTGTGTTTTATGGCACAAACACATAAACCATCTAATCTATATTGTGATGATACAATGATGATCCAAGACATAAAAGTCTAATGGATATGAATGACTAATCAACATGAACTTCTTGAATAATAAATCTAAAATCATTGAGGATATCAAGTAACCTTGAATCTTCATATGTTGGAATGCTTGAATGAATGGTGACTTCAAAATCTTGTAACCTTCTTGGTGGATCATGAAGTATGATATGCTTACAACAAAAATGAATGTTAGAAGCATTATGATCATTATAGAAAGGGTGATCTACATGATTTCCTACTTATCTATGTGTGTGTGTTTTTTTTCATCTTTTCATCAACATTCTAAGTAAAACATAAACTTCTATTTATAGGCAAAACAAGTAAAGAAGTTTTCCAAAACCATGTTCTATAAACCATGTTCCAAAACCATGAGTTACTATTAGACTCAACATTGACAAGACATATGCATATACTTGAAACTAAATGTTGACAAGACAAGACATATATGTTTCCTAGTCAACTTACAAGGATTATGACACATCTTACAAGCTCTTTGACCAAGTAATTTTCCAAAGATGTTTCCAAGTCAACTACAATCTATGACACATCTTAAATGATCTTTGACAAAGATAATTTCCAAATATAGTTTTCCATTTTATGAAAAATACATTTAGACAAATGTATATATTAACTTAAAAAGGTAAATTACTTGTATATAAAAAATATATTAGCTAGCTATATAATATTTAGTAAGTTACTAAAAATGTTTTATGTACTTATGTTGATACAAGACACATTTTTATATATTGTAAACTTACTAATATTATCTAGACACCTAATGTGACACTTATTCTATTTAACACCTAAAATGTACTTTGACACCTAAAGTATTTTAGTCATTCTAAGGGGTTTGATCATAATGCCACATAACAAACATGTACGAACCTGTGTTGTAGCATACGATGACTCGAGACGTTGAAAGATGTTGAGACAAAATATGATTACGAGTAACTTGTACATTTTACGTTATGTATCAAGTTATACGTTTGTCATCAATCAAAACAAATAAGACTGTATAGATTAAATATCATAATATTTGCACTAACACTCTTTCCCTTTTTGATGATGACAAAATATGTAAACGTGATAGAACGTAAAATGTAAAAAGTTACTTGTGTCCGTATTACTTACTTGTATCCGCAACACACCTTCTACATTTCCTTCTCCGTTTACACTCTTCTCCCCCTTTTATCGAAACAAAAAGGGGTGTGTCCTTGGAGTTAACTTAATTTCTCCCCGAAATGGCGAGCTTGCATCATCCCTAGTGAAGTTAATTCTTCAACTCCAATTTCCTAAGGTTGTTAGCGGATCCATGGATCAAATTAAGTTCTTTGACCTACATCAAGGTTAGTGTTGTGCAACATAAAAATTATACGAAAAATGCATGATGAATGAAATGTATGTTGGACTGTGTTGACTTATCTCCTTCTTTTTGTCGAAACACAAAAGTGTGTCGAAGAATGAGAATAAAGATAAATGCGTGCATGCTTCCCTTAGATTGTAGCTCCCCCTTGATCAATACTCCCCATTGCTAGGGTACCAACGTATATGATGCAAGGATGAAGAATCCAACAAAATAAAGGTTAGTATAAGACAATAATTTTTCTATGCTTGACGGAAGCTCCCCTTGTTTTAAGGCGTCAATATGAACCTACAAAACAAAAGTTAGTATAGTGGAAGTTTTGTCTTTAGACAAGCATGTCCTCTACAACAACGTGTATAGAAGATGCAAAATGAGTGCTTGATGGATATTCCTCCTACGTCAAGAAGCACCTATAATGAAAGAAGGAAAATATTCGATGCAAACATCATCCTTAGATGATTATGCTATATACGATCGAGCGTATATAATGGTGAACCTACAATGAAAGAGTTAGTGCAATATATTTCATCTCAAAGAAAAGTAAGATGAAAATATATAAATGATATAGGCGACTCAAAGTAGAGAACCATGAAATCAAAAAATCTCATGAGGTGTATGCTTCTAAAAAGAAATGCAATCATAAGAAAAACGTGAATATAATATGATAGGAACCTACTAAACAATGCCTAGAGAGAAGACATGAGGATGAGATGCTTCTAATGATGTTATAAACTAACAAGGAATGAGTTTCTCACCTAAAAGGTTGTTTTGAAGAAGTGTGGTAGTCGAAAATTTGAAAAAAAAAAAAAAAGATTTGCAGGTGGTCTGGCTGAACCCTGAGATATCACGGGCGGAACCCTTGTGAGGGTTCCCTCTGATCCGCTGGGCCATTTCTGGGTTTCCAGAAAATTGCGCTGGCGGAACCCTCGTTAAGGTTCCGCCTGATCCGCCAGTTCCCAAAAATGAGGCAGTTCGATATTTTAAGTGCCGAGACGATTTTTAAATTTTTCCACAACTCCTAAAAACACAAATATAACTCATATCTGATTAGGAACTGTAAAAATTAGACTTAAAAACACGCTTACCATTGGAAACTCATGTGTATAGCAAATGCTATATCGAAAGATAAGGATAGAACATAATGAATATGACTTTATCATCTACCAAAGATGATGTATCTTGCCATAATGCATGCTTGAATGGAATTGAAAGGAAGTGATAACAATAAGCACCTATGAACAAGAGTTCACATGAAAAGAGTACTAAAAATACTAAACACCTATATGAGGATGAGAATGACATCATAAGATGCGAGAGTGTTGATTAGACCAACATGTTGAGAATGAGAGTTTGATTAAAATATCGTTTACACTTACAATGACGTGCATGATATGTGTCAAGGAAGGAAAAGGATGAGATCCTATGATGGTGTTCTAGACAATGAAGTTGTGAAGTTCTAGTTTTGAGTATAATCCTAGACTCCATTGGTTGTTGGTTGTGGAGATAAAGAACTTAGTCGAACATATGATGTGTTTTTCACTTGATGAGGTATTGGGGGTGAAATAGGCTTGAACTATTAAAAAGAGAAAAAGTCAAAGGCTTGAAGCACTTGTGGTTTTGTGAACCGACTTTAACTAAATGAAGTGTACCTATGTGTTGGTATTTTAGGGTGTAAGAAACATGAGTAGATGTTCTTTGAATACAGTTTGACAAAATACAAATATGTGAATGAATTTCTCTCCTCCTTAATAGGTGGACATCCAACATATTATGTAATGCATCGTATAAAGAATTATGATGAAGTGTTTAGGAGGTTGTAGGTTAATGTAAGCGATTAGCTTAGTGAAAGCGATGAGCTTTGTGAAATTGAATGATTTTGAAGTTTTTAGGGATGTTGATTAGCATACAAAGAACTTTATCCTTGAAGTCATGTAGCTCTTCTCTATCAATGCAAGATGATCGCATGAAGAGGCATGTGGTTTTCTCAAAGGAGGTGGAAAGGATTAGAATATTGGTATGGAGGTGACGATGAGTGATCTTGAGGATTGAGGTTAGGAGACTCTTTGTGAATGTGGGTAATCATTAATGGATGATTGGGAATCTTGGAATTTTGAGGTGTTTTGTTGGTTGACGACTGAAGGTGAATGTGTGAAATGAGGTGATGATGACTTGACAACACTTGAAGCTTGGATATCTTTTTTGTGTTCTTCACTTGCTAGAAAGACGAAAAGACGCATTTCATAATGAAATTCACTTTTCGACTACATAGACAACTATGACAATGAGTGTATGGATATAACAGTTGCCCTTTGTTTCAAAGAGCGACACAAGGGTGAATATAAGTTTATGTATCATGAAAGATGGTTTAACCTTAATGGGTTAGGTTGTAGTGGGGATGACACACTTGTTTGGTTACATGGTGGAATCTTCTTGTGAAGATGACTAGGTGTATGATATTGACTCTTGGTTTCTTTGAGGGGATGGAAATGGTGGACGACTCGATATTGGTAGAACAAAGGATAACTCGGTTTTTCAGGTCACATTGGTGGTTTAAGGTTTGAGTGATGAAAGGTTATGAGAGTGATTTGATCATCAAAGACCAAGAGATATGTTAGTGTGCGAAAATTGAATATGTTAAGAATGTTCTTAAGAAAGCTCTTTGGAACAAGAATCTAAATGAAATTACCAACTTCAATAGATCTTGTGTATGCTCTAGAGATGTGTAGGATTAACCGTGGATGTGCACAAGGTTTGAACTAGATTATGAGTAAGGTTTGGTTATGATGAACGCTTAAAAGAAAATAGACACATATGGTGTCTTTCAATAAGTAAGATTATCACGTGGAATAAAGTCACCATGCTTATGAAAACAAGAATGACGAGATGATGAGGAGGCTCTAGATCCTAGAACTTGCAGATGTTGATTTAAGATCATTAACCCAATGGGGTATAATGAAATCTCATGTAATACAACCGTTCATGTTCAATGAGAGAATGACGCATAGGATATACACTATCCTTTTAATGATGAAAACTTGACGCATGATTTCTTAGGCATAATGTCTTTCAATACATCATGTTTTACTAAATGAATATATGAAGCCAAAGTGTGTGAATCGGATAGTCCTATCCTAAATATACTTGGTCTCAAGATTATAATCACTAGATGATGACTAGAGGAATTCACTCGAGTTTCTTATGTATACTCCTCAAGAGTCATTGTTCCTTAGGGTGTATGAGGTTGGCTTTGAGATTGCTTTTTAACATATGTTGTTAAAATGTTGATTTGAAGTTTAATGAAACATGTGCAGAAGTTAAAAGTATTACCAATACTTTGATAACTTGTGAAGGCGGAACTACTTAAACTTAGTGTAAATAAATGTGCGCTTCATGCTCATTTGATGGTGAAGGTTCTAATCCTATAGGTGATAAAGTATGGTTGAGTTTGTTAAACGAGTGTTTAGACAAAGGGCTTTTTGAGCAATGCACTCAATGGATTCAACTGAAGGTAAGGATGGTGGATTGGTTTATCTAGGTGGTAGCTCTTCTAGTGTGTCCAAAGAAGGATGAGGTGATGTGGAGGTTTGTTGTGCTAAGGAAGTACTTAAGTTTCATAGATGTAGAAAGTGAAGAAGGATGAATCCTAATTTGTTCTGATCTATTGGTTGGTACAATTGGCGGGTGAGGTGCTTGAAGTTTTGCTCATGTTTGTGAAGCTTATGGGCTGAGATATATCACAAGGTGAATGTGATGAGATGATGGTGAAAGAACAAGTGAACTTAAGTGCTAAATGTTTAATGATGAAAACCTATTGAAATTTGTTTTTGTTCCTATTGATTGGGAGAGTACTATGATGAGTGTTCAAGTTTTGATGAGTGTTTTATCAAACATTGTTAAAATCCTTGGGTGTTGATTTTCGGATATGACATTTAATGACTACGGTAGTAAGTGAAGTTTACTTGAATATTTCGAACGAAATACTTAAGTTGTCAATCCTACTTAGTTGAGATTGGACAGCATAAAAGGATAGCAAGACTTGATAATACATCTATAACTTAAGAGTAAGTTATGACTCGATGTAAATCCTTATCGTCTTGAAGGATGACACATTATTTTTATGTTAACCAAGTGAGGTAACATATGTAGATACAAGACAATATCTATAGTCATAAGTTGGACTTGTGATTTCGATATTGTATGTAATCTTTGCAAATAACGAGTCCGGATTGGTTAGGAAGTTGTCAATTTACAAATCAAGCTAATGAATAAGTAAAGGACAAAAGAATGCAGTGAGTGTGTATAGTGATCACAAATACTCAATGGTTCGAGTATTGCAAGGAACAAGTTTCCGGATTCCTTCCTCTATGGAGAAAGGTATCTTGGATTATTCTTGTGGAGTTTGAAAGTATTATTATAGATGATTATCTTATAGGTGCAGGTGAGATGTCCTAATCCTAATATGAGTGAACTTTAGTGAGAAGAATCCTAGTGATGAAAGTGAGTGATCTTGAGTGAGGGATTTAAATGAAAATTTAAAAAGGAAGATGCAGGACTGGCGGAACCCTCAGAATACACAGGCGGAACCCAGTTTTTGGTTCCGCCTGGTCCGTTGGGCCAAATTCTAGAGTACCTAGAAATTACACTGGCGGAACCCAAAATTTGGATCCACCAGTTATGCCAGGTCTGAAAAAAGTGGCAGTCCACTATTTTGACTATTGAGACGATTTTCAAATTTTTGGAAAACTCCTAAAAACAAAACTTTATATCATATCTGATTAGGAAATGCAAAGATTGGATATAGAAATACACTAACCGTTAGACTTTGACCGGGGGCTAGCGAATTTCACTATACTTAGTGAAATATCCATAAACTTGAAAATTTGACAACATCCCAAATGTTGTCTACCTGCATATCCGTTAGTACAAGACAATGTACAAAGATAACAAAAGATCCTAGAAGTACATATATCCATGAAACACATTGTTTAACTACCAAATAGTTCAAATTTCAAGTAGTGCCAAACACTCCTAAACAATGGACATTGATTGACTCCCGAAACTCGTTCAAGTATCCTAATAATACTTAGAACATATGCACCTAATTAGATGTGATAGATTAAAACCAAAAACACATATTCTAACACATGTTAGCATATAGATTAAGCCGAGGATTATGAGCTTACCATAAATAAAAATTAAGCCAAACATGAAGTGTTATCATCCAAACATGATACGGTTAGTTTGCATGATCAATCTAAGATGAGTTTCTATCTTATAGCACAACACATTCATTAAACATCATTGTAGAAGCATGTATATCAAACACCATTTTACAAGAATACTACATGTTTAAAAATGTAGTGACTCATTTAGACGCGTGACCATATTCCAAGATATTTAATTAGTATTACATAATTCTCATTCCTAAGTGAATTATGCAAAATAATCACATAACATATGCAAGGAAGAATATCTAAATCAATAAGCAATACAGACACAAATTTTTAACTTAGTACACACAATCTAACAAATATCCTATTGTGTATAAATATGAATTAAACAAACAAGCAAATGAATATCATGACAAGATTGACACTCATGAATCACAAATAAACAAATGCAATCACAACTTTCAATAAGCAAATACCACATATGCATACAACTAAAACAAGTAGTCATATAGCATAACATAAAAAGATATATACTTTCACTTTGCATTTAAATATGACGATGTATGCCAAGCTTGATTAGTTTCCTTTGTATATATGAATATCACAAAATTCTTTAGTTTCAAAGAAAATAATGTCAATGTTCAAAGGATACTAACTTATATTGCCTAACTCAAAAGTTTGAGTTTTTACGTCAAAACGAAACTTGATATTTTGAACTCATTGAAGTATTTGGTTTAATCTTTTGACCTCAGTTTAGATTTAGGCCATAACATCATTTTTAAAAGAAAGTAGACACAATCACCTTCAAACTGATAGGTGGCGCGACTCCTACGGACTTACGGTTAATTAGTTATGAATTATTTAAGTTGGACAAAAACTGTGTACTGAACTAACGGATTTCAAGGAACCTTTTTGAGGGTTCCGCCCATTGAGGATGAGGGTTCCACGAGGTCTGATGACAGATTCACTAAAACTCATATTTTGACATAAAGAAAACGTGTAGGACTTACTAGATTTGATAGTAAACATATGAAACATATATTTAACAACATTTCTACTTATGTGACTTATCTAAACATTTACGAACATGATTTTTCAACTAAATTTGTAGTTATCCAAAACGCTCATTTTAAAATCGTAGTTTTCGTAAATTAGCTTTAAGCATATAATTTGACCCTTACAAATTTTAAGAAATGTTTTCTTTTATTTTTCAAGGATACCTTCAAGCTTGTATACAAAGTAATATTTAACCGCAAAATTTCTAAGTATACTTAACGAAATGTTTTTCATATTATATTCTGCTTCAATGGTAATTTGATACATGGATCGTGCTCCATTTTAAAAACCATTCGTTTTGAAAATAAGAGCTACGAAGCTCTGATGCCAATTGTGAAAATGTAGAGGGGGGGGGGGTGAATACGTTACCGTTTAAAAACTTTATTACTTGTTGTATCAAATATCAATTATTAGCTTGTTCTAATATGAAATATGTTAACTGTAATTTATGACTAGCATAAACTAAAGACAAGTTATCATACAAGCATAAACAACAAGTCACAACACAAACAATCACATAATGCAAACAATATAGAAAAAGCAATAAGTAAAAGGAAAGTGCAAACTGAACACGAGGATTTATAGTGGTTCGGTCACGGATATCCTCTCCGCCCTACTCCACTCCTCGAGTACCCAACTCGAGAGTTACTTCACTAGATCAACAACCTCCCTTCTCGGCGGAGAAAACCTTACACGTCGCTTACAAGATTACCGACACTAAGCTAGATGTCGAGTTCTTTTACAAGGGTACAACCACTCCCATCGATGCCTATACAATATTTCCGACACTAAGCTAGATGTCGAGTTCTTTACCAAGGGTACAACCACTCCCATTATGTTTTGTGGCCCAAAATAAAAACCTTGTGTTTTATGGCACAAACATATAAACCATCTAATCTATATTGTGACGATACAATGATGATCCAAGACATAAAAGTCTAATGGATATGAATGACTAATCTACACGAACTTCTTGAATAAGAAGTCTTCAATCATTGAGGATGTCAAGTAACCTTGAATCTTCATATGTTGGAATGCTTGAATGAATGGTGACTTCAAGATCTTGTAACCTTCTTGGTAGATTATGAAGTATGATATGCTTACAACAAAAATGAATGTTAGAAGCATTATGATCATTATAGAAAGGGTGATCTACATGGTTTCCTACTTATCTATGTGTGTGTGATTTTTTTTCATCTTTTCATCAACATCCTAAGTAAAACATAAACTTCTATTTATAGGTAAAACAAGTAAAGAAGTTTTCTAAAACCATGTTCTATAAACCATGTTCCAAAACCATGGGTTACTATTAGAGTCAACATTGACAAGACATATGCATATACTTGAAACTAAATGTTGACAAGACAAGACATATATGTTTCCTAGTCAACTTACAAGGATTATGACACATCTTACAAGCTCTTTGACCAAGTCATTTTCCAAAGATGTTTCCAAGTCAACTACAATCTATGACACATCTTAAATGATCTTTGACAAAGATAATTTCCAAATATAGTTTTCCATTTTATGAAAAATGCATTTAGACAAATGTATATATTAACTTAAAAAGGTAAATTACTTGTATAAAAAAAATATATTAGCTAGCTATATAATATTTAGTAAGTTATTAAAAATGTTTTATGTACTTATGTTGATACAAGACACATTTTTATATATTGTAAATTTACTAATATTATCTAGACACCTAATGTGACACTTATTATATTTAACACCTAAAATGTACTTTGACACCTAAAGTATTTTAGTCATTCTAAAGGGTTTGATCATAATGCCACATAACAAACATTTAAGAACATGTGTTGTAGCATACGATGACTCGAGACGTTGAGACAAAATATGATTACGAGTAACTTGTACATTTTACGTTATGTATCAAGTTATACGTTTGTCATCAAAACAAACGAGACTGTAAAGATTAAAAATCGTAATATTTGCGCTAAAAATTGTTTGTCTTTTCTTTACATTAACATGCTAGCTTAAGTTTATTTGTGTTTGCTTAGATCTAATGAAACCTAGTTTATGATTGTTGGTTTGTTGTTTATTGTTTGGTTGATTGACTCGCGTTAGGCTTGAGAAAACTGGCTAAATCTCCTGTACGGTAACTATCTTGAACGTCTTAAGAAATGTAATCGGATTTGTACTACGGTTTTATTGATTGTATTTAATGCATGAGCGACTATTAAGGAGGCTATGATAGGATACTAAATGTGTCGTCATAAGAAGAGATAGAAACTCATAGGGTTGGGGAAGGACGTACACGCCCCCACGAATGGTATTAAGGAATACAATCCTTCAACTAAACAATTGTGGCATTCAACAAACCAATAAAAGATAACTAGGGAGTAGTGAAGTCAAAGTAAAGACATTTGTTTTACATAAGGAGTTCACCATATTTGCTTTTCTTGTTATTTATTTTATTTTGTTTAATTAGTAGTTTTTGGGTTAGTTGATTAGCAACTAATTTCGCCCACTCTTCCAATACCCGAGATTTTACTTGCTTTCAATAAATATGAAACTACAAAAAAATCATCACTCACCTTTAGACGTAGTTGACATACACTTCAATTCTAACGACACTATTCCCTTAGAGAACGATCAATCTCCTGGTACCTACCACTCACTATACTACATCGGTCAGGTACACTGCCTGGAGTATTGCAAGCTTCTCAAGATCCCTTGAGAGGTAAAACCTTTTGTGTTGTTGCAAAACTCGCATCATATATCTTTGAACTCAAAAGGGATTAATCCCTCCGGCCTAAAATTGTTGTTCCCTTTTGACTTTTTCGGTCTTTGTTTCTCAACTTTAACTATAAAATATTTTTTTCTGTGTTACACAATTTTTGATAAAAATTATACCAATGAAAACACATTTAGAATTCAACCCGTTCGTATATTTTGTATCAAGTATTATGTAATATAAACAAAAATACTTAAGGTGAAAGTTGAAAAGTAAAGACCAAAAAAGTAAAAAAGGGACAATAATTTTGGAACGAAGGGAGTATTAGTATGTTTTATTTTTCTTATATGTTTAGGTGATTATTAATTATATTAACAAATAACATCACAATTTAAGTAATACTTCTTCCGTTCTAAAATTATTGTCTACTAATTTCAACCAATCAAAAGAGAGTTTAGTGGAAGGATAATATTTGATTGGGTGAAGAGTGTATTGATCCCACTTTTCTTAAGATATGTGTTTTTTTGTTCCGGAATTATAATTTTGGGGCAGATGAAATATAATTCATGTAAGTGTAATAAAAAAAAGGTATCCCCATGGGTATTTAAAACGGGTGTGACTGGTTTGCAGATCTAGTTTACCCGCGATGAGTATACATTACTTACCACATGCTCGTCAGCGCTGGTGGGTTCATCTTTTCACTTACGAACCACTTGCGGGTAAAAATTAAAGAGGTTACCCACCTATATATCACGGGCGTTACCCACGAGTTATGGGTTTTTTCTCACCCTAGTCATCCTCACCTACGTTGGAATTCAATCTTTTCCCTAAACTAATTACCAATCATACACCAAGGAACAAACTACCAAATTCAATGTATTTTGTTACTAAAATTATTAAATACTAAGAATTAAATTTCACTTGTTACAGAAGAGTTTGTCTAACGGGTACACTTTGAAGATTGGTTTATATGAATAAAAACGGAAAACATGAGTATATTAAATTAGAAATCACGTCTAATTAAAACAATTTTTAAGTTCAATTAATGTTCATTAAATGCATTTTTCAGCTTAAAAAAAGTTTAAGTTCATTCAAAAAATTAAACTAAGTGAGTCACTTTATTTTGCATACTCTTATTTTGGTGCTTACCAATTGATAAATCCTCACCATCTATTTAGTTTGATCTAATTGTGAGGATCAAGCTAAGATTAAATATGAAAACCTAAGTTCATTTTTTTTTATTATTTTTATTTTTATTTTTGTTTATTTATTTTTTTAGTTCACATATTTTATTTTATTTTATTTTCCGCTTTCATATGTTTTCGTCTGTTTTCATACGTTTACGTCCGTTTTCATACGTCTTCGTCTGTTTTATACGTTTTCACCCGTTTTCTTACGTTTTCGCTTGTTTTCGTCCGTTTTCGTCCATTTTCTTACATTTTCACCCGTTTTCGTTTGTTTTCATACATTTTCGTCCGTTTTCATACGTTTTCGTTCATTTTCTTTTGTTTTAATACGTTTTCATTCGTTTTCTTTCGTATTCGTCCATTTTTCTACGTTTTCATACGTTTTCAGACGTGGTTTTATGCTTTCATATGTTTTTGTCCGTTTTCATACATATTTGTCCGTTTTCTTGCGTTTTCGTCTGTTTTCATACTTTTTAGTCTGTTTTCTTACTTTTTCGTTAAGGGTAGACATTGAACTTTTCATACGTTTTTGTCCATTTTCTTTCATTTTCGTCAATTTTTATACGTTTTTGTCCTTTTTCATACGTGTTCTTACGCTTTCATACGTTTACGTCCGTTTTCATACATATTTGTCCGTTTTCATTCGTTTCGACTGTTTTTAAGTGTTTTTTAGGTCGTTTTCAGACATTTTCGTACATTTTTGAATATCACAAGTGATATTATATGATATTCATAATATCACAAGTAATATTCTGAATATTACAAATAATATTCTGTGATATTCAGAATATCACAAGTAAAATTCTGAATATTACAAGTGAAATTCCGAATATCACAAGTGATGTTCTCAGTACCACAAATGATATTCTGGATATCATAAGTGATATTCTGGATATCATAAGTGATATTCTGTGATATTTGAAATATCACAAGTGATATTCTGGGATATTCAGAATATCACAAGTGATATTCTGAATGGCACAAGTGATTTTCTAAATAGCACAAGTGATTTTCAACTAATGTTTTGTAACATGAAAATCACAAGTGATATTCAGAATATCACAAGTGATAGATATTTAGAAAATCACAAGTGATATTTAGAATATCACAAGTGATATTCGGAAAATCACAAGTGATATTCTGAATATCAATTGTGATATTAAAAAATGTATGAAAACGTAACAAAACGGATGAATATGTACGAAAATGGACGAAAACATAAGAAAATCACAAGTAATATTCAGAAATTCAGAAGTGATATTCTGAATATCATAAGTGATATTTTGAATAACACTTGTAATATTCAGAAATGTAAGAAAACGGACGAAAATGTAAGAAAACAGACGAATACGTATAAAAACGGGCAAAAACGTATGAAAGCGTAAAAACACGTCTAAAAATGGACAAAAACATCAAAAAAATGGACGAAAACAAAAGAAAACTGATGAAAACGAATGAGAACGAATGAAAACGTAAGAAATCGGATGAAAACGTATGAAAATTGACGAAAATGGGCGAAAATGTAAGAAAACAGATGAAAACGTAAGAAAATGGGCGAAAAAAGATGAAAATGTATGAAAGCGTAAAAACACGTATAAAATGGACGAAAACGTATGAAAAATGGACGAAAACGAAAGAAAATGGATGAAAACGTATTAAAACGAATGAAAACGAAAAAAAACGTATGAAAACGGACGTAGACGGGCAAAAACGGACGAAAACGTATGAAAACGAACAAAAACGTATAAAAACGGACGAAAAGGTATGGAAACAGACAAAAACGTAAAAAATGGACGAAAACCTAAAAAATAGACGAAAACGTATGAAAACGGACAAAAAGCGTCTAAAAACAGATGAAAACGGACAAAAACGTATGAAAACGTATAAAACTGAACGAAAACGTTTCAAAACGGATGAGAACGTATTAAAACGGACGAAAACAGACGAAAACGTTTGAAAAGAGATGAAAACGTAAAAAAGCGGATGAAAACACACAAAAACGTATGAAAACGAACGAAAACAGACAAAAACGTAAGAAACTGAAAAAAAAATCGTGAATTACAAAAATAAAGTTAAAGAAAATAAAAGTGAATTAGAAAAAAGACCAAAAAAAAAAAAAAAAAAAAGAAAAAGAAAAAAGAGAAAAAAGAATGTTAATTACTCCCTCCGTCTCAAATTAATTGTTATGAGAGAGAAATTACAAAGTTTAATAAAAATAGGACCATTATAAATCTGAACCACTCAATGAGAATATTTGCTTAATATATTATCTAGTTTTTACTTAAAAAGGAAAGTGGACAATTATTTTGAGACATACAAAAAGGAAATGTGGACAATAATTTTGAGACGGATGGAGTAGAAAAAAAGAAAAAGAAAAAAGAAAAAACTTAGGTTTCATCTTTAATCTTAGGTTAATTCCCACCATGAGATCAAACTAGTGGATGATTGGATTTGTTAAATAAGAGTAATCATTTGAACCTTTCTCTAAACTAATAATATAACTTGTCTTTTTGGCATTGCCCATCTCGATTAAATTCGAACTCCCTTTCTGGTAGTGCTATTTCCTTATCTTTGATGTCGAATTCCCTTTTCTTTATTTACAAATAGGATTCATGGTCCTCCCCTTTCTTTTTTTCCTATAAATCCACCTTAGACTTTTTCCATCTTTCCATCAACATATCGATGAGTGGTTTACCAGCAACTGAAGATGCTAATGGAGCAACCGATGATGCCGTTTGTAGAAGCGTAGAGGGGTGAATACGGTCTTTTTGACTTTTTCAAAGTTTAAGAACTTCAAGTCTCAAAGAGCCCAAATGAAGTTTGATTTTATTAACCACACCATGGAATTTCAAGGAAGGAAAGTTGTCCTTAGGGGGTCAACTGAAGGGCAGATTAAAACTATTGGGTAAGAACGGATGTCCAAGGTCTTGCGACAAAAAACAGGGGAATTTTTCTATAATTTTGTTATATGTAGCTCATGGAGAAGAAGAAAAGCCTTACTTTCATATTCAGATTCCTACTCATAAATCTTCTTCAACTCCTGACATACAATACCTACTGAATGAGTATCAAGGCTTCCACCTTTTAGAAAGGGTTTTAATCACAAGATTTTACTTAAAGAAGGATCTAATCCTATCAACTTAAGACCTTATAGATACCCTCTACTTCAAAAAGATGTGATTGAGAAACTTACACACGAGTTGTTGGAACAGGGGGTCATTCAAACTAGCAATAATACTTTTGTTTCTCGTGTGGTGTTGGTTTAAAGAAAGATGGGGGATGGCGGATGTAAATTACTGGTCGCTAAACAAGTTCACAATTCCAGATAGATTTCCGATTCAAATGGTGGAAGAGTTACTGGATGAACTTCATGGTACTAGATACTTCTCTAAAATCGACCTAAAATATGGATACTACTATATCAAATAAAGATGGAACCTAATGACATGCATAGAACAACCTTCAGGACTCATTGTGGCCATTATGAATTTCTGGTGATGCCTTTTGGGCTCACCAATACACCATCTACCTTTCAAGACCTCATGAACAACATTTTCAATGATATAATGGTGGACAGACAAGATTGGTCTTCACATCTACAAAACTTGTACATTGTTTTCAACATATTAAAAGAGAATTCACTGTTAGTAAAATTGAGGAAATATGACTTTGGGGTACTTTAAATAGAATATATGGGTCACTTATTTCATATGAAGGTGTAGCCACTGATCCGAGGAAGATAAACAGTAACTGAATGGCCAGCTCCAACCACTCTAAAACAACTAAGGGGGTTCCTAGGATTAACAGGCTATTATAAGAGGTTTGTGAAGAACTATGGGAATTTGGCTAAACCTTTAACACAATTGCTCAAGAAGGACTCTTTTAAATGGAATGGTGAAGTTGAAGATGCCTTCCAAGAACTTAAAAAAGTAATAAGTAGTCCTCCGGTATTAGATCTACTTGATTTCAATGCCACATTCACTATAGATACTGATGCTTCAGGGCAAGGGATTAGAGGAGTCTTAATGCAATCAGGTCACCCCATAGCATACATCAGTAAGGCAGTCTCTCTTAAAAACTTATTACTTTAGACCTATGAAAGAGAGCTCTTAGCCATTATACATGCAACACAGAAATGGAGTCAGTATTTACTAGATAGATATTTCATAGTAAAAACCTGATCAAGAAAGTCTCAAACATCTACTGGAAAACAAACTATCTACTCCCTTCCAATAAAAGTGGCTTTCTAAACTACTAGGGTTTGACTACGAAATCATGTATAAAAAGGGTTCCTAAAACAAAGTGGTTGACGCTCTATCTAGAATCACTGGTGGAGAATTACTACAACTTACTTTAGAAGTCGTTCTCTCTGATTTGTGGCCTTTGATGAGTCTCGTATTATACATATTTTTACCCCCGATATTATGTGAAATATATGATAAGTAACCATGTTATTAGGACTTTTGGTACTTAATATGAAAATACATGTGCAGGACAATAGTTTGGAGGAAAGTACGAAAAACGCACGAAAAGGATGACTTTATGGACATATAAGGAAAAAGACATAGTTTGGACTAAAGCATGCCGCTTATAAGGAGAAAGAGTGCCGCTTACGGGTGTCCTTGGTCAACTATATATATACACGAGTCAAACATAAAGAGCGCCGATTATATATTATAAAAGCGCTGGTTACACGAAACAAAGCTCGCCGGTTTTACACCAAATGCTCGGCGTACTTCACATGACAGTTATATCTTCTACATTAATAAGCTACTTCAATGATGAGACTGATCATTTGCTTGTATTAACTGATTAGGGCCGTGTTAGAGTTCCATTTACACTATAAATAGAGGCACAAGTCGTGACTCTAACATACACCTCAACAGAAAAACACACTTGATCATTAGAAGAAGTTTAGTAGTGGTTTGCACCAAAACCACTAGCTAAAGCCGGAGAAACACTTGGAGAACGCAGTTGGAACGTGAACACATTTGAAAACTTGGTATAATGACAACATCACTTGTTTACTTAGTTTACTTTTACATGAATATGGAGTAGTACTTTTATGTTTGTTAGAGGCATCTTTGCCATGATTTGAACCGTATATGTATTATGACTATTGAATCTATCTTTTATGTATTTGATATATTATGGTTTAGACTCCTATCATATGTCTTGATTGGTCATTATAGTTGTTTACAGGTCGAAAGATGCCATTATATTGATTATATTATGAATCGTCTGTCTATAACAAGTCATTGTTATACTTGTGAGAATTGGATAGTAAAGCATATGATAATCTCAACCATAACATGTTTAGGGCCTAGCCTCACATCTAGCGACTTGGTTAGGAGAAATGCATGGACCATACTTTATGCACTTTATGTATCTAGGATCATAGGCCGAAATGAGATTCTTTTACATCAAGGAGATATATTAGTTTACATGATTACCAGTCATGTTTTGCTTTTATGCTTTGTCCAAGTATTGTCTATGATACACATGCTCATTCATCTTATGTGCTCTGCCTTTAACAAACATACTTTTAATATCAATCAGGAAAACATTTCAAAAATCTTAAATCTAACAAAAACGGTTTTAGTGATAAGTGACAATCATTGAAATCTAATTTTGTTATACTTAGCAAACTATAAGAACAATTGATGAGGCGAAAAATCAACCACTTTTAGGGGGTCATTTAAGCCCGTAATTGAATTTATTTGATCAAATATTGCCCTAAATCGTTCCTTTGTGATTTTAGGTACTTTGGGAGTGAAATCTGGAAAAGGAAGCAAATCGGACATTTTTGGAGCATAAAAGTGAAAAAAACGCCAAAGTCTTAATTTTCTTTGCTGGGAACAGTAGGTGACGGCGTCAAGAAGGAATTTCTGACGGTGTCAAGAGTAATTTCCATGACGACCCAGTACAGAATTGACGGCGTCACGAAGTAGGGCGTCAAGAGTAAAATGCATGACGGCCTGGAAAATGCTAACACATGACGGCGTCAAAAGTAGATCAAGGCAGTCCGATAAGTATTTTGGCGGCGAGATGACAGCATCAAAAATTTGTTCTTGACGCCGTCAGACCCTATTTCCTATATATAGTATTCTAATTTTCACATTAAAAGGAGAAGTTTTGGAGAAACCCTAAGGCCGAACTTGGTACGAATTTTACAGGTTTTTCAAGGGTTCTCAGCCCTTGATCCCTTTCATGTGTAATTGAGATAAGTATTCTTTTAATTGAATCAATATGTCTATGTGTTGGTTGTCTATATCTTGTTCTTGTCTTAATTCCATCATGCTAGGCTAGATATATCTTGTGTTTGCTTGGATCTAATGAAACCTAGATGTTGATTATGTGTTGATTACTTGTTTATGGTTGTATTGGATGAATGAATTCGATGTTAGGCTTAAGAAAACTGGCAGATCTCCAAATGGTAACATGCTAGAACGTCTTAGGAAACATGAACTGACGTGCACTAGGTTTTATTGGTTGTATTTAATGCATGAGTATTTAATGCACTAGGTTTTATTGATCCCATGTTAGGAGCTTCTTAGCCGGCTCGACATAGGAGTGAAGTAGGCACTCATAGGATTGGGGAATTAAGTGCGCCACCCCATGAATGGTATTAAGGAATACAATCCGTCATCCACGCAACTATAACAAGTAATTAACGTGTAAAAGATATCTAGGGAGTAGTGAAATCTAAGTAAACACATTTTCTCCACTTATTGCTCACAACCTTAGTTAATTTAGTTTATTTTCATTTCTAGTATTTTATTTTGATTGCATCTTTAGTATTGGGTTAGTTGACTAGCAACTAATTCCGCCCAAATCGTTCAAACCCGAGATTTTTACTTGCTTTCTAAAAAATATAAAAATACAAAAATAATCATCCCTCATCTTTAGAACTGGTATTTAGGTTTTCTAATCCTAGCGACACTATTCCTAGCTGAACGATCAATCCCCCTGTACTTGTCACTATACTATACTACAACGATCAGGTACACTGCCTGGTGAGGGTTGTAAGCTTCTTAAGATCCCTTGAGAGGTAAAGCCTAGGTTAGAATCTCTTTTTATTAGGTCTACTTGCTAGATTCCTTTCTAGTAAGATTTTATTTTTATTTTTAGGATTTCTTTAGTCTATCTTATTTCTTTGTGTCTTTGTTCGTTACTCTTCACCACCCGACATCATGGACGATGGGAACATCTTTGAACCCGTCATCCCACCACAACAAAACCCACCACTAGAACCTCTTAGGCCCCGAACCTTAGGAGAGTATTCCCGACCTAGCCACCAAGGCTACCGAAACACCATTGAGCTCACCGGAGCCAATGTGACCCCCTTGCGATCCGACACCATCCAGTTGGTGCAAAGCGGATGTGCATTCCATGGACTTCGTTCCGAAGATCCAAACCAACATCTTAAGGACTTCCTAAAAATCGTAGATTCCATAGACCTAGGTGTTGAAACTAGAGAGACAACCCGATTACGCCTATTCCAATTCTCTCTACGGGATCAAGCTAGTCAATGGCTTGAGCGTTTACCCGCGGGATCCATCACCACATGGGATGATCTCACCACTCGTTTCCTTGCTTAATTTTTCCCACCGGGGAGAACTACTAAGCTTAGAAATGACATCTTGATGTTCCAACAACGTCAAAATGAATCTCTTTATGAAGCATGGACTCGTTTCAAGGACTTACTCCAAAAAGTCCCTCATCATGGCATAGATCTTTGGCTCCAAGTCCAAATGTTTTATGACCGTATCGATCTCTCCACGAGGCGAGCCATTGACCAATCGGCCGGTGGTAAGCTACGTGATCTAAGTGCGGAACAATCATGGGAACTCATAGAAGATCTTGCTCTCTATGACAACGAAAGTTGGAATGATCCCCGTGATTTGAACAAAACGGTCAAGGCAATATCTTTACCTTCGAACAATTCTAGCACTCCCGACCGTAGGATCATGGAACTTGAGGACCAAGTCAAGTTTCTCATGAAATCCTATGAAGCTCCTAAGCCTTCAAGCCAAGTGAACAAAATCACTTCTTCATGCGAATTATGTAGTGGTCCCCATGACACTCGTGATTGTGTGGAACTCCCCGGAACAACTTTTGTGGACTACGCATCCACGCGTACCGACGAAGCTGGAGATAAGTGGTACACTTTCAAGCCCGAGCCAAACCCTTACGGTGATTCATACAACCCCTCTTGGAAAAATCACCCAAACCTTAGGTGGAAACAAAATCAACCCAATTCTTCCAATCCGCCTAATCATTACCAACTAAACGGTCCACCCTCCAACCGTACTTTCAACAACAATCCTTCTAACCACTATGGTAGTACCAACAATCTTGAAGGATTGATGTCAAAGTTTATGGCATCTCAAGAAGCTCGCATATCTAAGTTTGATGCCGATTTCAAACAAAAGCAAAGCGAGATGACCACTAAAATTGACGCATTGTTGAAAGTTCTCAATGACCGAGAAATGGGAGCACTCCCAAGCGACACGGTCAAGAATCCGAAACTAAACGTTAATTCCGTATCTTCAGTTTCGTCACCCACTTCGTGTCCACAATACTACTCGGTTAAATCAACGAGCACGTGTTTCAAACAAAACCAAATTCTTCAAAAGGACCAATCAAGTAAAACACCCGATATAGAACCGGTCAAAAGTATAGTTGAAACACCTCCTACGCAAGACCTTGACGATGAATTCAAAGAACTTCACCTTGAACGCCCCGTCATTGATGTCTTAGCGCGTGCTCCTTACTATAGTGCCCTCCTAGAAAAATATGAGAAGTTTAAACTAGGTAAAAATGGGACCGCCTTCGTTCAAAACAAGTTGCCTAAAAAGCTTGATGATCCGGGTATATTTGTTTTGCCTTGTATGATAGGAAGATCCGAAGCTTTCGACACACTAGCCGATTTAGGGTCAAGCCTCAACTTGATTCCCTTATCCTTATTCACCGCTCTTAAGCTAGGAAAGTTAGAGGAAACGGAGGTATTGATAGGGCTAGCGGATGGGAGTATTGCCCACCCGGTTGGAATGATTAAGGATGTAGTTGGTCACGTAGGAAAGTTAACTATATTAGCGGATTTTCACGTCCTAGACATGGTTAGTGACACTACATGCCCATTATTGGTAGGAAGAGGATTTTTAGCAACCGCTAGCGCCATGATAGATTGTAAGGAGTCTAAGATAGCGGTAGGTGAAGGCGATACTTGGTTGGTGTACGATGTAAAGAAGCATAGTTATGATTGTGATGATGAACCGACACCGCATTGGGTAGAGATGAATAGGAGACCATCTAGATATGGACCTTGGATAGAAAGGAACTTCATAGGACCTCAATGCCCATTTTATCTAGAGAAAGATTTTGTTGAAAAGACACATTCGGTAGAACAACTCATAGCTAGAGATGAAGAGCTAGATCCCTTTGAGGACCCCTTAGTCTTTAGGAAGATGATTGAGTTCTTGAGTGTAATGCCTATTAATATAGAGATAAATAAGTGGAAAAGAGAGGGAGACAAGTGTAAATGGAGGTGGGACAAGCTACCTAAAGAAGGTGACGGATCATGGCATATGAGGATGACTTTGTATGATCCGGATGGAGAAAAGTTTGAAAGGTCATACCATACTAAGGAAACCGATAGGAAGTTGAAACCTAAGTTTGATCCCAAGGATGTCCTCAATGAGGAACTCACCCGTATCACGTAGTAACCCATGACCTTGAGTCTAGCTACAAGACTCGTAAATAAAGAAAAGCGCTTCTTGGGAGGCAACCCATGTTTTGTGTGATTTTTATTTTGTTTGTTTGTTATTTGCTTCCGTATGCATGCTTTATTTTTATTGTTGGTAGATCGTGTTTCTCAATTAAATAGTGGAAATACTTTACTTTGTTGTTTTGGCCTAGTCTTAACTCCACCTAAAAGTATTTTTGCAAAAGATAAGTGTAAGGGGAAACCCCAAATATGTTTTTAAGAAACAAACCGATCATGATTCTCCACAATATTAAATGAACATGTGTATTCGTATTTGTTAGAGTCAAATGCTTGTATTGAGTCATAATGAAGTTTTGCAGGATTTTCCAGGAAGTAGGACCAAGTTTTTCCAGAAATTTTCCGGAAACTTAACATAAGAATTTCTGCAGGTCACTTCTGACGGCGTCACGAGTTAACTCTTGACGGCGTCACGTGTAAAAATCTGGAAATTTTACCAGTTTTGTTTTTCTAACGGAGTCTTATGGTTTTTGTGAATTATTAAGTTTTATAATCTCCAGGAAATCTGCAAACTTCATTCCACAAGCATTATATCTTATCTCGTTTTCTAGGATTTATTAACTTATATAGGTTGCCGCCGATTTTATGCGAGGTTGTCTTGTCTATTTTCTCAGGATTCACAGGTTATGTATGACAAGAAGATGATTTATATTCTGGAAGGGAAGCTTTGATTGTTCATTTTCTTGGAGGAAGATTTAACCTGGTCATCTTATTATCCATACCGAGCGAATCAGGGGAGTATTTGATTTCATTCTTTTTACTTTTTCACTTTTACATTCTTTACTTGAACATTGGGGACAATGTACATCTTAAGTGTAAGGGGAGGGTAAAAAGATGATACCTTACATATGCACTTTCGCTTGAGTTTGTTTTGTTTAATGGTAGATGTGTAATAAAACTATGAGAAATACTTGTTAGTGCAATTTTAGCGCCAAATTTAAAATTTTTTACAACATTTAGGAGTGAAACTTTAGCCATAGAAAGCGTCTCATGGATAGGAGATTGTATGACTAGCTTATAACCGTATATTCAGAAAAATTTTCCACCCAAATATGTGAGGTTCGCCTTTAGATTTGATAGGAAAAGCATTTACTATTAGTGCTTATGAGTGTACCGGTAGCATTTAGATTCTAGAACTTGCGTTAGTGATGCATCCCGAGACCGCTAGTGAGACTACATTCGTGTAGTAGGATTTACTACATGATAAGAGGCATTAGGATCACCCTTGTGTTAAACCCGTATTATAATTACTTGACCATTTAAGTCATATTACTTGGCTAGTTAAGTCAACTAATTTTTCCCACACCATTAGCGTTGTACTCATTTTTAGTACACGAAACCCCTAGTACACCCCTCCGAGCCTATCTTTTCGTTTCTAACTTTAAGCATCTTACTTAAAGAAAGAATTTGTTACACCCCACTTAAATGTACACCCAAATCGCCTTAGCCTTCCGTGTATGCGCTCATTTTTAGTGCATTATTGTTATTTGTTAAACCCTAAGTTAACTATCTAATTGATTACATGGTTGCTAAGTCGAGTCATATCCTTGTACATATTGTTTTGGGACGATTGGGACTCATGGGTAAAAGTACTTATTTTATGGAGTAATGGGGAAGAACATCATTTATTACCCCCATATGTGCGTTAATCTTAAAAGTGTTCCAAGTGTTTTGATTTTCTTAATTCGAGTCATTAGATTAGTTTATTGTAAAGTATGTAAAGATTCAAGTGTAAGGGGAATGTTCATTCCCTATGATGTATTATTTTGGATGGTAGGGTAAGAGTGTATGCAAAAAAAAAAAAAAAAAAAAAAAAAAAAAAAGTCGAAAAATCAACAAAAAGAAAAGAAAAAAATAGAAAAAGGAAAAAGAGAAAAAACATACGGACTACCATCCCTTTTCATTCTATGTTCATTTTATGTTTTTGTTATTTTTCATTTATTAGCTTAAGTCGAGTCTAGTCTTGGCTTAGCAACGCCACATTGTACATGTAATTAATCAAGATTGTTAGCTCGCCACCAGTAAAAACTTCCTTTATCCAACAAAACCGTGTATTTTATATCCCTACACCTAACATTACAACCCTTTAAAAGACCTCTTTGATAGTTTATCCTAGGTGCTTCCGCCATGTGGTGGAGGTTTGGTCCTTTCCCAAGCCTATGGTAATCTATTTTGCTATGACAGGTAGTGAGAGATATCTTCCGTTTTCATATTGTAATTTATACTTTATTACACCCGAGAGATGTGAGTATCAAAACACTATTTGTGAGGTGCTAGTGTATGACCTCCGTGCTTGTCTATTGGTCTTTAGTGGAACGATTATTTGTTGTAATTACTTTTATATTAGTGTTAAATGACCCCTAACTTGTATTTTGAGTAGAATAAAAGTGCATTTGCTTGAGGACAAGCAAATCTCAGGTGTAAGGGTATATGATGAGGCGAAAAATGAACCACTTTTAGGGGGTCATTTAAGCCCGGAATTGAATTTATTTGATCAAATATTGCCCTAAATCGTTCCTTTTGTGATTTTAGGTACTTTGGGAGTGAAATCTGGAAAAGGAAGCAAATCGGACGTTTTTGGAGCATAAAAGTGAAGAAAACGCCAAAGTCTTAATTTTCTTTGCTGGGAACAGTAGGTGACGGCGTCAAGAAGGAATTTTTGACGGCGTCAAGAGTAATTTCCATGATGACCCAGTACAGAATTGACGGCGTCACGAAGTAGGGCGTCAAGAGTAAAATGCATGACGGCCTGGAAAATGCTAACACATGACGGCGTCAAAAGTAGATCAAGGCAGTCCGATAAGTATTTTGGCGGCGAGATGACGGCGTCACAAATTTGTTCTTGACGCCGTCAGACCCTATTTCCTATATATAGTATTCTAATTTTCACATTAAAAGGAGAAGTTTTGGAGAAACCCTAAGGCCGAACTTGGTACGAATTTTATAGGTTTTTCAAGGGTTCTCAGCCCTTGATCCCTTTCATGTGTAATTGAGATAAGTATTCTTTTAATTCAATCAATATGTCTATGTGTTGGTTGTCTATATCTTATTCTTGTCTTAATTCCATCATGCTAGGCTATATATATCTTGTGTTTGCTTGGATCTAATGAAACCTAGATGTTGATTGTGTGTTGATTACTTGTTTATGGTTGTATTGGATGAATGAATTCGATGTTAGGCTTAAGAAAACTGGCAAATCTCCAAATGGTAACATGCTTGAACGTCTTAGGAAACATGAACTGACGTGCACTAGGTTTTATTGGTTGTATTTAATGCATGAGTAAATTCTAATGATCCCATGTTAGGAGCTTCTTAGCCGGCTCGACATAGGAGTGAAGTAGGCACTCATAGAATTGGGGAATTAAGTGCGCCACCCCATGAATGGTATTAAGGAATACAATCCGTCATCCACGCAACTATAACAAGTAATTAACGTGTAAAAGATATCTGGGGAGTAGTGAAATCTAAGTAAACACATTTTCTTCACTTATTGCTCACAACCTTAGTTAATTTAGTTTATTTTCATTTCTAGTATTTTATTTTGATTGCATCTTTAGTATTGGGTTAGTTGACTAGCAACTAATTCCGCCCAAATCCTTCAAACCCGAGATTTTTACTTGCTTTCTAAAAAATATAAAAATACAAAAATAATCATCCCTCATCTTTAGAACTAGTATTTAGGTTTTCTAATCCTAGCGACACTATTCCTAGCTGAACGATCAATCCCCCAGTACTTGTCACTATACTATACTACAACGATCAGGTACACTGCCTGGTGGGGGTTGTAAGCTTCTCAAGATCCCTTGAGAGGTAAAGCCTGGTGCTATTCCCACGTATCAACAATCACCTCTCTTGGGACGACCTGGTCTTACCTCAAACCTTTACTATAAACGGGGGTTATACTTTACCCATGTGTTTTATGAATTAAGGAAATGGTAAAATTAGTCTTATAAATTTAAAGCTTTCTAAACACATCAAAGTTTTTGGCACCGCTGCCGGGGAGGTTAGATTTGATCATATTGTTAGTTTTATGCATTTTGCAAAAGAAAAAATTACTTAATTCTTGTTAAAGTTTTGAAAAATTTCGTTTCTGAGACACTAAGAGCGCCGCTTTTTCAGATAAAACCGCCGATCAAATGATACAATAAAAGAACATTAGTATATAATGAACATTAAAATAAAAAATACAAAAATATTTTGTTTTTACTCTTTAATTATTTTCTTGCAAATGTTCTACTGGACTGCTTTATTGAATGAAATGATCATTGCAATATATTTTCAATTATTATCTGAGTTTATGAAAGATTATATTTCTTATAAAGAATTGTTAAAACCCAGAAACACGCAGGTTTTATACCTAAACTCGCCGAACTTTTCTGCAAAAATCTTTACAGAATACTTATTTCTTTTCCATGATGAGTAAACAGATGCATATCTTGACATATATCAGTTATATGAGGTTACTGGAGTATGGTGCTTATAACTTATTTGACTAACCTGCTAATGTTTCATTTGATGTTTTTGAACATTTTAGCTATGTTTGCTATGGACCACAACAATAGGCTAGGAAAGAGGTTAAAATTGGAGAATAGCTGTGGATGGCTAGATGAATTAGAAAGTATTGGAGAAAGCAACTTTTTAGAATCAGAAACAGTTGACAGTGGGATGAAAGTTGATCAGAGGGTACACACTTTTGGAAAAATGGACACCCCATATTGTAGTTTGAAGTTTCTTACACCTTCTTTTGTAGAAGAATTATATGCCTCTGATGCTGTTGCAGACCTTGATTACAATAAAAATTTGCTACACAAGGAATTCTTTAAAAGGTTGGGAGTACAATGTGAGAAAAGAGAAGATGGAAGTATGGTTGTTACCAAGAAACTCTTAGTAAGTTTGAATAAAGAGTTATTCCTGGTAGAGTTCTATGTTAATCCTGATGAAAACGAATGGGAACCTAATGTAATACTTGGGATACCTTTCCTAAGATTGGCTAGAAGTATTGTGGACTTTGCTAATGGTTTACTAACCATATGGCCTGATGCAACTATAATTGATAATGATTTACATAATTGATACGTGGGAATTGCGCCCTCGTAACAAGTTTTACCTCTCAAGGGATCTCGAGAAGCTTACAACCCCGACCAGGCAGTGTACCTGATCGTTGTAGTATAGTATAGTGACAAGTACCGGGGGATTGATCATTCAACTCAGGAATAGTGTCGCTAGGATTAGAAAGCCTACTAAACTAGGTCTAGAGGTGAGGGATGATTCTTTTTATATTTTTATATTTTATAGAATGCAATTAAAGTCTCGGGTTTTGAAGGAGTGGGCGGAATTAGTTGCTAGCCAACTAACCCAATTACCTACAGATGCAATCAAAATAAAATAACAAAAATGAAAATGAAACTATTATACTAATGTGGTGGAAACAATAACGAGGAAAGTTGTGCTTACTTAGATTTCATTACTCCCAAGATATCTTTTACAGGTTGATTAGCTAGTTACAATTGCATGGATGATGGGTCATATTCCTTAATACTAGTCGTAGGGCCGTGTACAATATTCCCTAACTCTATAAGATCCTACTTCACTCCTATTTCGAGCCGTTAGAAGCTCCTAACATGGGATCATTAGAATTCTCTTACGCATTAATACAACCCAAAATCGTAGTACACCTCCGATCATGTTTCTTAAGACGTTCAAGGAAGTTACCAATGGAAGTCTGCCAGTTTTCTTAAGCTTAACATTGAATACAATCATCCATAACAATTATAAACAAACAATCAACCCATAATCAACATCTAGGTTTCACTACATCTAAGCAAACATAATAGAAATCTAGCCTAGCATGTTAAAGAGAAGACAAGCGTAAGATATAATCATACAACACATAGACATATTGAAGGATTTGAATGAATACTTATCTTCAATTGAACATGGAAGAATCAAGGGGTTGAAACTCTTGAAAAGCTGTTAAAATTCGTATAGGGTTTATTCCCTCAAAGTTGCACACTAATGAATGAAAATTGGAAAACTATATATAGAGTTTACATCTTGACGGTGTCAAGTATTAACTTGTGACGCCGTCAACTCGCCGCTATGATAAAAATCGTATTGCCTAGATCCATTTGTGACGCCGTCATGTAGGAAATCACTCTGGGCCGTCACTAGTATTTGGACCCTGACGGCCTTGGTGACGCCGTCAGGCCAATATGCTTGAAAACTCTCTAGGCCGTCACGTTATAAGTTCCATATCCACTTCTTTTGTAACTCTTGACGCCGTCACTTGTAGAACCTTGATGCCGTCAGGTACTGTTCCCGCAAGGAATATGAGATTTTGCCGTTTTATTCACTTTTATGCTCCAAAAATGTCCAAAATGCTTCCTTTTCCAAATTCTTCATCAAAAGTACCTAAAATGACAAAAGGAACTATTTAGGGCAATATTTGATCAAATAATATCGAATTCGGGCTTAAATGACCCCTTAAAAGTGGTACACTTTGGGTTAAGTTAGCAATTCAAGGGGTGGACACCTATTACATTTTTCCATAGAGAAATCCTTGAACCTAGGGTGTGCACGGGGCATTTGGTAAAAAAAATCTTCATCCCCATCCGAGAATGTAATTAACCCTTCCATAAGTTTTTCATCAAGGTTGGTTAACCTTTTGAAGGGTTTCCCAAACACAACTTGGGTTAAGTTACCATTGATAAATTATCCTAGATTCTCTATAACCATGAACTCAACCAGATAAACAAAGCTTCCTACAAACACATGCAATGCCATTGCCCTAGCAACAATATTATCTGCTTTGTATTCTAACTCATCTACCATAATTTTATTGTATTCATTACGTGAGATTATGTTCATTGGTAGAGATGAGTTAAGGTAGACATCAAAGCTCCTAAATCCAATTTTACAAGGAAATTGCATATTAAATGAGCTATCATCCTCAATCCTTGTTCTAGGGTCGACATACCTAAGAGGGTCCACTTCATCTTCCATCCTATCCTCATTAAATACATCACCATCATCTAGGTCCTTATCGGAGTCCGAATAGTAAAAAGGATGTGGAAAACTAGAAGGGGGGTTGAATAGTTTTCCCTTCTTTTTGATTTTATAAAAACTTTGTTTCAAAATGTTGATTCAAATTTATTCAATTGTTTGTTTGGAAAACTTCAATTAGAGTTTAGTATGAAAACAACATATAATCAATATGATCAATTATATATGTAAGCTTTGGTCGATCTTTATGTGAATACGTTTTCCTTTTAAAATCTTAAAACGTTTTGTATCAAATTATCTATCAAGTTAAACTTAATATGAGAAGTGTGAATAATAATCTATTTGACCATATCATGCAATTATACACACAATCTCAATATTAACTACTATGTTCAACACAATCAATCATCACAACTATATAAGCAACAACTAAGACATGTAGGCAAGCATAGAAGTAAAACGAGAAATGCAAGAACAAATGATAAGAGATAAAAGAAAGGAAATGCAAACCGGACACGATGATTTATAGTGGTTCGGCTACAAGGACACCTTCCTTGTTCCTACTCCACTCCCCGAGTCACCTACTCGAGAGTTTTCTTCACTACTCAACAAGCTCCCTTTTGGCGGAGAAACCGTACACAACTTTTGCTTACACCATTTAACGACACTAAGCTAAATGTCGAGTTCTAATAGTAGCTAGAACCAATCTCACAACACAACTTCGATCACTACACAACTTCTACACAACTTCACTACTTCACGACTTCATCACAACTTCTTCTAAACTTCTTCACGGCTTCACAACTTCTTCACGTCTTCACGACTTCACAACTTCATCACAACTTCTTCTAAACTCCACTACTTAATCACACACCTACATCTTCACAACTACATGTCTTCTCCACACTACTACTTCCTTCCACTACTTCTTACTCACTCATTAAATCACCCTAAGTAAGATCATCTTGATCTACTTATTACATATACATAACTTACAACTTCACATAAGCACTAACTAGATCCTAATACATCTTTGGCTTTATGATAGGGAGGATTCTTCTCTTGCACTTTGAGTGATGAGAAATTGGATCACTTGAAACAAAGATTAATAATCTTATGATCAAAGTGTTTTAGAAGGATGTTTAGAGAGAGTCGGATCTGAAAATTTTTGTGCAAAAGGTAAGAAAAATTCCAGGTTTGAGGTGGTATTTATAGGGAAAAAATTTCTGACCAAATCTGACAGGGGAGCGTGGCCGGTCCCCTTAATTGTGTGCCGGTCCCCTTAAAATTAAGGGGACCGCCCCTTATAATTAAGGGGGTCGCCCTACTGAAACGGCCAGATTTTCTGTCTTTTAGTGGGGAAAGTTTATTTGGTGAAAAACTAACTAATTTTGGTTAAAAGTTTGAAATCATATATTTAGTATGATTAAAATATTTTTCTTTATTACCAAAGGTGTTTTTCAAAAATATATAATATGTTTATATAATTAAATAAACTTTGTATTAATTAATTAAATACCCCTTTGATCATGAGATGTATTAAACACTTGTTTATCCATATCTTAAGTGATAGTTGAAGCATACTGGAGACGTTGAGATGTCGAAGCTTGTTGACGTAAGAATGCATAGAAGAATTGTGATAACAAGTAACTTAAGCACTTTACGTTATATGTTGTAACTTACATCTTTGTCATCATCAAAACATGAAGAGGATGTTTAGATTAAATATCGTAATATTCATGCCAACAATCTCCCCCTTTTTGATGATGACAAACTATGTAAATTATAACTTATAGTAAAATGTATAAGTTACTTGTTTACACTTCTTCTCCCCCTTTTGTCGAAGCAAAAAGGTGGACTCTAAGACGAGACTTCTACTACGTTTGAACTCTTGAGATAGAATCTAAAAGGCGAGCTTGCATCATCGTAAGTGAAGCCTTGATCCTAGCAACCTCAATGCTCCCCCTTGGTGTATGCTCAAAACTTGTTTTGGCTACCAAAGAATCGAGCGGTGAAGTAATCCTTCAAAACAAAGTTAGTAGACAAGTGCACATATATATAATGATGATAATAGATATATGCATGAAACTAATAGGGGAACAATATATGGACATATTAGGTATATGCACTAAAAGTATGACACATGCAATTATTGTTTTAAAAACAACAACCTAACTTCCCAAAAAAAAAATTACAATGACCAAAGCATAAGACATGATAATGATTGGAACCTAATGCAAAGATTCTACCGACATATTTTGGCAAAAGATACCAAAATATATATTCTGAAAGAGAAAAAAAATGATAATGATGCCTTCTTTCAAAGAAGTAGAAAAATATGGTTTAGATTAATATAACATTTGACAAGGGTGGATGATTTGGAATCAAGGGATTTTTAGGTGTTTTGTTGGTTGACGACCGAAAATGGATATGTGAATGAGGTGGTGATGGCTTGACAACACTTGAAGCATGGATATCTTCTTTGTGTTCTTCACTTGCTAGGAAGTGGAAAAGATGCATTTCATAAAGAAATTCGCTTGACTTTTAGGGGTGTAGATTTAGGAGCGGAAGTGGTTGATTGAGAGTTTGGATGTTGTTCAAGTGATGATGTTTGTTGAGATCTTGTAAGAAGATACTCAATCCAAGTGAGGTGCTCATTCAAGGCAATGGTTTGTTGTTGAAGGAAGATGCAACAAGGGCAATTGTTGACATGCTTCTCAACTTGGTTGATGTTGTGTGGTGATGATGGTGAGCTTGATTGGGTTGGATCCAAATTGCGTTGCGCAAGATGTAATGCTAAAAGAGCACAAAGCTCATGAGCCTCTTTTAGCTCCTCAACGAACTTCAAGTGTTCGGAGGAAGGTGATGATGGTGGAACATGATAGTTGTCTTGGGTGAAGGTTTGAACATGCAACATAGGAATGGCATGTGAGGTTGTAGGATGTGGTGGTGGTACTCTTGGTGGTGGAGACATGGTTGAGCTTGGGTAGTCATGAAAACATGAAATGGGTGGAAGAGGTTCTCCAAGAGTGAGTGGTGTTTTTGTTGAATGAGCAACATGTGAAGTATTGATTGAGAAATTGGGATTGTTGTTTTAGGATTGAGCATGCTCATCATAAGAAGAAGCATGAATGAGGGAATGAGTGGGTGATAGGTTGTGAGATAAGTCGTTATTGTGGGTTTGAGGTTTAGTAGTTGGTTGACTTGGAACAACATCACTTGAGTTATGACAAGAATCAAGTTTCCTCCTCCAAACGGGTTTGACGGAGATCCTTGCGGTTCTTGAAATCTTAGGTTTCTGGTTGTTGGGAGATGACATGTTTGGGTGTGATGGCATTAATGATGGGAAGAGGGTATTGATAGTGTAGGAAGGATGTGGTTTAGGAAGGTAAATTTTGAGGGCATGGAAATGGTGGATGACTCGCGATTGGTAGTATAAAGGATGATTCGGTTTTTCATTTCACATGGGTGGTTTGAGGATGTACTAAAGAAGGGTTATGAGGTTTGAGTGTAAGGTAGAGGGATATATGTGAGTGAGTGTGTTTTCCCTTCCCATTAAATTCGTGCTCATCCGGACATAGAGTTAAGCATGTAAAGGCATACAATCAAATCACATAGGAGCAAATAAACATCTAGAAACAACATATATGCGATATGCCATAAATCTAGGAATGAAAGAATCTAATGAGAAGCAAAGTTCATAAAAGTAAACTAGCGTTAGGTATATATATAGGAAGAGCAATTTAATCAAGTTGGATAATGAGTATGAGACTATTACTAGTGGTGCTCAATTCAGGCTAAACACGACCATTTTTACGGGTTACACACACCCAACTTCTCACATAGAAGCAATTCAACCGTTAGGTTAAATTGAATTTCTAGTCAATTGATTCTCCAGTAGTCATTCTCTTTTTAGAAGAAATTGAGTTCCTAAATTTACCTATCGAAGATTACCAAACATGAAGTTTGCTTGATTCACTAATACTTGGCTTAATGTGATTCAAACATATGTTTTAATGAAGGTAAATCTAGATGATATATTTTATTCACGATCCTAATAGAGACGTGATGAATGTTTAGATAAGAGTAAACAAAAAGTTTTAATCTTTTCTTCATGATTTACCGGTTGTTTGGTTTTGATGACATATTACTTGATTTAATAACTGTGCTAAACTTAAGAGTGCACCTTAGTATCTCTTGTGAAATGAATCTCATTAAGATTATTTATCTTAAATGAGTTTGTGATTCTCAAATGATATCAAAACTAGACATTAATATATTTTTAAACAAATATTATTTTCTATGATTTTTGCCAATGTTATATATCATACTTTAACAAGTATTTGAAAAAAAAAATTATTTGTTTATGGATTGTGACATGTTATTTTTCACTTCTAATAACTTATATTATTTCAAAAAGGAAAGTGTAGTGCATTATCTTGTAACACAACCATTAATGCTACAAAGAAAATGAAATACATAGAATATATATAGTGTGTATTATTCTTAAAAATGTATTTTATCTTGAAGTGACGATTTTAAGTAGTGTGAGCAAAGTTTACATATGTTGTTAGTTTGCTCATGTTTGGTTTTTCGGATATGACACATTTATCAATTGCATTGCAATGTAAATTGCTTGAATATTTCGGACGAAACATCCAAGTCGTCAATCCTACTTCATTGTATATTTTATAAATGTGTTTAAAATGTTATTCTAATATTTGGAACACAATTATTGGACAAGTAGATTCAATATGACATTATCAACACAAGTGTGAGTTATGATCCAATGCACACTCTTTTCATCTACAAAGGATGTAACTATTTCATATCAATCTAGTGTGATTGAATATGTAGATTCAAGACTATATCTTTTGTTGTAATTTGATATAATATTGATGCTAAACAAGTAGCAATCCAATTTCTTGTCCACACTAAAAAACACGTCAATTAGATTTGATGAATATATCAACCATAATTTGAATAATGAATTGATATAATATCAAGATCTTTCTTGACCCTCACGGACACTCATTTGAAATAAATAAACATTTTGATAGTATGTTCCATTAATCCTAAGATTATTTATTAGTGAATGATTGAAAGTTGACTTATTATTTCATGATTGTTATATGCTTTGTTTTTGTGAAAGACTCTTCATTTTTACTTATTATGAACACACTTAGATTTTGAAAATACTTTTTCTTTTATATAACTATTAATGTTTTACAATGATTCAATTTCTCTTATTAAACATCTTATGGTACAACAAGCTAATTTGTAGAAAATATTTAAGTGTGTTGTGAAGAGTGGATTAAATTGTTTGAAATGTTTAGGTGACTAGATTGAACTTATTTACAAGATGTTTGAGTAACATTAAGCTATCTATACCTATATGCAATGCAAGCATATTATAACAATCCTAACGCAAGAAATCTAGCATAAGATCTAGTTAAATATAAATCGGCAAACTAGCTATACACTAATAGGGCACATATGCATAGATATATACATAGCTAAACTTCAAATAGCAACAATCATTTAATATATTCAATTAAGAAAATAAAATCACAAAGAAGTTCACATAACACATAAAACACTTGTCGTCGTTTTGTGTATTATATACACCAACGTTTACTTAGCTCGAATTTATTTGAAAGTAAGATAGTTTCCTCCCATTCTATAATTTAATTAAGATCAATATTTTGAAAACATAAATAATTAATTTTTCAAAAGTATATCAACTAGGAATACCCGACTTGAAGGAAAAGGTAAAACAAAAGTTTTACGTTAAAACGAAACACAAATTTTTGACCACCGTATAGTATTTTGACTTTCTTACTTATTTAAGTTTGTAATGGTTACTTGTAAGTTTTTTTTAAATGAAAGTAGACTCAATTACCTTTAAAACTCCGGGTGGCACGACTTCTACGGATTTACGGTTAATTTTATATGATTTTTCAAAGTTTTCGAAAAACTGTCGAACAGACCGGCGGACCCCTTAAATTTAAGGGGGCCGCCCAGTATTTAAGGGGGGCGCCCAGACAATTAAAGGGGCCGCCCATCTGATACTCAAAAATACAATTTTTGTTAAAAATTATTTTCTGACTATGTGGAAAGGTGTGTAACTTTCTGATTTTAAAAACGAACATATAACACTTGTTTTAAGCATAATCTTATCTCGAGCTAGTATACTTAATGTATATAATATCAAAACTAATACAAGTTAATCAACAAAACACTTTTTATATTAAATCCTCCTTAATGGGTAATTTGATACATGGATCGTACTCAATTTTTAAAACCATTTGTTTTGAAAATTTGAGTGACGTGGCTCTGGTACCAATTGTGGAAAACTAGAAGGGGGGTTCAATAGTTTTCCGTTCTTTTTGATTTTATAAAAACTTTGTTTCAAAATGTTGATTCAAATTTATTCAATTGTTTGTTTGGAAAACTTCAATTAGAGTTTAGTATGAAAACAACATATAATCAATATGATCAATTATATATGTAAGCTTTGGTCGATCTTTATGTGAATACGTTTTCCTTTTAAAATCTTAAAACGTTTTGTATCAAATTATCTATCAAGTTAAACTTAATATGAGAAGTGTGAATAATAATCTATTTGACCATATCATGCAATTATACACACAATCTCAATATTAACTACTATGTTCAACACAATCAATCATCACAACTATATAAGCAACAACTAAGACATGTAGGCAAGCATAGAAGTAAAGCGAGAAACGCAAGAACAAATGATAAGAGATAAGAGAAAGGAAATGCAAACCGGACACGATGATTTATAGTGGTTCGGCTACAAGGACACCTTCCTTGTTCCTACTCCACTCCCCGAGTCACCTACTCGAGAGTTTTCTTCACTACTCAACAAGCTCCCTTTTGGCGGAGAAACCGTACACAACTTTTGCTTACACCATTTAACGACACTAAGCTAAATGTCGAGTTCTAATAGTAGCTAGAACCAATCTCACAACACAACT
Organism: Artemisia argyi; assembly: GCA_030686995.1. Classification (NCBI taxonomy): domain Eukaryota; kingdom Viridiplantae; phylum Streptophyta; class Magnoliopsida; order Asterales; family Asteraceae; genus Artemisia; species Artemisia argyi. The sequence continues at coordinate 135,412,881 of CM060691.1, read as the reverse complement.
TCGATCACTACACAACTTCTACACAACTTCACTACTTCACGACTTCATCACAACTTCTTCTAAACTTCTTCACGGCTTCACAACTTCTTCACGTCTTCACGACTTCACAACTTCATCACAACTTCTTCTAAACTCCACTACTTAATCACACACCCACATCTTCACAACTACATGTCTTCTCCACACTACTACTTCCTTCCACTAGTTCTTACTCACTCATTAAATCACTACTAAGTAAGATCATCTTGATCTACTTATTATATATACATAACTCACAACTTCACATAAGCACTAACTAGATCCTAATACATCTTTGGCTTTATGATAGGGAGGATTCTTCTCTTGCACTTTGAGTGATGAGAAATTGTATCACTTGAAACAAAGATTAATAATCTTATGATCAAAGGGTTTTAGAAGGATGTTTAGAGAGAGTTGGATCTGAAAATTTTTGTGCAAAAGGTAAGAAAAATTCCAGGTTTGAGGTGGTATTTATAGGGAAAAAATTTCTGACCAAATCTGACAGGGGAGCGTGGCCGGTCCCCTTAATTGTATGCCGGTCCCCTTAAAATTAAGAGGACCGCCCCTTATAATTAAGGGGGTCGCCCTACTGAAACGGCCAGATTTTCTGTCTTTTAGTGGGGAAAGTTTATTTGGTGAAAAACTAACTAATTTTGGTTAAAAGTTTGAAATCATATATTTAGTATGATTAAAACATTTTTCTTTATTACCAAAAGTGTTTTTCAAAAATATATAATATGTTTATATAATTAAATAAACTTTGTATTAATTAATTAAATACCCCATTGATCATGAGATGTATTAAACACTTGTTTATCCATACCTTAAGTGATAGTTGAAGCATACTAGAGACGTTGAGATGTCGAAGCCTGTTGAAGTAAGAATGCATAGAAGAATTGTGATCACAAGTAACTTAAGCACTTTACGTTATATGTTGTAACTTACATCTTTGTCATCATCAAAACATGAAAAGGATGTTTAGATTAAATATCGTAATATTCATGCCAACAATCTCCCCCTTTTTGATGATGACAAACTATGTAAATTATAACTTATAGTAAAATGTATAAGTTACTTGTTTACACTTCTTCTCCCCCTTTTGTCGAAGCAAAAAGGTGGACTCTAAGACGAGACTTCTACTACGTTTGAACTCTTGAGATAGAATCTAAAAGGCGAGCTTGCATCATCGTAAGTGAAGCCTTAATCCTAGCAACCTCAATGCTCCCCCTTGGTGTATGCTCCCCCTTGGTGTATGCTCAAAACTTGTTTTGGCTACCAAAGAATCGAGTGGTGAAGTAATCCTTCAAAACAAAGTTAGTAGACAAGTGCACATATATATAATGATGATAATAGATATATGCATGAAACTAATAGGGGAACAATATATGGACATATTAGGTATATGCACTAAAAGTATGACACATGCAATTATTGTTTTAAAAACAACAACCTAACTTCCCAAAAAAAATTACAATGACCAAAGCATAAGACATGATAATGATTGGAACCTAATGCAAAGATTCTACCGACATATTTTGGCAAAAGATACCAAAATATATATTCTAAAAGAGAAAAAAAATGATAATGATGCCTTCTTTCAAAGAAGTAGAAAAATAAAGAAGGATGAGCGTGAATGAAAAGGGAAGGTAATGACAAAAGGTTGACAAATATGGTTTAGATTAATATAACATTTGACAAGGGTGGATGATTTGGAATCAAGGGATTTTTAGGTGTTTTGTTGGTTGACGACCGAAAATGGATATGTGAATGAGTTGTGATGGCTTGACAACACTTGAAGCATGGATATCTTCTTTGTGTTCTTCACTTGCTAGGAAGTGGAAAAGATGCATTTCATAAAGAAATTCGCTTGACTTTTAGGGGTGTAGATTTAGGAGCGGAAGAGGTTGATTGAGAGTTTGGATGTTGTTCAAGTGATGATGTTTGTTGAGATCTTGTAAGAAGATACTCAATCCAAGTGAGGTGCTCATTCAAGGCAATGGTTTGTTGTTGAAGGAAGATGCAACAAGGGCAATTGTTGACATGCTTCTCAACTTGGTTGATGTTGTGTGGTGATGATGGTGAGCTTGATTGGGTTGGATCCAAATTGCGTTGCGCAAGATGTAATGCTAAAAGAGCACTAAGCTCATGAGCCTCTTTTAGCTCCTCAACGAACTTCAAGTGTTCGGAGGAAGGTGATGATGGTGGAACATGATAGTTGTCTTGGGTGAAGGTTTGAACATGCAACATAGGAATGGCATGTGAGGTTGTAGGATGTGGTGGTGGTACTCTTGGTGGTGGAGACATGGTTGAGCTTGGGTAGTCATGAAAACATGAAATGGGTCGAAGAGGTTCTCCAAGAGTGAGTGATGTTTTTGTTGAATGAGCAACATGTGAAGAATTGATTGAGAAATTGGGATTGTTGTTTTACGATTGAGCATGCTCATCATAAGAAGAAGCATGAATGAGGGAATGAGTGGGTGATAGGTTGTGAGATAAGTCGTTATTGTGGGTTTGAGGTTTAGTAGTTGGTTGACTTGGAACAACATCACTTGAGTTATGACAAGAATCAAGTTTCCTCCTCCAAACGGGTTTGACGGAGATCCTTGCGGTTCTTGAAATCGTAGGTTTCTGGTTTTTGGGATATGACATGTTTGGGTGTGATGGCATTAATGATGGGAAGAGGGTATTTATAGTGTAGGAAGGATGTGGTTTAGGAAGGTAAATTTTGAGGGCATGGAAATGGTGGATGACTCGAGATTGGTAGTATAAAGGATGATTCGGTTTTTCAATTCACATGGGTGGTTTGAGGATGTACTAAAGAAGGGTTATGAGGTTTGAGTGTAAGGTAGAGGGATATATGTGAGTGAGTGTGTTTTCCCTTCCCATTAAATTCGTGCTCATCCGGACATAGAGTTAAGCATGTAAAGGCATACAATCAAATCACATAGGAGCAAATAAACATCTAGAAACAACATATATGCGATATGCCATAAATCTAGGAATGAAAGAATGTAATGAGAAGCAAAGTTCATAAAAGTAAACTAGCGTTAGGTATATATATAGGAAGAGCAATTTAATCAAGTTGGAGAATGAGTATGAGACTATTACTAGTGGTGCTCAATTTAGGCTAAACACGACCATTTTTACAGGTTACACACACCCAACTTTTCACATAGAAGCAATTCAACCGTTAGGTTAAATTGAATTTCTAGTCAATAGATTCTCCAGTAGTTATTCTCTTTTTAGAAGAAATTGAGTTCCTAAATTTACCTATCGAAGATTACCAAACATGTAGTTTGCTTGATTCACTAATACTTGGCTTAATGTGACTCAAACATCATGTTTTAATGATGGTAAATCTAGATGATATATTTTATTCACGATCCTAATAGAGACGTGTTGAATGTTTAAATAAGAGTAAACAAAAAGTTTTAATCTTTTCTTCATGATTTACCGGTTGTTTGGTTTTGATGACATATTACTTGATTTAATAACTGTGCTAAACTTAAGAGTGCACCTTAGCATCTCTTGTGAAATGAATCTCATTAAGATTATTTATCTTAAATGAGTTTGTGATTCTCAAATGATATCAAAACTAGACATTAATATATTTTTAAACAAATATTATTTTCTATGGTTTTTGCCAATGTTATATATCATACTTTAACAAGTATTTGAAAAAAAAAATTATTTGTTTATGGATTGTGACATGTTATTTTTCACTTCTAATAACTTATATTATTTCAAAAAGGAAAGTGTAGTGCATTATCTTGTAACACAACCATTCATGCTACAAAGAAAATGAAATACATAGAATATATATAGTGTGTATTATTCTTAAAAATGTATTTTATCTTGAAGTGACGATTTTAAGTAGTGTGAGCAAAGTTTACATATGTTGTTAGTTTGCTCATGTTTGGTTTTTCGGATATGACACATTTATCCATTGCATTGCAATGTAAATTGCTTGAATATTTCGGACGAAACATCCAAGTCGTCAATCCTACTTCATTGTATATTTTATAAATGTGTTTAAAATGTTATTCTAATATTTGGAACACAATTATTGGACAAGTAGATTCAATATGACATTATCAACACAAGTGTGAGTTATGATCCAATGCACACTCTTTTCATCTACAAAGGATGTAACTATTTTCATATCAATCTAGTGTGATTGAGTATGTAGATTCAAGACTATATCTTTTGTTGTAATTTGATATAATATTGATGCTAAACAAGTAGCAATCCAATTTCTTGTCCACACTAAAAAACATGTCAATTAGATTTGATGAATATATCAACCATAATTTGAATAATGAATTGATATAATATCAAGATCTTTCTTGACCCTCACGGACACTCATTTGAACTAAATAAACATTTTGATAGTATGTTCCATTAATCCTAAGATTATTTATTAGTGAATGATTGAAAGTTGACTTATTATTTCATGATTGTTATATGCTTTGTTTTTGTGAAAGACTCTTCATTTTTACTTATTATGAACACACTTAGATTTTGAAAATACTTTTTCTTTTATATAACTATTAATGTTTTATAATGATTCAATTTCTCTTATTAAACATCTTATGGTAAAACAAGCTAATTTGTAGATAATATTTAAGTGTGTTGTGAAGAGTGGATTAAATTGTTTGAAATGTTTAGGTGACTAGATTGAACTTATTTACAAGATGTTTGAGTAACATTAAGCCATCTATACCTATATGCAATGCAAGCATATTATAACAATCCTAACGCAAGAAATCTAGCATAAGATCTAGTTAAATATAAATCGGCAAACTAGCTATACACTAATAGGGCACATATGCATAGATATATACATAGCTAAACTTCAAATAGCAACAATCATTTAATATATTCAATTAAGAAAATAAAATCACAAAGAAGTTCACATAACATATAAAACACTTGTCGTCGTTATGTGTATTATATACACCAACGTTTACTTAGCTCGAATTTATTTGAAAGTAAGATAGTTTCCTCCCATTCTATAATTTAATTAAGATCAATATTTTGAAAACATAAATAATTAATTTTTCAAAAGTATATCAACTAGGAATACCCGACTTGAAGGAAAGGCTAAAACAAAAGTTTTACGTTAAAACGAAACACAAATTTTTGACCACCGTATAGTATTTTGACTTTCTTACTTATTTAAGTTTGTAATGGTTACTTGTAAGTATTTTTAAATGAAATTAGACTCAATTACCTTTAAAACGCCGGGTGGCACGACTTCTACGGAGTTACGGTTAATTTTATATGATTTTTCAAAGTTTTCAAAAAACTGTCGAACAGACAGGCGGACCCCTTAAATTTAAGAGGGCCACCCAGTATTTAAGAGGGCCGCCCAGACAATTAAAGGGGCCGCCCATCTGATACACAAAAATGCAATTTTTGTTAAAAATTGTTTTCTGACTATGTGGAAAGGTGTTTAACTTTCTGATTTTAAAAACGAACATATAACACTTGTTTTAAGCATAATCTTATCTCGAGCTAGTATAATTAGTGTATATAATATCAAAACTAATACAAGTTAATCAACAAAACACCTTTTATATTAAATCCTCCTTAATGGGTAATTTGATACATGGATCGTACTCAATTTTTAAAACCATTTGTTTTGAAAATTTGAGTGACGTGGCTCTGGTACCAATTATGGAAAACTAGAAGGGGGGTTGAATAGTTTTCCCTTCTTTTTGATTTTATAAAAACTTTGTTTCAAAATGTTGATTCAAATTTATTCAATTGTTTGTTTGGAAAACTTCAATTAGAGTTTAGTATGAAAACAACATATAATAAATATGATCAATTATATATGTAAGCTTTAGTCGATCTTTATGTGAATACATTTTCCTTTTAAAATCTTAAAACGTTTTGTATCAAATTATCTATCATGTTAAACTTAATATGAGAAGTGTGAATAATAATCTATTTGACCATATCATGCAACTATACACACAATCTCAATATTAACTACTATGTTCAACACAATCAATCATCACAACTATATAAGCAACAACTAAGACATGTAGGCAAGCATAGAAGTAAAGCGAGAAATGCAAGAACAAATGATAAGAGATAAGAGAAAGGAAATGCAAACCGGACACGATGATTTATAGTGGTTCGGCTACAAGGACACCTTCCTTGTTCCTACTCCACTCCCCGAGTCACCTACTCGAGAGTTTTTTTCACTACTCAACAAGCTCCCTTTTGGCGGAGAAACCGTACACAACTTTTGCTTACACCATTTAACGACACTAAGCTAAATGTCGAGTTCTAATAGTAGCTAGAACCAATCTCACAACACAACTTCGATCACTACACAACTTCACTACTTCACGACTTCATCACAACTTCTTCTAAACTTCTTCACGGCTTCACAACTTCTTCACGTCTTCACGACTTCACAACTTCATCACAACGTCTTCTAAACTCCACTACTTAATCACACACCCACATCTTCACAACTACATGTCTTCTCCACACTACTACTTCCTTCCACTACTTCTTACTCACTCATTAAATCACTACTAAGTAAGATCATCTTGATCTACTTATTATATATACATAACTCACAACTTCACATAAGCACTAACTAGAGCTTAATACATCTTTGGCTTTATGATAGGGAGGATTCTTCTCTTGCACTTTGAGTGATGAGAAATTGGATCACTTGAAACAAAGATTAATAATCTTATGATCAAAGGGTTTTAGAAGGATGTTTAGAGAGAGTTGGATCTGAAAATTTTTGTGCAAAAGATAAGAAAAATTCCAGGTTTGAGGTGGTATTTATAGGGAAAAAATTTCTGACCAAATCTGACAGGGGAGCGTGGCCGGTCCCCTTAAAATTAAGGGGACCGCCCATTATAATTAAGGGGGCCGCCCTACTGAAACGGCCAGATTTTCTGTCTTTTAGTGGGGAAAGTTTATTTGGTGAAAAACTAACTAATTTTGGTTAAAAGTTTGAAATCATATATTTAGTACGATTAAAACATTTTTCTTTATTACCAAAAGTGATTTTCTAAAATATATAATATGTTTATATAATTTAATAAACTTTGTGTTAGTTAATTAAATACCCCTTTGATCATGAGATGTATTAAACACTTGTTTATCCATACCTTAAGTGATAGTTGAAGCATACTTGAGACATTGAGATGTCGAGGCTTGTTGACGTAAGAATGCATAGAAGAATTGTGATCACAAGTAACTTAAGCACTTTACGTTATATGTTGTAACTTACATCTTTTTCATCATCAAAACATGAAGAGGATGTTTAGATTAAATATCGTAATATTCATGCCAACAAAGGACTAGCCCTATGGTCATCATCATGGTCAGACTCCTCCATCTCAGAATTATTGTCAAAGAGATGGTTAGGCGAGAGGTTAGGTGGGTTCTCATTTTCCACTAAAGGGATTGGGGCGGGCATTTGGAAGTTCCTACGACGAAAAACACGAAAAATAGGAATCAAACGATCAATGCCATTGTTATCCATCGAGATAGTTTACGAACAAAGGAAACAAAGAAATAAGATAGACTTAAGAAAACCTAAAATAAAAAACAAAACCTTACTAGAAATGAATCTAGCAAGTAGACCTAATAAAAAGAAATCCTAACCTAGACAATAACTATTCCCCGGGCTGCGGCGCCAAAAACTTGATACGTGGGAATTGCGCCCTCGCAACAGGTTTTATCTCTCAAGGGATCTCGAGAAGCTTACAACCCCCACCAGGCAGTGTACCTGATCGTTGTAGTATAGTATAGTGACAAGTACCGGGGGATTGATCGTTCAACTCAGGAATAGTGTCGCTAGGATTAGAAAGCCTACTAAACTAGGTCTAGAGGTGAGGGATGATTCTTTTTGTATTTTTATATTTTATAAAAAGCAATAAAAATCTCGGGTTTTGAAGGAGTGGGCGGAATTAGTTGCTAGCCAACTAACCCAATTAACTACAGATGCAATCAAAATAAAATAACAAAAATGAAAATGAAACTATTATACTAATGTGGTGGAAACAATAATGAGGAAAGTTATGTTTACTTAGATTTCATTACTCCCTAGATATCGTTTACAGGTTGATTAGCTTGTTATAATTGTATGGATGACGGGTCATATTCCTTAATACTAGTCGTAGAGCCGTGTACAATATTCCCTAACTCTATAAGATCCTACTTCACTCCTATGTCGAGTCGTTAGAAGCTCCTAACATGGGATCATTAGAATTCTCTTACGCATTAAATACAACCAAAAATCGTAGTACACCTCCGATCATGTTTCTTAAGACGTTCAAGCAAGTTACCAATGGAAGTCTGCCAGTTTTCTTAAGCCTAACATCGAATACAATCATCCGTAACAATTATAAACAAACAATCAACCCATAATCAACATCTAGGTTTCACTACATCTAAGCAAACACAATAGAAATCTAGCCTAGCATGTTAAAGAGAAGAAAAGCGTAAGATATAATCACACAACACATAGACATATTGAATGATTTGAATGAATACTTATCTTCAATTGAACATGGAAGAATCAAGGGGTTGAAACTGTCACAACCCACAATTTCAGGTCATTTTTCCAAACTTCGATATTCTACTATTCACAAATTACTATTCATCGATCACTATTCATCATTTTACTATTCATCGTTTTTGAGGTCAATTTGACATTCCGAGACACTTTCAGAAATTTTACTATTCACTTGACACTATTCATTTCCGAGAGAAAACCACTATTCACGTGCATTACTCATGTCATCGTAAATTTAGTTTACGAGTGTTCAAATTCGCGTAACCGTATTGGTTCAGGAGCGAATTCATGCATCATTGTCAGGGACACTTCATACGGACTAGAAATAGTCTGCATATCATCATTAGGGCACTTGCATGCTATTCCACTCGTAGGGTAACTAAATTTATACTTTTTGTATAATTAACGATTTACGTACGTTTATTTTAAAGAAACGCTAGCACGCGGACTATAAATATGTCTAACATGTCCGACACTCCCGACTATGATCCTAATACATTTTTATACTCATTTCTATAATATAAAAACTATAATATTAATTTACCCGGTATTTTGGAAATTTAACTATTACGTATCGTACGTTTAACTTAATAACGACGGTTTTCACCAAAATTGAACGATAATCACCCTAACTCTCCGTACTTGTACCCGACTTATTTTTACAACTTTTATAACTTTATTACGTCCCGAATAACTTCAACAAAACTTATTTCTAACAAACCCGGTACCCGATTAAACCTTAAACCTAAACCTAACCTAACTACACTTAACTACTAATACTAATTTTCCTAATTAATCCCAAGACAACCCCCCCCATTTCCCTCCTTTAGGACCGGCCACCCCCCCCCCCCCCCCCCCATGGTCTTCTTGCATTAATACTTCACCAAACAAATTAAATGTCACCTAACAATTGTCTCTTTGTATAAATAAAACTTTTTTTCACACATTTATCACAAAAACACTTTTACTTGCAACTAGAAAAACTCTTTCACTCTTTCTCTCTTAAGTTGGTTCGAATTAAGGTAATCAAGGAGCAAGGAGGATAAATTTTACAAGATCTTGATATAAACTAGTTTGTGTAATCATCCTTGTTAGAGTTTTGAAATAAAAACTCAAGGATTAGTAGGCTTTTTATCAACTAAACTCTCTAAACCATCAAGTAAGTTAACAAACTCATTTTTATGATTTTTACAAGTTATTTTTATGTTCATATAATTTTCTTACAAGATATCATACATGCATCAACTTGTACCACTCCATTTTTGTATATATTAACTTTCAAGCCCTAGAAATGGAAACATATGAAACTCTTGTTAGACCTAGTGGATTGATGATGTTTAAGGACCCATGACACCCTAAGAAGGTGTATGGTAGGATTAGATTAGCCTTGTGGTGTTTGAAAGTGATTTGATGGAGGATGGAATTAGTTTAGAGACTTGAAAATGGTTTTTGAAACTTTTGAAATACCTACTGTCCCTATTTTAATTTCGTGGGAAAATCAGTAGATGGTGACTAATTTTTGACCAAAGATTTAGAAAATACATTCAAAAACGAAACTTTGGGCGAAAGAACGGATTAAAACGAGTTTATAACGAAGGAGATATGATTTTTGCAAAATTAACGACGAAAACTACTTTTCAGAAAACTGCTTGCTGTTTGGCAGAATACGACGGGTATTTTGAGGCATTAAACGTAACCTAGAGGAGCCAAGTTGTCTAAAACATACTAGTATATACAAAGACGAATCCGTGGACATAAAGAACAAGGAAAACGAGCCTAAAACGACCGAGTTATTCCCATTCTAACATCGTCAAACTATATATATATATATATATATATATATATATATATATATATATATATATATATATGAACACAAATAAAAATAATAACGTACGCGCTAAACGGTATATTTTCTAGTAAATATTACTAAGGACTATTTTCTTATCAAATGAATACGTACGACCCGAGAGAATACTTATACGACTTAACGACATATTTCAAGGTTTTCAATACAAGGAATTTAACGCTAACACTTTTTAACGAGATAGTACGACGAGTTATATACTCCTATATAAGGACTTATTTTCCTAAGTATGGAATCTATTTTACTACGACGATAACTAGTATTTTCAAATTACGAGTGGTATGAGTATCATGTGCATGTGCATTCATTTCATTACGGCTTGATCTAAGTTAGATCATGGTTATTCATTTAGGTTGCGGCTAGTACTCGCGCCTCATTGTCCCGACTACTTTTACCTCATTGCACCATCTTTGTACCATCACTTCGAGGTGAGTTCTCATAGCCCCGTTTTTAGTACTTATTTGATTTTAAATCCCACGGGGGAGAATACATTGCACTATTATTTTTTTGTACATGCCCATGTATTAAATCCCGTACATTGCTTAAGTTGCTAGTACTACCACTGCAAGTCCCTTTTATTATCATGAACCGTTAATTATATTGCCAAGCGAGAGTGAGTGGATAGATCTATCGAGGGTGACTCCTCCATTCGTGTTTGGGTTGCTCCATAAGGAAAACGAATGCATTTCATGTCTAATATAGTACGAGTGTCTGGTAAACACTCCTTTGGGGCATATTTTAGTACGTCTAGCTTCGGTGTCATGAGCTTAAGAGACAATGTAACTTTTTGACAATTTGTCACTTTACTATATACATGTGGCTTATGTACTTACGAATTTCTTATAAAGCTATGATTATTCACCAACTTTATGTTGACCGTTTTTCGCAATGTATTTCTCAGGTAACTAAGGCACATTCTCATGGCATGCATGGAGTCTTTTTGTGTAACAAGGATGATATGGCTCATTCGGACTTTCTTGCACTTATGTTCAAATGTCGTTTGATTGTACTAAACTTGTTTCCGTAAACTTTTCCAACTTTTAGGACCTATGTCTTTATAACTCTGATTATATTTTGAATGAATCAAACGACGTATTTTAAAACGACACTTTAGGTCGTTCAATATTTCCTTGCTTGTGTGCTATGATCCGTTACACCCTCAGGTATTCCATTCCGCTGCCATTCAGGTATTTTGGGGGTGTGACAGATTGGTACCAGAGCTAAGGTTATAGCGAACTAGGTTGCATCATAGACCCTAGACTATAACCACACCATCATAGCATATCATCATTTCATCATAAGTGCATATTTACTTATTTGTAGGTGATGCCATGTTACGAGTTATTTATTTATTTCACCTTGATTTATCACAGAGTCATGTCTTCGTATCCCGACACTGTCATACTTTACACTATATCCGATTCTGATGATGAGGGCTCTGTGTCCTCCACTGCTGTTTCACCACTTGTTTCTCCTACACCTGAGTTGCCACTCTTGGCATCTGATGATGACACCGAACCTTTCGAGGAGGAGGATACGGCTCCTACTTCTCATGTCCATCCTACTATACCTACTGACATACCATCATCTCCTACTACTACTACTATCCATTCAGAGACGAGACTTATGTTTCCTAGGGATAAGACTGTTCAGGGCCCTAGGAAGAGGGTTCGTTATGCTACATCTACTTATAGGAGTCTCCCTAGTCCTACTGTGCCTACACCACCACCACCAGCCATACCCATTACTACTCCTGTACCTACCTCCCTCTTGCCGCTTCGGAAGCGCGCAAGGCTTACCACTCCAGATTCACCTATTACCGAGACCGATGACCTTTCACCACCACCCGTGTACCACATAGGTGAGAGCTCGAGAGCGGCTGCAGCTAGGGATCCTACAGCCGTTACACTAGAGGATCAGTTTGATGCTCAGCAGGAGCAAGTCGATAGCTTGGGGTATAGAGTTGATGAGATTATTACCACACGACTTGAGGCTGTAGAGGAGCAGGTTGAGGATTTGATTCAGGGCAGGGTTGGTATTGATGTGTCATACCATGGACTCGAGGCACGACAGTTGAGGCACCAGGAGGAGATTGAGCTACTTAGGGATGAGTTACCTGAGATTCGAGATAGAGCTCAGGCGACACAGGAGACCCAGTGGGAGCAGGTAGACCAGTTGACATTGCTTCGAGAGAGGGTAGTTGTGTTGGAGCGTAGGGATGCTTCTTCTCAGTTACGACTTGAGCATCTTGAGGAGATCGTGGTTGCGATGGATCGTGAGATTCGCCACTTGAGGGGAGAGCCTGGACCATCTAGAGCACCGGGAGGAGCCTAGACGTAGACTGGTATTATATTAGCTTGTATTATTTTCCTAGCCCCGGGATGTGGGACATAGTTCAAGAACTTGTAGTCTTTTGGTTGTTGTACAAACAAATATATCAAGTGCGACTCTACTATGTTGGAAATGTTGTGCTATATATTATATCGGTCCATGTAGGCCGAAATTTTCATGTATTATATTCATGTGTTGTGATTATATTTATGATGTTTCGTGGTTGCTCTTTATTATTATCGCATTGATACAGGTTGTGGTTGTATATATACAGGTCGTGGTTGTATTTATACAGGTTGTGGTTGTATCTATATGTGTCGTGGTTGTTGTGGTTGTGTATATATACGTGTCGTGGTTGTTGTGGTTGTATATATATACTTGTCGTGGTGATGTCTAGACAGATTGTGGTTGTACTCGTACAGGTTGTGATTGTACTCGTACATGTCGTGGTTGTATTTTATATTTGTTGTGGTTGTATATTTATATATATACATGTTGTGGTATATATCTTTGGTACGATGACTATTTCTATTATGATTTTTCTCATGGTTATTCCCATTGTGATTTATCAGAAATATGGCACCAAGGAAGGGTAAGAATGCACCAGAAACACCCGCCATGACTCAAGCCGCTATCCGCAAGTTGGTCAGGGATAGTATTGCAGAAGCTCTAGTGATTGAGAGGGCTGAGGTTGCTGCAAGGGCTGCTGAGACTGCTTCTAATACAGGGACGGTTGAACCACCCACTAATAAAAGGGATTGTACATGGAAAGATTTCAAGATTAGTGATCCTATCAAATTTAAGGGCACTGAAGGAGCGGTTGCTTTAATCCGCTGGTTTGAAAAGACTGAGAACGTATTTCTCATGTGCGGATGCCCGGATGTCAGCAAGGTGAAGTTTGCTACAGGTATGCTTCTTGATGAAGCTATGTCTTGGTGGAATTCGTATGCTCAGCCGATTGGTATGGAAAATGCTCACAAGCTTACTTGGGAGGAATTCAAGAAATTGATGACAAAGAAGTTTTGCCCTCGTACCGAGGTGCAAAAGATGGAAACGGAATTTTATGAGCTTGTGACTAAAGGTGATGACATTGAGACTTATTTCAGGAGTTGGCTGCACTATGTCCGACTATGGTTCCCGATGATGAGAAAAAGATGGAAAACTTTGTTGGTGGATTGCCCGAAAGTGTTCGAGGAGATGTGATTTCTTTTGATCCTCAATCAATGGAAGAGGCTATTCGTATAACTCAGAAACTCATGGTCCAAGTGGTAAAAGGAAAATCTGCTGTCAACAACAACTACCGTTCAAACAACACCAACTACACCAACACTCGGAACAACAACAACAACTATAACAACAATCGGAACCGCAACTATCCAAATAACCGAAACAACAATCCAAATAACAATAAAAACAACAACAAGAGAAGGTTTGATTACAACCAAGGTGGAAACGCTGTTCAGCCGCCACCTAAGAGGCAAGAAGTGGCAAAGGCCTATGTTGCAGGACCGACTGGAAGGAGAGGATATGAGGGTAATTTACCCAAGTGCGAAAGGTGTCAGAGGCATCATAACCCAGGACGTTGCCCAAATGCATGTGGTAACTGCAAGAAGGTTGGTCATCACATCAAAGATTGCAAATTTCCAACCTTGGGTGACAATCAGAAGCCACCGGTAACATGTTTTGGCTGTGGAGAAATTGGACACTTTAGGGGTGAGTGCCCACAGAAGAAGAATCAAGGAACTGGAAATCAAGATGGAAGGGCTCGAGGAAGAGCTTATGTTATGGGAGGAGACGATGTCAAAGAAGACCCGAATGTTGTTGCGGGTACGTTCCTCGTTAATAATCGTTATGCATCCATTTTATTTGATTCAGGAGCGGATAGAAGTTTTGTTTCTATTGCATTTGCACCTTTACTTAACATAGAACCGACCCCATTAGACATTTCCTATATCGTTGAGTTAGCCGATGGGTCTTTAGTTAACACCAACACCATTGTTCGTGGTTGCACTATAAATTTCCTAAACCATCCATTCAATATAGACCTTATGCCCGTAGAACTTGGAAGTTTCGACGTTGTGATCGGTATGGATTGGTTATCTCGGCATCGAGCGAGAATTATTTGTGATGAGAAAGTTGTTCACCTTCCTTATAACGGTGAAACTTTGGTTGTTCGCGGAGAGCGAAGTGGAACTAGACTCAGTATTATATCGTGCATTAAGACCGAGAAGTACATAAAGAAGGGTTGTTATGCATTCTTGGCTCACATCACGGAGAAGAAGTCGGATGAGAAACGACTTGAGGATGTGCCAATTGTTAAGGAATTTCAAGAGGTTTTTCCGGAAGAATTGCCAGGACTTCCGCCTACACGCCAAGTTGAGTTTCAAATTGAATTAGTGCCAGGAGCTGCTCCAATTGCACGAGCACCGTATAGACTTGCACCTTCGGAAATGCAAGAATTGTCGAATCAATTACAAGAACTTTTGGACAAAGGATTCATTAGACCGAGTTCCTTGCCTTGGGGAGCGCCGGTTTTGTTTGTGAAGAAGAAGGACGGAACTTTCAGAATGTGCATCGACTATCGTGAGCTGAACAAGTTAACGGTTAAGAACCGTTATCCACTCCCCAGAATTGACGACTTGTTCGACCAGTTACAAGGTTCTAGATTTTATTCCAAGATTGATTTAAGATCCGGTTACCATCAACTTAAAGTTCGGGAAGAGGATATCCCGAAGACGGCATTTAGGACGCGCTATGGTCATTATAAATTTCAAGTGATGCCTTTTGGATTAACCAACGCACCTGCGGTATTTATGGATCTCATGAATAGGGTGTGCAAACCGTATCTTGATAAGTTTGTGATCGTATTCATTGACGATATCTTGATTTATTCCAAGAGTAAGGAAGATCACGAAGAACACCTCAGAACAATACTGGAACTACTCAGGAAGGAGCAATTGTATGCCAAATTTTCTAAGTGTGATTTTTGGATACGAAGAGTTCAATTTCTTGGCCATGTTATTGATAGCCAAGGTTTACAAGTCGACCCGGCAAAGATCGAGGCAGTTAAGGATTGGGCTACGCCCAAGTCTCCTACGGAAATTCGTCAATTCCTAGGACTTGCCGGATATTACAGGAGGTTTATCGAAGGGTTTTCTAAGATAGCAAAGCCGTTGACGAAGCTGACACAAAAGAATGAGAAGTACGAGTGGGGAGAAAAACAAGAGTCGGCATTTCAATTATTGAAACAAAAGCTTTGTAGCGCACCGATTTTGTCACTACCTGAAGGTATTGAGAACTTTGTGGTATATTGCGATGCTTCGCATCAAGGACTTGGAGCTGTGCTAATGCAACACGAGAAGGTGATAGCTTATGCATCTAGACAGCTTAAAATACACGAGAAAAATTACACTACTCACGACTTGGAATTGGGTGCGGTAGTTTTTGCACTCAAGATTTGGAGACACTACCTTTATGGTACTAAGTGTGTAATTTTTACCGACCACAAGAGCTTACAACATATACTCGATCAAAAGGAACTTAATATGAGACAACGTCGTTGGCTAGAGTTGTTGAGTGATTACGATTGTGAAATTCGATATCACCCAGGGAAAGCGAATGTTGTAGCAGATGCACTTAGCCGAAAAGAACGACTCAAACCTTTGAGAGTCAGGTCATTGGGAATGACTATCATTTCGCCATTGCCATCGAAAATTCTAGAAGCTCAGATTGAGGCTCTCAAGGAAGAAAACCGACCGCATGAGAAACTTTATGGTATGCCAGAAAGCGATAATGGCTTTGTAAAGAGATCGGATGGAGTGTTATGTTTCAAGGACCGAAGTTGGATACCACTCTATGGTGGAGTGCGAGAATTGATTATGCATGAATCACACAAGTCGAAGTACTCTATTCATCCAGGTTCTGATAAGATGTATCAGGATCTCAAAAAGCTTTATTGGTGGCCAAACATGAAAGCGGAAATTGCTACGTACGTCAGCAAATGTCTTACTTGTGCTAAAGTGAAAGCCGAATACCAGAAACCATCAGGGTTACTTCAACAACCAGAAATTCCACAATGGAAGTGGGAACGTATTGCTATGGATTTTGTCACTAAACTTCCAAAGACGTCAGGAGGTTTCGATGCTATTTGGGTAATCATTGATCGACTTACCAAATCAGCTCATTTCATACCCATTAGAGAGACTTATACAATGGAACAACTTGCCAGACTTTATGTCAAGGAGATAGTCTCAAGACACGGTGCACCAGTTTCCATCATTTCCGACAGAGATAGTCGTTTTACTTCAAACTTTTGGCGGTCATTACAAGATTCTTTTGGATCGAAATTAGACATGAGCACTGCTTACCATCCTCAGACCGATGGTCAGAGTGAGAGAACTATACAAACACTTGAGGACATGCTTAGAGCATGTGTGATTGACTTTGGAAATGGTTGGGCTAACCATTTGCCGTTGATCGAATTTTCCTACAACAACAGCTACCATTCAAGCATTAAGGCTGCACCATTCGAGGCACTTTATGGTCGTAAGTGTCGATCTCCAGTTTGTTGGGCCGAAGTCGGTGAAGTACAATGTACTGGCCCGGAAATGGTACAAGAAACAACAGAAAAGATAATTCAAATTCGAGAGAGACTCGAAACTGCAAGAAGTCGACAGAAGAGCTACGCAGATGTTCGACGCAAACCATTGGAATTTCAGGTCGGAGACAAAGTTATGTTGAAAGTCTCGCCTTGGAAAGGCGTGATACGATTTGGAAAACGCGGGAAATTGAACCCGAGATACATTGGACCATTCAAGATCCTGGAAAGGATTGGTCCGGTTGCTTACAAGCTTGAACTTCCATCAGAACTTAGCAGCGTACACAACACGTTTCATGTTTCGAACCTCAAGAAATGTCTTTCGGACGAGTCTGCCATTATACCATTAGAAGAAATACAACTCGATGACAAGCTTAACTTTGTGGAAGAACCAGTTGAAATAATGGATCGCGAGATCAAACAGTTGAAACAAAGTCGAATTCCGATCGTGAAGGTTCGTTGGAATTCTCGAAGAGGACCCGAGTTTACTTGGGAACGAGAAGACCAAATGCGACGCAAGTATCCACAACTTTTCACCGAGCCAAGTACCGAGACCAACACTAACTGAATTCAGGGACTGAATTCCTTTTTGGATGGGCGACTGTCACAACCCACAATTTCAGGTCATTTTTCCAAACTTCGATATTCTACTATTCACAAATTACTATTCATCGATCACTATTCATCATTTTACTATTCATCGTTTTTTAGGTCAATTTGACATTCCGAGACACTTTCAGAAATTTTACTATTCACTTGACACTATTCATTTCCGAGAGAAAACCACTATTCACGTGCATTACTCATGTCATCGTAAATTTAGTTTACGAGTGTTCAAATTCGCGTAACCGTATTGGTTCAGGAGCGAATTCATGCATCATTGTCAGGGACACTTCATACGGACTAGAAATAGTCTGCATATCATCATTAGGGTACTTGCATGCTATTCCACTCGTAGGGTAACTAAATTTATACTTTTGGTATAATTAACGATTTACGTACGTTTATTTTAAAGAAACGCTAGCACGCGGACTATAAATATGTCTAACATGTCCGACACTCCCGACTATGATCCTAATACATTTTTATACTCATTTCTATAATATAAAAACTATAATATTAATTTACCCGGTATTTTGGAAATTTAACTATTACGTATCGTACGTTTAACTTAATAACGACGGTTTTCACCAAAATTGAACGATAATCACCCTAACTCTCCGTACTTGTACCCGACTTATTTTTACAACTTTTATAACTTTATTACGTCCCGAATAACTTCAACAAAACTTATTTCTAACAAACCCGGTACCCGATTAAACCTTAAACCTAAACCTAACCTAACTACACTTAACTACTAATACTAATTTTCCTAATTAATCCCAAGACAACCCCCCCCATTTCCCTCCTTTAGGACCGGCCACCCCCCCCCCCCCCCCCATGGTCTTCTTGCATTAATACTTCACCAAACAAATTAAATGTCACCTAACAATTGTCTCTTTGTATAAATAAAACTTTTTTTCACACATTTATCACAAAAACACTTTTACTTGCAACTAGAAAAACTCTTTCACTCTTTCTCTCTTAAGTTGGTTCGAATTAAGGTAATCAAGGAGCAAGGAGGATAAATTTTACAAGATCTTGATATAAACTAGTTTGTGTAATCATCCTTGTTAGAGTTTTGAAATAAAAACTCAAGGATTAGTAGGCTTTTTATCAACTAAACTCTCTAAACCATCAAGTAAGTTAACAAACTCATTTTTATGATTTTTACAAGTTATTTTTATGTTCATATAATTTTCTTACAAGATATCATACATGCATCAACTTGTACCACTCCATTTTTGTATATATTAACTTTCAAGCCCTAGAAATGGAAACATATGAAACTCTTGTTAGACCTAGTGGATTGATGATGTTTAAGGACCCATGACACCCTAAGAAGGTGTATGGTAGGATTAGATTAGCCTTGTGGTGTTTGAAAGTGATTTGATGGAGGATGGAATTAGTTTAGAGACTTGAAAATGGTTTTTGAAACTTTTGAAATACCTACTGTCCCTATTTTAATTTCGTGGGAAAATCAGTAGATGGTGACTAATTTTTGACCAAAGATTTAGAAAATACATTCAAAAACGAAACTTTGGGTGAAAGAACGGATTAAAACGAGTTTATAACGAAGGAGATATGATTTTTGCAAAATTAACGACGAAAACTACTTTTCAAAAAACTGCTTGCTGTTTGGCAGAATACGACGGGTATTTTGAGGCATTAAACGTAACCTAGAGGAGCCGAGTTGTCTAAAACATACTAGTATATACAAAGACGAATCCGTGGACATAAAGAACAAGGAAAACGAGCCTAAAACGACCGAGTTATTCCCATTCTAACATCGTCAAACTATATATATATATATGAACACAAATAAAAATACTAACGTACGCGCTAAACGGTATATTTTCTAGTAAATATTACTAAGGACTATTTTCTTATCAAATGAATACGTACGACCCGAGAGAATACTTATACGACTTAACGACATATTTCAAGGTTTTCAATACAAGGAATTTAACGCTAACACTTTTTAACGAGATAGTACGACGAGTTATATACTCCTATATAAGGACTTATTTTCCTAAGTATGGAATCTATTTTACTACGACGATAACTAGTATTTTCAAATTACGAGTGGTATGAGTATCATGTGCATGTGCATTCATTTCATTACGGCTTGATCTAAGTTAGATCATGGTTATTCATTTAGGTTGCGGCTAGTACTCGCGCCTCATTGTCCCGACTACTTTTACCTCATTGCACCATCTTTGTACCATCACTTCGAGGTGAGTTCTCATAGCCCCGTTTTTAGTACTTATTTGATTTTAAATCCCACGGGGGAGAATACATTGCACTATTATTTTTTTGTACATGCCCATGTATTAAATCCCGTACATTGCTTAAGTTGCTAGTACTACCACTGCAAGTCCCCTTTATTATCATGAACCGTTAATTATATTGCCAAGCGAGAGTGAGTGGATAGATCTATCGAGGGTGACTCCTCCATTCGTGTTTGGGTTGCTCCATAAGGAAAATGAATGCATTTCATGTCTAATATAGTACGAGTGTCTGGTAAACACTCCTTTGGGGCATATTTTAGTACGTCTAGCTTCGGTGTCATGAGCTTAAGAGACAATGTAACTTTTTGACAATTTGTCACTTTACTATATACATGTGGCTTATGTACTTACGAATTTCTTATAAACCTATGATTATTCACCAACTTTATGTTGACCGTTTTTCGCAATGTATTTCTCAGGTAACTAAGGCACATTCTCATGGCATGCATGGAGTCTTTTTGTGTAACAAGGATGATATGGCTCATTCGGACTTTCTTGCACTTATGTTCAAATGTCGTTTGATTGTACTAAACTTGTTTCCGTAAACTTTTCCAACTTTTGGGACCTATGTCTTTATAACTCTGATTATATTTTGAATGAATCAAACGACGTATTTTAAAACGACACTTTAGGTCGTTCAATATTTCCTTGCTTGTGTGCTATGATCCGTTACACCCTCAGGTATTCCATTCCGCTGCCATTCAGGTATTTTGGGGGTGTGACAGAAACCCTTGAAAAGCTGTTTAAATTCGTCTAGGGTTTATTCCCTCAAAGTTGCACACAAATGAATGAAAATTGGAAAACTATATATAGAGTTTACATCTTGACGGCGTCATGTATTAACTTGTGACGCCGTCAACTTGCCGCCATGATAAAAATCGTATTGGTTAGATCCATTTGTGACGCCGTCATGTAGGAAATCACTCTGGGCCGTCACTAGTATTTGGACCCTGACAGCCTTGGTGACGCCGTCAGGCCAATATGCTTGAAAACTCTCTGGGCCGTCACGTTATAAGTTCCATATCCACTTCTTTTGTAACTCTTGACGCCGTCACTTGTAGAACCTTGACGCCGTCAGGTACTGTTCCAGCAAGGAAATTGAGATTTTGCCGTTTTCTTCACTTTTATGCTCCAAAAACGTCCAAAATGCTTCCTTTTCCAAATTCTTCCTCAAAAGTACCTAAAATGACAAAAGGAACGATTTAGGGAAATATTTGATCAAGTAATATCGAATTCGGGCTTAAATGACCCCTTAAAAGTGGTACACTTTTCGCCTCATCAAGAATCTAGATGAGTTATTTGCTGGAATGTGTGAGGATGATTTGCCACCACTTCTAGACAATACATTCACTTTAGAAGCACCTGAATTTGAATGCAAGATGGGAAAAAGTAAGAAAGTGAAAAACAAACCCCAACCAATTTACAAAATGAAGTATGGAGATGAAGGACCTTCATTAACCATAAAACGACCCATAACTAGGGATGAACTAACTTGTTATGAATACAAATATTCCTGTAAAAGACTCGGTCACCTAATTATTGTAATAGCATTAAGTGAGCTCGTAGCTGGTTTAGTTATTAGTTAGAATTAGTTTAAGTATCATTGTGGAAGAAGGACGGGTCTTTACCCACTGTATGCCTGATCCACTGCCCGGGTGTGGGCGTTTTGTCTTTTGTTGTTAGGAACTATAAATACCCCTCTCCACATGTGGAGAGGGTTGGACCTTCACTCACTTGCAATCTAATATTTCTTATTTTTCTCATCCTCTCAAGGTTCCCACTCTTTCTTTCTTTCTCAACTAATCCACACGCCACATACCACTATGAACTACATGCTTGTGACCTAATTTAGTATCCTACAATTGGTATCAAGAGCCAAGGTTTCATCTTAGGGCCTTGGTGAATCTTATTTGGTGTGGTATTGTGTGGTTTTGTGAGTTAGTAGTGTTTTTCTTAGTTTGATCTATCTAGTGTTAGTTGACATGTTAGAGGTGTACTTTTATGATCATTTGTGTTAGTGTTACATTATTTCTCAGTTGGTTGTGCCATATCACACGTATTTTTGAAGATTGGATTGAGTTTGGGTCGTTTTTCTTAACTGCGGTTACCTCTACTGTTCTATTGCTTGGTTGCGGTTTACTACTAGTTCCTGTGGTTTGCTAGTTAGCGATCACTATTTTGGGAATAAAGACAAAACGCAAGGACAGTGATGGTTTTGGACCTTTGTCACTTGCGACTTGCGCTTGCGGTTAAGTGTCTAAGATTTGCTCTTGCGGTTTGGGTCTCTCTGCGTTTACCTCCTTGTGTTTATCTCATCCTGCGGTTACTCACCTCGCGGTTTGCCTAATTTACAGTTGCTCCTGGATTGCGACTAACTCTCCTGATCTTGCGTTTTACTCTCATCTGTTTTAATCTCAGTTTAGCGGTTTGCTTGGTTTTTAGAGATTATCTCCTAAGTATTGGCAATCAACTAAGTGGTGAGATTCGTGTGAGTGGTGAACCATTTTGCAATTAGTGAATGGTTGCAACTTAAGTCGTTTCGGTTATTCTAATTGTGATCTGACGTTATGGGTTAATCCTTACGATTTGACTAATCTCAATTGGATATATTGTAACTTAACTTGTCACAACTGAACACCGAGTGCAAACTATAACCCACCTGCTTCATCATGACAACGTCTCCTGATTCAGTAATACCCAAAATTCTCAAATTATACGACATGGTTGATGTACCGTTGACTTCCAATCTTTCTCTACAAATGAACGGAATCGTACCTGATAATGAGTCAATGGTACATTCGTGCTCGGATTCTCAAGAGAATGTGATTCATCAGTCAAGTAAATTACTTGAATATGCAAGGGAATGCCACATTGAATCCTTTCGACTGCTTCAGTCACATCTTTCTGTACTGTTAGAGGGTGATGGATTCAAAATGGGGTTCAAACGTGCAGTCACAACTCTCTTCGGTCAAGATGTTCAAACTTTCACAAATATTATGATTCTTAATTTGGATCAATTACGACAACAACTGGACAAAGAAGAATCCTCCAATGCTGGATCCTTAGCTGCCCTCTGTGTGCTCAGCAAACAATTACTGAGGTTCATAAACTCAAAATCTGCCATGATATATGAC
This sequence comes from Artemisia argyi, assembly GCA_030686995.1. Taxonomy (NCBI): domain Eukaryota; kingdom Viridiplantae; phylum Streptophyta; class Magnoliopsida; order Asterales; family Asteraceae; genus Artemisia; species Artemisia argyi. Next base: position 135,389,486 of record CM060691.1, on the reverse strand, counting down.
TACGAGAGTCAGATGACCATGAAGTGTTTTGCTGACTACACGGAACTTGATGTTGACATATTCAGAGACATGCTACTCCAACACTCGGATAAGGTTAAGGAGTACATTGAGGAAAAGGCAAAGCACGAACTGGTGTATGAAGACAGGGCGAAGACACACAGGGTACAATCAAGTGATGGTATTGATTATTTGGGTATAGCATCGAATGCTGAGTCAGTCATCACTGAATGCATGGATTCAGAAGCTGATAAGATTGACACTACTTGCAAGTTAGTGACGTTTGCTATTGATGATAAGCTCAGACATGTGCATGTGCTTGACTCAAGTGATGAGGTATCTTCAATTGATCAACATAATATTCTCTCTAATGAAAGTCAGCATACAGATCAAATTAAACCTTGTTATGACACAAATCTGTTGGAAAAGACTGACAGTTTAATCTCCTCTAATTCAACAAATATGTGTCATAAAGGGGGAGAAAGTGATCTGTATGATGAAAGTTCTTGGCTTAAGGCTGAGTTTTCTAAGACAATCGACCAGAACATGGTTGAAAAAAAAAACGTTTAATCAACTTCTAAAACGGTTTTCACAACTTGAAAAACATTGTATTTCACTTGAAATTGAAATGCAACAAAAAGAAGAATGTCTTCAAAATAGCAAACCTTATTTGAACTCGGAATTGCCTAGACTTAAAGAATATTTTGTGATAAACAATCTGAAAACTCAACTGCAAGACAAGGACTAAATGATCAACAGCCTAAAAATTCGAATTAAGATGCATGAGGAAAGTAATGAAGCCAAATGGAAACATGAAATTAATGAAACTGAATGCAAAATGGCTAAATTACGTATGGAAAATGAGACTTTGAAAGTGCAATGTAAAGAACTGCGTGACTCAATCAAAGAAATAAAAGCTAAGAATATCAATCTGACAACCTCTCAGTTAACTAAACATAATGATCTCATTGCTCAAAGTCTGACTACATGTCCCACAATTTCTGGTGTACTAAGTGTGCCAAGTTACGTTACAAAGAGTCAAATGAACACTAATCTTTCAAAACCATCTATCTTGGGAAAACCAGTTTTTAAAACAGTTGGTAATCATTCTACCATTAGACAACCAAATGCTTTTATTTTGGAAAGATTAAAATTCTCGAAAGCTCGGTTTGTCTCCCAAGTAGATGAGAAACGAGTTTTGATTAAGTCTGTGGACTCAAAACTTAAAACCCATAATCAATTGGTCAACACTCAAGTTAAGGTTCAGAATCATAAATCAAATGGCCACAAACTTGAAATGCCTTTAAGACATAGACCAAAGAAATCAGATAACCGAACCATTCACCATAAGAGTGTCACAATGCATGAAATACCATACAGGCTTAGATCCTCTTGTATATGGGTACCAACTGGAAGGATATTCATGATAAATAGTAACAAATGGTCACATGTGTGTACGAAAGACATAGAAGTTTCAAAGGGCTTACACAACAGTTTTAAGAAAGTCCATGTGTGGCAACCAAAGACATTGATATCTCCCACGGTTGGAGACATATTTACTCTCAAGTGATGTATGATCTTCTGGACTCCTGGTTAATTCTTTTCAGGACTCGTTCTTCACCTGTCACTAACTGACTTATACCCGGTGTCTATCCTGTTCATAGTTCTTGTATATAATTTGCATGTTTTGCATTCATTTTCTTTATATGTTCTATTCCTCCACCCATGTATAAATATTACTTGTCTTAGTATATTTACTATGTGTTTTTGTCACAACTCGTAATTCCAGGTCCTTTTTCAAATGTCGAAATTTCATTAATCATCTCAAGAAGTTACTATTCACTATTACTATTCACTTTCACTATTCATTTCCAAAATTTTTTATTTCATATTCTCGTATGTTGAACTATTTTAATGATAATCCGAGAGTTTGACACTCGTCGGATCATTTCTGCAAAAATCATGAAACTGTGTCCGAGATTTACGTTTAGGTTTAAACGTCATTCCAGCATCCCGATATGTCCATTTTACGCCAATTCTAAAAGTTTTGGAACTTTACGTTTTCCAATTCAGCGTTTTACGCGGATTGCGCATTTTAGACCCGCGTTTCCAGTTTTAACAGCGTTTATGCAACCCGATGGAGCTTACCATTCATTTTATATTTATTTATGGAGTATATTGACAAGTTTAGTCATTCTTTCAAGTTTCATATTTTTACGATACCCGGATTTACGTTTCGCGGCTTAACAATTTACGGTTAGCAATTAACGGAACCAAAACTGACTCCGTGAACGAGATAATACCAAGCTTCTCATATACATGTGCAAGAGTTTATCTTGAATTTGACTTCTTATTTACCAAAATACCAAGCTACAAGATATTTTCATAAACACTTGAAATTACCAAAAATGCCATTGGACTATATAAAGCCTAAACTAGCTCATTTTCATTAGTTTTTCACAACAATTTCTCTCTTTCTCTCTTGGTGATCCACGGCAAGAACAAGAACAAGAGGAGACCATCAAGTTTTCATAATCCAAGTGTTTATCAAGTCCCATTAGTGTTACTAGTTAAGATTTTGAAATAAAAACCACAAAGATTATTAAGTTTTCTTGCTAAAAAATCATCAAATCTTCAAGTAAGCTTCAATAACATCTTTCTAATCTTTTCATACTTTCATTTGTTATATTTTCAAGTTATATTAGTAACTAGTTATGCAAATATTCATGTTAAACATACCACTTATTATTCATTTTCTTTATAAACATAGATCTATAATTTTTATTTGCAATCTCAAGAGATCCACCATTTTTGGTGAACACTAGGAACCCATGATACCCTAAGAAGGTGTATGGTAGGATTGAGTATTTGTGGAGTTGATTGAATGTAGTTTGGTTAGGTTTTGGACAAGTTACAAACTAGGAAAACCTATTTTTGAAACAATACATAACCGACTGTCCTATTTTATAAAACGTGGGAATCTCAGGGGTTTTCGGGTAACTTTGGGCTAAAGATTTAGAAAATACTTTCAAAAACGAAGCTTTGCGTGAAAGAACGGATTAAAACGAGTTTATAACCAAGGAGATACGTTAAAAACAAGTTTAACGACGAAAACTATTATTTTCTAAAAATAGTAAGCTGTCACACGATTTTTATGGGTAAAAACGAGGTGTTAGACGTAACCTAGGGGAGCCGAACTATCAAAAATATATTAGTATATGTCAATACGAAATCGTGGATATAAAGAACGTAGAAAACGAGCTTATAACGAAAAAGATACAAGCTTTCGAACATTAGACGATTTTAATATTTTGCTTTAGCATAACACTTAGAAAATTTTCCAAGTATTAACCATTTCGCCAAATGACCATGTTGAGAGCCATTTTTCTCGTTGATAAACCCATTTTTGGAAAATTTACATCAATGACAAAAAGTTAGCTCAACTATCCTAGTTTTTAAAATATCCAACTGTTTGTCAAAAGGATTTATAACGAATAACTTATGGTCATCCAAACTTTCCCAAAAACTGCTCAGAATCTGCCAAAACAGCCCAAACACCTCACTTCGCGGCTATTTTTCTTTATGACCGAGACCCGTATGGACAAACTTCAGTTGTATGACTTCTTAGATAAGGTGAAAATATTCCTGAAACTACTGAGCTTCTTTCCTAATTCTTAATATTCACTATTTCGCGACTAGTTTTGCGAGACCCTTTTGGTCATATTTTTAAGTTATGAAAAGTGTCATTTTACGACGAAAATACTATATTTACCGATGAAACACCAAACGAGGATCATGGAGTACCGTTTCAACATATTTACATGAAAAGTGGTTATTAACTTAACGAGAAGTCAAAAATGTATTTTTCGACGATAAACGTTATTTTCAAAATTCACAAGTGGTATCGATAACATACGTATTTGCATGTGTAGCATCATTTCATTTCTTACATTAGACCATATCATTCATATTAGGTTGCGGTTAGAGATCGTACCTCATTTCTGTGTAGCACTTTTGTCATCATAGCTATCGCACCAGGTGAGTCATAGCCCCTACTCTTTTAATTGTTTTGTAAACTCTGTAACACCCCCAATTCATGATGCAGCGGAATTCAACTTGGGTGTTACTCGACGGCACAACAGTCATAATAATAGAAAACGAACTCTAATTGAGTCGTTTTAAAAGATTTATCATTCAAATTATATAAATATCAGAGATTACAAAATGAGGTCCCAGATGGTTCCATGTTTACAAATTACATTAAACGAGTTTTCGAATGATAATAAATTTTATAGCCCTCTTGAATATCTGTGCCCCTCCGTGCCATCCTTGATCATCATGGACCTGAAATACGTGCTTAAGAGGTCAACACAAAGGTTGAGTGATATTCATAGAGTTTGTTAAGTAGTGGAACACAATATGTTGGTAGTATGAGTTAATTAGACTCATACTCATGGTTGGAAAACAAAACAGTTATTATTATACTAAGCTCATGACACCAAAACGTTAACGGGTACCAATATCAATCAGCGGAGTTATCCCGGTAGGTACTTTGCTATCATACCTAAATCTCAAATATAGTGCATTTGTTTGAATTTAGTCAATACAAATGGGATTAGTCAATCCCAATAGGCCTATTCACAATATTCGCGCTCACTATTACTAGTGATTAAATGGTTCATAATAAGGGATATTGGTTTTAGCAAGGATGGTACTTAGTAATAATAAAACAATCAGGTAGCATACAATTTCAAAGCATTGTGTTCGGTTTAAAATAACATGTATTCCCCCCAAGGGTTTGTAAAACAATTAAGTAATAGAAAGTGGGGCTATGAACTCACCTTAAGTTATATAGCAAGTAGTGAATGTGATGGTCGAATCGCGAAGGTTTCTACAAGCAACCTATAATAAAATGTTGCGACTTAGGATTGGAGTAAAGAATATGAAGAATTGCCTATATATGTCTTGCATTTAGTCCATGATGTAGTACTTAGTATAGTGTAAGTCTTTGAAAAGAAATGGTTTATGAAACATGTATAGTTTATATATCGCTTACTACCGTTCAAGCCGACATAATTCAGAGGTCATGTAGTAAACGTTCGAGGAGCCAGGACACTTTAATTCGTAAATCCACAACTCATCTCGACGGCTTACTTAATGAACCCTTCACATGAGGCTCCCTACTATTGTAGTATTTGATAATATATATATATATATATATATATATATATATATATAAAAGTTTTGATCCGAAAAGTTACATGTCCAATATTTGAATAAACTTACGAAAGTTTACTTTTGGATGAAGATTGTTATTACAATGAGTCTCATGGTTATTTTGATGGAGTAGATCCAAATTGGATGTTTATGTTGCCATTAACTCTATAATTCATGTTTTCGCCTAGGTAAGTTTATATGGTCTTTAGTCATGGCCTTGTCGTGACCTTGGTCATTGTTCCATGGTCTTGAGACTCAACCTTGGCCTTAGCCGTGGTTGTGGTCTTGGCTTTAGGTCATTAGACCTCTTGGTTTCAATTAATCATAACTTTTACATGGTCATTTGATCTAAAAATGGGCTGTTAAGAATTTGAAGAAAAATATCACTCGAAAGGCGTTTTCAGGGCTCGAGCTTATTTGTACCTGAACGAAAACGTCGTTCCGGACAACTTTCGTGTTTTAACTTTTTGATGAATAGGAGCAGAAGTGCCACTTTCAAAAAGGTCAGAATGCTAACAGGTTGTGTTTGCCCGTTTCGGCATTTTGGTTTCGCTAACTTCTTATGGCCATAACTTTTGACTCGTGTACTCGTTTTAGGTGATTCAAATTGCTATGTTTTCCTTTTTAAGTCTTCTATCACAGTAGGTAAGTGTTTCATATCATGGTTACTCTATTTTGGTCGTGGTTCTCAATATAAGTCACTAGTTTCCTTGATTACTTAACATAAGTTAATATATAGTTTCCAAAACTTGTTTTAATAGTTTTTATACATTATGAACATAACACAAAGACCATATATAGAATGAATGAAACATAATAAGCATGAAAATGATATTGAGCAAGAAAGTGTATTAGGGTTTCTTACAACTTTTGGCCTTAATGAAAAGGGAACTCATGAACTAAGACAAGATCTAAATCCTTCAATCGAAAACCCTAGCTTCCAATCCTTCAACACTACCCTTGCTAACCCTTGCTAGGCTTGGTCTAACCTTGTAAGAACCTTATGTGTTCAGCCCCTAACCACCTTGTGTAGCTCCTAATTCAACCATGGAATCACCAAACAAACTCTTGATTCATGTAGAGACTAACTATGCCTTCAACTTTGGTATGTAACTTATAACTTAGAAATCAAAGGATCATGGTTTATAGATTTGTTGTTGGGCGTTTGGAATGAAGAGAAAGGAAAGGATTAGGCTTGTATTTATAGCATGAAGAGGAGGTTAGGAAGGTGCCTAGGAAGTTTCCTTGAGGAGGTTAGAGACTTAGGATATTTTCCAAGACTTAGTGGCCAAGTTTACTTGCAAAATGTTTAGCTTCCTATGTAAGCTTCCTATCCTTAACTTAGTGACCAAGAAAATGCCCCATGTGGCTTAAAATTTCGTTCAATGCCTATCTTGGATGACTAGTTATGTGTTTTGATAATATCTTGCTTTTATGGAGTGAGTTTTGTCCCGGTAATCGCTAACGGTAAGTCGTTAAGTCATGAAACTTAAAATCAGGTATGCTAAAAATATGAAACTTATAAATATGTTAAAACTTATTAATATAACATATCTTAGCATATTTAATGAGTGACAAGTTCTACCGGGTTGCTTAAACGCTGCTAAAACTGGAAACGCGGGTCTAAAACGCGTAATTCGCGTAAAACGCTGAACTGGAAAACGTAAAATTCCAAAACTTTTGGAATTGTCATAAAATAAGAGAAAATCATATTTCTATTGTTTATAGTGTTTTATGAACATATCGGGATGCTGGAGTGACGTTTAAACCTAAAAGTAAATCTCGGACACGGTTTTGTGATTTTTGCAGAAATGATCCGACGAGTGTCAAACTCTCGGATTATCATTAAAATAGTTTAACTTACGAGAATATGAAATAAAAAATTTAGGAGTGAATAGTGAAAGTGAATAGTAAAAAATGAATAGTAAAAATGAATAGTGAAATTTTCGGGAATAGAAGTTAACCTGAAAATGCGAATTGTTACAAACTCTTTGGGGGAGAATACATGCTCGTTTTACTTAAACGCATTACTCGCTTTACATGGTTGATTACTCAAATATTTTCAGCTTTACCTAAATATATGTTTGATCACCTGCATTTCATTGGTATGTTTGATTACCTGTATTTCCTTGGTATGTTTGATTACCTGTATTTCATGGATATGTTTGATTACCTGTATTTCCTTGGTATGTTTGATTACCTGTATTTCATGGATATGTTTGATTACCTGTATTTCATTGGTATGTTTGATTACCTGCATTTCATGTGATTTGTCATCCTTGTTTATATGACCTCATGGTCACCAATTGTTCATTTATGTCCAAAGTAATATTGTGGTTTTCCCCACTTGGTTGTGATGTCAAACGTAATATTGTGGTTTTCCCCACTTGGCTTTGATGTCAAACGTAATATTGATGTTTCCCCACTTGACTGATTTATCATATGGCCTCATTGTCAGAATTATTTATATAGCAGTTTTGCTATATTTATCTTTGAATTTAGATACAAGTATTACTTTTGTTCACGTAAACTATATCATATGTGGAAGTGGGTCGTAAACACACAGGTTACAAGTCTCTTATGGCGGGACTTGGAACTGAGTGGATTTACGAGGCCTTTGCTGGGAAATCTTCATTCATATGCATAACATTCTTTTTCACAAGACTCTATGAACTCACCAACCTAGTGTTGACACTTTAGCATGTATTTTCAGGTATTAAGCAATGGCACGCTACTGGAGGTTTTGGCAGGGCATGGCATGATCATAGAAGACTCTGATATTCATTTGGGGACCGTTTTAAACTATTTTAAGGGCCTACTTCCGCACTACTTTTAACAATGTAAATTCAACATTTTTGATTAAACTATTTTATTCTAAATGATTGAAGTGAAAACTACTTTTGTACTTGTGTTGAGATACCAATTGAGTTACACCCCAGCTACATGTATGCTTCCGCTGGACCCGGTTCTGGGGGTGTGACAGTTTTTACCTGTTATATATGCTGCTTTAGTTGGTATGTTGCTTCTCGATTTTATCTGGTCCCATGATTTAATTCGTGCTTCCTGTAGATTATTTTATTATATTTGTCACATTTATAACCCTTGGGACTATTTTTTATATGTGAACTTATGTCAACTAAGTGGTATAGTAGTACAAGGACTAGTTGTGTCACTTTTCTTAAATGTTTTCCCATATATATAAGTTACTTTTCTTGCAGTTAGTCACAAAATCACAAAATTGCATTCTTTCCCTCCCACTATTCCCTTTGCTCTCGACTTAACCGCAACCGTGTTTAGTTGCATCTAGTGTGGATATCCTAGGTTGGTTTGATTTCTCTACGTGTGATTTTCAGCTTATCTTAGTGTTACTCACTCACTCGTTTCGCCATTTTTATTATTCAGGTGGTGGATTTAATCATACATGTCCCACGTGAGTGCTAATCACCAATAGGTTAGATTGTAATTGTTCATTACTGCGTTTGTTGGTTCCTAATTACTGCTATATTGTTATATCATGACTTGACAATGGGAATCACTTGGTTAGGAATGATTGCGAGTAGGGGAGTGGTACATAGTGGAGTATTTTGGGATGTTGCGTTAGTACAAGGACTTTACCATTCTTGTTGTTATTCCTTTCTTTGATCTCGTGATTGTTTGATTTTGCCTTTGTTTGTGTGATCTGGCGTTATTTGGCTGCGTATGTGTGATATTCTTGTTTGCGATTAGCGCTCATTCTTAATAGCGGTTGGCGCCCATTCTTGACTGTCGTTCACTCAAACTTTCATGACTGCGATTAATGTGTATTGCGGTTAATTGTGCTTGCGATTAACTTGCTATGTGGTTACCCTCTCTAGCGATTAACTTAGTTTGCGTCTAGATTGTTCTACGTTTAATTCATCTTGCGATTAACTCGCCTTGCGGTTACCTCAACTAGCGGGTGACGTGTCTTGCGGTTATCACGCTCTGCGGTTATCTCGCATTGCGGTTAATTCGTCCTGCGGTCACTTGTGATTAACTCGCCTTGCAGTCACCTTTACCTGCAGGTGATGTGTATTGCGCTTAACTCACTTTGCGGTTATCTTGCTCTGTGGTTACTTTGACCGAAATTTATTCATCCTTGCGTGTTGTGGTCTTGCAATTTGTATTATTGCGAGTTACTAATTCTTTTGGTTTGTCTTATCGTGCGGTTATCCCAGTATGGCATATTGTTTTGTGAAGGCTTATCTCTATTAGTTGCAGCCTTGTTATTCTTGTGATCTTTTGTTCATATCTCATGGAACACGTATGTGTTATGCTAAGTGGTTGCTTTACGCCGTTGATCTTCTGTGGTATATGAAATCTATCATTGACTTACGTGTTAGATGACTCTGTCCTCTCTATGTGCTCATACGTGCAAAACATCCTGTCACCGTCTACCACGGTTCTCTGATGGATCAGATGATATCATCTTGTGAAGTGATGTCATGGATTCGCTTGTCACTAACATATACAATCCCGTGTGTTTGTTTTCTGTGGTGATTGGTGTTAAGTGCAGATAATATGGCAGAATCCAATATCGAAGGATCATCGGCTCCACCAGTTCGTTCTGAAAACGATATCCTTCCGTTCAGCAAATGGGTATCTATTGGGAAGAGTAACTGTTATGTGAAGACTGACAAACCTCAGAACCATCCCATATTCCGAATGGCTCTGGATTTACATAAGCACACTACATTCTTCAATGCTTTCACTGCATCTTCTACAATTCCATCCATTTACATACAACAGTTCTAGAATACCATCTGCTATGACAGAGCTACCAACACATACAAATGTCAGCTGGATGAACACTGGGTGAACATCACTAAGGAAACTCTTGACAGTGCACTTCAAATATTGCCAACTAGTGATAATGTGGAGTGCACTCCCCCGCCTAATCCAACTACCTTACTTAGCTTTGTCAACGAACTTGGGTATCCCACTCATGTCTCAACACTATCCACTGTCATCACTCACGACTTGTACCAACCATGGAGAGCCATCGCAAGTCTCATTAACTTATGTCTGACGGGAAAAACCTCTGGCTACGAAAGACTTAGAGCTCCATCTCTACAAATCCTCTGGGGTGTTGTCAATGGGAAGGATATCAATTTTGTTGAAAGAATCTGGGAGGAATTCATTCAGTCCATTCACTCGTTTCTTGTAGATAAAGCGAATCTTGAGGCCAACAAAGATGGAAAGAAGAGATCCGCTAAGCTTCTCATTCCAAGCATTCGATTCAAAAAGCTTATTATATTAAGTCTCCAACGATCTCTTAAATTTCATCCAAGAGAAGAATCAGCTCTCCATCAACCCTCAGATGAACATCCAGTAGGATATCTCAAGTATGATGCTAAAGGTACTGGCGAAATAATCTTTGGTATGGATATTCCCAATGCCCTACTCACTTGTGATATTCTCACTGCACCATATTATGAGGAGTACATTAAACTTCTGAAAGCTAGTCGGGATGCATCTGCTAGTGAGCCTTCTCTGTCCACCAAGTCTGAAAGAACTTCATCAAAGAAACGCAAGGGGGTGACTACCTCAGCTGCCTCTTCTGAAGGTACCAAAAGGGTGAGACGCACCACTGGGAGCAAAAAGCCCAGCTCCAAGAAAACTCCGCCTAAAGAAAATGATACTAAAGATGCACCAAGCACCATACAATTGCCTCTTTCAGAAGAAGAAATGGTTCAAATTGCAACTGCTGAAAGTTTGAAGGATGCGTACATGCCACCGGTACCTCCAGTCAATGGTGTCAGCATCAAAGAACCTGAATTGGACAAAGGTCAACAACTCCAGCATGTAGAAGGTAAAGGTAAGGATGTCGCTAAGGAAGAACTAATTGCACATACATTGTTGAAAATCTCATCTCCTGCCTCCAAATCAACAAGCACCAAGTATATCTTCAAAAGACGTTCTCCGACATCATCATCAGCCAAAGTGTCTCCTGACAAAACATCGTCACCTAGTCTGGGGCAACCGGCTAACTCAAGTGGCTTAGAAACTGATACCAGCTCAACATTCAAAGGTGATGACTCCAACTTAGCTACCCAAGATGTTACCAGTAACAAACCCGTGCAAGATAAAGTTGTTGAGTCTGAAACACCTCTTGACCCACTTCATGATGAGTTTCTGTCCACTGCTTACCCCAACTTACAAGGTAATCTCAAACTCAAGACCGATGATCCTAAGCTCGCAGTGGAACCTGACAGCTCAACAGGAACTCTGGCTTCTTTTAAGAACCTTGACACCTTTGGAGATCAATTCTTTGTCGATAAGCCTGATGATGTAGAAGGTGACAAATCTAGTGATGAGCGAGAAGAAGTTGTCGCAATGGTTGATGTCATTATACAGCAGGACACTTCTATTCATGAGACTGGATGATTTAGCTAGTATTACTGCTGGCGTCGTTCAAGATAATCTCACTATTCATGAGACGTTGGAAAAGCATGAACAAGTCGACTTGCCTCAAACAATTAAGAATCACAACAGCAGATTATACAAGTTAGAACATCTCGATCTCGAGCAACAAGTGTCTCAGGCCATCAATGAACAAGTCGCTGAAGCTGTCAGCATCGCTCTAGAAGCTCCTCTCAGATCCAGATTCAAAGACTTACCCATCAATGACATGAAAGTGATTCTGCAGCATAGTATGTACGAGAAATATCAACACAAAGGTCATGAGGCGCACGTCAAATTATATGAAGCATTAGGTGCCTCTATAAGACAATATGTGCCGAGGAGCACGCCAGAGACATGGAAATAGAGAGGAAGAGGAAAAAGAGGCGTTAGGGTCATCCCAGGCCTCCATCGGGATCACCTCCACAACCTCTACCACCTCCTCCACCTGCTGGGGCATCAGGACCATCGGGTACTTCTACTCTACCTGGTGGTTCTCAATCACGTACTATGCCATCACAACCCACCTCATCATCAAAGAAACAACAAACTGACAAATCTTCTAAGCCAGCACCATCCAAACATGCCAAGCAGGTCACGTATGCTGCATGGACCTCCGTTGACGCTGGTACGACCTCTATTGCATCTCCAATCAATGATGATGTTGTCTTTAATGAAGAATCCTTCATTCCTCACCCTACTGCTTCTTTTGATGATGATGAAGATGATGCTTCCACGACTAATATCCCACAAAAGCAGTGGTGGAAATCGTTCACCAGAAGTGACTCTACTGATCCACCACCAGTTCTCCTAACCAAAGAAGATAAAGAGTCATGGTGGAAACCTGATGATGAGCAGTCACTTTCACCAGAGCCTAATTGGACTGTTCCCTCCTCTGATCTGCCAGCTAATGACAACAACTGGGTCAATGCCATCACCACCGACTTCGTTCTTCCTTCTGAAGACTCTCTACTATCACAAACGGGTGATATGGGGACGTTTATTACATGGTTTTATAAGAAGCGTGGATTATCTAAGCTTACTCAAAAGGATCTGGAAGGACCTGCTTTCGATATTGTTAAAGTTTTTCATCAGGACGTCAATCATCTACAATACCAAATGGAAGAATGCCATAAGATGTTTAACGATATTTTGGATGAAGGGATCATGAAGTATAATTACAGCAATCCACTCCCACTGGGTGGTTCTCCCGGTCATGTCACAATCCAAGCAGATTTTTTCTTCAACAAGATCTAGAATATCTCAGACTTGGCAGCAGGCAATGCAAATCGGCTTTGTCCATCACCAAAATGAAAGCTGCACATTATTCAGATATTGGGTTGGAACAGCTTGTCTCTGATTGCATGTGGATAGCTCAAGAATTTGATTACGATATCTCCGCATCTCTTGGAATCTACCACTGGTGGCTCAAGAAGCAACATTTTTACATAGATCGATTTCAAGCTCAAAGTGACCGCAAGTCTGTTCGATCACCACTTCAAATCATCAGTATAGTCAAGGTACAGATACACCCTATCCACAGGTATGACTATCTCAAGAGCATAGTTCTCCGTCGAGCTGATTTCAAAGAATATACCATATCCGAAGGCGACTTCAAACATCTTCGCCCAAATGATTTTGAAGATTTGTACCTGCTACACCTTCAAGGAAAATTGCATCACCTGCCATCTCGTGAGAAGAAGACTCTTGTGTTCGCTGTACTTCATTGGGTCCGGGGTATTGTCATCAGAAAACGAGTCGAAGACTTCCAGCTTGGCATCGAAAGCTATCAATCCCAGCTCAATCTCACGCGACCTCTATGGGATGTTACTAGCATGGAACCAGTTGCTGATTTTACGGTCATGGAATCTCCATTGGTCATGATATTTCGAGACAGATACAACGTTCCTATGGTATTGCGCTTCACAGAAATACACAAGTTCAGTGATGGTACATTACAAATGGTCGAAGAGGCTTTGGACTTCAGAGTGAAAGAATACCATGTGTATAACTCTGGATCAAGAAGGTATACCAACCACTGGACAGATCACGACCTGACACTAAGCAAGAAATTCCTGGCTGGTATTCGTAAAAGATTGAAGTCGAGGAGAATCTTTCGTAGTTTGGAATGCTACGTGGGTGGCAGAGTTCGAGCTGGTGACTACCGCCTTCTACAACTCACTGAATGATATCCTATGTGGAGTGGTGTTTCGTTATATGTTGTATTTTGGGTGCAGTGATGTTCTGTAACTTGTACTTTATAAACTTTCTGACTGACTCTTTCTCATATCCTCATAGTTCTTATAGTTCTTGTACATTATGCCTAGTAGTATAAAGTTTTAGTTACTATATAAATCAACTTTATAAAACATATAAAAACCATAAAAATCTGAAAACTACAAAAAATCCAAAAATATTTCTCTCACGACATGTCTCTTTTGTAATCAATATTATGTACGTTTCTACAAATGTCGTTCAATAATGACACGGAATCATACATATGCTTGAGCAACAGTTGTTTTTTTCTTTTTCAAATAATGTTTTTTCTAAAACATGTCGTTTCACAAAACATTCTTAAAAACTTATGGCTTGCAGTCATTTCAGGCTGTAACCAGGACTTCAAAATTAGGCTTGCTATTACTTCAGGTAGCAACCCGTTTTTCAAAATGGGGAAAACACGTCGCTAAAAAGATGGTTGTTCCTTTTACCGGGTGAAGTTCACCTGGGCATGGATTACTTTATATCCATGTTTCCTCGATCTAATGTACGCTTCAGTGCATTATTTCTTGATAAAGAAGAGAAATCTTCTTTTTATCGCCAAATACTTTCCCTTCTATGATTTTTTCGGAAAGTGTTTGTGCAAAACTTGGTGGTACCATGAGATTTTGATTGTAAATCAAATTGAATCTAAGTTTTGATAAAATTTTTCACTCAATCAATGACTTTAATATTTTATGAAAATGTTTCAGTTTTAACATCCGTCATTGATTGAGGGTGAGAGTGATTTCTCAAAATTTTATGTATCATCAAAACTCTCCACACTTTGTACAAAAAAACCTTGCAATAAAACAATTTGTGATGGTTATGTGTCAGAATGAGAAAATTTTCAAAAAGTTTTCGTTATAACTTCAAATCTTTTGTAAACTCTTCAAATCTGACACATAACAACCTCCCTCACAGATTGAGGGGGAGCAAGAAAAAGGTTCCTTTTATCAGAGAATATTAAAATTGGCCGCATTTCTCTCCCAAAAGTTTTCTAAATTATTTAAATCAATTGAGATCAAAAATCTTGAAAGATTTGAAATTTTTGATCGGGGGAGAGAATGTGATTTAAATATGAAATCTGATAATCAAATGTGATCTTTTGGAATCAATAATAGGCTCCCACATATGTGCTAAACTCTTTCGAATATCGATGCACATATTGAGGGGGAGCAAAAGGCGTTTGTGGAATTAATATCTAAGACCGACCATTTATCTTTATGCACGGAGTTATAAGGATGGTTAAGGTTAGGTATGAGTTCCCATGATCCACCAGAACCGGAAGGATCTTCCCAGGGACAATCCATAGATAGATTATAAGTCCTTAGGAATGATGGAAAAAAGGAGAAAAGTGAGAAAGGGAAGAGTGCGGACTGAGACAGAGCTAGGACAGGAACAAACCCAACAAGGTTCTAGTGATGAAGTCTCGGTAAGCACTGAAGGGGTTGAAGAATGAAAAAGAAATGAAATGTGAAAAAGGGTGAAAAGAAATAGCCCTCCTGTAGAAAACTAGAAGGGGGGTTGAATAGTTTTGCGTCTTTTTCGTTTTAATAAAAGTTTACTTTCAAATAATAAATGGTAGTTTGTAAAAACCCTTTGAAGCTAAAGTATAGATACAAGTTAATTCACATATGTCACATAAATACTTCTTATTTAAAGTGTTAAATAGAAATTATAATTTCATATATCTCACTTAAATATAAGTTTGTATTTATATATGTATATGTGTTTTAATGATTGTATATACTTTAATTTACTAATGTATAATTATTGTTTTAAATGGAACCTAGTTTGATCTTTATGTGAAATCAATATATGCACAACACACAAGCAATTGTAACTATGAATGATATGCAAGTAAGTTATAAATCAAAGAGTGAGAGATGGAAAGATCAAACCGAGAGACAAAGGATTTATAGTGGTTCAGCTACAAGGACACCTTCCTTGCCCTACTCCACTCCCCGAGTCACCTACTCGAGAGTTTTCTTCACTAGTTCAAAGACCTCCTTTAGGGCGGAGAAAACCTTACACACCAATTTACACACCACAATCACAACTTCAACACAACTTCTTCACACCAATCTTCTTCACACCTAACTTCTACACACCAATCTTCTACACTTCAAATATCTTCACAACTTTCTACTTTGCTCCTAGCTTCTTCACAACTTAAAACTTCCTAACTCTTTTTCTTCACACCACTTGTTTCTTCACACCTTCACTACTAAGTCCTATCCACTACTTCAAGATATATACTACTTCACAACTTCTAGGCTTCAAGGTCTTTTCAACTGCAAAGCTTCAACTTCTTTGTCTTCACAACTATCTCCACTTCAATATGCTATTACGACTTATATCTTCTAACACTAATCCTATCCACCTCCGCTTCTTCACTACTAGTACTACTTCACACCTTCAATGGATCTAGATCTAATATCTAAATCTATCTAACCAATGTATACACAATGTTCACAAAGAAATAAATGATATACAATATGAACTAAACAAACAACTTAGATAGCAAGATGATAATAAGTTGTAATACTTCTAGTAGAAGTATTCTTCTCTTTGCACTTGAGTGTTGAGGCTTGAATCACTTTGAAACAAAGATCAAAGTATATAAGATCAAAGGATTTTTAGAAGATGGAGAGGAATGTTTAGATCAGAAAGTTTTAGTGCAAAAAGGTGAGGAAAAAATCCAGGTTTAAGGTGGTATTTATAGGCAACAGAATCTGACAGAGGAGCGTTGCCGGTCCCCTTAAACCATGGCCGGCCCCCTTAAAATTAAGGGGACCGCCCTTTATAATTAAGGGGTTGCCCAGCTGAAACCGCCAGATTCTTTGTCTTTTAGTGGGGAAAGTTTATTTGGTGAAAAACTAACTGATTTTGGTTAAAAATTTGAATTCATATATTTAGTATGAATAAAACATTTTTCTTTATTACCAAAAGTGTTTTTCAAAAATATATAATATGTTTATATAATTAAGTAAACTTTGTAATACTTAATTAAACTTTCCTTTGATCTTATAATGCTTTAATCACTATGTTTATTCATACCTTAAGTGATTAGATGGTGAAAGTGATTATTAACTACTAAATACTTGTTTACGTCATTATCTTTGATTTAATGTGTTTTCGTTTTGTGATTATCAAAACATAGAGATATCGGAAGATATGAATAACGTTTTTAGTCGTTTATTTATATCAACAATCTCCCCCTTTTTGATGATTACAAAACCTAAACTCATTAAATCTAAAAATTAATTTTTAGACAAGTATTAAGTGAGTTTACATTCACTTCTCCCCCTTTTTGTAGAATCAAAAAGGATTAAGCCAATAAGGTAAAAACTCCCCCTTGGTGTATGCTCCCCCTCGTTTGAGAGCACCAAGGGTTCAAGAAATGGGGTTCTTGCAAGAAAAATATTAGAAGCACAAGCATGGCACAAGCAAACACATATGGCATAGTACTAACTAATAATGAGCATGGCAAAAGAGAATTAGAAACATATATTAAATCGTTCATTAAATGAAAATGATTATGTCAACCCATAATCATTGTTACATAGGCTACAAAGATGAAATTCTAAGCTAAGTAGAATGTCCTATTGTGCCTACAAGAAGTGTCACCAAACTTTCTTGAATCCCAAAATGGTTGAGGAGATTTATTTGAAAATGAAAAACATAAGCATGTAAAATGCTTGATGGTTTAGTGGAGGTAAACATTTGGTTGCATGGATGTTGTTGGGTTTGGAGATGTGGAGATTGTAGGTGGTGAAATTGAAGATGGGTTTGTTGATTGAGGGTTTTGATGTTGTTCAAGTGATGGTGTTTGTTGAGATCTAGTAAGAAGATACTCAATCCAACTAAAGTGCCCATTCAATGCAATGGTTTGTTGTTGGAGGAAGATGCAACAAGGGCAATTGTTGACATGCTTCTCAAGTTGGTTTTTGTTATGTGGTGATGATGGTGAGCTTGATTGCGGTGGATCCAAATTGCGTTGAGCAAGATGTAATGCTAAAAGAGAACTAAGCTCATGTGCCTCTTTTAGTTCCTCAACGAACTTCAAGTGTTCGGAGGAAGGTGATGGTGGTGGAGCTTGATAGTTGTCTTGGGTGAAAGTTTGAACATGCAACATGGGAGTGGCATGTGAAGTTGTAGGATGTTGTGGTGGTACTCTTGGTGGTGGAGACATGATTGAGCTTGGGTAATCATGAAAGCATGATATGGGTGGAAGAGGTTTTTCATGGGATGATGGTGTTTTTGTTGAATGAGCAACATGTGAGGTGTTGATTGAGAGGTTGGGATTGTTGTTTTGGGATTGAGCATGCTCATCAAATGAAGAAGCATTAATGAGAGCATGAGTGGATGATAGGTTGTGAGATGAATCAATGTTGTGGGTTTGAGGTTTAGTAGTTGGTTGACTTGGAACAACATCACTTGAGTTATGACAAGAATCAAGTTTCCTCCTCCAAACGGGTTTGACGGAGATCCTTGCGGTTCTTGAAATCTTAGGTTTTTGGTTGTTGAGAGATGACATGTTTGGGTGTGATGGCATTAATGATGGGGAGAGGGTATTTATAGTGTATGAGAAATGTGGTTTAGGAAGGTAAATTTTGAGGGATAGTATGGGACAAAATATGTTTGTGAATTTTGGGAAGTATAGGCTGAAATGGGTCAAAAAGTGATAAAGAAAACAGTATCCCCGACCATCAGATGGCCGGTCCCCTTAAACATTAAGGGGGCCACCTTATATAATTAAGGGGGCCGCCCATCTGGTGATTCCCAGAATGCCAGAAATGGATTTTTGGCAGAAAGTTTTCAAAAAGGTTATGTTTTTGGATTTGGATTCAAGTAAGTTTAACTTTTTGAGGCAATATAGGGCATACTATTCATGAATGTAGAGAGTGATATAGAAATAATAGAAACAAGCACCAAATTTCTAATAATCATGCAATCTATTTATTTAACAATTAAGATATGCAATTAAGGAGGCAATAAAGTAAATAGGCTAAATAAGCAACTATATGAAAATGATAACACTTAGCCTAGAGCAACTATGTTGATGATTGTTAACAAGTAACACATAGGTGGATATGATTATATGGACTTCAAGACTTGTTACAAACAAGTTCCATATGGGCAAGTCATGATTCTCATGAAATGATTTGATTAAATTGTGAATGTTATTTCCAATAGAGGTGTATGACACATGTGAGAAGGTTAAATATGTTTTAAGCAAAACGTTTTTAGTTTTATACAACAATGTTTTGAAGTAACTTCAAGTGTGTATTATAATAAAAAAAAATTAATCTTGTTTTTGATTAAAATAATGGTTATAAAGAAGTTTTAGTTAAGTAACGAAATACTTCATTTCAAAAAGAGATGAGTTTTAAACATAATGTTTTGATCATAATAATCAAGAAGTTGCAAATGAAGGATTTGAAATGGAAGCTTGTCATTTTTAAGAGAATTAATTAAGCCCATTGTCACATATAATCATCTTTAATGACACCTAACGATATTAAAGTGAAATGATAGATACTTATGATCTAAATGCAATGGGACAGAAAGAAGCAAGGTAAATAGTTCATGGATACAAGATAGACATATGTATATATGTATACAAAGAACATCATAATATCAAGTAGCAAACAAATATCAATTATAATGCATCTATTGAAGCAACTAGTAAGATCATATAGCTTAAGTGGAAGGGTTCTACTATAGATCATAGAAGATTTAAGAAAAGTGATACTAGACTAAACAACAAGAAGATTAATAATGCTAATATCATGTATACATATATTAGTGTTAATAATCTAAAAGCATGGCAACATATCAGTTAAGTTTTATTCACACACTAATTAAAACATTCTAAAGTATAATATAACATTGACAAGTTTTAGAAAAGAAAAACTTATCTCAGGTCCAGCTTTTCAAAATGGATGGGCATGATGGTGAAATAAGAAATTTAGGAGGCTTCATCATGAAAAAGTACCCGATACACCATGATACCAATACTTCGAGAGTGAAGAACAAAATGCCGATACATGAATAAATCCGCAACAACGTCATAGGCGAAACATTTGTAGAAAGTGAAACAATATGATAGAGACCAATATCCGTCAAAGGTAATAGAGCGAGATAAGTAGATCAACACGTAATAGGCCCTTCATTCATAAATTACCTAAACAAGATAAACAGCTTGGTACCCAGATTCTCATGGGTCCTAGTTGGTTAGATGACAACATCCATTGCATTTGAATGCACATGATGTGGATGTCGTCGATAAGTACAAGAATTCATCAATAGTTTGTTTTAATTAACAAACAATGACTTTCTTGACAAGAATAAAAAGTAATGAATATTAATAATATTAGTTCTAAATTTACTCACAAGATTTAACAAATTTTATTTGCTTTAATGCATTTGTTGAAGGATCATTTACTATAAATACTAACCCGGTTTTATCATAGAATGGCTTTTGAATGTTGAGAAGATATTTTAAAGATTTAGAGCTATTTTCGAATTTTGCCAATGTTTTTGCTTTTTCATTTTCCATTTTAATTTCATATTTGTAGTCTCGACATTTTTTACGTACAAAATCGATTTCAATATTACTTTTAAGTCTAGACATTTTATCTTCTAAAATGATTTCTTTTTCAAAGTTGTTTTCAGCGGATGTTGAAAATTTGTTCTTAAAAATAATGTTTGAAGTTGTTATCCATTTTTAAAAATTCTAATATAAATTGATCATAACAAAAATGTTCAGTTTTGAATTGTACCTTCTTTCTAGTTGTACATTCCTCACATGCAATACGGTGATCAATTTCATTTTCCTGTCGCTCCATGTTTTGTTTGTAGTTTCACTTGGATCTAGGAACATGTAGTTCGTGCCGTCAATACTTGTGTTCTCATTTGTTTGAATATTCTCATGAGCCGTATTATCATCGTCTTCTTTGCACTTGTTGCACCATGATTTATTCACGCTCTTTCTTTGGGTTTGACTCATGTATTCTTCATTGTATATACCTTCAATGATCACATTTGAACTAGTAGTACATGTATTTACATCAACTAAATATTTATTTACTAAATTTTCTAGATTAACTATTTCTTGTGCAATATCAAGATTATTATCTTTGATTTTACATTTCTCTTGGTGAATCTTTAAAAGACATTTCCAAATATCATTTGCCGTTTTACAACGAAATAATCTTTCATATTTAACTTTTGGTAGAGTTTTGAAAATAAGTAATTTGGCTTTAGTGTTTTTATCAATATTAGTTTGAGGATTATTATATTGATTTTCAAATTCTATTTTGGTTGGTTTAAGATCACCAATTAAAATGATATGCCAAAGATCAAGATCTATTGATTTCACATAGTTTTCAAATTTGTTTTTCCATTCAAGAAAATGATCATTTTCAAATAACGGTGGTTGTTGTGCAAATTTCCATTCTACATATTTTTCAAATTCCATTGATCATTGCAAGTTTTAAAATACAATTTATTTTAAAAATCTTGCTAGACGTGGCTCTTGATACCAATTGTAGAAAACTAGAAGGGGGGGTTGAATAGTTTTGCGTCTTTTTCGTTTTAATAAAAGTTTACTTTCAAATAATAAATGGTAGTTTGTAAAAACCCTTTGAAGCTAAAGTATAGATACAAGTTAATTCACATATGTCACATAAATACTTCTTATTTAAAGTGTTAAATAGAAATTATAATTTCATATATCTCACTTAAATATAAGTTTGTACTTATATATGTATATGTGTTTTAATGATTGTATATACTTTAATTTACTAATGTATAATTATTGTTTTAAATGGAACCTAGTTTGATCTTTATGTGAAATCAATATATGCACAACACACAAGCAATTGTAACTATGAATGATATGCAAGTAAGTTATAAATCAAAGAGTTAGAGATGGAAAGATCAAACCGAGAGACAAAGGATTTATAGTGGTTCGGCTACAAGGACACCTTCCTTGCCCTACTCCACTCCCCGAGTCACCTACTCGAGAGTTTTCTTCACTAGTTCAAAGACCTCCTTTATGGCGGAGAAAACCTTACACACCAATTTATACACCACAACGATATCACACCACAATCACAACTTCTTCACACCAATCTTCTTCACACCTAACTTCTACACACCAATCTTCTACACTTCAAATATCTTCACAACTTTCTACTTTGCTCCTAGCTTCTTCACAACTTAAAACTTCCTAACTCTTTTTCTTCACACCACTTGTTTCTTCACACCTTCACTACTAAGTCCTATCCACTACTTCAAGATATATACTACTTCACAACTTTTAGGCTTCAAGGTCTTTTCAACTGCAAAGCTTCAACTTCTTTGTCTTCACAACTATCTCCACTTCAATATGCTATTACGACTTATATCTTCTAACACTAATCCTATCCACCTCCGCTTCTTCACTACTAGTACTACTTCACACCTTCAATGGATCTAGATCTAATATCTAAATCTATCTAACCAATGTATACACAATGTTCACAAAGAAATAAATGATATACAATATGAACTAAACAAACAACTTAGATAGCAAGATGATAATAAGTTGTAATACTTCTAGTAGAAGTATTCTTCTCTTTGCACTTGAGTGTTGAGGCTTGAATCACTTTGAAACAAAGATCAAAGTATATAAGATCAAAGGATTTTTAGAAGATGGAGAGGAATGTTTAGATCAGAAAGTTTTAGTGCAAAAAGGTGAGGAAAAAATCCAGGTTTAAGGTGGTATTTATAGGCAACAGAATCTGACAGAGGAGCGTTGCCGGTCCCCTTAAACCATGGCCGGCCCCCTTAAAATTAAGGGGACCGCCCTTTATAATTAAGGGGTTGCCCAGCTGAAACCGCCAGATTCTTTGTCTTTTAGTGGGGAAAGTTTATTTGGTGAAAAACTAACTGATTTTGGTTAAAAATTTGAATTCATATATTTAGTATGAATAAAACATTTTTCTTTATTACCAAAAGTGTTTTTCAAAAATATATAATATGTTTATATAATTAAGTAAACTTTGTAATACTTAATTAAACTTTCCTTTGATCTTATAATGCTTTAATCACTATGTTTATTCATACCTTAAGTGATTAGATGGTGAAAGTGATTATTAACTACTAAATACTTGTTTACGTCATTATCTTTGATTTAATGTGTTTTCGTTTTGTGATTATCAAAACATAGAGATATCGGAAGATATGAATAACGTTTTTAGTCGTTTATTTATATCAACACCTCCAAATATTCAACCTTAGGGCAGAAACTGGGTTCAACTTCATATGCTACTAGTGGTTACTAAGGTAACACTGGTATTGAAGACAAGACATCATGGACCCAGTGACAAACTGCACTAAACTTCCCAACCACTCAAGTTATCTTAAAAGAACTTGTTTCATTCTCACGGGGAACCCTGTACAATGTATCGACCGCTCATTGCGAGCTATGTTGATACCTAAAACAGGAGACGCCTCCCTAGTCTCCAGGAGCGGATCAAAACGCACTATTGAGTCTAGAGCCATGAGATCATCCATAAATCTCAATAGGACACACTTCCAAATATGATTATTGTTTCACACACTATGGAAAGTAAGATAAAATATTTAGAGTCCTACGCATTATCCTTGTGGTATTGCCAGAACATCCGAGTGATATGAAAATATTCACAATGAAGATGGAAATCCTTCTAGAGCGAACATCTCTTAAGCTCTTGGTAGGTGACATGTGAGATCCGTCTTGGATCAATGATCAAGTGACAACTGGAAAGCAACGATGGTGCGATTCAACATTGAATCAAACTTGTTCCAGGATATGGATTGACGGATACTTTTGCAAAAACCTTTCAATGTGCTCATCTACTAATTTTCGAGCACATTGATTGAGTATAATCTTTCAAACAAAAGTATTTTTGATGGAAATATGATTCAATGTATAAAACTCTCGTCGTATCTCAAAAATTTTTGGTATGTGACACGCGAGTGATTTCTATAAATCAATTTCTCATCAATCCATGAACATCAATTCACCGGTTCACTCTATCATGCTGTCTGCTTTGAGATGTTCCGGTATGAGAACATGCTAAGTATGAAGATTCCGAAGTGGATTCTTTGGAAAATTCATTACTACAAGCTGGAAATTCCTGTCAAGAAGAGTCTTCTTTAAAAGAAACTCTATCTGATCACAGGTCGGTTTTCATAAAACCGGAGGGTAGTCTGTCCTCGCAGAACGAATGACAAAGCCATATTCGTTCTCTATCTTTATTGCTAACTGTTTTATTTCAGGGACACATATAAAGATGGCGTTGATGGTTCCTATTTCTAGCTGAATTGGGTCAATCCAAACCTCATGCTCACATATCCTCCTCACTATCAATGATGATCATGAAGGATGAGAGACTCCCCACACTGAATGTTAAGAGACTACCAACAATGTTTCCGCAACTCTGAAGAAAAGTCTCCTAATACTGAAGGGTGTGAGCATGACGGTCCTAAAGTCACTACGTCACATGAAGGCGATACTACTGTGGATGAGCTTGGAGATTTACTATGGCTGATGATCTCAAAGAAGCTCAAAAATCACACATCACAAAGGAATCCAAATCACAAGTTCATTGCTTGAAGTACAAAGTGTGCTAAAAAGAGAAGAATCAGAACCTACGAGCTACAAAGTCTAAAGAATGCTTGAAGATCAAGGAGCTTAATTTCCAAGGTGACCTCGCTTAGGGAGAGATTGTTAGGAATACAAATATTCTTGTAAAAGACTCGGTCACCTAATTATTGCAATAGCATTAAGTTAGCTCTTAGTTAGTTTAGTTATTAGTTAGAATTAGTTTAAGTATCATTGTGGAAGAATGACGGGTCTTTACCCACTGTATGCCTGATCCACAGCCCGGGTGTGGGCATTTTGTCTTTTGTTGTTAGGAACTATAAATACCCTTCTCCACATGTGGAGAGGGTTGGACCTTCACTCACTTGCAATCTAATATTTTTTATTTTTCTCATCCTCTCAAGGTTCCCACTCTTTCTTTCTTTCTCAACTAATCCACACGCCACATACCACTATGAGCTACATGTTTGTGACCTAATTTAGTATCCTACATAACTAAAGAGGAAATGGAGGCTGATGTGTATGCTAGGATAATGTCACTGAATGAGAAAAGACCAATCATAGAAACCTTGAAACATACAGACAAACACAAAAAGATTTTGGATAGTATTCTCATGGATAGACTTAAGATGGATGGGGAAATAGAAGATGAAAGTGAAGAAGAAGTTGCAGTACATGTAGTTAGAGGGTATAAAGTACTTAGGGAACTTGATGACCCAGGATGTTTTGTGTTTCCAATATGTTTGGAAGGTGACCTAACCTATTATGCTTTGGCTGACACTGGATCAAACATAAATAAGATGCCCTACAAAATTTATGAGTTGCTGGAAAGAGGGAAAGTTAGACCAAATATTGATAAGATTAGGATGCTTGATATGTCTCATGCTGAGACAATGGGGAGATTGCTAGATGTTCTATGTCAAGTTAGTACCCACACTCTCCTAGCCAACTTTATGCTACTTGATATTCCTATTGACAAGAATGTGCCATTTATTGTTGGAAGAAATTTCATGCATACTTTGGGTTCAACACCTGCCTCACAAGAACAAGAAGAGGATGACGAGAGCAATGGCAGTAAGAGTGGTAGCACTGATGGAAGTGATGATGATGGAAGCAACAGTGGTGAAGAGGAAGATGATGAAGTGCAGGAATGAAAACCTGCCGGGGGTGTAGGATAACACGGTGTGGTTTTTTTGGTTGATGACCAATCTGTTGGTCTTAATTTCAAAACAATTCTGAACATGTTTCAAAACAATTTATGGTCTGTATTTTGGGTACCTCTGTTGGTACCCAGTCACTATACATTTGAAACACTTGCACCAACACCACCACGATGGGTACAATGGTTGCCAAACTTGAAACTATTTGATCAAACTTATTATTATCTATAATTATAATAACTAACGTAATGTGTTGTGACACATTACAAATTATGTGGAAATTTGTTTGTTGAATGATGTATGAATACACGATATGAAAGAATGATCCAAAAGGTGGACAAAACTTGGAGATTCCTCGGGCAAAAACAAAATATACCCGGGAAGTACCGTTTTCCTTTATTTATTTTTCCCGTTATACTTTATTTTTAATTCTAAAGCATTAGGGACAATGCTTAAGTTATGTATGGGGGGAAGATAACTTGAAAAATAAATCAAAACTTATGCTAAAACATGAAAAATTTTAAACTGTTACAATAAAGTTGCATAAAAAGCGCCGCTTTTGGCAAAAGAACGCCGTAATTATAACAAAAGACCGACACACATTCTAGTAATGTACGCCGATTACGGGGGTATAATAAATTAAAAATAACTAAAAGATTTTAAAGAAAACATATCCGAGACAATCATAAGAAGTCTGAATCGGGATTAATGACATTATTTGCGCATTTCATGACCATTACCACTATAAATGTAAGGAATTCGAGCCTATATCGGCATATACCTTTTATGCTTGATTTCTTTGTTTTTGAGTGTGCCGATAATTTATGTGATTCTAGAACTTGTATTAGAAATTATTATGAGACCGCAGTGAGCACATTCGTGTGATATAAGTATTTTTAAATGATAAGAGGCAAAAATTAGGAAATACACCAAAAAATAAGCCATCTGTTTTCTAATCGAAATTTAACTGTTTAGCACTTACTTTTAGTGCAATTATTGATAACGCTCAAAGTTAACATGTTTTTATAAGCGTTATTAGTGTTTTTGTGTATGTTATTTGGTAGTTTTTATATGCTTTTGCCACTAAATCATATCAAAGTATGTTTTTGTAGCATATGTAGCCAAATGCAGGAAAAATGGAGAAAAAGTGAAGAAAATGAAGTATACGCGATTACACGAAGATTCCTGAGCTCAAAAGTCCAATCTGTGAAGTAATTCATATGAGAACCTAAGTTTTGTCATCTCAAAGTTCCAAGTTCAGAAGTTAATCAAGTTTGGATAGTACATAAAGAACTACACAAGGAAAAGTCAAAGCCCAAATCTGCCAGAAATTACCATCCGATCGGTTGGGTTGAAACCGATCGGATTGCCATAGTGACTTCTCTCCATCCGATCGGTACCAACCCGTAACCGATCGGATGGTTAAGACTGCATGTTTTTGCCAACTTTTGTGCACGAATCTTGGTCTTTTGTTCCATGGTTCTAGGCCCTTTTTAGTGTCTTATTGTCCAAGTTCAAGCATTTAAGTTCCAATTTATTACCATTAGTGTTGGACAAGCCTATAAGGGACCTCAAAAGTGCATAACTCAACACACAATTGAATATACCATTTACTCTCATTACTACACACAATTATTATCATCTTCTAGCTATCTAAGGAGGAAAATTCGTGCAGAAAGAACCAGGAACTTTGGAGGACCAAGGAAGCAACATTTGGAATCCGAAAATCTCAAGAAATCATCACCAACTCTTAGGTTATCAATACCTTGTCATTTTTTATCAATTTCAAAGCATTGTAAGACTTATAACCATGGATTCTTATGTTAAATATTCTGAGTTTATTTGCATGTTTGCCATGAGTGGCTAGTAATCTTTTTACACTTGTTTTGATGATGTTTTATACTTAGTGATAGTGATGATTGTGATAACATGTTTTAATTCAATTTCAAGTCAATCCTAAGAACCAATTGTACCTTAAGTTTCATCGTGACATTTGTTTAGCCAAGGTTAACTAATTGATAATAGTTTCAAGGGTCGAAAGATTTGTTATTACTCAACTAGTTATAATCATTTGTCTATGAATGATTGTTTTTCACCATAATTATTCTTGACTAAACAAAGAAACAAGAAGTATGATTGTAATAAGAATTCTTTTATAACATCAAATCGGATTGTTTGTAAACCTTTAGTAGGATGAAAGTTTAAGTGTTTATAAACGATTGTGACCTTTTTGTCTATGAAGAGGTTACCTTTTGTATTGACCATTTTCTAAGGGTATTTGATTGGTAATAAAAGTTTGTCTTGTGTTTAAGATATCCACCATACCTTATAAACCTTGGATAGATCTTGAATTGATTGGTTTACACCTAAAGCTTGTTTTTATGAACTAAACTCTTGGCCGAAGTTTAACTTGTAGAAACAATAGATTAGATCACCATCTAATTATCTCAACCAACATGTCATCAAAAGTTATCACAATCATGTGTGTCATTAAGTAGAAAACTAATCTAAACAAGTGTAGTTTTTAATTTATTGAATTTGCTTATTATCATATTTGCGTACATTAGAGATTTACTTTTAGACTTATATTTCGATTCACTCACAAATCCCTGCGAACGATCCCGACTTACCATCATATCTTGCTATAACGGACGAGTACACTTGCTCGTATGTGTTGTTTCTAGATTTGGTAACTCATCCTTATAAATTTAAAACTTGCACTAACAAATAGCACATCAAGTTTTTGGCACGGCTGCCGGGGATTTTGATCGTGTTTCTTTAAGTTTTAAAAGTCCGTTTCTTTTCGTGTTCGTTTTCTAAAAAAAAATAATAAAATAAAAATTTTCCGTAGCAACCAACCTATCGGATTCACATCCAACCGATCGGTTTCTTACATTTTAATTTTTACCGTAGCGTCCAACCGATCGGTTTGGTTCCCAACCGATTCGGTTTGAATTTTTCTGTTGTTTTTTTTATTATTTCTCTTGTTTTTTTGTTTAGGTAATTGACTCGATTCTCTTGATAGTTGTATGAACACTCGTTCTACTACTAAAAAGCTTAGTACACCTTTATCCGATCCCGAATGTTTGTTTCGTAAGAAGAGATCTTCAACTATTCTTAATTGGTTTGATAATCTTTCCGAAGAACATCCAATTTCTAATCTTTTTGAACCAATACCCATGGCTGACGATTTACCCATGTGGGCCGCCAATAGAACCGTAGCACCCACTCCTGGAGCTGCTATTGTTGTCGCCGACCTTGGTGAAAACTTTACCGTTAAAGATCACCATCTTTCTATGATCAAAGACCGTCAATTTGATGGTCGTTCGCGGGCCGATCCGCATAAACACATTGCCGAATTCATTGAAATTTGTGGCATGTTTCGTTATGGAGATACTAATGTCGATGCTATTAAGCTCAAACTTTTTCCATCATCACTCGCCGGAGATGCCAAAGTATGGTATAACGAATTAACCCCATGAACTATTAATACTTGGGAGGAGATGAGGCAAGCTTTTGTAAGCCGATTCTTTCCACCTGCCATGTATGATAGGTTAATGGGAGAAATCTGTGCTTTTTCACAAAATCCTAATGAATCTCTTGTTGAAGCTTGGCTTCGCATGAAAGATTTGCTTCGAAGTTGTCATGGTCATAATTTAGGACGAGGAACAATAATCCAAATCTTTTATCATGGTCTTGATGAAGCATCTCAAGCAATCCTTGATGCCGGAGGAATTTTCCTTTACAAAACACCAAATTAGGCATATCAACTTCTTGAAGATCGAGTACTTCTTAAACTCGATTGGTCAAAAGATTCCAAAACCAAACCCTTACGGAAAACCGTTGCTTTTGCCAAAAGTTTAGATAATTCAAAACTCATGGACAAAATAGAAGCCTTGTCTTCTAAAATGGACTCGCAATACAAAGATATAAAAGGAGAAATGAAAGAAATGCGAGATGGCTGTAATAATGGTGGAGGAAATCACACATCATCCGAGTGTGATGACCAACCTATGAATGGACCCAACGAAGGGGAAGCCAATTATGTCCAAGGAGGATATCGTGGAGGAGGTTTTCGTGGTAATTATTACGGAAGAAGTTCTGGAAATTGGCAAGATCGCCAACAAAGAGATAACAACCGTGATTTTCAACATCGAATAGAAAATCCAAACCCAACAAATTCAGATAAAAAGGAAGAATCTGATTTCGAAAAAATGATACGAGAATTTGTAAATGCTCAAAGAACCACAAATGAGTTTGTAAAAACTCAATTTTTCAATCTCAAAAACAAAGTTGAGCAAGGTCAGATAAATCATCAAGCTTCTATTCAGGATCTTGAACAAAAATTTGGTAGACTTTCTGAACAATTTTCTTCTCGAATTCCTGGTACATTACCAAGTAACACCCAATCCAATCCAAAACCATCTGGATCAAACGATAAGAATTATCGTCCACCACATAACATAAATGAGCATATCAATGTTGTATTCACTCGAAGTGGTCTCTCGTATGATCCACCACCCATTTCTACCAATAATACTCTTATCAAGAAGAGGAGGAAGAAGCTGAGGAAGAAGCAATTGAAAAAGAACCAACCCAAAAACCAACCGTTCAACCAATAAAGCCTTATACACCAAAAATACCATATCCACAAGCCCTAAGAAAAAGAGAAAAGAGAGGAACGAAATAAGAAGTTTTTAGAGATGATCAAAGAAGTTAGAATTAACGTACCCCTCGTTGATGTTCTAGCTGGAATGCCCAATTATGGGAAATTTTTTTAAAGAACTTCTTAATAATCGAAACAAGTTAGAACAAATTTCCGCTACCGTTCTCAATGAAGAATGCTCTGCTATAATTCAAAAAAAAAATTCCACCAAAACTTGGAGATCCCGGAAGTTTTCTTATACCATGTACATTAGGAAACAACATCACATGTGATGCTTTAGCCGATTTAGGTGCAAGTATCAATTTGATGCCCTATTCGTTGTATTCTAAACTTTCCATCAATACATTGAAACCTACTAAAATGAGTATACGATTAGCCAACCATACATACCAATATCCTGTTGGGGTTGCTGAAAATATGCTTGTTCAAGTTGGTAAATTTGTTTTTCCTGTGGATTTTGTTATCTTAGAAATGGAAGAAGATAGTCGAGTACCCTTAATCTTAGGAAGACCTTTCTTAAACACTGCTGATGCAATGATTAAAGTTAAAGGTAAAGAACTAAATCTCAGAGTATGAGAAGATCGAATCACATTCTTAATGGATAAAGCAATGAAATATCCAAATTCCAGTGACGACACATGCTATAACATCGATGTAATTGATGAAGTCACTGAAGAAGAATTGGATGCATTACTTGACGATTTGAAACCATTCATGACTACTTCAGAAAAGATCAGTGAAACAGATTCTGATAAAGAATTTGAGGAATTCATGGAAATTAAACTAGAAGAAGAGGAAGAAGAGAAATTTGAAGATATCATTGAGAAAGATCAATTGAAAATCAAATCATCTCTAGAAGAACCACCCACTGATTTGGAACTCAAAACCCTTCCCAATAATCTCGAATATGCTTACTTAGAAGAAAATTCACTTCTTCCAGTAGTCATATCGTCGTTGCTTGAAACAAATCAAAAAGAAAGACTCGTTTCTGTTCTTAAGAAGCATAAACGCGCTTTTGCGTGGAAAACTTCTGATATTCCAGGAATTAGTCCAGATTTCTGCAAACACAAAATCAATTGTGAAGAAGGTTCTAAACCCGTTGTAGAAAGACAACGTCGACTCAACCCAAATATGAAAGAGGTTGTTAAGAAGGAAATCATTAAACTTCTTGACGCAGGAATTATTTATCCTATTGAGGATAGCCCATGGGTGAGTCCAGTTCATTGTGTTCCAAAGAAAGGAAGAATGACTGTAGTGACAAACGAAAGGAATGAGTTAGTTCATACTAGAACTGTCACTAGATAGCGAGTATGTATTGATTAAAGAAAACTTAATAAAGCCACCAGGAAAGATCATTTTCCTTTACCCTTCATGGATCAGATGCTCGAAATATTAGCAGGAAACAAATACTTTTGCTTCCTTGATGGTTTTTTTTTGGATATTTCCAAATTCCTATCGATCCAGCCGATCAAGAGAAAACCACATTTACATGTCCTTTTGGAACCTACGCTTACCGGCGTATGCCTTTTGGTCTATGTAATGCACCTGCAACTTTTCAAAGGTGTATGATCGCAATATTTCAAGACATGCTTGAAACATCTATGGAAGTTTTCATGGATGACTTTTCAATTTTTGGTGATTCTTTTGAAACTTGTCTATCCAATCTCGATAAAATGCTTGAAAGATGTGAAGCTGTACATCTAGTTCTTAATTGGGAAAAATGTCATTTCATGGTAACTGAAGGAATTGTGTTAGGACACAAGATATCAAGTTCAGGAATGGAAGTAGATAAAGCTAAATTAGATGTTATCACCAAGTTACCACCACCAACTAATGTTAAAGCCGTTAGAAGTTTTCTAGGACATGCCGGTTTTTACCGCCGATTTATCAAAGATTTTTCAAAAATATCACGTCCTATGACTAAACTTTTAGAAAAGGATTCTGTATTTGATTTCAATGCTGATTGCATTAAAGCTTTCGAAACATTGAAAAGTCAACTGATTAGTGCCCCAATTATGGTTGCACCTAATTGGTCACTACCATTTGAAATCATGTGTGATGCAAGCGATTTCGCTGTTGGAGCTGTTTTAGGACAACGTGAAGGAAAACATTTTCGTCCTATTTACTTTGCTAGTAAAACACTCAACAATGCTCAACAAAACTATACGGTTACGGGGAAAGAATTATTAGCCGTAGTTTTTGCATTCGACAAATTCAGATCTTATCTTGTGCTTTCAAAAACGATAGTTTTTACCGATCATTCCGCACTCAAATATTTGCTTACCAAACAAGATGCAAAACCATGTCTTATCAGATGGATTTTATTACTGCAAGAATTTGATATCGAAATAAAAGATAAGAAAGGAGCAGAAAATCTTGCAGCAGATCATTTATCACGTCTCGAGAATCCAAATTTGGAAGAATTAAAAGAAAATGAAATTAATGATTATTTTCCAGAAGAAACTCTCATGACTATAGATAAAGATGATGATGAGGAAATACCATGGTTTGCAAATTACGCAAATTATCTTGCAGGAGACATTCTTAAAAAAGGGATGAGTCACTACCAACGTAGTAAGTTCTTTTCAGAACTAAAACACTATTATTGGGAGAAACCTTACCTTTTTAAGATGTGCAAGGATGGAATGATACGAAGATGTGTTTCGGGTGCCGAAACAAGAAAAATTCTTGATGAATGTCATCATGCCCAACTGGGGGACATTATGGTCCTTCCACTACAGCTAAAAAAGTTTTTGATGCTGGATTTTATTGGCCTACAATTTTCAAAGAAGCGTATACTCTTGTTCAAAACTGTGATGCGTGCCAAAAATCCGGTAACCTTTCTCGAAGAGACGAAATGCCTCAAAAGAGCATTCAAGTCTATGAAATATTCAACATTTGGGGAATTGATTTTATGGGACCCTTCCCTAAATCACACAAATACGAATATATCCTCGTTTCAATCGATTATGTTTCCAAATGGGTTTAAGCTGAAGCTCTTCCTACTAACGATGCACGAGTTGTTGTCAACTTTCTCAAAAAGCTTTTTGCTCATTATGGAATGCCTAAAGCTTTAATAAGTGATAGAGGATCCCATTTCTATAATAAACAAATGGAGAAAGTAATGAAACGATATGGAGTTCATCATCGTTTTGCTACAGCTTATCATCCACAAACTAGTGGTCAAGTCGAAAATACCAATAGAGCTATAAAAAGAATACTTGAAAAAATGGTTAAAGATAATCCTTCCGTTTGGTCAAGGAAATTAGATGACGCTCTATGGGCATTTCGTACGGCCTATAAGACACCAATTGGTACGACTCCGTACAGACTCTTGTATGGAAAAACATGTCATCTACCATTCGAACTTGAACATCGTGCTTACTGGGCGTTAAGAAGCTGTAATCCTGATTTAAAAATAGCTGGAGAAAAGAGATTTTTGCAATTACATGAACTTGATGAATTAAGACTTCAAGCTTATGAAAACTCCAAGCTATATAAAGCTAGAACCAAAGCATATCACGATAGAAAGCTTAGAATTCGAAAACAATTCAAAGCTGGAGATAAAGTTCTGCTTTTCAATATGAAATACAAGTTTAAAGCTCCGAAACTCAAGCCAAAATGGTTTGGACCATATGTAGAGAAACATGGATTTCCATCAGGTTATGTTGAACTTTATGACAAACATGGTGGAAGTTTCATTGTAAATGGGCACCGAATTAAACTCTATTATGATAAGGAGCAATTAAACATGATTTCTAATGAGGAAATTTCATCCGAATTTGAATATGAAGCTATCACATTCATGGCTCCACACAAGGAAATGGTTCCTTAGGCACACAGTAATGGTTTTATCTATGATGCTCTTCCTAGAGCATGGGAAAATGTTAAATTGGAAAACATAGATGAAACAGGAGAGGGAATTGTGATAGGAAATGTATTGTATATCCCTAAAAGGAAACGTAACACTAAAACTTCATAATCTATTTCGAAGTTTGAGTCCAGCTGAGGACTCGTTAATAAAACAAGCGCTTCTCGAGAGGCAACCCGGGTGTTTTATTTTTATTTTTATTTTTGATTTTCAGTGTTTATACCCCAAAGTTTTACTAATTGGTAGAACTTAAGTGTGGGGCTGTGCCACTAATTTGAATAAAACTGCAATGCTTTTTGTTTGTTTGTTTTTGTTTATAATAATGCAGGTGTTGACTACAAGAAACAGAAGATTGGATAACACCGAATATCATGGTTTATTTTCTCATTTTCCCTACTTTTATGCTTTTTCGTTTATCACATTGAGGACAATGTTTAACTTAAGTGTGGGGGGGGGGGGGTGAGTAGGTAAAATAAGAAATTAAGTCTAATATCGATTTAATTTTTAAATTTTGTTTGTCCTTGTGATCTAGTTGTTTTCACGCTTTTAGGAATAATTTATTAGAACAACTGGATCTATCCACTGGTAAAATTAGTAATTTTTGAAAAATTTGAGATGTGTCCCAATTAATATTGCAATCCATTTCTGGGATTGATAACATTTGCTAGCGCATATTATAACCCTTTCCACTAAATTGTGAGGATTTGAGCCTATTTCATATCTAGCATACATCTTTTATGCTTGAATCTTTTGTTATGAGTGTGCCGGTGATTTTATTTATTCTAGAACTTGTACTTGTAAATCATTACGAGACCGTTGTGAGATTACATTTTTGTAATATAAGTATACATACGTGATAAGAGGCAACCTTAGGATTCTAACCAAATAGCCTTCATTATTGATCTTTAGCTAGTCACATTGATTAGTTAATTTCCAATTTTTAACCCTTTTGTTAGCGTTCATTTTTAACGCTAGATACCCTTAGTTACACCCTTCGAGCCATCCTTCTCGTTTTTGATAAATCCAGAAAAATACAAAAATATTTTACACTTTAAACCTTAGCCTAACCCTTGTCAAAGTCTAAATGGTGGGTTGCTAGTTGCTTGGTTGTTGGATAGTTTCAGATGATTATTAGTTAGCCACATTTCACCAATCATGTGTGTGCCATTCTGACAAAGACGGAGACTGCAGCTTCTTATTTGTATTGTTGTGGTGATGCTTATGCGAAGTGTGGGGGAATTTAAATATATATATATATATATATATATATATATATATATATATATATATATATATATATATATATATATATATATGAATAAGTCATCGTAACTATAAGGTGACAATTATAGCAAATGTGCTATATATGTGAATAAAGGAAATTTTGTGATATGTTGTTAGCCAATGTGCTATGCATGAAGAATATTATTATGGCGAATCGATGTATCGTTATTTGAAGAAGAGGAAGATTGTAACTATAATCATTTACGGGTTCGTGGTTTGTTTGGTGACTAGCAACAATGGGTATTAGACTTGACTTTATTTTTCTTTAAAACCAATTTCATAAATATTCCCATGCCTTATCCCTACCCTTACCAAATTACTTTATCTATCCGGATATTGTAATGGCTTTGTGAGAATGTCAAGTGCAAGAATATTGTAGTGACCATCGGGTTTTTGAGTAATCAAGAACTCGCGCCAGTAGTCTATTGTGTTTTTGTATGAGATGTTTAAACATAAGCCTGGTACAACCCAAAGCCTTACATTATAACCCGAATAAAAGACCTCTTTGATATGTAGACTTGGTGCTTACGCCATTGCGGTGTAGTTTTGTTTCTTGTACAAGCTTATGGTAATAATTAGATCATGACTGATCAATGAGTGTGATTTCTCTTATTTATACTCCACTTCTTAAATAAATGAGTGATTGAGTGACTTATACTTCGTTTCTTTTTCGTGAGGTGTTTAGAAATGTTAATCAAGCAAGAAAATCATTGGGTATTGTCAAAGATCTCGAATTTTCACCATTCAAGCTTAAAAGGGATGAATCTTATCTTGTACTTGTACTTGATGGATTTGCATCACATTTTTTCTAATCATTTTTGGTTACCATGTGGATATTTAGTTTTCTTCAAGATTTGCTTGAGGACAAGCAAAGTTTAAGTGTGGGGGATTTGATAACGCTCAAAGTTAACATATTTTTATAAGCGTTATTAGTGTTTTTTTGTATGTTATTTGGTTGTCTTTATATGCTTTTGCCACTAAATCATATCAAAGTATGTTTTTGTAGCATATGTAGCCAAATGCAGGAAAAATGGAGAAAAAGTGAAGAAAATGAAGTATACGCGATTACACGAAGATTCCCGAGCTTAAAAGTCCAATCTGTGAAGTAATTTATATGAGAACCTAAGTTTTGTCATCTCAAAGTTCCAAGTTCAGAAGTTAATCAAGTTTGGATAGTACATAAAGAACTACACAAGGAAAAGTCAAAGTC
Source organism: Artemisia argyi (assembly GCA_030686995.1). NCBI lineage: Eukaryota > Viridiplantae > Streptophyta > Magnoliopsida > Asterales > Asteraceae > Artemisia > Artemisia argyi. The sequence continues at coordinate 135,352,763 of CM060691.1, read as the reverse complement.
CAAATCTGCTAGAAATTACCATCCGATCGGTTGGGTCGAAACCGATCGGATTGCCATAGTGACTTCTTTCCATCCGATCGGTACCAACCCGCAACCGATCGGATGGTTAAGACTGCATGTTTTTGCCAACTTTTGTGCACGAATCTTGGTCTTTTGTTCCATGGTTCTAGGCCCTTTTTAGTGTCTTATTGTCCAAGTTCAAGCATTTAAGTTCCTATTTATTACCATTAGTGTTGGACAAGCCTATAAGGGACCTCAAAAGTGCATAACTCAACACACAATTTAATATACCATTTACTCTCATTACTACACACAATTATTATCATCTTCTAGCTCTCTAAGGAGGAAAATTCGTGCAGAAAGAACCAGGAACTTTGGAGGACCAAGGAAGCAACATTTGGAATCCAAAAATCTCAAGAAATCATCACCAACTCTTAGGTTATCAATACCTTGTCATTTGTTATCAATTTCAAAGCATTGTAAGACTTATAACCATGGATTCTTATGTTAAATATTCTGAGTTTATTTGCATGTTTGCCATGAGTGGCTAGTAATCTTTTTACACTTGTTTTGATGATGTTTTATACTTAGTGATAGTGATGATTGTGATAACATGTTTTAATTCAATTTCAAGTCAATACTAAGAACCAATTGTACCTTAAGTTTCATCGTGACATTTGTTTCGCCAAGGTTAACTAATTGATAATAGTTTCAAGGGTCGAAAGATTTGTTATTACTCAACTAGTTATAATCATTTGTCTATGAATGATTGTTTTTCACCATAATTATTCTTGACTAAACAAAGAAACAAGAAGTATGATTGTAATAAGAATTCTTTTATAACATCAAATCGGATTGTTTGTAAACCTTTAGTAGGACGAAAGTTTAAATATTTATAAACGAGTGTGACCTTTTTGTCTATGAAGAGGTTACCTTTTGTATTGACCATTTCCTAAGAGTATTTGATTGGTAATAAAAGTTTTTCTTGTGTTTAAGATATCCACCATACCTTATGAACCTTGGATAGATCTTGAATTGATTGGTTTACACCTAAAGCTTGTTTTTATGAACTAAACTCTTGGCCGAAGTTTAACTTGTAGAAACAATAGATTAGATCACCATCTAATTATCTCAACCAACATGTCATCAAAAGTTATCACAATCATGTGTGTCATTAAGTAGAAAACTAATCTAAACAAGTGTAGTTTTTAATTTATTGAATTTGCTTATTATCATATTTGCGTACATTAGAGATTTACTTTTAGACTTATATTTCGATTCACTCACAAATCCCTGCGAACGATCCCAACTTACCATCATATCTTGCTATAACGGACGAGTACACTTGCTCGTATGTGTTGTTTCTAGATTTGGTAACTCATCCTTATAAATTTAAAACTTGCACTAACAAATAGCACATCAATTATCCACTAGATAAACCCTTCTGAGCCTTAAACTTTTCGTTTCTATTTATACACCAAGAAAACAACAAAAATATGTTGCTTAGTCGGGAATATGAGAATTTAAATATATATAAGGAAAAGTATGGTTGAATACCAATTACGATGAGTATGAAGAGTGCACGATTTATGTTTGTTATAATGTGGTTGATTAATAAAAAAAATAATAAAAATAAATAATAATAATAATAATAATAATAATAATAATAATAATAATAATAATAATAATAATAATAATAATAATAATAATAATAATAATAATAATAATAATAATAATAATAATAAAGAGAATTATGATTTCTCGACTTAAGTTTTTACAACAATTATTCCATATCTAAATTCATACCTTATAACCCTTAAACCGAATAAAAGTCCTCTTTAATATTGATACTTGGTGCTTACGCCATGTCGGTGCAGTTTTGTTTCTTTTTACAAGCATATGGTAAATCTATAAGTTATGACTGCGCTATAAGAGTGAATCACACACCAAAAACTATTTCTATGTGTGCTTGAGTGAATAAAAAATATATATATACACTTTCGTAAGGAACATGTCATGTTATTCTTGATTGTCTTGGATATGCATAAATATATTTGAAACTTATACGAGACTTGATTTTTAAAAAGCCAATTTTTATATGTTTGAGGGCAAACATTGGTTTAAGTATGGGGGAGTTTGATGAGTCTCGTATTATACATATTTTTACCCCCGATATTATGTGAAATATATGATAAATAACCATGTTATTATGACTTTTGGTACTTAATATGAAAATATATGTGTAGGACAATAGTTTGGAGGAAAGTACCAATTTCAAGTTTATGTTGTGAATTATTTCATCTCTAGTCTTCTTACGTTTATTTGTTGAAACTGGTTGAATATAATATGTTGAGATAGGTCGAAAGAACCAACTTGTTAAACGCAATTCTAGGGACTTGTCTGCGTTTCTAGTCTTTGAAAGGAGAAATCCACTTAGAAGAATCAATAATAATCTGGACTTGATATGAAATACTATTTCGAGAGAAATCACTTAATGGGTAGATATGAATCTTGAATTGAACCTACGAGTTATGAAATTGCTCTTTTGACGAAAATAGCTTTCTTATAAGTTGTACTCCTTTATCAAACTGAGATTAAAAATAAGCATTATTACTTGATTATCTTAGCTATCCAAGCAATCATTTGTTTTAATATTTGAATTCCTCATATTACCATAATCGTTACTTGTCTTGTTTTACTAATTATTTATACTTAATCCGAACGAACTAAGTCCTTGTGGATATGACCTGGTCTTACCTTAATCTAATACTATCAACGAGGGTTATACTTTACCTGTGTATTTGGGTTATTAAAACTGGTGAAACTAGTATTATAAATTTAAAGCTTTCCTTACACATCAAAATTTTTGGCGCCGCTGCCGGGGACTTAAATCTGTTCCTTAAGTATTTTCGAAGTAAAATTAGCAAACAAAACCATAAATTTCTTCAAAAACCAGATCACTCTATTCTTCTGTTGCAGAAAGCACGCCGCACAAATACATTTGTACGCCGCACTTATACACAAAACACACACATACCACCGTACTTGTCACCAAGTACGACGCACTTACTTTAATCCGTAACTTTTTTTTTAATTTCACAAACCTTTTCATAAAAACAAAACAGAATCATATTTTTCACCATCTTTTGAGATTAATCCTCTCGGTAAAAATAATACCGCCATACTTGTAACCAAGTACACCGCACTTAGCAATTTCACACAAGTACGCTGCACACTATTCTGTGTACGCCGCACTCATTTACTCAGAAAATGAAATTTGTCACACTGATTTAAATTTCGCTCTCCATCTTTGAATGCACACTCGTTCAACTGAAACTGAGCCAATTTCACCTCTATCAGAACCTGAAAGAACTTTAAACAAAAGAAACGTATGAACAAAAGAGTTCCTTTTTCTCAAAAACACCAAATCAAGCGTATCAATTCCTTGAAGACAAAGTCTTACTTAAACTAGATTGGGCAAAAGAACAAAAACCAAAAACTTCTCTTCGTAAAACTATCGCTTTCACTGATGAAGGCAGTAGTAATTCTTATACTAACAAAATTATGGCAAGAACGGATGCCATGGCAGGTAAAATGGATGCTCAATATAATGAGATAAAAACCCACGTGAAAGTTGTAATAATTGTGCTGGAAACCATGCTACCGCAAATTGCAGTGATGATGACACACCTATGTCACGTGAAGAAGAAGCTAAATTTATGAATACATTTAGACGCACCCGTTACTACGAGAACTATCGTGATCATGATCGTGATTATGAACGATGGAGACCTAGTGGGAAAAACGAATATAATCAAGAACCTTACAAATGAACAAACACTGATGAAAAACCAGACGTTCAAAAACAATTGGATGATTTTATTAAATCACAAAATCAACAAACCTATTTGTGAAAGACACATTCATGGAACTAAAAGATAAATTTGAATCCTCTACTCGAAATCACTAAGCCTCAATTCAAAATTTGGAAGCTAAATTTGACAGATTTGCTAAAAAGCAATCCGGTTAAGCTTCTAGATCTCTTCCTAGTAACACTTAACCCAATCCTAAAAACAAACCTTATCAACCACCACAAGCTCGACATGAGCATGTGAATGCTATTACCATAAGAAATGGTACTTCTTATGATCCACCACACGATCCTAGTCAAACTCAACAACCTGATGAAGTTTTCATTGATGATGAAGAAGAGGACGAACTTGTTCCTCGAAAGGAAACTATAACTTCTGAAATACCAGCACCTAAACCCTATAAACCTAGAATTTCATACCCTCAACGCTTTAGAAAAGAAAAAATGGAAGCTCAGTACGGAAAATTTCTTGACGTTATTCGAGCTGTTCGAATTAATGTCCCTCTTGTTGATGTTTTAGCCGGAATGCCCAACTATGGGAAATTTCTTAAAGAACTTGTTAGTAACAAAAGCAAACTCGAACAAGTTTCAGCAACTTTCCTTAATGAAGAATGTTCAGCTATCATTAAGAACAAAATTCCACCAAAACTTAGAGACCTAGGAAGTTTCCTGATTCCTTGTACTTTCAGTAAAACATTCTCATGCAATGCTTTAGCCGATCTTGGCGCTAGCATTAATTTGATGTCATATTCTCTCTATGCTAAATTATCCATCGAAACACTTAAACCAACTAAGATGAGTGCTAGGTTAGCTGACCGATCTTTCCAATATCCTGTTGGAATCGCTGAAAATATGTTAGTTGAAGTTGAAAAATTCACCTTTCCAGTTGATTTCGTATCCTAGAAAAGGAGGAAGATAGCAAAGTACCCCTAATCTTAGGAATACCTTTTCTCAATAATGATATAAATAATGTTTAAAAACGTTATTAATATTTCTCAATAACTCTATGTTTTGATAATCACAAAATGTAAACTAAATTAAATCAAGATTATGACGCAAACAAGTATTTAGTAGCAAATATTTACTTCTACAACTTATATCACTTAAGGTATGCATAAACTAAGCAACTTATGCATTACATGATCAAAAGAAATTTTTCTAATCACTAGAACTCTTATAAAATGTATTAAACATTTTATATCTTTTACAAAATTATTTTTGGAATTAAAAGAATATGCTTAAATCATTATTAATATATGATTTCAAATTTCTAACCAAAAATGGAAAATTATATCCAGAAAAACCTTCCCCACAAGAGAACAAAATACTCCAACGTACTGGAGGGGGCGGCCTCCTTAATTCATAAGGCGGCCCCCTTAATCATTAAGGGGACCGGCCACGCTCCAGAATAGTATTTTGCTCCCCTTTAAATACTGATTCATTTCACAAATTTTCCTCACCTTTTTGCACTCAAAACCTTCTGATCTAATCTCCATTTCTATCTAAAAAATCCTTTGATCATATAATTCATAAGTCTTTGTTTCTAAGTGATCCAAAGCTTCATCCACTCCAGTGCAAAAAGAAGAACACTCCTCTACATCCATTAAATTGTAGTAGTGTTGTGATTAGCTAGTTTCATCTTGTAGTAGTGCTAGATACTTGTAAAGTGTTGTGTAAATTTGTTGATTGTAGATACTAGGTGTGTTGTAAAGTAGTGTAGTTGTTGTGATTTAGTTGTGCATAGAAGAAGGTGTGAAGTAGACAAGAAGAAAAGGTGTGGAGTTATCTTGAAGAAGTTGTGAAGGTGTGAAGAAGGAGTGAAGTCTTAAAGAAGTTGTGAGATTGGTTCTAGCTACGATTAGAACTCGACATTTAGCTTAGTGTCGTTAATAGGTGTAAGCCAAGGTGTGTAAGGTTTCTCCGCCATAAGGAGTTTGTCGACATAGTGAAGAAAACTCTAGAGGGTGGTACTCGGGGAGTGGAGTAGGGCAAGGAAGGTGTCCTTGTAGCCGAACCACTATAAATTCGCGTGTTGTGGTTTGATCTTTCTAACTCTATCTTTTGTTCATTCTATTTCAATACTTTCATTATTAGATTAGTCTTGCTTGTAATTTTTGATACTTGAATTCACGTAAGATCGAATCGAAAGTTTTTATAAGTTACAAAAGATTTTGAATATAAATTTAAAAAGACGTAAAACTATTCAACCCCCCCTTCTAGTTTTTCACAATTGGTATCAAGAGCCACGTCTAACAAGATTTTTTAAAATATATTGTATTTTAAAACTTGTAACGATCTATGGAATCTGAAAAATGTTTAGAAGGGCAATCTATGCAAAGACCACCACTATTTGAAAGTGATGGATTTTTATATTGGAAAAAATGATTTGAAACTTATGTGAAATCAAAAGATCTAGATCTTTGGCATGTTATTACTAATGGTGATTTCTTACCTATTCAAAATAACCCCGGAACAAATAAAGATGAAATCGTACCTTTTGAAAAATAAAATGATGATTTAAAAAGAAAACTTGCTAAAAATAATGAAGCAAAAATGGTTATTTATAATGTGCTACCACATAAAGAGTACGAAAGGATCTTTATGTGTGAAACCGAAAAAGAAATTTGGAACTCTTTACTAATAACGCACCAAGGTAATAGTCAAGTCAAAGATAATAAGATAGATCTACTTGTTCAACAATATGAGCAATTCACGATTCCGGAAGAGGAATCAATTGATAATGCTTTTGCTAGATTTAACACTATCATCACAAGTTTAAAAGCACTTGATGAGAATTTTTCTAGTAAGAATTTTGTTAGGAAGTTTCTTAGGGCACTTCACCCGAAATGGCGAGCTAAAGTGACGGCTATTGAAGAATCAAAGAATTTATCAACGTTACAACTTGATGAATTAATTGGTAACTTGAAAGTCCACGAAGTTATTATAAAGAAGGACTCCGAAATGGTCAAAGGAAAACGAGAGCAAAGCAAGTCAATCGCATTGAAAGCTAGAAAGGAATCCAATAACGAAGATATCTCATCTTCCGAAAGTGATGACGAAGAATATGCCATGGCCGTAAGAGATTTCAAGAAATTCTTTAAAAAGCGAGGAAGATTCGTAAGGCAACCACATGATGAAAGGAAAGCATTTCAAAAGAGTAAGGATGACAAGATTAACAAGAATGAAAGGAAATATTTCAAGTGTGGTGATCCAAGTCATCTCATTGGAAAATGTCCAATAATGACAAGTGATCAAAATCAAAGAGCATTTGTTGGAGGAGCTTGGAGTGATAGCGATGAAGATGAGCAAGAAACGACAATGGAAGAAAAGTGTCTCATGGCGAAGACATCAAGTGAGGTACTTTCCAAAACCGAATACTTTAGTGATGAAAATTTACCATTAGATAAAAAAGATTTAGATAGTGAATATAATAGATTATGCAAACTAGGACAACAAGTAATAGCTAAAAACAAATCACTAAAATGCATAAACAACCAATTGGAAAATGAAGTACTAGAACTGTCACAACTCGTAATTTCAGATCCTTGTTCAGATGTCGAAATTTCATTATTCATCTCGGAAGTTACTATTCATCAATTACTATTCACCAATTACTATTCATCATTTTTTGTGTCAGTTTGAGATTCCGAGAAGCATTCAGAAAATTGACTATTCACATGACACTATTCATTTCCGGAGAGAAAACACTATTCATGTGCATCATTCATTTCATCGTAAATTTAGTTTACGAATATTTATATTCGCGTAACCAGTCAGGTTAAGCTGCGAATTCAAGCATCATCAGTAGGGACACTTCATATGGACTAGAAATGGCTTACATATCAATACAATAGCATTTGCATACTATTCCACTCGTAGGATATTCCAATTACTATTTTTGGTATAATTGACTTTTTACGTATGTTTATTTTAAATAAACGTTAACACGCGATCAATAATGTGACTAACACGTCCGACACTCCCGACTACGATCCTAATATATTTTCATACTCATAATAATGATATAAAAATTATATTATTGATTTACCCGGTGTTTTCAAATCAACTACTACATTTCAACCCGATAACTATTCTAGCACCCGATTCTTGCAAGGAATAATATTTTACAACTTTTACAACTTCATCATATTTTATTTCATCTCGTCATGATTTATTTCTAGTTAACTCGGTACCCGGTAACACTTTATACTATACATTATAACAATTAAATCATATTATAAATGAACCAACTCTTGAAAATCTCCCCAAAACCCACGCCCCTCCCATATCTACTCCCTTAATTTATGGATCTTGTTTGTTTTGAGATATTTTCAAACTCTTACACTTTTATTATATTATAACATCTAGTCTATCTCATTTTTAACAAACTAACAACACAAACTTGTTTTTCCTCTTTTTTGCTGAACCAGAAACAACACCAAGACACCATCATAAATAATTATTTTGCAAGTTCATTTCATCTATTGTTGAAGGTTTTAACTCCTTGTGCGATTCTTGTTAGCCTCGCTTTTTTATAAAGATAACGTCACATACGTGAAATGGACTAGATATGTAGCAAGTTGTGCCAATAGGGACTACTTATGTTAACTAGGCAAACTTGTGATGTGTAGAGCCTATAAATACCCCTCATGACTCTCCATGAGGGGTGTGGGAAATTGTGTATTGTTCTTTCATTGTTAATAAACTTCCATTTCTTCACCCTCTCACTACTTTCTCTCTCTAAAACTAAATATGGAGTTCATCTTTAATCATCAACCTCGACCTCCCGAACCACATAAAAATTATACTTTCGGTCCTACAATTGGTATCGGAGCTCATGGTGTTTTGTTTGTCGATTTATTGTGGTTCGAACTTGTTTTAAGCTGTTTTTTTACCAACCTTTTTGTACTCGGAATTTTTTTTTCCTACTTTTATGGTAAACAGTTTATACGAGTTTTCGTGTATCCAAATGGTCAAAACTCATAAAGTCTCATACTTTCATTTCTTATTTCAAAAACTGCTACGTTGTCTTTATGAGCAAGTTTTCAGTTTTTGTAACTTATCTTTGTGTGACAGTGTTTTGTTCCATATCGTGAATCCGTGGTCAAAAATGGTCTATAAGAAGGTCGGAAGCTGGACGGAATTTTGGTCGGAATAATCGCCGGAAAAATGTCGACTTTCTTGTAAAGAAAGTTTCGAAAAGTAATACCCTAATTTTTCAAAAATCCATTTTTCGAAAAGTTAAAACCCTGATTTATCGAGAAGTAAAATTTTCGAAAAGCTCAAAAAAGTATCGAAATCAGGTTCTCGATAACCGAAGATCTTGAAAACTAAGGATCTCGATAAATCATCTTCTCGATAAGTAAAAAAAAAATCTCGTTAAGTTACAAAAATTATCGAGATCTTTTTGAAAAATTTATCGAAATCTTTTTGCAAGAAATTTTCGAAAACAAATGCAAAAGAAATGAAGATGAAGAGATGGAGACCACGACCACAAACCTTAATACCAAGACTCAAAGTGACTTCAGGTTATATAACCATCATCAGTCCTCAGCCTTAAACGAAAAAATGGAACAAGAAGCAGGAACAACCGATCCAAAACTCGTCCACAAACAACCAAATCCTAAAACTAAACACAACCATAACCCTCACATTCACGTTATTTTTTTTATTTGTTTGGTGAGAGAGAGTTGGATGGGGGCGGACATATCATACAATTTGTCATAGGGTTAGGTTAATATGATATATACTGGTATTATTGAGTGTGGATTTGGATCAAGATTTTAGGCTTGGGCTTAATAATTAATCACTTTGAATTGGGCTGAGATGAAGACCACGCTGAAGTGAGTAGTGAAACATTGGATTGGGCTTATCATTCGCAAATGGGTATTGGTCTTCGGCTTAGATTGATGTTGGGCTGGTGTTTGGTCATTCGTTTGGACATATAAAGATAGAAATGCTAACAATTTTTTCTTCCAACTTTGGGCATGCAACAAATGTCATCCGAATTTGTTGAATACAAATGTTTAAGAATTGATAAGTGTTAGTATTAAGAGTGGTATTTTGGTATTGCAATATTCACGGGGATACATCGTTCACGGCTAGAACTGTTTTGTTTAACAAAATGACTACGGGGTTTTTGTACGGTATTATCGATTTGATTTTGAAGTGATGTTTCATAAAGTGTACTTATTTATCTCAAAGTCTAGAGGTGGTTGGATGCATGACTTTTGAAGATAACTTGTCTGCGCAAATTAGAAAATTCAGTCTTGACAATCTAGTTATTACTGATATAAGGAGTTACGTTGTAGTGCTCACAGTATAGCTATCACTTAAAGGAGTTACGTTGTAGTACTCAGTGTCACACGAAGTAGTGGATTGTTCAAGTGGCGAATATTTTGTGCAACCTCATACTTAAAGGAGTTACCTTGTAGTGCTCAGTATAGGTATTAAGTCACATCTATCGTACAAGCATTAAGTCACAAGATGGAATGTTTACTTCGTTTTCAAGCTGGTCATATCGGGTTATCTCCATATGTGGTCATTACTAGTAGCCGGTGAATTACAAGGAGGTTCGTTTAAAGGTTGATTTGAGAGAAATGTATTGAGAGTATTTATGCGACATATACTCACAAATTATGCTTACACGGTCTATCTATATTGCATCAGAAGTGTAAAATACAAGTAATTTTGGCATGTACACACAATAGTATGATGATTTCAATACATCGCAACCATCAGGAGGGAGAAGAACATGCCAAAAGAAGTAGTGTTTCATCTCTAGTACATTGGTTGTTCGAGGGAATTGTGCTTACACTGGAACCGAAGAAGTACTAATGATGTGTACATCGGAGCGTATTACCAACCTTCTGTGCAATGTTATGTGAGTTATATTGTCAAGATGCTCCCTGAACGACAATCATGTGCCTACACTTTTGAATCTACTTTATCCACTGCGTGATGAAAAGAGAGTTGTCGGTTCAGGAGGGAGCAGGAAAAAGAATAAAGGCTCACTAGTTAGGAGGGAGTAATAACCTAACTAGACCATTACAGTTGAAGTTCAGAGCTACAAAGACCTTTGCAGTCACTACGCCGAGATCGTCGGAAGAGAGAACTTCAAGTCTACCTCAGTATCTAGACTACAGAGACTCTGCGCTTCAACAATGTCAACATAGTTTACTATTGTTGTAACTTTACATTGTTAATGTATTTATAGGTCTCATTGTAACCATTCACGTGTGACGATATCTTGGAGGGAGATTGTTAGCCTCGCTTTTTTATAAAGATAACGTCACATACGTGAAATGGACTAGATATGTAGCAAGTTGTGCCAATAGGGACTACTTATGTTAACTAGGCAAACTTGTGATGTGTAGAGCCTATAAATACCCCTCATGACTCTCCATGAGGGGTGTGGGAAATTGTGTATTGTTCTTTCATTATTAATAAACTTCCATTTCTTCACCCTCTCTCTACTTTCTCTCTCTAAAACTAAATATGAAGTTCATCTTTAATCATCAACCTAGACCTCCCGAACCACATAAATTATATATATTTTCGGTCCTACAATTCTCTAATTCATTTTCACTACATATTAATTTGGAGTGGTCCTTGGGGTTTATTTATTCTTGATCATCCTATATGTCTCATATTTTCAAGTAAGTATCTAGATAAATTTCTCTACTTTTTATACTTTCATTTACTATATTTTTATGCTCTAGTAACTAATCATGCAAATATACATATGTTAGTTTATACCACTCTATTTAAACTTTTATATCTTTTAAGCCTTAGAAATGGATAATAGGTAGATCCTTGGTAGATTAACTTGGTGGATGATGTTTAGGAACCCATGAAACCCTAATAAGGTGTATGGTAAGAATAAATTAGTTTGGTGGTGATTGAAAGTGATTTGGTTAGATTTGAAACAAGTTTGAAACTAGGAAAATGATTTTTGAAACTATATATATACATACTGTCCTTATTTTAAAAACGTGGGAAAATCAGTAGGTTTTGGGTAATTTTTTATCAAGATTTAGAAAATACTTTCAAAAACGAAACTTTTGGCGAAAGAACGGATTAAAACGAGCTTATAACGAAGGAGTTATGATTTTTGCAAGTTTACCGACGAAAACTATTTTCTGAAAATATAACGTGCTGTTGGACGATTTTCGACGGACAAAGAGAGGAGTTAGACGTAATCTAACGGAGCCGAACTATCAAAAATATATTAATACATGTTAAGACAAATCCGTGGATATAAAGAACGAGGAAAATGAACTTAAAACGACAAAGATATACGCATTTCAAAAGCGTCAAAACTATATATATATTTGTATTCACTAATAGAAATAAGGAACTACGTACTAAATGTTATATTTTCTAGAAATATTATTAAAGAGCTATATTCTCAACAAATGAAGTACGTATGACCCAAAGCTTATTTATACGACTAATTGACGTTATTTTAAGGTTTTCAAAACGAGGAATATAACACTAACATTTTATATATGATATATTACGACAAGTTTCTATAAGTCTAGTTGGACTTATTTTTCCTAAGTATGGAAAATACTTTACTTTGACAATTACAAGTATTTTCAATTTACGAGTGGTATAGGTATCATGTGCATGAATATTCATTACATCATTTCATGATCTAAAGTAGATCATATTCATTCATTTAGGTTGCGGCTAGTGTTCGCGCCTTGTTGTCCCGATCATTTCATCACATTGTACTATCACTTCAGGTGAGTTTTCATAGCCCCGTTTTCAATTCAATATTTTGATTTCAAATCCCACGGAGGAGAATACATTGCATCAATTATTTTTGTACATGCCCAAGTATTAAATTCCATACATTGCTTAAGTTGCCTTACTACCAAGTTAAGTCCCCTTTATTATCATGGACCGTTAATTATATTGCCAAGCGAGAGTGAGTGGATAGATCTATCGAGGGTGACGCCTCCATCCGTGTTTGGGTTGCTCCAATGGAATTACGGATGCATTTCATGTCTAATCTATTTGAGTGTCTGGTAAACACTCCTTTGGGGCCAATACAATATTATGTCTAGCTTCGGGGTCATGAGCTTAAGAGACAATGTAGCATTTTTTGACATATTTTCGGTTTACTTTATACTTGTGGTTAATGTACATACGATTTAACTTACAAACCTATGGAATTCACCAACATTCTTGTTGACGTTTTAGCAATGTATTTTCAGGTTATTAAGGTAGCTCCTGCTAGCATGCATTTGGACCTTCATGGAGTCGCGGAGTCGACGCGTCTCACATATATATATATATATATATATATATATATATATATATATATATATATATATATATATATATATATATATTTCCTGCACTGATGAAACATTTGATCTGGATTGAACTTGTTTTTCATAAACTTGCAACACCTTTTGGGACCTATGTTTTGTAAACTCTGAATGTTTTAATGATCAAACGATGTATTTTTTCCAAACGACAGTTTAGGTCGTTCAATATAACTATAACTGTGGTGCTATGACAGTCACCCCCTGGTATTCCATTCCGCTGCCATTCAGGTATTTTGGGGGTGTGACAGATTGGCATCAGAGCTAAGGTTATAGCGAACTAGGATGTATCTTGGAACCTAGACTATAACCACATCATCATAGCATCTCATCATTTCATCATAGGTGCATATTCATTATACATGTTGTTTCATGCACACACTGTGCGAGTTATTTATACGCATACTTATATATAATTACATTGACCTGGTTCACAAGTGACATGTCTTCAGATACACACCCTGTCATCCTTTCATCGGATTCCGACATTGAAGATGCCTTGTCATCTTCCACTACCATTGTACTACCAGTTACACTTACACCGCCATTAGCACCATTGAATTGTTATAGGAACAAGGTTTTCCTATCATCCAGCTCATACATAGAATGCCGTTTGGTAGAGTATTCAGACTTAATCTTAATGGACCTATTAGGATGCTTATTGCAAGAGAGATAGTATGTTTTCTTTCCTTCACTAGTAGGGTGTTTACTACTCAGGTACTACCACCACCGTCAGCTACTTATTTCACTATTGGTCGTCCCATAGTGCGTACTTCAGTTTTACCTCTTAGATGTCGCGAGATAGCGCGAAAGAGGGTAGTATTCCATTCACTATTATTACCATCGTCTCCTAACTCACCACTAGGATCTCATCGTCAGCAACTTTGTTCTCATCATCTAAAGCACCACCAACACCATCACATCTCAGAGACCCTACACCCATATATGACAGGTCGCTTAAGAAGCAACCACTATTTGACATACCATTACCATCTACAACACGTTACACCACCTTATAGGTTTGAGGTTGGTGAGAGTTTGAGAGCCTCTACTGCTTGACATCCTACTACTCTTTATCGTTAGACGATGATCTCTAATTATTTGAGATTACCCACGAGTGTTTGGACGATACACTCTGAATAATACCACAAGCCTCACGAACACAATAAGAATGGCAACAAATCGCCCAAGGGTGGCATCTATCACAAGGACTCTATATTATCTTTGATATGATCGACTCATACCTCCATAACACAATAAACCAACAAGATGCTTTGAACGGTATTATACCATCATAATGGAACTCATCACAACTCTCCCTTCATTATCAAGTTGGATTACACCACATTCTAAGCCGATGATTACATCATTAGTCGCTCTAGCAACACTCCACCAACCAATGTGGTCACATTAGTAGTTTTGACATATAATTACAACTTTGGGAAGATGCAAGTAAGACAATAGAATTAATAAAGACGAAGATGTCTTTACGATTAAAGGGTCATGTTGACCAAGATAAAAGTGATTACCCTAGTTTTCGTGTTTCGGAGATAATAACTGTCACACCCCCAAAATACCTGAATGGCAGCGGAATGGAATACCTGGGGGTGACTGTCATAGCACCATAATTACAGTTATATTGAACGACCTAAAGTGTCGTTTAGAAAATACAGCGTTTGATCATTAAAACATTCAGAGTTTACAAAGCTTAGGTCCCAAAAGAGTTTGCCAATATAGTTAAAATAAGTTCAACAAGATCAAACGTTTCATAAGTGCAGAAAATATGGTGAGACGCATCGACTCCGCGACTCCATGAAGGTCCAAATGTATGCAACTTGAGCTACCTTAATAACCTGAGAAATACATTGCGAAAAACGGTCAACACAAATGTTGGTGAATAATCATAGGTTTATAACTAAAATCTAGTGTACATATGCCATAAGTAAAGTCAAGAAATAGGATGTCCGGAAAATATATACATTGGCTCTTAAGCTCATGACCCCGAAGCTAGACGATACTTGGCCCCAATGAGTGTTTACCAGACACTCTAATAATAAAGACATGAAATGCATTCGTCCCATTTGGAGCAACCCAAACACGAATGGAGGTGTCACCCTCGATAGATCTATCCACTCACTCCCGCTTAGTACTAGAAATTAACGGTCCATGATAATAAAGGGGACTTGTCAAGACGTGGTAAATAAGGCAACTTAAGCAATGTATGAAATTTTATACTTAGGCATGTACACAAAAACAAGTAATGCAATGTATTCTCCCCCGTGGGATTTGAAATCAAAATATAGAATTAAAACGGGGCTATGAAACTCACCTGGAGTGATAGTACAAAGATGGTACAACGATGGTAACGTGATCGGGACAATAAGGCGCGAACACTAGCCGCAACCTAAATGAATAATCGTGATCTAATTTAGATCATGCCGTGATGTAATGAATGCACATGCACATGATACCTATACCACTCGTAATTTGGAAATACTAGTTATCGTCATGGTAAAATAGTTTCCATACTTAGGAAAAATAGGTCCATTTAGAGAAGTATATAACTTGTCATATTAACTCGTACGAAAATGTTAGCGTTATAATCCTTGTATCGGAAACCTTGAAATAACGTCGTTAAGTCGTATAAATATTCTCTTGGGTCATACGTATTCATTTGATAAGAAAATAGTCGTTAGCAACATTTCTAGAAAATATACTATTTAGTACGTAAGGTATTATTTTTATTTGTGACCAAATATATATATATAGTTTTGGTGATCTTAAAACGCGTATAACTTGGTCGTTTTAGGTTCATTTTCCTCGTTCTTTATATCCACGGATTCGTTTTTGTATGTAGTAATATATTTTTGATAACTCGGCTCCTTTAGGTTACGTTTAACACCTCTTTTTACCCATTGAAATCTGCCAAACAGCAAGCAGTTTTTGTAAAAGTAGTTTTCGTCGTTAAATTTGCAAAAATCATATCTCCTTCGTTATAAGCTTGTTTTAATCCATTCTTTCGCCTAAAGTTTCGTTTTTGAATGTATTTTCTAAATATTTGGTCAAAACTTGGCCACCATCTACTGATTTTCCCACGAAATAAAAATAGGGACAGTAGGTCAATATGTAGTTTCAAAAACCATTTTCCTAGTTTCAAACTTGTTCTAACCTCAATCAAACCACTTTCAATCACCACAAAACTAATCTAATCCTACCATACACCTTCTTAGGGTGTCATGGGTTCCTAAACATCACAAACCAAGTAGATCAAACAAGGGTTTCTCATGTTTTCATTTCTAGGGTTCAAAGTTAAATATGTACAAAATAGAGTGGTATAAATCATTATATGCATGAGTTCTTGTAAGAAAAGTATATAACCATAGTAATAACTTGTAAAAATTATAAAAATGAGTTTGTTAACTTACTTGATGGTTTAGGGAGTTTAGATGATGAAAAACCTACTAATCCTTGAGTTTTTATTTCAAAACTCCAACAAGGATGACTAAGTGAACAAGTTTACACCTAGATCTTGTAAAATTTGTGGTTCTTGCTTCTTGATCACCCTAGATCGATTCTACCATAAGAGAAAATGAGAGAAGAGTTTTTACTTGCACTTGTAAAATGATTTGTGAGAAATGAATGAAAAAAAGTTTAATATATACTTAGGGGACAAAAGTTAGGTTAGCATTTAATTTGGTTGGTGAGTGTTTAGCTCATTAGGAGGCTTAGGAGGGGGGGGGGGGGGGGGGGCCGGTTCACAAAGGAGGGAAAGGGGGGGTTTATGTTGGGTAATTTAATTAGAAAGTTAGTGGTAATATTGTGTAGTATTTGGTTAATTTTAGGTGAAATCGGGTACCGGGTTTGTTAGAAATAAATTTTATCAAAGTTATTCGGAACAAAATAAAGTCGTAAAAGTTGTAAAAATATGTTGGGTACAAGTGTGGAGAGTTCGGGTGATTATTGTTTAATTTTTGTGAAAACCGTCGTTATTAAATTAGACGTACGATACGTAATAATTAAATTTCCAAAATACCGGGTAAATTAATGTTATAAATTTTTATATTATAAAAATGAGTATAAAAATATATTGGGATAATAGTCGGGAGTGTCGGACACGTTAGACACATTTATAGTTCGCGTATTAGTGTTTATTTAAAATAAACATACGTAAATCGTTACTTATACCAAAAGTATTAATTTAGTTATCCTACGAGTGGAATAGTATGCAAGTGCCCTAATGATGATACGCTGACTATTTCTAGTCCGTATGAAATGTCCCAATGATAATGCATGAATTCGCTCCTGAACCAATACGGTTACGCGAATTTTGAATACCCGTAAACTAAGTTTACGATGAAATGAGTAATGCACGTGAATAGTGATATTTCTTCCGGAAATGAATAGTGTCAAGTGAATAGTAAAATTTTTGAATGTTTCTCGGAATGTCAAATTGACCTCAAAAATGGTGAATAGTGATCGATGAATAGTAAATGATGAATAGTAAATTGTCGAGGTTTAGAAAATGACCGAAAATTACGAGTTGTGACAGTCTTCCCCTCTAACAGGAACTTCGTCCCGAAGTTCAGTTTTGGTTGGTCTCTGAAGTATATTTAGTAAAAAGACGTGGATACTTAAGTTGCATTTAGTCTTCCCGTTCACAAGTAAATTCGGGACCTCTTCAAGAATTCCAGCGAACTTTCACGATAGGAATTTGACTTTGCTTCAACCGTTCGACCTCACGGTCCATGATTTCTATTGGTTATTACCAAGTCTACGTTTGTTCTTGGGTTGGATTCCTTCCAATGGAATCATAAGTGACTAATCTGAAAGTCATTTCCTGGGATTTGAATAGGTGAAACATAGTTGTGTAATCCGGTTGTTCTCTAACAAGGCTCAAGTCTGACGGCCACTAGGCCTTCTCTGTCTGAAATATTACGTGGTCCAGTGTATATCGGGTTTAACTTTCCCAGTTTTCTGAATGATATCATGCCTTTCCTAGGCAGAACTTTCAACATGATCTGGCTACCAACTTGAAGTTTTAATGGTTTACAACTTATAGAATTTGTAATTGATTCTTGACTTGTAGGAAATTTCTGGTTATTTCATGAATGCCTACTGGAATAGTGAGTTTGGCTTTTTCCGAGTTCGGTTCGTCAATAGACGATCAGTGCTTCTTCTGGTTTATAATGTAATATGGGTAATATATGTTGCTGAACTATGTCAGAACTCCAATCTTATATGTCAGTTGGTCGATTCTAAAATGAATCTTAAATGGTCCAATATACTAAAGGTTATATCCTTCGTGTTACTAAAATCGTATCATGCCTCTCCAAGGCAAAGCTTTCAATTTAGTTCGTTCTTTCACGTGAATCTAGTTAGTTTGTTGTTCAAGGATACCCAATCCGTATGATGTGCGTCATGTACCAACTTAACTTCTACCAGTTTCTCATTTCTTGTAACTGGTTCTTGACTCGTAAAATTTCCTTTGTTGTTCCATGGTTTAGTTCTAGACCAGTGAATTTAACTTTCTGATTTCGGTCTGTAAATGAGTAATTGGTAATTCGACCATAAAGTGCCTCAATTGGTGTAGTCTCTATGCTCGTGCGATAACTATCGTTGCAAACGAATCTGATTTATGGTAAATGGTTAGTCCAACCATTTCTAGAGTCAATCGCTCACTCTTTGAGCACAACTTTCCTATGCCTGAATCGTTCTCTCGTCTTGACCATTGGTCTGAGGATAATAGGCGGTGTTTACATCTAAATGGGGTTTCGAATGAAATCTTAAAATGATTGCTAGAAGTCCAAGGTGATTCGATCACCTTTATCAGGAATAATTGAAACGGTACAATAAATCTTGTGACTAATTCCTCCACGTTACGTCTTTCGAACTCAGCGTCATATAAAGGGGATAGACTATGGGTAACAAACTTTGATTCCTTGTGTTTTGGTCTAATGGATTGCTAAGACATGCGTTTTCCTTGCCTACTGTGCTTGGTCTCCATTACTGACGTTTGTAATCGTTCTATGGTGTTCCTCCTAATTTCCTTCATCACATGTTCCAATATTCCTTATTGTCAAATCACAAAGCCCTAAATGCATAAGCGACGTAGCATGGTGATTGGTTTTCAAAATTTATCTCGCGATTTTTGAGTTTTTGGTCGAAATCTTTTTCTGAATAAACGAATTTAGAAAATGGAGCAAATGGTTTACTAAATAATATCTTTCTTGATGATTCAAAATTCGATAGTTAGGAAATGTGACGCGGTTTTCAAATAGGTTGTGAATAGGACTGTTTACCAAAGTTTGATGTTTATAATTTCCCATTGTACAATGGTTTTGCAAAATATTGACTAAAAAGGATCGTATTTATTCAAAATAGGCAATTCAAAATTATTTTCCACGAGATATGTGATTTGTATGGACACAATTTTGAAATCAACTTCATTTAAAAGTAAAAATACTAACAAGGATAAAATAGTAGGATAGGAAATATTCGCATAAATGCATAGGTGTCTAACATTCGGTTCCTGTCATTAGAAAATGCCTATTGGCGATTACCCGACAAAACTACAAGTCTAGGTATTCAACCAACTTAAGTCCTGAGATGGTTTATCGTTGAAATTGTTATCATGTTGGCAATATGAGGGTTTCAATTGATACTTTGTCGATGAATTTCCGTACTGTCTTCACGTGTAGCTGGGGAGATATTCTTGAGTCTGATGCCTTTCTCGGTGTATAGGTGAGGTTATCCAGAAGTTCTAAAGAACATAATGCTTTAGGGGAATCTATATCGATATCCATAATTCGAATCAATCATTCTT
The DNA here is from genome assembly GCA_030686995.1 of Artemisia argyi. NCBI lineage: Eukaryota > Viridiplantae > Streptophyta > Magnoliopsida > Asterales > Asteraceae > Artemisia > Artemisia argyi. Next base: position 135,332,731 of record CM060691.1, on the reverse strand, counting down.
GTCGTAAACTCACTGCAGGGAAGTTTGCGTATGGATGAGACCACGTTAACTCAAAACACTTTACAGTATCGGTTAGGAGGTTTGATTTATTCCCATGATGTTGCTTAGCGTACCATCACAATGTGTTTGATCCTGTAGATCAGTCTAACTAGTACCTTTGAATAATAAATTGGACAACTAGGTCAGAGATGGTGAGTCGGATGGTCCAGTGGCATTTTAGAATTGTTGTTGAGTTATAAATTGTCTTGGTGTATACTTCTAGTCTAGGTTAGTTGTTTCGTAACCCTTTTATTGTTTTTCTTGTATCGAGGAATCCTCCTAGTACTTGATATGGGAAGTCTTTCCTAAAGAAGTCAATGGAAAGTCCAACTTAATGACTAAGTGTGTGACAGGTGGGGTAAGTATTCAGGGAGAATTTGTCAGAAAGAAATATTTATAAAAGAGTTTATTTGATAAAAACGCTTTTAAACGAAGATTGTTATTAGCAATACTTTAAAAAGTAACTATTTCCTTCATGGCATAATCTTTCCTGAAGTATACATAGGTGATCAGGCTATGTATAGTTGAGGACTAATGATGCGATGCTTGATTTAATTAAAATAATATTATTTTTCTCAAAAGCTTTAGATGGTGTTCAACGCGTTGTTATAAAAAAAATGGTATACTAAATATTTCCTTTCAAAGTAATATAAAAATTGTTTCGCGTAATAATAGTAAATATTTGGCGTAATATCGGAAAAATCAGTTTATAGTACGGTAACAAAACGGCTTATTTTAGAAATTCGGTAAAAACAATTTCCCCATAAGGTAGTAAAATAGTTTGAAATAAAACTCGTGGAATGGTTTATTGGATACATGGGTAAATACTATGGAATGGTAATAATCTACTAATCCGTCAAATACTAAATCGGTCAAATCCCTAATAAGACAATGGTATAATGTTGCTAAACGATTGAAAATTGCGCCATTGCAATAGAAAATGGAATAAACAAAGGCTACGGTTATCACAGAGGTAACAAAAGATAGTCATTACATTAGATAGGAAAGTGCTTAATATAACTAGGTTACATCAATGTACTTATGGAAAGTACCAAAAGAAAGTACAACCCTAGAGGGCTCGAACTATGGTTTTAAAACATGAACTGCCTCCTCCAGTTCCGGTCTCTCAACACCGGGCATTCACTCTTGGTGTGTCCCACTACTCCACATTCATGGCAGATTACCGTGAGTTTCTGATGCATTACGAGGGTGGGAGCCTTGCAATACTTGGCTTTGTGTCCGATCTTCTTACAGTTGCCACATGGTTCCGGGCAACGTCCTGGGTTATGATGATGTTGGCACTCTTCACACTTAGGTAAAATACCAAGGTAATCATTCTTTTCCTTTAGACCTGTAGCATTAGATTTAGCAACTCCTTGTCTCTTGTTTGGTCCTTGTGTGGCATTCTCACCTCGGTTGTTGTTCCACTTCCTTTTATTGTCACTTTTTCTTCCTAAGATCTTGGGGTGAGCTATGCGTTCCTTTGCTTCGATCGCCATCCTGATAGCTTTAGGCATGGTATCGGGTTCCAACGAGTTGACCAACATACGAATTTCAGGAGAAAGTCCTCCGACGTACCTTTCATGTTTCTTACTTTCTGGTTCATCCATTGCAGAGCCTAGTCGAGCAAAATCATAAAAAGAAGCAGTATACTTAACAACATCATCTCCTACCATGGTAAGGTTTAGTGTTTCCTGTTCGATTGCTTGTAATTCGCTTTTCACACAGAACTTCAAACTCATCATCCTTTTTAGTTTCTCCCAAGAGTGTGAGTAAGCAGCATCAACTCCTACTACCTGGACATACTTAGTCCACCATTTCTGGGCATGCTTCTGAAAAGTGCAAGTGGTGAACTTAACTTTGTCTTCCTTACGGCAGTCACCACTTTGAAAGATTGTTTCTAATTCTTCGAACCATTTGAGAAATTCCTTTGTGTCTATATTTTCGCTAAAGGAGGAGGGATTACAACCCATAAATTCCACGTGAGTAAGTTCCTTGGTGAGGGCGGTAGTTGCATTCCTGGCAATGAATTGTCCAATAGCAGCTTGCGTCATGCTTGGAGTGGTTTGCTTAAATCTATCTCCATCAAATCATAAGAGTCCATGAGAATCTATTGGTAATAAGGATCATCCTATTCATAACACATGAATATAATACATGAAGGTTTTGGTCTATATGGACCAATATCATAGATAGCACAACCATTCCCCTATAGTAGAGTCAATACTTGGTGATTCCATTTGTACAAAAATCAAAATACTACAAGTTTCTTTGAACTATGCCACACCTCCCGTGGCTAGGATATTAGTAAAAGCTAGTAAAGATATAAGTCTAGTCTAGGGATTTCCTGTAGTCCCTCTAAGTGAAATCAGGTTTATGGCATCATAAGGTCGAGATAGTCCTGAAGTAGTGTCTGAAGTTGTGCATCGATCAAGTCCTAGATAGTGTAGATTCTAAGCCATTCTTGAGGAACCTGCAGATGTTCCTGTTGAGTCCGTAATTCTTGGTATTATCCACAAGGCGTTATCTAATTCATGGCAAGTGAAAATGGAAAAGGAAACTGACAATGGTGGTATTCTAAAGGATGAGAATAACATTGATGACGATGAAATCCCAGTGATGAGTTAGGAGATAATGGTGATAATAGTGAATGGGATACTACCCTCTTTCGCGCTATCTCGCGGCATCAAAGAGGTAAAGCTGAAATACGCACTATGGGACGACCAATAGTGTAATAAGTAACCAACGGTGGTGGTAGTACCTAAGTAGTAACCGTCCTACTAGTGAAGGAAAGAAAACATGCTATCTCCCTTGTAATAAGCATCCTAATAAGTCCATTAAAATTAAGTCTGAATATACTACCAAACGGCATTCTATGTATAGGCTGAATGAGAACCTTGCTCTTATGACAATTCAATAGTGCTAATGGTGGTGTAAGTACAGTTAGTGGTATAATGGTAGTGGAAGATAACAGGGTATCTTAAACGTTGGAATCCGATAAAAGGATAACAGGGTGAGTATTTGAAGACATGTCACTTGTGAACCAGGTCAATATAATCATATATATATATATATATATATATATATATATATATATATATATATATATATATATATATATATATATATATATATATATATATATATATATATAGGAATGTGGATATAAATAACTCGTACAGTGTATGCGTAAAACAACATGTATAGTGGATATGCACCTATGATGAAATGATGAGATGCTATGATGATGTGGTTATAGTCTAGGGTCCAAGATACATCCTAGTTCGCTATAACCTTAGCTCTGATGCCAATCTGTCACACCCCCAAAATACCTGAATGGCAGCGGAATGGAATACCTGGGGGTGACTGTCATAGCACCATAATTACAGTTATATTGAACGACCTAAAGTGTCGTTTAGAAAATACAGCGTTTGATCATTAAAACATTCAGAGTTTACAAAGCTTAGGTCCCAAAAGAGTTTGCCAATATAGTTAAAATAAGTTCAACAAGATCAAACGTTTCATAAGTGCAGAAAATATGGTGAGACGCGTCGACTCCGCGACTCCATGAAGGTCCAAATGTATGCAACATGAGCTACCTTAATAACCTGAGAAATACATTGCGAAAAACGGTCAACACAAATGTTGGTGAATAATCATAGGTTTATAACTAAAATCTAGTGTACATATGCCATAAGTAAAGTCAAGAAATAGGATGTCCGGAAAATATATACATTGGCTCTTAAGCTCATGACCCCGAAGCTAGACGATACTTGGCCCCAATGAGTGTTTACCAGACACTCTAATAATAAAGACATGAAATGCATTCGTCCCATTTGGAGCAACCCAAACACGAATGGAGGCGTCACCCTCGATAGATCTATCCACTCACTCCCGCTTAGTACTAGAAATTAACGGTCCATGATAATAAAGGGGACTTGTCAAGACGTGGTAAATAAGGCAACTTAAGCAATGTATGAAATTTTATACTTAGGCATGTACACAAAAACAAGTAATGCAATGTATTCTCCCCCGTGGGATTTGAAATCAAAATATAGAATTAAAACGGGGCTATGAAACTCACCTGGAGTGATAGTACAAAGATGGTACAACGATGGTAACGTGATCGGGACAATAAGGCGCGAACACTAGCCGCAACCTAAATGAATAATCGTGATCTAATTTAGATCATGCCGTGATGTAATGAATGCACATGCACATGATACCTATACCACTCGTAATTTGGAAATACTAGTTATCGTCATGGTAAAATAGTTTCCATACTTAGGAAAAATAGGTCCATTTAGAGAAGTATATAACTTGTCATATTAACTCGTACGAAAATGTTAGCGTTATAATCCTTGTATCGGAAACCTTGAAATAACGTCGTTAAGTCGTATAAATATTCTCTTGGGTCATACGTATTCATTTGATAAGAAAATAGTCGTTAGCAACATTTCTAGAAAATATACTATTTAGTACGTAAGGTATTATTTTTATTTGTGACCAAATATATATATATAGTTTTGGTGATCTTAAAACGCGTATAACTTGGTCGTTTTAAGTTCATTTTCCTCGTTCTTTATATCCACGGATTCGTTTTTGTATGTAGTAATATATTTTTGATAACTCGGCTCCTTTAGGTTACGTTTAACACCTCTTTTTACCCATTGAAATCTGCCAAACAGCAAGCAGTTTTTGTAAAAGTAGTTTTCGTCGTTAAATTTGCAAAAATCATATCTCCTTCGTTATAAGCTTGTTTTAATCCATTCTTTCGCCTAAAGTTTCGTTTTTGAATGTATTTTCTAAATCTTTGGTCAAAACTTGGCCACCATCTACTGATTTTCCCACGAAATAAAAATAGGGACAGTAGGTCAATATGTAGTTTCAAAAACCATTTTCCTAGTTTCAAACTTGTTCTAACCTCAATCAAACCACTTTCAATCACCACAAAACTAATCTAATCCTACCATACACCTTCTTAGGGTGTCATGGGTTCCTAAACATCACAAACCAAGTAGATCAAACAAGGGTTTCTCATGTTTTCATTTCTAGGGTTCAAAGTTAAATATGTACAAAATAGAGTGGTATAAATCATTATATGCATGAGTTCTTGTAAGAAAAGTATATAACCATAGTAATAACTTGTAAAAATTATAAAAATGAGTTTGTTAACTTACTTGATGGTTTAGGGAGTTTAGATGATGAAAAACCTACTAATCCTTGAGTTTTTATTTCAAAACTCCAACAAGGATGACTAAGTGAACAAGTTTACACCTAGATCTTGTAAAATTTGTGGTTCTTGCTTCTTGATCACCCTAGATCGATTCTACCATAAGAGAAAATGAGAGAAGAGTTTTTACTTGCACTTGTAAAATGATTTGTGAGAAATGAATGAAAAAAAGTTTAATATATACTTAGGGGACAAAAGTTAGGTTAGCATTTAATTTGGTTGGTGAGTGTTTAGCTCATTAGGAGGCTTAGGAGGGGGGGGGGGGCCGGTTCACAAAGGAGGGAAAGGGGGGTTTATGTTGGGTAATTTAATTAGAAAGTTAGTGGTAATATTGTGTAGTATTTGGTTAATTTTAGGTGAAATCGGGTACCGGGTTTGTTAGAAATAAATTTTATCAAAGTTATTCGGAACAAAATAAAGTCGTAAAAGTTGTAAAAATATGTTGGGTACAAGTGTGGAGAGTTCGGGTGATTATTGTTTAATTTTTGTGAAAACCGTCGTTATTAAATTAGACGTACGATACGTAATAATTAAATTTTCAAAATACCGGGTAAATTAATGTTATAAATTTTTATATTATAAAAATGAGTATAAAAATATATTGGGATAATAGTCGGGAGTGTCGGACACGTTAGACACATTTATAGTTCGCGTATTAGTGTTTATTTAAAATAAACATACGTAAATCGTTACTTATACCAAAAGTATTAATTTAGTTATCCTACGAGTGGAATAGTATGCAAGTGCCCTAATGATGATACGCTGACTATTTCTAGTCCGTATGAAATGTCCCAATGATAATGCATGAATTCGCTCCTGAACCAATACGGTTACGCGAATTTTGAATACCCGTAAACTAAGTTTACGATGAAATGAGTAATGCACGTGAATAGTGATATTTCTTCCGGAAATGAATAGTGTCAAGTGAATAGTAAAATTTCTGAATGTTTCTCGGAATGTCAAATTGACCTCAAAAATGGTGAATAGTGATCGATGAATAGTAAATGATGAATAGTAACTTGTGAATAGTAAATTGTCGAAGTTTAGAAAATGACCGAAAATTACGAGTTGTGACAATAACAATTAAAGTAAGTCAAAGTCTAATTAAATTTTTGTACAAACAAAAAGATTTCTTGCAAACCTTACGAGGTACGACAAATTATTGATTTTCAATGGTAGGATTAAAACTCATTTTTGTTTAAGCAACAATATTCTTGAATTCCCTTTTTCCAAAGACATATATATATGAGTTATTATTTTTATCAAGGTACAAAATATTTCGTAGTCACATCTTTTACATAACTATATTCATTACAAACTTCAAATAAAGTCACTCCAAAATACATTTATGATCAAATTTTCACAGTGTTTCACTCAAATAAATGTTGTAAATTTTAAAAACCATATCTCCAAGAAGGAACACGCATAACTCATGAAAGAATCCCGAAAGCAACCACTATACCTACTTACTATTTGACCTTAGATGCGAAAGAAACCCTTCTACCAGAGATTTCCAATATTGATACACCATGCCTTAACACCACTACTTCAAATTACAACTTTTTCGCTTATTCCATATTATAAGACCCTCACGCTAGTATAAGTTCGTTGGATTAAAAGATCAAGGTACAATTACTCAACAAAATTTATATTCTTTTCAGAGATCGATATAGCTTAGTCACATTGGGACAAGACCTCATTTTCATGAAAGGATATCGAAAAGTTTCACCTGACCATAAGATATTTAGCTTGCATTCATGGCAAATCAAACATCATTCGATGTGGTACCTACTTGACTTAGACCACGCGTACAACAATTTCCATTCTTTATACATCTTAGTCATGCCTAGAGGGATTAAGCATTTGAACTTGCGATCTTTACCTAGTATAAATTCTTGAATACTTCGCATCATTGGCACCAATTTCTGCCCTATATCCTTTAACACATAGATTATCCCCTTCAGTTGACTGTAGATGCCTTAAAGACACATTCATCTTTCACGCTCTCAATATCACTACCATATTCTCGACCACTTCATAATCATAAACCACTGCCCTGTTATGAACTAAAATGTTTACATTCTTTAAATAAGTAGACTATTTTACTTCAAACTATTACCATACCATAAGATTCACCCATGTATCCAATAAACCATTCAACGAATTTTACTTCAAACTATTGTACTATCATATGGGGAAATTGCTTTATAGAAAAATTTTAAAATAAGCGATATTGTTACCACCCTATAAATTGATTTTTCCGTTATTGCACCAAGTATTTACTATTATTACGCGAAACAATTTTCATGTTACTTGAAAGGAAATGACTAGAATACCATTTTTAAAACAAAACGTTGAACACCATCTAAAACTTTTGAGAAAAATAATGCTATTTTGACTAACTCAAGCATTGCATTTTTAGTCCTCAATTATACATAGCATGATCACCTATGTATAATTCATGAAGGATTATGCTATGAAGAAAATAATTACATTTTAGGGATTGTTAATAACAATCTTCATTCAAAAGCGTTGTAAACAAATAAACTTTTTTCATAAACATCTATTTTTGACAAACTCTCCCTGGATACTTACCCCACCTGTCACTCACTCAGACATTAAGTCGGATTTTTCCATTGACTTATCTAGGAGAGACTTTTCATATCAATTACAAGGAGGATTCCTCGATACAAGAAAAGCAATAAAAGGATTACAAAACTACTAACCTAGACTAGGAGTATACAGTAAGACAATTTATAACTCAACAACAATTCTAAGATACCACGAGACCATCCGAACCACCATCTCTGACCTAGTTGTCCAACTCTATCATTCAAAAGTACTAGCTAGATTGAGTTGCAGGATCGAACACACTGTGAAGGTAAGCTAAGCAACACTATAGAAATAAACCAAGCCTCTTAACCGATATTGTAAAGCATTTCATTTAAACATGGCCTCATCCATACGCAAACTTCCCTGCAGTGAGTTTTCGCAAAGAATAATTGATTCGAATTATGGATATCGATATAGATTCCCCTAAAGCGTTGTGTCCTCAAGAAATTCTAGATAACCTCACCTATACATCAAGAGAGACATCAGGCCCAAACATACCTCCCCAGCTCCATGTGGAAATAAAATAGACATTCATCGACATAGTATCAATGGACACCCTCATTTTGCCAAACATCATGACAATTTCAACGATAAACCATTTCAGGACTTAAGTTTGTTGAATACCTACGCTTGTAATTTTTCCAGATAATCGACAATAGGCATCTTCCAATATCAGGAACCGAACGTTAGACATCTATGCATTTATGCGAACATTACCTATCCTACTATTTTATCCTTGTTAGTATTTTTACTTTTAAATAAAGTTGATTTCAAAATTGTGTTTATACAAATCACATATCTCATAGAAAATAATTTTGAATTGCCTATTTTGAAAAAGTACGATCTTTATTTTTTTTAGTCAATATTTAGCAGAACCATTGTACAATGAGAAATATATAAACATCAAACTTTAGTAAACAGTCCTATTCACAACATGTTTGAAAACCGTGTCACATTTCATAACTATTGAATTTTGAATCATCAAGAAAATATATTATTTAGTAAACCATTTGCTCCATTTCCTAAATTCGTTTATTCAGAAAGAGATTTCGACCAAAAACTCAAAATCGCGAGTAAATTTTGAAAACAAATCATCATATTACGTCGCTTATGCATTTAGGGCTTTGTGATTTGACAATAAGGAATATTGGAATATCTGATCAAGGAAATTAGGAGGGACACCATAGATCGATTACAAAAGTCAGTAATGGAGACCAAGCACAATAGGCAAAGAAAGACACATGTCTTAGCAATTCATTAGACCAAAACACAAGGAATCAAAAATTGTTACCCATATTCTATCTTCTTCGTATAATGCCCTTTTCGAAAAGTATAACGTTGTAGAATTAGTCACCAGATTCATTGTAACCGTTTAAATTATTCCTGATCAAGGTGATCGAATCACCTCAGACTTCTAGCAATCATTTTAAGATTTCCTTCGGAACCCCATTTAGATGTGAACACCGCCTATCATCCTCAGACCAATGGTCAGATCGAGAGGACAATTCAAACATAGGAAAGATATGCTCAGAGAGTGAGCGATTGACTCTAGAAATGGTTGGACTAACCATTTATCATAAATCAGATTCGTTTGCAACGATAGTTATCGCACGAGCGTAGAGACTACACCATTTGAGGCACTCTATGGTCGGAGTACCAATTACCCATTTACAGACCGAAATTGGAAAGTTAAATTCACTGGTCTAGAATTAAACTATGGAACAACAAAGGAAATTTCACAAGTCAAGAACCAATTACAAGCAACGAGAAACTGGTAGAAGTTAGATTGGTGCATGATGCACATCATGCGGACTGGGTATCCCTGAATAGCAAACCATATAGATTCAAGTGGGAGAACGAACTAAGTTGAAAGCTTTGCCTTGGAGAGGCATGATACAATTTTGGTAACACGAGAGATTGAACCTCTAGTATATTGAACCATTTAAGATTCATTTTAGAATCGACCAGCTGACATACAAATTTGAGTTCTGGCAGAGTACAGCAACATATATTACCCATATCACATTGTAAACCTCAAGGAGCGCCGATCATCTATTGACAGACCGAACGCGGAAAAAGCCAAACTCACTATTCCTGTAAGCACTCATGAAATAACCAGGAATTTCCTGCAAATCAAGAATCAGTTACAAGTCAATAAGTTGTAAACCCTTAGAATTTCAAGTTGGTGGTAGGGTCACATTAAAAGTTCTGCCTAGGAAAGGCATGATACCATTCAGAAAAATCCGGGAAGCTAAACTCAATGTACACTGGACCATTAATATTTCAGACAGAGTAGGCCAGTAACCCTCAGACTTGAGCCTTGTTGGAAAGTAGCAAGATTACACAAACATGTTTCACAATTTCAAATCCCGAGAAATGACTTTCAGATTAGTGACTCATGATTCCACTGAAAGGAATCCAACCCAATGACAAACCTAAACCTGGTAGGAGAACCAGTAGAAATCATGGACCGTAAGGTCGAACGGTTGAAGCAAAGTCGAATTCCTATCGTGAAAGTTCGCTCGAATTCTTGAAGAGGACCCGAATTTACTTGGGAACGAGAAGACCAAATGCAACTCAAGTATCCACGTCTTTTTACCGAACATACTTCAGGGACCAACCAAAACTGAACTTCGGGACGAAGTTCCCTGTAGAGGGGAAGACTGTCACAACTCGTAATTTCAGATCCTTGTTCAGATGTCGAAATTTCATTATTCATCTCGGGAAGTTACTATTCATCAGATACTATTCACCGATCACTATTCATCATTTTACTATTCATCATTTTTTGTGTCAGTTTGAGATTCCGAGAAGCATTCAGAAAATTGACTATTCACATGACACTATTCATTTCAGAAGAGAAAACACTATTCATGTGCATCATTCATTTCATCGTAAATTTAGTTTACGAATATTTACATTCGTGTAACCTGTCAGGTTAAGCTGTGAATTCAAGCATCATCGGTAGGGACACTTCATATGGACTAGAAATGGCTTACATATCATTACAATAGCATTTGCATACTATTCCACTCGTAGGATATTCAAATTACTATTTTTTGTATAATTGACTTTTTACGTATGTTTATTTTAAATAAACGTTAACACGCGATTAATAATGTGACTAACACGTCCGACACTCCCGACTACGATCCTAATATATTTTCATACTCATAATAATGATATAAAAATTATATTATTGATTTACCCGGTGTTTTCAAATCAACTACTACATTTTTCGTTAAGAGCTTATAACTCCGCCGGTTTCCGATATTTCAACCCGATAACTATTCTAGCACCCGATTCTTGCAAGGAATAATATTTTACAACTTTTACAACTTCGTCATATTTTATTTCATCTCATCATGATTTATTTCTAGTTAACTCGGTACCCGGTAACACTTTATACTATATATTATAACAATTAAATCATATTATAAATGAACCAACTCTCGAAATTTTGCCCAAAACCCACGCCCCTCCCATATCTACTCCCTTAATTTATGGATCTTGTTTGTTTTGAGATATTTTCAAACTCTTACACTTTTATTATATTATAACATCTAGTCTATCTCATTTTTAACAAACTAACAACACAAACTTGTTTTTCCTCTCTTTTGCCGAACCAGAAACAACACCGAGACACCATCATAAATAATTATTTTGCAAGTTCATTTCATCTATTGTTGAAGGTTTTAACTCCTAGTGTGATTCTCTAATTCATTTTCACAACATATTAATTTGGAGTGGTCCTTGGGGTTTATTTATTCTTGATCATCCTATATGTCTCATATTTTCAAGTAAGTATCTAGATAAATTTCTCTACTTTTTATACTTTCATTTACTATATTTTTATGCTCTAGTAACTAATCATGCAAATATACATATGTTAGTTTATACCACTCTATTTAAATTTTTATATCTTTTAAGCCTTAGAAATGGATAATAGGTAGATCCTTGGTAGATTAACTTGGTGGATGATGTTTAGGAACCCATGACACCCTAAGAAGGTGTATGGTAAGAATAAATTAGTTTGGTGGTGATTGAAAGTGATTTGGTTAGATTTGAAACAAGTTTGAAACTAGGAAAATTATTTTTGAAACTATATATATACATACTGTCCTTATTTTAAAAACGTGGGAAAATCAGTAGGTTTCGGTTAATTTTTTATCAAAGATTTAGAAAATACTTTCAAAAACGAAACTTTTGGCGAAAGAACGGATTAAAACAAGCTTATAACGAAGGAGTTATGATTTTTGCAAGTTTAACTACGAAAACTATTTTCTGAAAATATAACGTGCTGTTGGACAATTTTCGACGGACAAAGAGAGGCGTTAGACGTAATCTAACGGAGCCGAACTATCAAAAATATATTAATACATGTTAAGACGAATCCGTGGATATAAAGAACGAGGAAAATGAACTTAAAACGACAAAGATATACGCGTTTCAAAAGCGTCAAAACTATATATATATATATATATATATATATATATATATATATATATATATATATATATATATATATATATATATATATATATTCACTAATAGAAATAAGGAACTACGTACTAAATGCTATATTTTCTAGAAATATTATTAAAGAGTTATATTCTCAACAAATGACGTACGTATGACCCAAAGCTTATTTATACGACTAATTGACGTTATTTTAAGGTTTTCCAAACGAGGAATATAACACGAACATTTTATATACGATATATTACGAAAAGTTTCTATAAGTCTAGTTGGACTTATTTTTCCTAAGTATGGAAAATACTTTACTTTGACAATTACAAGTATTTTCAATTTACGAGTGGTATAGGTATCATGTGCATGAATATTCATTACATCATTTCATGATCTAAAGTAGATCATATTCATTCATTTAGGTTGCGGCTAGTGTTCGCGCCTTGTTGTGCCGATCATTTCATAACATTGTACTATCACTTCAGGTGAGTTTTCATAGCCTCGTTTTCAATTCAATATTTTGATTTCAAATCCCACGGGGGAGAATACATTGCATCAATTATTTTAGTACATGCCCAAGTATTAAATTCCATACATTGCTTAAGTTGCCTTACTACCAAGTTAAGTCCCCTTTATTATCATGGACCGTTAATTATATTGTCAAGCGAGAGTGAGTGGATAGATCTATCGAAGGTGACGCCTCCATCCGTGTTTGGGTTGCTCCAACGAAATTACGGATGCATTTCATGTCTAATCTATTTGAGTGTCTGGTAAACACTCCTTTGGGGCCAATACAATATTATGTCTAGCTTCGGGGTCATGAGCTTAAGAGACAATGTAGCATTTTTTGACATTTTGTCGGTTTACTTTATACTTGTGGTTAATGTACATACGATTTAACTTACAAACCTATGGAATTCACCAACATTCGTGTTGACGTTTTAGCAATGTATTTTCAAGTTATTAAGATAGCTCCTGCTTGCATGCATTTGGACCTTCATGGAGTCGCGGAGTCGACGCGTCTCACATATATATATTTCCTGCACTTATGAAACGTTTGATCTAGATTGAACTTGTTTTTTATAAACTTGCAACACCTTTTGGGACCTATGTTTTGTAAACTCTGATTGTTTTAATGATCAAACGATGTATTTTTTCCAAACGACACTTTAGGTCGTTCAATATAACTATAACTGTGGTGCTATGACAGTCACCCCCAGGTATTCCATTCCGTTGCCATTCAGGTATTTTGGGGGTGTGGCAAGAACTAAAAATTAAAATACATCAACTTGAAAAAGGTAAGGAAATTTTTGAAGAATGTAAATCATGTCAAGAGCTTAAAGGTGAAAACGAAATACTCAGGGAAGAAATTCGCAAACTTGATAAATTTGAAAATAGTAGTCACTCACTTAGTAAAATAATAAGTATTCAAAGAGTATCCGGAGATAAAACCGGTTTAGGATTTAACTCAACCGAAGCTTCAACAAGCGAAATTAAAAATGTTAAATTTGAAAGTGAACTTAATGAACTAAAACCTCTAAAATCTAATCCTAAGTATATACTTATTAATGATAGAAAAATACCTTTTGCCAACAATGAAGAAGTAAAAGCTTTTTATAAACCGTCTTTAAAAACCGAAGCAGGAGCTTCTAAACCTAAGACAAGATCTAAAACTCCACCACCTAGAAAACCAAATAACTTTCATCCTAGGTCTAAAACACCTCAACCAAGAAGAAACCAAAGTAGGCAAAACTACAATAACACTAGTAATCAAATGTGGAATTATCAACAAAGCTACAATCCTTGGGGGATACTACCACCTTTCATACATCCTAGCCAAATGTTAAACATGTTTGGACCAAACAACTTCGGACCAAAGAGGCAATGGGGACCGAATAGCTAGATCAACATTCCTTGTGGATATCTTGAAGTTTTTCTCACCGTAGACTTTTACAAAGTCTATATGTCATCTTGAAGATTTTTGTTGAAGACCGTCGGGTACGTCATTCTTTCATAACTCATTGCCATGCTTAGATAAATACGCTTTGTTTGGTTACGTTGTTTGCATAGATATAGTTTTATTTTTTTTTCTTTGTTTGATCATATATGTGTATATATATATATATATATATATATATATATATATATATATATATATATATATCAGGAGGCGTTACACGTAGATAATTCAAGAAAACGACACCTCATTAATTCATTATTAGCCACGTCATCACAATTATTTCGGATTAATTAGTTAAAAAATGACAAGAGTGGGATTCGAACTTGGTTGTTTGCAATATTAACAAACATGATATCCAATAGACCAACAGATTTTTTGATTATGTATTCAAAATCAAAATCTATAAACTCATATTCGGAATGGATTTCAATTTTGATATATATTTAATCCTTAATTATAGCAACAGACTTATATGTTAACCTAATACCATCATTCACTGGATCGCAAAAGACCTCCTAAGCCCATAGTAAAACAATACACGATGATATAATCAAATTTCTCAAAACCCTAATATTAGATCATGATCGTTACATAAAACCACGTAAGAGTTTATTTGTTTAATGTTTTAGTTCGCTTCTTCTATAACCACACTCATCTGTATTCTTTTCTTCCTTTTAATTACTGTTGAGAGGCATCCAGGTATCGATCTTTATTTATAGTTGTTAATTACTGTTGATATGTTCTATTACGTTTAGGTTGATCTATATTAGAAGATTGCTACGGTGTTTAATTATTGAGGTTTTTTTGTTTATTTAGGATTTATGTATTCTCATTGTAATTATTCATTTGCATTTATGTACTTACAATAGTTTAGTTCATTCATAATATTAAACACAATATTCATTTGCATTTATTTGATTGTAAGATACTGATTGCACCATTCAAACCATTGTAATGATATATCAGTATATGTCTTGGTATAAAGATACTTTAAGTTTGTTTACTACATATATATTAGATTATTTTTTCCGTACCATTTAATTTGTGAATTTAATATTATAAAGGTGCAATGATGTAGCATGTAGTTTATTTATATTGTTCACACTATCATATGCAAAACTACTATATATTTGTGTGTTTGATTGCAGTACACTGCATTTGATCAACTGAAACAAAGACTACTGGATGGAAAAATAGGTAACCCGCAGTCACTTTATGCAATTAATGCTTTTCTGTTAGGGGCAGCTTCAAAGTGTTCTGCTACCTGCTTGACTTACCCTGCTATCAGGTATAATCTTCTTTATGTGGCTAATGGCATAAACGAATAAGCTACTTTTTGTGTTAATGTATACCATTTGATTTTTTAGGTCAAACTGTACTTCCTAATTCAAAGTTGACACAATATTATTCAAGCTTTCCTTGATATGGCAGTTAGAGGAATGATGTATTATCTAAAAGCTTTGGAGCTTCAAGCTTTCCTTGATATGGCTGAAGATTAGGGTATGTTGATATGTTGTCAGTATACAATTTCACTTTTATAGATATGAATTGGTTGGCTGTTATTCTCTTATTGCTTGACCAGATCAATCTGATGAAAGGGTACAGGTTTATAGTGGTGATCAATGCAACTGTTGAAGACTTGGTGTATGTAAAAATTTGTATATGTGTGCGTATAGCCGTATACATGGCGTACTTGGGGTGCGACGTGTGAGTTTTGGATTCGTTGTGACATTTATTCCATGCTAAAATTACAGTATGAAATTATTTATGCAAAAATTATTCATGATATGACCCTCACGTACTATAATTAGATGCTATAATATAAACATACATATTACAATAATCATTAAGATGTAACTTTTTGTTTTTTTAATGCAAAAAAAGTTACTTTAATTTGTTGTCAATGAAAAAAAAACGAGGTGAATGCATTTGGCTTAACAAGAAGATATATTTTCCTAATAACTTTTGATGCATTGTTGTGAAAACAGTAAGTTACGGAGTAATAAGTATAAGATGCAATTAAATGCTCAAACATGCAAGTGGTTGCTCATATGAAGTTTACATATGAAGAATCATGCCATATATATATGGCACTTACAAACGAACTGGGCATATGCATGCACAAGATATTTTGAGGCTTAAGACTGAGTGTGTATGTGAACTCATTTTATTTAGTAAACTAAAGTAATATGTATTCCTTAGTACTTACTCACAAATGGTTATGACAAATACCCGTCCCTTCACGTAGCCTACATCGGTAAGGTTGAGGAGCGCAACAGAAATCCTAATAATAACCTTTGCATACTCAGAATGACGGTACTGTTGTGAACAGATCGTTATTTTGATTGTCGTAAAGAGCTACGTGGAACATGTATTAGTATTAGGACAATGATGCTCGGGCATAACCATGTGCAAACTTTAGCCAAGGAGTATCACTAGGCTGAAACAAATATAACAAATACATACAATATGTATTTGCACCTGTTTGTGGATAACTATGTTCAAACTAATGCGTGTAAAGATTAATGGGTTAACTGGATAGTTTGAACATGCGTATGTAAAGCATTTTTTCATTATCTCTTGGTTGCCCATAAAAAATAAACCACCATTTGGTACCCTATAAATAGATAAAAAGGTGATGGCTATAAATGGTGATGATCACTATGTCTGATGAGGTATGTTTCGTAAACAATGCTTTGAATTCGTTTTTTTAAACATATGTTTACATATTGGTGTGGACATGTTTTCAATATGCATTAGTATGCTTGACATTTTAAGTAAAATATTGGAAAATTAAACGTTTTCAGCTTGCCCAATCCTTTTTACTGAGTTGCACTTGGATGAATTATGAATTTATTCTTGAATAATAATGATTTCAGATAGACTTTTTTTTGCCAGGGACACTAAGCCATGCAATGCTACTGTATTTTGAACCAACTTTCAGTGAAAGGGCGAAAGTTTGAACCAACTTTCATTGATGAAAGGATGATCGGGAGTTATCGCCCAGTGTTCCACCTGAGCTGATTCATTAGTCTTGCTTTATGTGCACATATTATTATGCTCTTTATAAGTGTATTTTCATTAGTCATTATTCCATATCAGTTTTACTATACCAAACACTTTAATAGTTAAATTTAGTTTCGATTTCTATTAAATTTTTGATGAAGTTTGTTTCAGTTTGTGTTGTTTTTTGTGATGGCAGGCAAAGTAGACGAAATGGATGTTGTGTATGTTATATTGTGTCACAGTGGAGAAGTAGAAGACTCCTTCATTGCTGATTTGTCTGTGGGTTTGGCAATGGTAAATAATCAATCTTTCTGTAAAAAAAATTATATATAGCAATAAGCATCTCTGAGGCAGTGGGTGATGTAGATTATATAATATAATTACACTCAACAAGTCCAAATGAAGACCAGAGTACCAATGTGGCTTTGGAGCGTAATGCTATCAATTTAAGTCGATGCCAGGTTGGAAGTTTTAGCTGTGCAGTTAACCCGTTTCACCAATTGTACCCGTTAGTGATAAACCATAACCAATGTTGATTTATATTAAGTTAATCGGTTGAAATTTCCCCTTTTATCCTTTTTCTTATAATCTTTCTTCGCACTCTTATCTTTTTATAGGTCATTTTCAAATTTAAAGTTCTAATGTCAGCCTCCAATGATCCCGATAGTGACTCCAATTTGCTGGATGACAATTCCGGGTATATTTACAAGAAAATTATAAAGGTTCATTTTTCTTTCAACACCATATCCAAGAAGTGTTAATGATTATTATTATTCCTAATTGCAGCATGGACTCACAAAATTGAAACCGAAAAGACTCATCCGAACTTGATATTTTGTTTAGATAGTCAATTTGGCAACTTTAACTGAGCTTGCAAAGTCGCACTTGGGCCTTCAATAATTAGATAGCTCAAAGGTGGTTAACAAAAGATATATGTTAAGTATATTTTTTGGATACTGCTATAACCCAAGAAGATCATTAACGTTGTAAGTTTGTGTAGTCATAATCTAGCATAACGACCCGTGAGCGAGTCCCTTTATATTAATGGTGACTGACTCTGGTACTCTTTGAGTTTGTAGCTATTTCGCACGTGTTAGCTTTCTCTCTTTGGAAATAATGTCATTCTTGATTTTTAAAAATTGAAAATTGATAACTTCACATGTTTTGTCTCTTACAGATTTCTTATTTATCATCTGGTCTTTTACTAAAGCAACAGAAAGTGTGAATAAACTGAAACATCCACAGGGGCAAGGCACGAATGACACATCTTTCGTAGCCTCTCAATCTGGAAGGGGAAAAGAGAAAGTTCGCCTTAATGACATAACAGTTTATTCTTAAAAATACTTCCTGAAATATCAAATCTCATCCATCAAATCCCAAAGGTCTAAAAAAGCCTAAGTTTGGGAATGCTCCTTCACATAATGCTACAAAGCCAGGTACCTCTTCTCATGTTGTCGAGTCTCTTCTTGATACATTTGGGATTGATAAATAGAACATTTTCTATCAGAGTATTGAAGAGCGGGAGTATTTGCAACACCTTATGAACCAGGAAACAATGAGTATTTCCTGCCTGGAAACAAGCAAAACCTAATTTCTGTAAAGACCAGATTGCGGCTACCCTGAACATTATTTCAAATTCACCGCATACAATGAACTTGAAGCAAGAGCATATGTCGCAACTGCCATACTCACAGGTATATGAAATTACTACTTACATTAAATGCAAATACACACTGAAATATCTATTGATCGTCTTAACATATTATATCAGTTGTATTCAAAGATTCGGATAACTAACTGTATCAGGCGATGCCACTACACGCTGAATCATACAAAGAGTTATCAACATCCAAAACCTACAGTAACTTAACTGACATACCTTATATTTTTCATGCATATACAAAACTTTTAACTCCAAATATGTGCATTTGACAGCGCGAACACAATAGGTGGCATTATATGGAATGAGATGGCTACAGTGTTTGATATGGAAGCATATGAAGCCATAGATTTTGGTATGTTTTTATTCATATAATTAGTTATGGAGGTGTTTGGATCAGTACTATAAAGTGATACTCTACATAAAAATAATACATTAAGTAGCTTTATTATAGAAACTCGAAATTTATTTACTTCACAAGGTGTTTGGATTGGCTTATTTTGATAATAGTGGAAATGCTCAGGTAGAGAAAATAGTAGCTGCCGTACTGAAAGCGGATCGGGTAGAGAAAGTGGTTATGGTAATGACTGGCGTAGTAGCGGACAAAGTGGTTATGGTAACATTAGCTGGAATAGTGAAAGAGGTTATGGTGTTAATATTTTAGTGTGAGAAAAAATACCACGTTAAGTTAGTTGTTTAAGAGAGTGTGGAAGATGTGATTTAAAGGTACGCTATAGAGTCGTTGCTTTCATCTGATTACTTGATGTATTTATAGGCAGCTGAAGGTTAATCAATGTTTATTAAATTGTAACCAGGCACTCCCGCCTGATAAGTGGTTTTGTTGTGATCACTGTGATATGATCCATGGTGCTATTCAAGGCGTGGTTGCCAACGGTGCAGCTGTAATTTCAGGTTGAGTTTTTAGCATAATTAACAAGAAACTCATAGAGAAAGGACTAATCTATGGAGTCTCAAAGCAAATTAGATGGCGGATGTTAAGCGGGACGAGCCACTATCCTGAACATTTCCACTGTTATCAAGGGCTGCTGCCATATTCCGGGTATATTTAAATATAATAAATGTTTTCAGTTCTCCTCCATATATGTTTTTTGTAAGGTTTTGGGAATAGAACTTTACATAATATTTGGATCTTTCTCTATTTTCTTGCATGCTCTATAAATAATAACCGAAGTCACACATGGATTAATGGTCATAAAAGAATGATGTTATAATCAAATTGTGAGAATAATCCAGCATGCATCATTTGTTAATACATTATATCATTGCCAAGCTATGGTGTGCAAGTTACTTTTTGTTCAAGGGGACGGGTTGGCTTTGGCTTAAGCTGGCTATAGCAGTGATTGCATTAACTTTGAACTTCTAAATTTTTCCAATCTAAGAGACAGAAAAACAAGCAACAGATATCATCCGTGAACTTGGCTTGGAGAGGTAATGGAGTCATATTTTCTACATACTACTGAATCTCAAAACCAAAAAAAAAAATATCAGTACTAAAAATAACCTTTACACAAGTGCCAAGATACAATGATATAGGATAACCGGTACCACAGACCCCAAGGTACGTTAATTTATTGGCGCTCGAATGGTTATAAAAGAGGCAAAAATATCTGGTCTCTATAGACTAATGTAAAGGGGCGTTAACATTCTTATTATAAATAATATATGATAATTGTGTTAGTGTGTTTGGATGACAAATTGATTAGGTCATGCGATCATTAGATAATCAGCTTTAATGTTGCGTTTACCATCATTGTCGTTATAGGGTATGCGTCATAAAGTTTAGGTTTATGTGGTCCTTTGTTTCACTTGTGACAGAAGCAATTGTATAAAACAATTTGCTTAATGTTTTGTGTTTGTTTAATTGTTTAATTAGCTTCTTTTAAGATGTTGTAAGCACAATCATATTGATTCTACATAAAAGTGGTTCAACAATATCTGCCAAAACTTACTTTGGATAGAAAGAAAAACAAGAATAATAAATTAGTTCCACAATGAACCACCAGATGCGAAAGTCTAATAATATATAGAGATCGGACAGGTATTCTTTTTTAGTTTATATTTGTAATTTTTGTTAACACCATTTTATTTTGATTTGTTTTTTGGTAAATCTGTAGATTGAATTTATATTTGTTTCAGCTACCCCATCCTTCCAGATTTCTTTCAACTGCTTGTGATTCGGGAATAAAGGTTAGTTTTGTACAGATACATGTTTTCACCTGTGTAATATGCAAGGTGCTTATAAACCTTTGTTACATATTTGATATATATTATTCGGTATAAACTTTTAGACAAACAATATTTATTGAATTACTTTTGCAGACATGGTGACTACATGTCGTCCATCCTTTTCACAATTGCATCATTTTATTATTTATATATACGTTCTTTGGTCATCTCATATTGCCTCTTACAGCTAGACAATAAAAGATCACACTAATGATACATAAAAGTAATTTCCTTTTTCAGCCTTATTAGTCATTGATGTGCATGATTTCCAATGAACATGAATGGCATGCACTGAAGAAAAAGTGGTTTTTGCAAAGAACCGGTACGCAGTATCGCTTGAAAAACCACAACTACAAAGAGTTTTATGCAGGGATATGATGTTTAGTACTTATGAATTGTATATATACAGTATTTTCCGTGACCTAATACTATCTAAATATGAAAACAACTTGTGGTTTATTATAGTATTTTCTGTTTTTGTAACTGTGATTTTTTATGTGAAAACAACTTGTGTGTACATCTTGGTTTAACTTAACAGTGCGCTTGCGAACAAAACAAAATTGTTACGGAATATTAGTGAAACCAGGCTATGAAACTATGTATCGTAGGATGAATTCGTTGCTACCTAATTTTAGATTGTTTAAATTTTGTTACTTTATCATGCTTAGCATTTTGCTATGTATGATAAGTTGAAATTGAAGTCTACATACGAGTAGTAATATACTCTGTTTTTCTAAGTTAAAGTCATTCTTTTTTAATGATTGTTTTTACTATCATCATAGTGAAACAATTTTATTAAGTCAAAACCCTTTTCTTCATGACATCCAATGGAAACTCTATTATTTCTATTGATGTTTTGTGCTTTGGATGTAGGGGTGAGGAAACGGACCGGATGGACCGAACCGACTGACAAAACCGACCGGACCGGACCGACCACATTCGGTCCGGTCTTCGGTCTAGGCTTTTTGGTTAATTCGGTCTTCGATCCGGTCCAGACCGACCAAAAAACCGAAAAAACTTGCCAAATCTTGCCTATTTCAACAACACATCACTTTTATCTATTGATGTATTTATATATACTTGTCCTCTAATTCTTTTTAACTCCAGTTTTCATCAAAAATGATTGTCAAACTTATATTTGTTAACTATTTTATGTAATGATCATGTAGAATCTATTAAACAAGAAGCCATGGGATGACTTTGTATACCAATCACCAATGTGTTCCGTTGTTTGTAGTTGTACTCTTAAAATGTCAATTCTCTTTTGTTAAGTTTTTGTTTGTTAGTAAAATTTATAACTAAAATTTATGATGGTAATTACACAAAAATATGAAAGTATGAAGTACACAATTAATAATACGTGAAACTAAAACTTTATAATGTATAGATGTAATGATTACATATAAAGAAAATACAATACTATTATTAAATAATTAACATGTATTTGAAATGTATACCATGTATACAATACAACAATTTAGACTAAATATTGCAACAAATATAGTTAGCTTTTGAATGCAACACGTGTATTTTGCAACACAATGTACGAAAAAATACATACAATAAATTAAATATTTAACGTAAGCTAATATTATCAAAAAATTAATTAACCTACCAGTCCTTAAATATAAATTAATATTGACAAATATCATCAAAATAAAATAATGGTCGTAAATGTCTCTTCATCAATAAATAACTTATAATTCTAAAAGATCACTAACATTCGTACATAACTAAATTAAAATGTAAATTACAAAGCATGAAAATTTATCTAGAATAATGTAAATATATAATTCAATTATATCATATGTGCCTTGTGAGTTTTCAAAGAATAAATTAAGTAACGGTTAATTAATTACAAACACTGTGAAATATTTATACAATGATTAAAGAACCGAAAGAAATGAACAGTAATCATATTAAAGGGAATAAAACTTAATAAATGATATGCCATTGCAAAATATATGTTTTGAGTTCAAATGCAAAATAAAGCTTCTTTATACACAACATTGGTCGTTGAATTTTTATATTTTCCATCTATATCACAACATAAAATCTTCAAACTCTTCCTGTTCTTGACACTTGAAACAACATATAGCCCCATGAGAGAAAACCGGTCTCTGAAGAATCAACCCAACTTTAGACAACGGCTGGCCTTTACTTTTATTGATGGTCATACCGAAGCAAACTTGAACAGTAACTATCGTCGATGTAGCAAAATAAAAAATAATAATCAATTTGATTCAAATTCTAAACAACCATTTAGTTACTCAGAGCAAATCTTCCCATCTCCATTATCATCACCCACATTTTTTTTTCTTTTTTACTGATGTTCAACACCATCCACCAAGAATTGCCATGGACAACCGAATTGAAAGAGTTTAAACTCACGTTTATATGTTTTAATATCGAAACAAACAAACTTATTATTTAAAATTGACAAAATAGAAAATGGATAAGCCAAAACTATATAAATACATTCGCTTGTAGTAAACCCATAATATACTATTTGCTTCATGATAAAAAAAAATTGCTTCTTTGATTCGTAGCTTGTGACCATCGGATCGACAAATGAAGAGCAGGGAAAAAGAATGTGTGTTATTGTTCTAGGAAAGTGAATACCATATTCGAGTAATAAGTGATTCCAATTAGATAAGCAAAGAATGGCTCCCATTTAACAATATTAGTCCTCATTGTAGGTCTGCAGTTATTTAGGGTAATACGGCAAAAGGTTTTGTTAAGTTGCAAAAAAGTGCACCAAAGTTGCCTTAAAGGCTTTCCTTGAGTTGTGCTAGTGTTGAAAAGTGACTTACTATTTCTACTTCATTGCTTGTTCTATATCGAGGGTTAATGCTTGCTATCTTCTTGAATGCCATTTTGTTGTCTCTGCAATATAATCACATAACACATAACAGAGGGTTAGTCATTGAAAAGGCACGGGGCCAATGCATTAGTTTTTATCAATCGAATTAAGAGGTCATTTATACTTCTTTTTTTCATTTTCATACTTTTGTGTAGCAATTTAGTTAACAAAATAATTTTTTAGCAAATGCAAAGCAAAAAAAAAAACAAAAACAAAAACAAAAACAAAAAACAAATGCAATGATAGTGGCATATTATAACATCACCAACACTATGAATGACACCCATTAGTAAAAGAAGAACATCATGAGTTGATGCAAATGATACAATGTTTACCTTAGTTTTAGAGAGCTAATACTCCTTAAAGCACAATGCGAATGTTTATCTTAATCAAATGCGTTTGTTATGGTGGTATGTTAGGAGTTGACACACTCACTGTAATGAGGTATAGAAACATGAGATTTAAACCCTTAAATATCAGTTTAGGACATGAACGATTGTAATTACCAAATTGGACCATTTTGCATAGAACGAATTATGTCAACAAACTTATCTACGCAATAGTAGATTGGAATAGGATGCCTTGACATATACGGTCCCAACAATTGTTAAAAAATTCTTTAAATAGATGCGACTATTGTGAAACAATCACCTGAACAGAAGTAAGAATAGCAGCAACATCATATATAGGACCGCTGATTTTGTAAAAAATCCAAGGAGATGCTTCCATCAACATAAACTGTCGGTAAGAACACAAAACTTAGAATCAACTACATCTGAATATCCTCCATGTTAAGAAGGCCTTTCTTAAGAATAAAATTTGACAACTTGATGCAAGTATATAATAACATTATAAATTATAAAGTGTGGATATGAGAGTTTTGTAGAGCTTATAAATACTTACTATTTGGGTGGAACAACGAAAAACAAACCGCACAACCGGTCTTATTTGGATAATCTTCTGAAAAGTTTAGGGCCATTTTGAATGTACCTGGTAGTTAAATGACAAGTTAAAAAAACTAAAAGATGCACCACGAATCGTCATATTAAAAGTAAATTTTTAAGTCTATGCCCGTATGCAAATAAAAAGGAAATGAGAATATCTCCATCCCATGGAGTGTCATCTGGGCTGCAATGGAAATCAAATATCTATTAGATGTCATCATTAGAACAAATATTTATAGCACATATTCAATTCCAACTTATTTGTTACCCGAATAGTACAACATTCCACGCCATTATAGTATTATCTATGGGTGCTTCACTAATGCCTGCACATGAGGGTCATTCTGTAATCACTGTCACTTAATATCGAAGCTTCAGTTACAAACATGAACAATATCACTCGAATATTCATATTTTTCTAGAAGAACTTTGAACATTTCAATATTCAAATTCCCAGTTACAGGAACTTTTCATAAAGAATATAATTTCAGGTATTTACATAATAAGATGCACCTGCTCCTACTAAGCCAGATGCAACTGTTTTTGCTTTGCCTTGGAATCTGCTGGCTTCGTATGTTTCTTCTCAAGTTCCTGATAAGTTCCTCCAAACGCTTTGATACCTTATAACATGATGGATACCAACTCCATGCAACCATAAAAATCTAATGCACAAAAAGATAAAAAAAAATCATTAATTAATCGAATTGTATATTTTTTGATATGAGGTATGTTAATCTTCCACTTATTGAACTATGCTATCATACATTCTTAGGGTTTTATAGTTATTTATTTGTGTATGTTACTAATAATTATATCACATGGATCGTCTTTTAACAAACATGTAACCTATCAATCGAAGACTTGCGTTACCAGAATTACTTTGAGAATAGGAAGAAAATATATGCGGAATTGCGGATAGAGTTGTTATTATTATTCTTTATTGGTTTTAGTATAAATTGTTTCTCTATTGGTTATGAGATCACCTATCACAGTTTCAATCACTGGCAATACATCGAATTCAGTTGTTTTCTCATAGTATTTTATATCCATGTGACATTTAATAGTAAGTTGAATTCCAAAGAGCATACATTATAAAATTGTGGATAACTAATATAATGAAAAAATGGTCATTGCACTAAATTAAAGTTTGAATTCCCCATATATTGTATGAATAGTTGTGTTGTGAGTATGTGTAGTGAATGCTTATCATATTGTATGTTTGATTATCTTACTTTTATTCTAGCACACATGTCTCCCTACATCCCTTGCACATAACATTTCATATGACAGAATTTTGTGCGTGTGCTATGACTTTTAAATCAATTTTCGAAACGACAGAAAATAACTCAGCAATTCATCATGACAATATTTCAGCAGAGCCAAGCCAATTTTACAGACAATCTTAACACCCTGAACATAAAAAAGATGGTATTTGATCTGATCTGTTATTGATTTGATGCATTAAAACAATTAATGAATTGAGTTTATAACATGGTGTTTGGATGTGCAATTTGAATGTGATTATCAGGTTATAAATTAATTTTCTTTCATTGAAATTGAATAAAATTATACTATATAGTATATAGTAGTCAAAAAAGTTGGACCAATTATTCAATCAATGATTGCATATGTTCTGGGATATCGGAAGTATATATTGGACTATAAAATGCTTATAAGAGAAAAATATGCATGTGGATTATGAAAAAGCTATATTATGATGAGTTTATAGGTTTACCATGGTTGGGAAGAAGTCCACCGTGACAGAAGGCCAAATCTTCAACCTTAAGTACAACCCGTTGCCGTGCCAACTTAGATGCCAATGGACCACCTGACCTTAAATGGACTCATCCTGCAATTACTCCTTTTTTCCACTGTCCAAATGTTTGGATAAATCAATTACAGTCTCTTTACTTATTAGAAATTGGCATGGATCAACATTTCTCTGCAAAAACATGGCTTTGGTCACTTGTTTTGGTAGATATGATATTCTTCATCGAAAGCCATTTTACCTAGTTTGACCTCACCAATAACCTATTATGCTGTTACACTCTCTTGCATCTTAGACTCTAGTACGATTAGGCTTATGGGACTCTTACACATTTCTGTAAATTTTATACCATGTTACCATAATCAGCATAATTTTGCCTTTAGTTTCAAATTTTGACTTTATACAGCTAATGCTTACTTTCTTAAGATTACAGCTTGACATTATATTGTAAAAACAAAAACAAAGGTTACACTATATTTCTTGTTTTTCTATGTAGTAAAAAAGACCTAAACAACAAATCTACAATGATGATTAACGAAATAAATTTGAGTTTCTACTTAATGGTACTTACCCTATAGAATAGTAAAAGAAGTTTCAAGCAAAGTCCATTCTCTCTGATTGAGGTCTAAGACATCTTCATCGCCATCATCATACAATACCTAAAAATATATGGCAACAAATAGTAGTCATCATAAAAAGTATACAAAAAATGTAAATCAACACCTTTTGGTAAATATTTGTCGAGTTCACACCTTGTGCTTCATTTTACTTTGGTCGAAAGATTCCAAAACTCCTTCATAATAACTGCAACAATAAGATGTTCACATTAAAAGAGGCGTAAATATTCATGAATCTTACTCGAATGATATGTACGTACCTTTTATCTGGCAAGCCTCAAACTGAAATGCCCTTTTTCTCTAAAAAGCTAAGCTGAAGAGTCATTTAGTATGTAAAAATGGAAAATAACTTTTACCTCCAAAGCTTTTTCTTATTCATAAATAAAAGTGGGCAGCTTCTTCAATAACTCCTTTTTATCAGTTCCTGACAATGCCTTGCTTATTTGATAACAATTAAAATGACCACTTTAATCAATTAGGAAAATTATGCAGATGACCTTTCTTATTTAATGATGTTCCACTAATCGAACCTGAGGTGCATACACACAACCAAGCGTACTAATGATTATTTCTCCAAGAACAAAGCCACCAACAAAGGCACTCAAATGGGTTGATCTTTCATCGTCACTGGAAATTATTATAACAATAATCATGATAGATTATGATATTACAGAGGGCGAAAAATAATCATACACATTGTAAGAATCTTATTGGGTAAAATGAAACTGAAGGTCGTGCGGAACCAACTCATGATCGAAACTGTGATACTTATGATCAGAACTTATGGTATTCAGAAACATGGTCGGGGACTAATGATATAATAGTATCTCACTGTCCCAAAAATGGGCCCCAATATACATTTTATATATGGGGCGTTATGCGCTAGCTTATTCATAAAGTTTATGGCTTTTTCAAAAAGCTTATTTTTGGTCTTCCCGTTTGTTTCAGATTTAACTGATATTTTAATGACTTACTACAGTGGAAAACTCAAAATCATCAAGTGAAATGACAATAACCTGTATCATGCTTGAATCTAAAATGGCTTTGTGTAGACAACAGCTTTGAGCTCTGGTCAAGTGACTTCAGAGAGGAACCTATCACCACATTATTGCATTAGTTACAAAAAGATTAATCTGGATAGATCATCACAAGGGTAATTCCTAACACTGAATATATGTTGTTATAACTTCATGAAATCATATATAGCTAAGGGTGTTTGAGATCTTTCAAAACAAATTACGCGTATGCAATCTGCACTTTGAAAAGCAAACGTGGATAATCACTTTTTCTGATGGTTTACCACACTATTTAGATAGCTTTTCCAAACACAAATTACTAATACTGTTTTGGACAACACAAATTATGTACTTTTAAGAAATAGAAAGTGTCTTAAAAACGAAAGATAGAACATGGCTTGGTTTATTTTGACTTAAGCAATAAGTACCTCTTTTGACCTATTATCAAACCCGTCCGACCTATACCAATCAAATACCTAAAGCATGTCCAAACAACCCATCTTTATGCGGTCCAAACAACATAAAGAAAGCAAAACATAACTTTCGTCCCTAAAACCCCCCACCCTCATCTCTTTCATGCATCTAACAGATTAAAACCAAGGATAATAAAATCACCGCAACTTCCCCTAATGTTACCTATGAGATTGCAATGCCAAACACCCCTTATCCAAATAGTTTCATGAAAATAGGATACTTACAACTTGAATTGCGGAGCTTAGTACTAAAGTGGAAGTTAGACTTGTATAGAACATTAGAATAATAACTTCCCCTAATGTTACCTTTTAGATTGCAATGCCAAACACCCCTTATCAAAATAGTTTCAAGAAAAATAGGATACTTACAACTTGAATTGCGGAGCTTAGTAGTAAAGTGGAAGTTAGACTCGTATAGAACATTAGAATAATAACTCAAAAATAAAGTTTACTAGCCTTTCATAACAATTAGCATGTTGTATCTTTTGATAGGGTGGTTGTGGTTGTCATGAGCCTTTGAGATGCGGTTGTGTAGTGAAGGTGTTAGTGGATGCGTGCAATGTGGATGGCATTTATGAGGTTCAGGAGGAGGATAACGTTCATGTGGATGTGGGTGGGGATGCGAGTAGGAAAAGGAAGAGGGGTCAGAATATGAATATGGCCCAGTTAAGGATTTTTGGAGGTTTCAGAAAGAGTATTATCATACGGGCACATTTCATGGGAATTCGTCAAGGTGTGGTATGTTCAGGTATGTTTATTGTTGATCAGCTCTTGATCTTATTATTATTTTTACATTTTTAACACAATTGATAATGCTAAAGCAACGATTGTTATATCTGTTTCGGCCTGCAATAAAATAAGCTCATAAGCCTATATATAGATGGTAACATACAAACAGGGAGCTACTAATTTGACTTGAAAGAGAATGTTTTTTATATATCTTATAAATAGATCCTTTTGTAAAAGGATTGATGGTGTCATGCAGATGATTTTGCAGCTGTGTTTTATATGTGGGTAGATTGAAATGATGTCCGAACCAAGTTCCTCAATCTCTTTGAAGCAAGCATTAAAATCAGCAACATTCGCATAAATACCACTACTACACATATCCTTGGCCTATTACATCAATGTTACCAGGCCCGATTTTTTACATTATCGTACTTTTCAAGTTCAACAATCCACTCAGTAGTAGATCTAGATAGGGCTGTAGGGCCAAATTTATATCAGCAGAAGAAACAATGGGTGTTTCTTTTGATGATTTTGCGGGACTAGAATATATAAAGAGGGAACTGCAAGAGATTGTTCGAATACTTAAGAATGATTAAGAATTCTAAATAAAGGAATCTACTGTCCAAAGGGTGTTCTACTTCACGGGCCTTTGGGTAAGCCTACTATCAGAATGCCTATTTTACGCGTTCATCATTTCACTGAGTTGGTTTTAAGAAACATCATTGCATGTGAGCAATCTTCTTTAGGTTATAACTATGTCACGTCGTATGCTATTGCCATGGATATGCTAACTGATACTCAATATGATGTTGCCAAGTTGGTAGAATCAAAAGTACTTGTGAACAATATTGGATCAAATGAAGAGGCTGCAAATATGGCAAAGAAGTTGCTTGGTGCATCGTGGTCCCGATAAACACCAAAAAAAATTGATTTATCTTCTTTCGTTATTTACCGTCTTACCTTTTTATGTTTTTTTTGTTTCTTTTAGTAAACTTGTGGATGTATCATCACTTGTGAGGCATATTGGCTTCACAATATAACAATGTATAGTAAAAAGTCTTTTTTTATTTCTTTTGTTTTGTGTGTGCACTTAAGTCATGAATTAAAGCTGTTTAAAATCTTTTAATATTTCATTTTAGTTGTTCCTTTTTTACAATGATTTCTTGCATATTCGAATACAAAACTAAAAAAAGGCTTCAGTTTCGTATATTCCACCATCAGGCAGACACGTTTAGTTACTCAAGGCAAGTGTGGTCACTAATTTTTCCATGGTTAGGATGCTGTGTATAGGACATAAACGTTAATTTAGATTATGAAAATGATTTCAAGGCTAATGTTGTTGCAGGTATAAATGAACTACCAGAAAATGGAGCAGAGAGTTCGTGTAGAAACAACAATCGGAAACGTTCAGTGCCTCACGACAAGTGAATTTATTAATTCCTTTCTTTACAGACTATACAGACTAGACTATTTTCTCTATTCTTTATTGATTCTTACAAACTAAAATGGTTTGGCGCTATATATTTTCAATACTCACGGGCGAATATAACATTTAATTTATAATTGTACTATGACAAGGGTTATTATTTTTTGCGAAGAAGAACTAGGAAACGGGAAAGAAACACCAGCAGTTTTGAGCCATACTACATATAAAAAGATGACAGAAAGGCACCCATATTTCATTGAACATCTACAGGAACGTGGCTTGACATCTATAATAGTAGCAGGCGGTGTAGACTATCCCTCAGCCTTCAGTTGCAGTAGTTGGAAGTCCACATACAAGTCCGACTACAAGAATGTTGGTGCCCAAGTGCATGTTTGTGTAAAGAGTTCTGGCTCGCTACATACAAGTTGCAGTTTGAAAATAACAAGCTTTTGAACGGGCCAGAATGCTTCATGCTAAGTCTGTAAAAGGTGAAGCCTTAATGAAGGTTTAGTATGATTCCCTTCATTTTTCAAGTTAAAGTTCAAGCTCGAACAACTTGAGGAAAAGTTGGGACGCCTAACGTAAGCAAAAGTGGCATACGAGCGGATTTAAAATAGTGCAAATATTCAGCTCTTCTTTGACTCTCACTTGCAAATCTTGTGGAGAGAATGAGCGGTGGTAAGGTTTGAGATATGCTCAAAGTAGCTAGAAAAAGTAACCCACATAACCCTCCTGGATTGTGGCTTAGCAAAGCCAACTTGACTATTTGGTTGAGGTATTGGAACTGGCCATTGGACTCAAGGTTACATGGTGTTGCATGTAAGTGTGAGTGATATAGAGCCAACAGTAGCCTTTTAAAATTCTATCAATCATATTAGCATAATATGGTCACAGTTTCTTATTCAAACGAGAAGTTCATGATGTAGCCATTATTAATTCGGATTTGAACTTTTATTTCTATTGTTTTAGTTTTTGCAGTTATGAGTAATTTGGATTTGAACTTGGAGTGAGACTAAAACCAATACTATCCATAACCTTGATTCTTTTACATTTTGCTTATAGCTTTTGTATAACATTTCTTAGTCGCCTGTTTTGATTTATTATGTGTTTGTAGAAAATGGTTTTGGTGATAATGGAGGAAACTCACTTTGATCTTTGAATAAAGAGGGATCGTGCAGACTAGAGATGATGGTCGTAAGAACAATGGCTTTCCCTTTATTGTAATTTCTGATAACAAGAGCAGCAGCTGAACAACGTCCCACCAACTGCAAGACAATTCAAACCGTCTCCTTGATAGCGTATCTCATGGAAAACAAGGGCGTGACTGGGCCGCAGTTAATCGTGGCCCCAAAAGCTGTACTACAAAACTGGATTAATGAATTTTCAACATGGGCTCCCAGGTAAGAAGTGTTTGTTTATGCACTTACGAGCTAAAATATACGCCCTTTGTTATTTAACTTCATACTGATTTCATGGGTTGATATAGTCGCACGTGTAATCATACTCGACATACTAATATTGTATAAACAGTTCATTAGTTGACACAAAGTATTTTCGCTCAACGAAACTTGACCCGTGAAAATTACCCATTCTGACCCATTATCCCACCTGAATCTTAAAGTCCTACCAAAATTGATAACTCTATTTACCATATTTTTAAATGTTATTTTGCAACTATCAGGTTCGACGGAGACTTCTTTTAACTGGCACTCCCATTCAGAATAGTTTACAAGAACTTTGGAGTTTGGACCCTACTAAATTTTCTTCTTCAAATATTTTTTAATTCAATTGATAATTTTGAGGAGTGGTTCAATGGAACAATGCCAGATGCTGAGGTTATAATGAAATGGCTAAAATCAGGTTAGTTACGCCTCTTTTATATTGTTCTTTCTTACAAAGGCATCTCCGGTTAAGGATAGAGGCTCATGAGAAATACATGCAGACGATATTGGAAAAAAGCTTGTCAAACCTTGTCCAAGGTTCAAATCAGGGACGCGTAGGTTACAATAGCAATAAATAATTTTCTTTTGTGCAGAAATATCACACAACCAAGATTTACACCCGACTTATCTGGAAGGCTCTTGAAATACGATCCATATAATCAAACAGTAACTGTTTTATTAAGCAAGCTTCCTGGGGTAGGTGGTCCCACTGCCAATATTCACCAAGACTGTGTTTTAGTTCCAGGGTGTATGAACAAGACTATCATAAGGTATTGGCTGGAGTGACCAAAAGTCGGCACCACTAAAGTATTCGCTAATGATTGTGCGGACAAGAAAAATAGAAATTGTGTCAATTTTATCTAAGTTTAGCTAAAGGGAATGATTCTAATGGGTTCAATAGGTTAAAAGTCACTGAAAGTTTTTATTTTAAATGCATCAATCCTCCTCATCTTCAATTCTTAATCTTTTAGCAAGGACAAATTCATGCATGGGGCCACAAACGATGATGCACATAACAGAACCTCCATTAATACGTTAGATTTTGGCTAATAATTACTTATTTCGAAAGATTTCCCAATTGGATCTGCTATAAATAATAACATTATTAAGAATTTACCTTATCAGGTATATTTTTACTATGCAACTCATCAATACATTATGTTAAAAACATCGCAGTCATTTGAGTGCAACTTTATTAATTTTGTGTTTTCTTTATTAGAGATGGTTCGTTGAATGATTTAATGCAACCGTGTTTGAAAATGAGCTAAAGTGGGCAGCCACCGAGCCTAAACAAAGGGTATTTTAACTATACATTAGCTGATATAATCTTGGAAATAAACATATTTTTTTACCGTTAACTTTACTAAAAACGTACATAGTATGTTGGACATGAATTAATCAAGAATCATAAGTCTTTAAAGTAGAAGGACCATATATGTATTATAGATAGTTAATAACTGTATTTCTGTTTTATAGGATAGATATAACGTTTCATAGATAACTCTTAGGAAGGGTTGCATCGGTTCATTCACACCGATTGATCTCCTATATATACTCATGTATTGTAAACGTTTTAGAATGGTGGAATAATAATAATAACGTGTGTTTATATCAAAAGTTCCCACCCTCTCTCTGTTGTTATCAAACGAGTCACTGCATCAGATTCTTATGCATACTCTTATTGTTTGTTTTCATTATAAAGTTCATCCATGATTGATCCAAGATCCGCAAAAGACCTGTGCAAAAGTGGTATCAGAGCTACATGGTTACATGGATCGATCAATTGCAGTCAAGGAAGATATCGCGTTTGAAGAAGAAGAAGACCCGAAAACAAAGCATAAAGATAATCATTGAAACGTTACAAGTTTTGGGCAGAAAAGAAAGAAGAATGTTGCAAGAAGAGAAGTTCCAAAAGAAGGATATATTTGCAGATGGCAAGAAGAAGGCATGGTGAAAATATACTATGAGGAAGCACTAAGAACAAAGCAAGGAAAGGCAGAAAGTGATGAAGATGGCAAAGATGTTGCAGATACCTTACCACAGCCTGAGGCAGAAAGTGATGAAGATGGCAAAGATGTTGCAGATACCTTACCACAGCCTGATGCAGAAGATATGGAAGATGACATAGTTGAATCACCAAATGAAAAAAGCAGAATTGAAATGGAAGAAGTCAAGGAACAACGAACTGAATATGGGACAAGACAAAGGCGATCAAATACAGGAAAATAAAAGAAGAAGCAAGGCTGCAATTGGGATGAACAAAAAGGAACAGAGTGAAGATCATGAAGAAGATTATGATGTCTTGATTAGGGGAGTGATGTTGGACATGAATTAATCAAGAATCATAAGTCTTTAAAGTAGAAGGACCATATATGTATTATAGATAGTTAATAACTGTATTTCTGTTTTATAGGATAGGATATAACGTTTCATAGATAACTCTTAGGAAGGGTTGCATCGGTTCATTCACACCGATTGATCTCCTATATATACTCATGTATTGTAAACGTTTTAGAATGGTGGAATAATAATAATAACGTGTGTTTATATCAAAAGTTCCCACCCTCTCTCTGTTGTTATCAAACGAGTCACTGCATCAGATTCTTATGCATACTCTTATTGTTTGTTTTCATTATAAAGTTCATCCATGATTGATCCAAGATCCGCAAAAGACCTGTGCAAAATAGTAAGATTAAACTATTTTTTCACTTTAAATGATAGTGTCAAAGAATAGCAGGCTACTCTAGATCAGTTGGTGGAATAATCAGGAATGAATGGCAGTTGCAACGATGGTATGGTTACTAATATTCTTTCTATAATGCAAATGGATGTTTGATGTATTTATTTAGTGCACAGTGTCATTACAAGAACCTTCCTATTTAAAATTACAGACTTCTTATTTTTACGGCTGTTACCATTAGGCTGTGCAAACCTTTTAAATGTTACACAATTGAGTAGCTGAAGCACTTAGTAAGCTGATCAGTATGCAAAATAGTTCACGTAAGTAGTTCAATCATAGAGGTCACCCGGTTTCATCAAAGATCATAGTTAAACACCTGTTTTGAGGTAAGATATCCTTTTTGGAGGTTGAATTTGTTTTGAACTATTTTGCATCCGATATTTGACCAAGAAAAAATGTGTAGAGCAGGGGCAACATATGGTGTAATAATTCATTAATTTGTCACTTCCTTGCCGGCTACAATACGAGCAGCACATGAAGAGGCTGTTTAGAAGGCGTTGGCTGCATTTAAGTCGATGGCTTTTTTGCATATGTTTATACTAGCGATCACATGCTATAATAATTGATTTGTCAATTTCTTGCGGGCTACAATACAAGAGGCGCATGAAGAGACTGTTCAGAAGGGGCTGGCTAATCACGTACATAAAAAGGTACGTCTGTTTTGCCTTAAAACCATAATGATGAATCCTTTATGGATACTCTTAATAATGGTTTCGTACTTACTATAACTTCTGTAGTTCTGTGTGACAAGTTAGTATCCAACTTCGTTGGTGCTGGATACATGGCCATCTTCACATACCTTGGCAAAATTTTGACTTAACTAATCACAATGGGCATATAAATTGTTTGGAGGAAAATATGACGAGCTCAAGGCAGTCATATGCATATTTGACTGTTCATATCTTTTCTTTTGCATTGAATTTCTCATTGATAATGAATAAAATTGACAAAGTTTCAATCTTTTCTTCAGTTTTGTGAATGGTGTTTAGTTGTGCATTTTATTATATGTCTGTTTGGTTTCAATATGGGATCGGGAGTGTTTGGTAAGATGATTAGTGACTTCTAATGTACATGAACAGGTTAAGATAGGTGACTTCGGTTTAGCAATGGCTGTAGGAAAAAGCCACATGGCACATTCCATGATAGGGACACCAGAGTAAATGGCTCCCGGGATAGTTCTTGAATAGTTCAAGCCCAACAAATAGATCGATAATAATACTGTTATATATCAAAATGACGAGATTCAATGTAGCACTATCACACAAGTAACAGAAGAATCACAAACTCAATCCCAGATTTAGGATTCATCCAAAAAAAGAAAAAAAAAAGAAACACCCTTTTACTTTCTTGAAAACGAGTATGTGAAATTTTCATACAAAAAGTAATAGCAGCAGATAAATTGTGTGTCTTTTAACAGATGCAGGTGGTTGTGGTTGGGGGAACAACGATATGGAAGGCATTGACTTCCAATGAAGTGTGGGCGGGAGTGGGGTCTGCTTGATCCTGAAAAGTTAGAGTAAATATAACAAACGAGCGAAAGGTTCTGATTCTTGACACCGTGCTGCTTTACGGTTGCTGTCAACATGGTTTGACATTCCCTAATTTTACCATATGTGGTTTTTGTTTATGTACTAATTGGCATTTCTAATAATGAATAGCCTGTATGCACACTTGTGAGTCCGTTTATAAATACTGAATTTTATTTGGTTTTCTGTATTAGCCTAATTGCAGCAAAGTACAGTCCACATGAAATCTATAAAAGATGATCGGAGTATCGGTATGATTCATAATCTTTCACACCAGGTAGTATTCTTTTCATTATATATATAACTTTCATGCCGGTTCATTAATTGTTGTTTAAGATAGACCAAAAGGATCTAATATGATTGCCACAATTATATTATTTCTGTTGTAAATATTTTATTTAAATGATTTAAAAGGATTTTGTTCTTAAAAAATAAAGTATGACCATTTTGACCCGTCTAAACCATTTAGCTTTTTTATTACAATTGACGAGAATTGTCACCTTACATTTTAATTTTAATCTGAAAGTTAACTAAACCGTGAAATTCATCTAATGGTCTTTGCTATGAAGGACTTGTGCAAATGGTGAGTTAAATTTATGTAATCTCCCCATATCAGTGGAACAACCATAGTAGCTTCAAGCCACTCGATGTACTTTATGGCCTAACTCTCATTTGATCTTTAATAACATGCATCTGTTATAATATATGATTCAGATAATATGTGAAAGACTCTATTGTTAGTGACCATAAGGGGCAGCAAAAAGCAACTGTGGAGACTGTTGGATGCAGTGACAATGATTTTCACAAGGGTGATCTTAATTCTATTAAAACATGTATGTATCTTGCATTATTACCTAATAAATAATTACCTAATATACCTTTAAATAAATATGTTGTTTTCCTTTTTATTTGAATATGTGATTATATCTCACCTGTTATGTGGCCTAATTTTACCAGGTTTGATTCAAGAATCTCTAAATACGGACATTGAGAAGTCTGATAAACACATTAACATTAGGAAACGTATGCTTAAATATAATGTGTAAAAGACAAAAATAGAGTAGGGGATGGGCTAGAAGAAGTGAGGGACCAAAATTGGTTGAATGTGAGACATAGACGTTTAGAGGACACTCTTTGGCTGAACCAATGAGTTTTCTGACCCATGTTAGCTGGTCATGTCGATATTTTTTTTGTAAATAAACAGAATAACATGTTTGAGAATTGAAATAGAATGTTGACGTGTGACTTTTTGTGAGAAATGTGATGAGTCTAGGCTTTATATGCTTATGTACTAATTCTAACCTAATCGATATGCTTTTTCTCTGTGTCTTATGTCTTTCACCTAATTTAGGTGCCTCGAGTACTCCAATGTTGACCTCTTCGTGACCTTGGCCTACTCCTGCTAAATGTTAGTACTATTCTTAAAAATATCTTTGTATGATAAACAATTTTTTAACAACATTCTTTAGCTAAAGAAAAAATTGTAAACGATAATTATAAGGCATGCCTGCCCATTGGGCGGCTTACTACCTCGGGAAGTCTTCATCTTGAGAGCTGTACACAGGCTCTTGGAAATGTATATGCATTTGGGCCAAGGTTTGAATCAGATAAATCAAACTCGAAAAGAATATTTAGCATAAATTGGATGATTGAAACCGAAATAGCATTCTCAGAACTTGAAGCTCTTTTTTAATATATTAAGATTCATACATTTAAATTATTTGTTGTTAATTGCATAAATTAATGAAACCAAAGAACCAACGGTTGCGACTGCATACAACATTGTTGCTCTTTCGGTTAACTTGATGTCTATATTTTTTGTACTGTCGAATGAAATTCCGTGATTACGACCGCACATAGGATAATTATGCTCGGAATAATCGTATATTTATTTAGTTTTAGAAAATTGGCTTATAGAGAATATTAGTTCATTGTGTTTAACTATTAACAGGTTAACAAACATGTAAAAAATAGCGCATTAGGCTTAGAAAATAACATGAACAAAATACATTACTTTGACATAAGCAACAAGTTCTTAGGCAAACAAATAAAAGTGTAGTAATGAAGAAAAAAAAGTTTAGTATGCTTCACAAGAATGGCAGTAAGCCAGTTTGTTTGGTATGTTTAGAGTTTATTTTCATTACTTTTTCCAATGGGCGGGCTTCGACTACGACTTAAAACATAATTTTACGATAACTAAAACCATCAAAATAAAAAAAGAAAAAGAATCACAAACATCAATAAACATAATTAAAACCGTACATATAATTCAATAACCAAATAAAGAAAAAATTAAATTTTTATTTTTAAAAAAATGCCAACTAAATAAGATATAAACGTACTAAATTTTTTTATTGAATGTATTAAGAACGAAAAGAAATAAACGGTTAATGAACATGAGAGAAAGTGGTATGCAAGAACAAAGTATCAAAGCATAACCTATTCGATGGGCGAGCAAGCCTTATAAATATTTGTAAAAAACTTAAGTTAACAAAAAATGAGCTATAGGTATATCCAACACTCGAATGAGTCTATCAAACATTAAATTATTGTTGCAATAATATTTGTTGTGGGTGGTGTTTCACAAAGTCATAAAAAAAAGAAAGAAAACATATCAGATTATTTTTTGGTTCGTGGTTGGAACAATTTCTAGATCTATGTGAGGAGGTTTGAGACTTTTGAGATTTGAAATGAAGGGATAGACAATTTCTGACTTTTTCGGTTAAGCAAGCTAATTTTGAGGTTTAGTCAAACACAAATCATACACTTTAATTTGTATTACAATTTAATTTAAAATAATTACATAATTTTGAAATGGCATAGTTCATATGGCTTCCTATATTATCTCACTTTAAAAACTATCTCACATGAACCTCAACCTAGATAAGTATTTGATGAGATTTATTTTAAAGTATTATTATTGACTAAATTTTTGTTGTTTGTTTGTTACGATTGTTGCGTTTTGTAAAAGATATTTTTTCTAGAGTTTTTCATATTGTGATAGCATGCAACTTTTTTGATTTTGAGAATTGCTTTTCAAAACATAAGATTACATAAGAAAACAACTTAACACTTTACTTATAACAAACTAAATTTTAGTCAAGTAACAACCTATGGCGAATTGCATTTTGTTACATGAAGGTGGCAAAAGAAAAACATGAAGTCTTTGCATCTTCTTAAGGAAGTCCATCAGACATGGTTACCTGCTCATATATCTCCTGAGTTTTTGTTACACCTGATATTTCGGCTGCACGGGATATGTATAATTAATCCATGGTGAACTTCTTGTTGGCTGAGACCATCCTTGTTGATAGATCATAAACTGCCATGGCTTGTTACCAAAATCATATTCTCAGTTGGCATACGCATACTAAAGGATATAAGTGCTAGAGCTAATTATATTGTATACATGTAAAACATAATTGAAATACACAATTGACCAGTAATCGTACCATTTCAACTACATGCTTTAAAAGCTCTCTAAAATCATTCAAGTTATGACTTCCCCTATTCTTTGACAAACTTTGAGATAAAAGTATCCCAAATGTATTTCACATGTGGATGTATGAAGTTGTTAACTCTTTCACAGATCTTAAAAGCACCCTTGATATTATCTTGGGGCACATATAATGTAAATTTTACTTCAAACACATTAAGCAGTAGTTAAAAAGACAAAAAGAAATAGAAGTTGCAATGTTGAAGATTTTTTTTCTTCTTTTTTCTTTTATATATACAATGAAACAAATATGAGTGACTTTACTTACCTCAAGCAAAATTGCATAGTTTATAATAATGTGTGATGTGGAGACCCGACCTGGTATCGTAATTGTTAAGATCCAATCCGCTACCTGCCTCGTATGACCCATTTATCAACCATTAAAATAATTAACTTACAAATGAGCAGCATATCCAAGTTACGCAAATGTCTCTTTCGACTTTCAAATATAGTACCACCATTACGACTCTCAAAGTCGTTCACTAACGAAATTATAAACTTGTAGAGATAGTTGTGCATTAAAGCATACAAATATTTGTGATTGCAAAACTTCCAACTCGCTGGTATTGTGAACAACAAACTTCTTAACCCATGTCCAGCAGAGCTTCCTAGAGTGCTAGAAATAATCCTTGTGGACACACAACTGAAGTCTGTAGAGAACTCCTCAAGATTGGCAGCCCTTACTTTCCATGCAAGATTTGACACAAATTTATGGCGGGTCTCATTTGAGTAACTTGGAGAGCGTTGAGGTATAGTTATCTTGAAGGTCTTCCTGCACCATAGCAAATGTTTCAACTTTAAAGATTGTACATTTTATAGGGAATCTGTGAGAATTAGTACATGGTTAGAAAGAGTGACTCAATAGAAAAGTCAACACACTCTATAGAATTCGCAAAGGACTGTAGGATCACACATAAATTCATGAATCTTTCCACATGTACATTGATAGTTTGATATATGATCGTAGTCATTGATAGTTTGATATATGATCGAAATACACAATAGATTATGCACATAAACAATCACAGATTCATCATTCATGTCATCTAATTAACATTAACAATGTTCGCTAGTGAGTGACGGCAGCCATTCACATGTTTTACAGAAAAAGGTTAACTTCATTTTCATTATCTGATATACAAACTGATAAATATGCCTGCCCATTGACAATGATGACCAACATGTGATACTGTCGTTTACTTTCTTCAACGATAGTCATACACTCATAGCCTTTCCAATGATTAGGGTAAATGATGTAGGACCAATTGT
Source organism: Artemisia argyi (assembly GCA_030686995.1). Classification (NCBI taxonomy): domain Eukaryota; kingdom Viridiplantae; phylum Streptophyta; class Magnoliopsida; order Asterales; family Asteraceae; genus Artemisia; species Artemisia argyi. Next base: position 135,291,194 of record CM060691.1, on the reverse strand, counting down.
GAGCATATTCTGCTTAGAAATACACTCTTATCATTTCACAAGAACAACATTATAAATAACAATTTAATTCTATATACATCGTGCGTATTGTAACAAATCAAATCATGTTCGAGAGCAGGTCATGCTTCCATGAACACGAACCATACCAATAAACCAATATTTTGTTCAATTTTAACTTTTAACCACAAAAGTTAATCAAATAACATGAACCAATTAACCACAATCAGAATAAGTTTCAGTATAGCAAAAATAGATACTGACCAAAGAAAGTAAAGATGACATTTCAATCATTGTTGTTTGATTCAAGTGATGAAGCTATATAAAGAACTTGCGTTTAGGGTCGATATGTGCAGTATAAGATGTAAATTATGGAGGGAGTGCAAAGTTCATTGCCATTGTCGAACATGGCTTGTTTTTACTTTTTTCTTATTGTTACCCGATTGGCAATGCGGGGGGTAACTTTTTTCCTTCTACAAATTAATACTTAATTTTATTTCAAATCAGATACCAAAACACATACACATAGTTATTAAATATCTAACAAATCATACCTGCTAACATTACCAACCACTCATAGTCCTCCTCTGTAATTGGCCGAAAAGGCTCGATCAATAAACAAACTATATTAACAGGAGACAACAATCACAATTTTTGAAGAAATACTAAAACATAAACACTTCACCTCGTGTTTCTTTTGAGGTGCAAATTGTTTCAATAAAACTCTTTTCTCCTCGAGTAACTTAATATCATTACTGTGTCTACTAAGTGTTACTTTATCTAATCAGCCCCGTGAGGTTCAACCTTGATCGGAAGATAGACTATACAATGATAGGTAATCTAACATGTCAAGAATCATCATAATTAAAGCATATTTAATCCTAAACCATGGAAAAGTCCATTTAACTCATGTTGTTTGACATCACGTATATGACATGTGCACGTGTGTTGTAGCTGGTAAAATAAATGAACATCAAGATTTAATAAAACAATTAAAATATACAAAAGTTTTTGTAACAACATAGTATATGAATTAAACTCAAATGAACGTTAAAATTTATAAAACAATTAAATAATACAAAGTAATTTTATGTAAATTTACATCAAAGTTTAATCTCAATGACCACCACGTAAGTCTGTTTAGTACTCAAATGAGCAGCTTCATGTGCAAGATCAACTTGTGACATCATAAAAACCGCAAACTATTGTACTCTTTCATCCAGTCTCAACCAATTAAGTGTAGGAATGAACTTAGACATCTTTGCAACTACATTTATAATCTCAAAGTCCCTTCTAATTGATTAACCGACCCTAGGATGTCTAACTTTAACAGCAACTAACATAGGCTTGTTACGCTTTCCACAATATCTATATTTCAAAGAAGCGTGATGTATTTGTGCAATACTTTCTGATGCTACAGGCACTTCCTCAAAATCATCAAATATTTCAGAAATTTTACGACCAAAAGCCTTTTCTACTGTCTTCTTTGTGTAAGCAAAGCTATGTTTGGGAGCCTTGCTGTGAAGCTTAGATAGCTCAGTGCACAAGTCTGTAGGAAAAAGGTCAGGCCGTGTGGCTGCTCACTGACCCCACTTTATAAAAGCAAGACCTGCTATTTCTAAAGTACGACGTGTTTTTTTTTTTTTTTTTTTTCAAAAAGAAAACTCCAAGTGTGAGTTAAGTTTGTCTAGTTGAGGCACCAAAAGACTGCAAATGGAGCCATTGCCATACTTGAGGAGAACAGGATAGCCAAATACATAGCTCTAAACAGCAATATTATACCTTCAAATATGAACAGTACTGATGAAATCAAGAACGCATGTCCATTTTCAGCGTGTGTGTAGAGAGTATTTCTTGTTTGAAAGTTATCATAACTTGACGTCTGCTAACACCATATTGCCACATGCTAAGGCAAATATTAGGGAATGGTAATTTTATATTTCATCTTTTGTAGGAAGACACAAACTTCACAATTTGAATACCCTTCCAATATTATATGTTGAAATCTGAAACTCATAACTAAAGGTCAATGTCCTACTAATTAATCCAATATTCTTATTCTGTGTTTCCCAATTGCACCGTGTGTGAAGAGACGAAGATGAGATGGTGAATCCCATTAATTTCACACAATGAGAAATGAGGATAATGACTACATGATGGGACCTAAAAAAATCCACCACTTTAAGCTGCATGACAGCTTTAACTTAAGAGATTGGTTACAGCCTGGAATAGTCACCAACAACCTCCCCAAAATGATTTAACACCCTCCCAGACTGGTCTTTGGTTAAGAAATATTGACAATGCATGTGGGACAAAATCAATAACACAATGGAAATATATATGAAAGATGACAAAAGGCATTGAACATTTCTAATAGATAAAATTTTGGAAATTCAAACTAATGCAAGTATCTTACATCAACTCGGTTACTGAAGATTCCAGCTGGTGTAATGGATTTCTTTGGATCAAAAGCAGCAAGATGAGAATGCCGTGTCTCCTCTCCTAGTTCGGACCAAAAAGTAACTAAAGTGTCAAGAGAAAGTCTAGTGGTATGCAAGGCACATGTTTCGCGAGTGCCATGACCTCTATCAAAGCCCACCATTCCTTGGCTGATCCAACCGCGAGGTCCACCCCCACATGCATCAGGATAAAGACATTCACGTTCCCGTTCCCTTGCTCTAGCACTGCTAAATATTTGATTGAGTGAAATATGAGATCCAGAAGCTTAGCACGAAACACAAAGGGAAAGGAAAAAACAACTTGAGTCATAGACACCAACGTACATTTTGAAGCTCCTGAAGAGATTTTGAACATAAATACCAATCGAGTACAGTTAGCACTCCATCTCGAGTAGTAGTTAGACCTCCCTCAAGGGTGAACAGGAGGATCTTGAATGTCGTCATCACACTTGACTTTTAAAGAAGCATATTGGTTATCTATAAGAAGCTTCTCAACCGTATTCCAGTCATATTTTTTGCCCCTTCAATCAAATTTACTCTGACTATTTGCTTCTACTTTTTCAAGCCGATAATCAATTTAGAAATCAGCAAGTATTATGTAGAAGACCGATAAGCAAAAAGGTTAATGAACAGATGTACATTGTAATCTTAAACTGTTTATTGTAAATTATAGGTTTTCAACAGTGTGTCATAGTTGTCGCCTGCTTTTTATGTGACAACTCAATTTCTTCTTTTACCTAAATATACCCGAAGGATTAGAGAAATTGTATTCAAATCCAGCATAATACATGACAAATTAGGACAATGAATCCCAATGCCCGTTAACTAAACTGTGAGACTCGCCTATTTTTTTGTTTTTAAGTCATAATACTACTAATACTCACAGTATGGCTGTAGAACTCAAGGGTAATTCTAAGTATGAGATTATGAGATTTGGTTGAGACTGCAACACTTGTTCAACTCTGACTTTGAATGGTCGGAAAACGCCTTCAAAGATCCTATCCAAAACAAATGTCAAGTCAGGTTTTGGCTTTTCTTGATTAGTCTCTACGATTTTAGAAAACGACGCGCAGTTGGTCCAGTATCCACTATTGCATCTAAATCAAGTAACACAAATACAAGTTCTCTTTCAGATGCAAGGGCCTGCATTTGAGAAAAAGTAAAGAAAAATTACAAATTGTGATTCATAGTCATGAAGATATATTCCATTTATACGGGTATATGCATGTTGCACCTGATGTAGCCAGCCTAGCATGTCACCTACAAAGCGTAGAGGATCATCAACATGTACTTCAATTGGCCTAGGTATTCCACCAGGTCCTCCACATGTAAGAACACTTATAAATCTCCTAAATAACGCATTGTACTTCATATTTGCTACCTATCAACAATGAACCGATTTGTTAATCAAAGCAGGTAGAGGTGGCAATATTGCATTTACTTATAAGATTGGTCCATTCAGGTTATGTCTATATCTTGAAGGGGTCAAAAGATAACATAAAAGTATCTCGAAAAGAAATGGGTTGTTTTGACCATTTCCCAACCCATTCTCTTTGCCACCTCTAAAAGCCAGTGTCAAACTGATAAGTGATTGAAGAATGGCAATTCATGTATATCTGCCTCTTCAGCGTAATACTTGAACAGTACAGGCCTTTCTTTAAGACAGCGAACTGCCATTTTCAGAAGCTCGTTAACATCAAGATTGTCAGTGTCACCCAATCTCATGCACTCTGTCTGAACCCACCTGAATTGAAGACAAAACAGACACAGTCAAGAAAGGAAACACAAAGAAGGAAGTAGAGGCAGCCAATGGGTGGGACGGGCAGGTTGGGTCTTATTTGGAAAGGGTTGGGGTTGAAACGGTTTGTTTTTAGTGCGAGTAGATACAGCTCATGTTGATTTGACCACAAATATTCATTAGTCCATTATCTCTAAGGACGGTTAATGCGCAAAATGTAATTACAAAATAAATGGTATTACAGTAATAAAATAAAAATTAAGAGGCTGTAAGCATAGAAATACACATTGGTTATCTCGGAACCATATATTGCAACCATTTGGCCAGTATCTTTTCAGGCAAACTATTTTTATCTGGTCCATTACAGATAAACCAAGTCCATAAGGTAAAATAAGATAATCAATGGTTACAGCCTCATAAATGGGTTAAATTTCCCACCTTTAAATGCAAGAAAAAAAAGTAACTAATGCTTGTTGGTGATCAAGAGGAATAGCAAAGCCATCGCCGAAAAAGTGAGGGAATTGAATTGTACGGTGTTTATTAAAAAAACGTAACATTTAGATTGCTTTTATTTAAGTTTGAATCAACTTAATGCCAAATTGCTAATAGCTAATTGGTTAAAAACTTGTTAACGCTAACTATGGATAAGATTGTAATCAATATTTGGTTAGTTTAAGCATAGTTACCATGCATAGAGGTTTATTTGTAAAAGATACTACAAATTTTATATTTCAATATATTTCACCTGCACAAGCGCTCGCAGGTACTTTCTTGATAGACAACAATCATATCCATGAGCTCCAACCGTGCGCGCTGTGAACTTTATTTATGAGAAACAATTTTAAACGCTTAAAAAATATAAGAGAGTACACATGACAACTAAAACTTATAAACTGATTTTTTTTTTTAATTTTCCATTTTATTGAGCCTATTGATTATATGCAACTAAATGCGTACAGATAAAAATTCAAATGAATTCAATAAAAAGTAGATTAAAGTATGAAAATTACCTGATTTATGATTTGAAGTGTGCTCGATCAATAAAGGAGAGACCTGGATATGAGTGACAATAGTTGGTTATCGATTGGAAGAGAAATTATAAACGAACAATTTAATTCAATAAAAAAATGGGCAACCGAGACGATGATTAAACCGTTTTATTAAATTTATTACCGAACTTGAGTGATAATAGTAGGCCATAGGCTGAAACAGTCAAACAGATGAGGCATATATTTGACTAATGACATTTTTTTGAATTACTAACTTGGTTGCTGCTGCAAGGGGTTCGTTGCAGTTGGTGTTTAAGGGATTTCTTTGTTGCTTTAATGGGGTTGTTTTGATTTCCGATAACTTCAGCAAGTTTGCTTGCACAAGTGACAATAACACAGCCTGTTATGAAAGTATATATACCATAATGAGTACAACAAAAACAAAACTAAAGCTACCACATTTTAGCACTCCATGTCAAGTCTATGTAAAGATAAACTAATATAACCTGAATGTGAGGACCAACATCTGAACTATCAATCAATCGTCCCTTTCCATGTAAACACAGTAGATGTGTCCTATGCACAAGCTCAGTCACTGCCTGTATATATATCAACTAATAACGTCAGTTTAATAAATGAATCAATGAGACTCCTAGCTAGAATGACTTTTTGATCAGTAAAATCAATCAGTTTATTTATCATGTCTAGTATAAGGTTTACCTTCCCAAGATATGCCCATGCGACAGCTAATTATACATCCAACTGCGATGATGTGATAAAGGCATGTTGTTTTAACTCTAAATGATGGGATAAGTATCCCATTGCAACCTAGAACTCATGGTTTAATCATTGTACATGCATCCTTTTACTACCAAATAAACTCGAATATGACCCGGAGCCTTCTTCAAAGCTACTCATAACAGATGAATCGAATATGTTTAGTTAAGCTTACAATATCAAGTTTTCTATATCTTTTGAGTTATGACTTATGACCTCAACAGCTACAAAAGTAACTCTTAAACAATGGGTAAACTCTTATTATGTTGTATTAAAAGAATGGAATAATAAAAAAACTAACTTGCTGGTTTTTGGAAGCCCTTGCTTCAGAAGGTTCAAGTAGTTCACCAATCTTGCATCTTCGAGTAAAGATGAATCAAGAGACACGTATACCATTTCTTTCAGGGTGAAACTCCCGCGTTACACAATCATTCTCAGAATTACCAAGCAGGCTAGCAACTCAGATCCTATCAAGATCAAATTCCAAATGATTGATTATACAAATCAGATGAGTTGCGTCCTTGGCGTAAAACAATATGGGAATGTATAGTAAGATGAATGTGTGTGTTTTACCTACATGCGAACCTCCATTGATCAAATTAAATGCAGGTACATGTAGCACCAAGGTCTTGTTTCAAGCAATGTTTGCAATGTGCTACATGTTAGGACAACAAACTTAGTCTAAGTCTGACATATTCAAATCAGTTACACATTGCCATTTGAAGAGCTACGGTGAGTACCTTGTAAAGAGGGATTTTTTAACACATGGAATTGCCTTGTACAAAAAAAAAAAAAAAAAAAAAAAAAAAAGAAAAACAAAAAACACACACAAAAACAAACTTATTGAAGGATAATTAGTAAAATAGCCCGGCAACCCGGGCTAAAACGGGCAACGGGCCATTTTGGTAATTTTCCCCAACTGTAATGCATAACTAAAAAATGATGTGAAAAAAGAGCCTAAAAATATTAAAGAAAATGACAAAATAAACATGGGTATGTTTATAGATCGAGAGATTACCAAATAAAGAATCGGTCTTCTCAATTTTTTGATATGCTATATGAGGTAATGTATTTGCGCACCACTGGTCCATGATGGTGCGTTAATATTAATCAGAAAACACTTTTCTTGTTAATCCAATATAAATAAAATTAGATCAGGGCAAATCCCACATAACTCACAAAATTATTTGCGTACTATATCATAGTAAAGGACATTTGCTCATGCTCAAACATAGTAGTTTCTAGCTAAGATGCTTAACATCATAGTTTCGTTTTGTTTTGGTTTTTGGCTTTTATTGCACGTTTACACTAATGTCTGGTATCCACTTCAATTAGGCTATTGAAATATCCCATGCATAAATGTCGAAATCTAAATGATATGATGAGAACTAAAGAATAAGTTTGTTTCACTCGCAAGTTTAGAAATTCTTTAATGGATAAATGATTTAATTTTCATAATTGCCAACGAATATACATTTAGATCAGTTGAAGCTTGTGTATTATTGCACCATCTTTAGGTTTAAAATAATTTATGACTCCTCAAAAGTATTGTGTAGAAGGTCAACAAAAGCTAAAAGGCAAGAATAATATCAATCTCAAAGGCACCGCAACATGAATTTTAAAGTTATGCAGAAAATTTAAGCTTTGAAATCAGGTAAAACGATGATTTTCAAACTTGTTTGGAATGATATAACTGATGAAAGTGAAGAGGTAATAGCACATAGAAAAATAACGGCCTGCACACTACAAATATCAATGATGTGTACTACTCCATATTTGCATCACATGAACATATAAGGTGTAGACAAAGACAATGAAGCCACATATTACTCCACACATAATCGCATAATTTAAAACCAATAAAAATAAAAAGGTTATTAACATACAGTGACAATATTTTAAAACTAAAAAATAGCTAACCTGTAAATCCTTCATGATGCAACATAAAATTCAGAAACATTTTATGCCACTTTGAAGCCAAACATAGTGTATAGACATTCTTGCACATAACCTAGATACGTCATTAGTTGACTTTCTAGAACTCCAGGAAATTGTTCGTTATCGAACCCTTTCCTTCCCCCTCTTGTTACTTTTGAACTTTTACGATCAACACGAAAATCTCTTGTGTCCACTTTTAGAAGACTCATGATGATGAAGGGATATGAGTCAAGTGGATCAATATAAAGGAAGAACGCGTTCGCACATGAATACTATGGATGAAACAAACTCCTTTCGCTGACCAGATTCTATCTTCGTCATCATTTCTTAAACTCCACCTATTAACCCACCATTCACTCACATTTACACACTATCTATACTTACATATATATATATATATATATATATATATATATATATATATATATATATATATATATATATATATATATATATATATATATATATATATATATATATATATATATACACATAATCACATATTCCCGAACACATCTCAAACTCTTCATTAACTTAACACTTTGATCATTCTATCCAAAATTGTCAAAGGTACATTTTAATTATCGAAACAATAATTAAAAATTGTTAAGTACTTCATCATCGTGCCAATAAACGCTTACGTATTTTTGATATATTATAAATCTAATTATATACGTATAAATATGTTTGTTCCAGAAATTAAAACTGCGAAAATTCAAAATTCAAAGGGCGGCCCCCTTAAAGATTAAGGGGATCGGCTTGTTATCGGGGGCGGTCCCCTTAATGTTTAAGGGGGCCGGCCATCTGATACTTCCAAACTCATTTTCCATCTTAAATTCTTTCCCAAACACTCCACTTGTTCATAATTTCCTCCCTCACCACTGCTGTGAACGAACCAAAACCAGCAAAACCACTAAAATCCTTCACCAAATCAACAATCCGGGGTCGTTTCGCAAGGGGCAAACGTTAACCTAACATATAACAACATCTTTTGTAAGTTTTTCAACATACATTTCATCACATTCATTCAATTTTGTGTCTAATCAATAATTAGGTATTTTATTACAATTTATTCTGTTGGATCCCAAAACTTACATCATTTCACACATAATATAAAGATTATAAGATAGATTAATAGAGATATGAAGAGATAGAGAAGGATGGCAACTTCTAGAGAGAGAAAGTGAGATATATTAGATTAGGAGAGAAGAATACAATGAGAGAAAATAACATAGAAGCACCACCTCCAAATGGTAGCATTTGGAGGTTTATATAGTTAGGATAAAGAGATGGGCCGAGCTTGGGCTTATGTAATGGACTAGACATAAACTAATACAATGTTAGATTAAACCAAGCCCGTTTACCCTTAACTAGACTACAAGACTATTACAACATTATTACAAGACTCATTGATACAACAATGATCGTCACTTCTATTTCTAACAATCTCCCCCTAAGGGGCGATCATCGAGATCTCTCTTTGATTCCATTAATGATCAACACTTCTATTGCTAACAATCTCCCCCTAAGGGGTGATCATTGAGATTTCTCTTTGTGATCTTGATCTTTGAACTTTAAAGCTTGTTGTCTTGAACTTTGAGTCTTTGTAAAATAGTTTTAAGTCTTTGTTCCTTCATGCTTTGTGATCTTTAATGACTGATTTTTCATCGTTTTTTGTTCTTTTGTGATGTGGAGTTATCTGCCTTTCGTCACTTCTACGTCTGTGGTGGTTGTTTGCCATTCCAACATGCTCATACATCTTCAGTCTTTGTGATACATGCATTTTTAGTTCCCGTTCTTTTACACAGATCTTTGTCACTTTACTTCTGTAGATTCATTCACATTGCGTATAATCTTTCTTTGAACCTTGCTTTGCTTTGATCTTTGTGAGAACTTTCCTTTGACTTCAAGATGCATGTATGAGCATGTGGAATCTGTCGCCATGGAGATGATGTATAGCTGCATGAAAGCAGTTAGCAATAAATCATTTGGTACTTACAGATAAGGAATTAGAGATCGTCAACAGCATAGTGTGAAGACTCCTTCTAATCCTTACCAAGGCCGTTCCCATGTCAGATACTCTCGAGAGAGCTTACGAGACCTACTAGGTAGCTCAATGACTGGGTGAGTCGCTGGGGATCACTCTACGACTGTAGACCGTTTGAAACCACCGCGAACACTAAGCGTAACCCATAAAGAATTACCGAAGTGACCTGCTGTCAGGGCTGTTTGATGTTGATCCTGGCAGGAGTTTCCATTCAATCATTGAGAAACACTTGTGTGAATTCTCTCATAAATGTTCTGGCAGATTGCTAAGATCTGCGTAGGACTCTAAAGTTTACACCTGGCGTCCTTAATTATGAACAACCAGTGTAGAAATATCATGTGTTCCTATGAGATCTTTTGATGAATCTCAGGGCTCTAGACTCGATAAGTGCACACTTGGTTTCCTATGCGGAGATTAGGGAGAGGTCTCCTGTTTCAATATCAACCATCTCTAAGAGACAGGTCGATAGATTACACCGGTTCCCCGTGAGAATGAAACAAGCTCTTTTAAGAGAACTTGAGTGGTTAAGAAGGTTTAGTGCAGTGCGTCACTGGGTCCATGACGTCTTTATCTTCAATACCGGTGTCACCTTAGTAACAACCAGTAGCATATGAGTTGAACCCGGTGTCTGCCTTAAGGTTGAACATATGGAGGGCTATTTCTTTTCACCCTTTTTCATAACTTTTCTTTTTAATTCTTCAACCCCTTCTTTCTCCTTTCTCATTTTCTCCTTTTTCAATCATACCTAAGGACTTCTAATACTAATCTATTGGATTTGTCCTTGGGTAGATCCCTCCGGCTCTGGCGGATCATAGAACGGTTATTCCTAACCTTAGTCACCTTATGTCTTCATGACTATCCTATTGTTGCCATAAAACCATTCATTTGAAAATCTTCTCAAAGTGTTTATGATAATGAAACATATTTTGTTAACACTTTGAGAGTTTTGATTTCATTTTGAAGGACTCCCCCTTCACATGTGCTCATGTGTTTTTAAGAAATTTGCACATGCGGAAGGAGTTTGCACTTTTTGAATTGATCCACTTTTAGTGAACATGACCGATTCGAGACACGCTTACATCACTAGTTAAACTAGCTTGAAATTATTACCCGTCCTGGTCAAGTCCAAAGAAAGTCTCCCGATATGGTACATTCTACTCAGACAAGTCCTATTCGAGACACGCTTACATCACTAGTTAGACTAGCTTGAAATTATTACCCGTCCAGGACCAGTCTTTTCAATTAATGACATTTTAAGCTTCGTCAATTCATTGGTTATATCTGAGTCGAGCTCTTTAGAGATTCAGTCACAATCTTTAATCACTTTTAGATCACATTTTAATCATGTCTTCTCCCCCTCAAAAATAGCATGTCGTGATATTTTTGATATCAACGGATTAAGAAAAAGCTTTCGGAGAGAAAGACAGATTTTTTTGCATGAAATCGGAACATTTTTGTTTTTGAAATTACTCCCCCTCAAAACTCGCATATGTTTTTGAGAAATGTTAAACTTTTAAAGTTTAGAGGGAAGGAGTCTTCTTGAAGCAAAATTCTGAAAGAGAAAGAAGTTTCAGTTTTGTTGAATTTTGCATCAAGGTTTTTTGAAAAACAAAGACTTCTCTTTGTTTGACTAGGAATGTCGCACTGAGGCGTACAACAGTGTCCAATTTTAGGATAAGTGCACTTTGTTGATGAAAATCATTTTTGCGTAGCACTTTCCTTTCTTTGAAAACTTGAGTTGTGCACTGTAAGGTGTACACAAGTCATTTTGATGATGAGCAACGATTTTGATAGATTTTGAAAATCTTGAAACGGTGGTGCTCAGAATGTAAGAGAGTTTTTGTTTTTAGGATAAGTGCTCGAAAAATATTTAAAACCTTTGTTATGGTTAAGCACTTTCCTTTCTTTGAAGCACGGGTCCTGAACTGATGTATCCAGAAGCCATTATTTTGAAGTACGAGTCCTTAGCTGAAGTACTAAGAAGTCATCAATTTAAGCCCGGGTTTCGTACTGAAGTATACGAAAGCCATTTGAAGAAAATTTTGAGAAGCGACATGTTTTAGAAAACATTTTCGAGAACTCTCGCTCAAGCATCTGTACATATCCGTATCATTGTTGAATGACATTTCTAGAAACGTACAGAATATCGATTATACAAGAGACATGTCGTGAGAAGAATATTTTTGGATTTTTGGTTTTATATTGTTTTTGGATTTTTGAAAATTTTATATTTTTGTATTTTGTTTTTCAAAAATATTTACAAAGAAAAAATTTGAAGAAAGAAAGAAAAATTAAGGTTTGACAAGTAAAAGTGGAGTTACGAGTGGAATTAGAAAAGGATTTCCACATGCGATGTTGGCGTAAAGTTTTTCTTTACCAAATTGGGTGTATGAACCCTCAACACTTTCACAAGTACCTGCATCCACAAAAGAAGAATTCTCACAAATAACAGTGTTAGAAGTACATGTTTCCTCACATTGAGGGTGTTCACTATCAACGGTTGTAGTGATTTCTACTTCCTTATCCTGATGATTTTCACTATTATTTGTCTTGGTGTAAGCATCAAAAATCTTCCCTGTGGGAATCCATCTAAGACCAACTGTATTAAAAACTTTTCCCGTGGGAGTCCACCTAAGGCAAGATCTAGGAGTTGTTTTCTTTTCAGATGCAGCGGAAGTCTCATTTTGAGAAAAACTACGTCCTGTAGAGATCCACCTATTAGGTTTCTTAGACTTTTGCTTCTCATCAACGGGTTTGTTTCTATTCGGTTTCTTAGTGGATTGTACCTTAGCACGTGCATTTTCTTTCTTGATATATTGTGCAACACATGCATCATGATTAGCTGAAAAAACACATTTTTGACATGTATGATAGACAAATTCAACATTTTTGTTTAAAACTGCAACCTTAACGTTGTCACTACAATCATGTGGCGATTGATTTTTATTCGAAGAAGACTTTGGATTCATGGTGTTTTGATCTACGTGCCTAACATTCTCTTTTTCGCAACTACTCTTAGATGCAAGCCACTCCCTAGTGTTTTGTTGATTGTTCCTAGGTAATGGTATACTACTACTAGCAGTGCTTTGGAATCTTCTAGAATTCATCACACTAGGTTTTGCGCCTAAAATTCCGTCTTTTCGAAGTTGTGCCCTTTTCCTAGCTTCTTGTAGATGGTGATTGTGGACCATGTCATTAGAACCAACAGATTCCTTTACAGTTTTTGTGGTCACATTTCGTGTTCTATTTCTAGAAGTGCTAGGTGCACTCACATTTGTGTTTCTTTTAACAACCAATTTTTGTTTATCAACAATCTTTTCAATTTCCTTTTGCCTGGGCAAGGGTTGTGGAGTGACTGGTTTTGACAAATCCTTTTTCGCATCGACTTTTGGAGCAAACCGGGAAATTGACATTTTTGGTTTTTCAGCCATTTTTGAAACATTTGGTGTCTCCGAAGTCGATGGTTTAGCAAACTTAGTATCCACACCCTTCCCTTTTATACTTTCAAGCTGAGCTCTCAAAAGATCATTTTGCTTTTTCATGTCCTTGTAGGCATGCTCATACGACAATTTGTCATACTTGCATTCCTCTGATTTTCGATCAAGTTGTTTGAAAATTGACATGTTTTCTTTTTCAAGTTTTACAAGAGCATTTTCATATTTTGAAAAAATTTCAGATGTCTCAGCTCGCAGTCTTTCATCGTCCTCAACAGAGTATGTTTGTAAAATGATGGACATTATATCAGTAGTCATAACTGCTTCGAAGAGAGAATCATTTAAACTTTCCAAAACATTCATGTTTTCACGAGTTTCATTAGCTTCGTTTACCAGGGATTTGTGGTCCTTGACAAAGTCGGCCGTTTCTTTTAAGAAAGCGTTTTCAAAATGGATTACCCTCGCACTGATGTTATTCAGTGGGATAGTAATTTCGTTTTCAAACACCTTTTTCTGTTCGATATGAAAACTAGAATGCCAGTTGTTAATACTGATAGTAGTTTTAGATTCAACAATATTTTGAAGTTCTTTAATTCTCTTTTTAACATCATCGAGAATGTCTCTAGCCTCACTTGTATTAAAAGTGTTGTTAGAAGACATTTGTTCCATTTTTTAAAGAGATTTGGAAACAACTGTCTTTTTAGAAAAGAATTTTGCGAATGGTCGTTTTATGAAAAACACAGATGGTTCTGTTTGTGAAACAAAAGTAATTCCCGAAAGTTTGTTCAATTTGTTGTAATCAATGGGTTTCAAATCCTTTTGTTTCATTTTAGTAATGCTCTCTTCGACAAGTTCCATCGTTTGCACAGAATCCCGAATGACGGGAGGATCATGTTTGGTGTAAATCACATTACCATTATACAAAACATTCTGTTCTTGCTGAGCTTTCTTGAGATTACAAGGAGTTTTGTTCCCTAGAGCCATTTTATGTTTTGTGTGGTAAATCGGATTAGTTTGATTAGCAATCATATTCATTGTTTGACTTGACTGACCCTTTTTAACCACTAATTCTTCTAAATGTGCAATCATGTGTTCTGACTCTACGATTTCTTCCAAAAGTTTGTCTTCTTTCTTTGCAAAGTCCTTTTTCAACTCATCCATTTCTTTTTCAAGATTGGTATAAGCTGATTTTTGTTTAGAAAGTTGGTTTTGCAAATCAGAAATTTCCGCGTTTAAAGATTTTATCTTCTTGAAAGAATTAACATCAAGTGTATCAAACTTGAGTTGCAATTGTTTTTCCCTTGAAACGGAATTTTGATAAACAGTTTCTAATTCAGACAATCTTTTGTTATGAAACTCAAAAGCTTTAACGTTTTCCTTGTAACTCTCAAGCTCAGCGGTCAATTTAACATTCACAGCTTTAACATCGCGATTGACCTTTTGCACATTTTCAATTTCAATACGACAATTGTTCAATAATGATTCAAATAAAGCACGTGTTTCCTCATCATTAGCACCATTTTGTGCAACTTGAACTCCATTAGGATCCATGTATGGAGTTTCATAGTTAACATTGCTATTAACTTGTTCCCCCACATATGTATCATAATTAGGTTCAGGTGGCACATAATGTAGCTTCTCATGAGCAAACGGATTAGCATCATTACCATAATTTGGTACCTCATGGAATGGATCTGAATCTTAAGTAGGAGGAAGATCAAAATCACTGCTTGATGTTGTTGCCTGCTGATTTGCCATAAAGTTGTAGGTTTCATTAAGATCTGCTGAATTGTCATTAATTCTTGTTGTAGCTCTAAACTCATGTTCCTCAGTAGTTAACGGTATTCCCGATTCTTCTTTATTGGCTAGCATCAACAAGTACTGGATCTTTTCTACCTTCGTCATAGCATTGACATTGTAATTAATAACAATATCACTGCTGTGAGTTGCTGATATAGGTTTCTGAATCAAAGTCACGAAACAACAATCATTCCCATTATGATTGACCACCTTCTGACTCTCAAACTGATCCATCGGATCTCCAACATATTCCCTTATCTGAATCCCTGTCTGTGTACTCGTAGCATATCTATGTTGATGCCCAATAACATGTTCATTTGCCAGTGTACGTTGATTCCGAGTAAAGTCAGTTGGAAACATTTCAGCTAGAACCTCAAGTGCTTGCTGCTTTTGTCTCAACATTGCTTCATCAAACCTAGCCTTGTAGGCAAGTTTCTCTTCCAACTGTTTCTGCTTCACATTCTCATAATATGGGGAAAAGGTTGATTCTGGAAGTTCCGTATTAGTTGGTGCAAAGAGATCGTAACTAGGTTCAACAGTCTCAGCTTGTGTTTCTTGCATAGTCAACTTCTCTTTTGGTGTGTCGGAGTCATAGGAAGGTTCTGCATTTTTAGGTTCTTCTGACTTATGTTCACATGATTCTTCACCATTTTGTGCCTTTACAGTCAAAGGTGGTCGTTTCATATGCTCAACGAGTGTGAAAGGAAATCTCAGGTCAAGATATTTTACGTAATCTGGTAGCTCATTTTCATCAACGTCTTGTTCATTGTCAGTCAACAACTTCTCAGTCTCAGTCAATATTTCCTCAGTCTCAGTCACCGACTTCTCAGTCTTAGGATATGGAGCAAAAAATTGAACAAGAGGATCCATATCAATCGATGAAAATAAATTTTTGAGAAAAGACATTCTGAACGTGTGAAATGAATACGGATCTTGTAGACGATAAAGAAGTGATTTTTGTTCTCGAAATAAGTTTTTCCAATAAGTAGCACGGTAGTTATATAGACGAACCCAAAAAAAATTATAACTCTCAAAATAACTCTCAGTCTCGGATTATCGAAGCTTAATCAAAATCGTAGTCAACAATTATCTTAGCATTAAACACCAAAGTATTAATTAATCCCGAAAAGCTGGTTACTCTAACAGAAATTTCGTCCCTTGCAAATTTACAAGCTCAACAGATCAGATATAATAACGCAGCCCAATCTAAAACGTATCAGCCCAAGTAAAATTGCACCAAAATTCGTCCCCTCTTTTTATTTAAGGAATGGCAGCCCACGAGTAAATACAAACCCAACAATGATTTTAACCTAAATCTTGATGACCCTATATAATGCCACTTCCCTAAAACCTAGCACACTTTAACCCTTAATCACTCTTAAAAAAAACGCAGCCACAACAATAATATTTTCTCACCAAAACGTAGATCCAAAAAAAAAAATCAGTCCCTTAATACTTTTGCTTATAATCCGAATACCAAACAACCTGTAATATCCATTCACTTAATTGTAATAGCCATTCACAAACCCACTAATGGATTCCATTTGCTGCTGTATGAAATACGAGCACCAATCAGTGACCACAAGGTATACGACTTCACGATCGTACAAAATATCACAGGTAGGTTTTGAAATCAGTTTTCGTTTGTTGTTGTACACCGAAAGTAACAGAAATATGAAATAGATTTGTTTTGTTTTTCTATTTGATTCGGATATTAAAGAAAGAAGTTTAAGCTTCTATATGGATCTATGATGTAAATCTCTTGAAGGCTCTTGTCAGTTGGACGAGTTGTAAATGCAAAAAGAGATACTAAGATTCTTTGGTTGTTTTTATTTTTTCGATATTGTTTTAGTTTAGTGCTTTTTTTTTTTTTTTTTTTTAATTGGGTGGGACAACGAGTGGCAGTAAGATATAAATGTTTGTACGATGTTCTTGTTTGAATCTAGTTAAGTGTAATTATTATTATTATTATTATTTTTATGCCTAAAAGAAACTTGAAAATCTTATGCGTAAAAAATCTTTTGCGTAAATCTTTTGCATAAATCTTTTGCGTAAACTTTTTTTGAAAAATCTTATGCGTAGAGACTTTTGCGTAAATGTTTTGCGTAAAGATCTTTAGCGTAAACTTTGGTCTTACGCGTAAGACTTTTGCGTAAATAAACTTACTAACTTTCCAAGCTAGAAGTTATGCGTAGGATGAGGTGTTTTGCGTAGACTTTGCTTGTTATGCGTAGCTTGAGGGTTTTTTGCATAAGATTTGCAGAAACAGAGTTTTTTGACTTTTCCGACCAGATTCTGACGTCCTTTTCCGACAACTTTTCCGTCTAGCTTTTTTTTCGACAGTTTGTTTGACCAAGAGAAACAGAATGGAAAGCTTAATAAAACTGAGTTTGGACAAAGAATAGTAAGATTGGACTTTTGGTTCTCAAAACTTGCAATAAAAAATAAGCAGTTATTTAAGACTCGAAATAAGTTGTTTTGACAAAAAAAAAACTATAAAATTAGCAAACTTTATGAACCGAAAAGCTTGTTTGGACAAAACAAAAAGTCAAAAACAGATGCAGTTTGGACCTGAAAAGCAGAGAATAAAACGGGAATAAGAAATAAATAGGCACGAAAATAACTACTTTTTTTGACCAAATAATCTGTTATTAATAGTCTAAAATAAGCTCGTAATAAGTACTTTAAAAGCAAAACCGAGATTTTTTTGAACAACAAAACACTTCTAAATCATCTTATGGCTCTTGATACCACTTGTTGGATCCCAAAACTTACATCATTTCACACATAATATAAAGATTATAAGATAGATTAATAGAGATATGAAGAGATAGAGAAGGATGGCAACTTCTAGAGAGAGAAAGTGAGATATATTAGATTAGGAGAGAAGAATACAATGAGAGAAAATAACATAGAAGCACCACCTCCAAATGGTAGCATTTGGAGGTTTATATAGTTAGGATAAAGAGATGGGCCGGGCTTGGGCTTATGTAATGGACTAGACATAAACTAATAAAATGTTAGATTAAACCAAGCCCGTTTACCCTTAACTAGACTACAAGACTATTACAACATTATTACAAGACTCATTGATACAATAATGATCGTCACTTCTATTTCTAACAATCTCCCCCTAAGGGGCGATCATCGAGATCTCTCTTTGATTCCATTGATGATCAACACTTCTATTGCTAACATATTCCAATCCAAATTTTAGTGAAATTAAGTTTAGAAAGTGCATAACCAAATGCTTCCCATAGGATTAGAATGTAGAATTGCAAGCCTATCTAAGCTTAACACATCATATTATCGAAATCCTTAATCGCCCATAAACCCACACTAAAATTGGTTTTCTAAAAATCACATTGTTGATATAATTCTCAAAAACAAGTTAAAACTTACTACATTGTATTGACTTAATGTTTTAAATAATCAAAATATACTTTTTATATCATTTCAATAAGTTCATGAAAACAACTTGGGCGTTTGGTTCATGAACGAAGTAGACTTAAATAAGTCTGTTTAAACCATTAAAACTGTTTTGGTAAATTTATTAACACATCACTAGTTCATTAACATCATCAAGATATATAATTGATATATATATATTGATGTTCTAGTCGATATTCATTTAATTAAGGGAGCGTTTGGTTTAACTAAGTAAAGACAATTTGAAAACCAAAATTCACATCTTCACTTTCTTAACAAGTTTTATTTTAGCCAAACTCGTAAGAGATAGCAAGATATATAATCTAATATATATCTAGCCAAATTTCTAAATAAATTAAAATGTCAAAAATATTGTTCGGATAGTATTGATATTATATCAAACTAATTCCACAACTATATTTTGACATTTAAATATAAAGTGAGTTAAAAATTAAAATAAATGAACATTGTGAAACTACTTCCTAGGCTTATTTTCTTTTAGGTCGCAGTAGGTGTTCGTTCCACATGTATCGCATATAACATGTATTAATCATTTTTATATTAATTTTTTTTTCTTTGTTGTTATAATGTTTAGGTGAAAATGCCTAAGACCACGGTTGATGATATTTCTAAAACCAAACAATAATTCCTAATGTTTCCTCTACTCCCGGCATGTCTCCCGCCGTTGCATGTTACTATCGTCCCATTGAAAATAGAAACATTCACGAGGGTTGAATTGTCGATCCATCCTATTATGAATCCGATCAAATCGAACGGATGTTCACCAATGTCCGTCTTGATTGCCTTTACAAAATCAATGAACCAATCATTCCTCGTTTTGTCCTCAACTTCTATAGCCAAGTGACAGTGCAAACCGATCCCTATGGCCATCTTCTCATTTCTTTTATGATCCAACATCAATTCATCACTCTTACTCTTGCTCAATTTGGACAAATCCTTAGAATCCCATACAACGGCCAAGCCGTATACTCCAGTGAATGGGATCTTTCCTCACTTGAACACAATCTTCCTCAGGATGGTCCATACTATTCTAAGATTCCATGTCCCGAAGACATTCGTCGAATGCTTGAACTAGAACGTGGTACGACTAGTCGCAAAATCAAGTCGAAGAATGTCGATATTCATGAAAATCAAATTCTTCTCAAAGAGTTAAGCCCCGACATGAAAAATTGGGAAGAACTCATTCGCGAGAATGCGTTTGATACCGGCGGTCATCGTGAGCATCTCATGGCTAGCATCGCCCACATGTTGTATTGTGTAGTTGCTGAAGAAAACTACAATCTGGCTTATCTCTTTGTCAATCGAATCATGACTGCCAAAAACACTCCTAATGCCAATCTGCCTTATGGTATGTTCCTCACTCGACTTTATCGTCATGTCATGGAACACTACCAAGATCTTCAAAGTGATATCTACGTGCATATTCATCCCACTCTGAACCAACTCACTCTTGTTCGTACTCGTTGTTCTCGAAGTGACAAAGGAAAATCTCGTGGTCCTTTGTTTTCTATGCCTCGTGGTTCAACATCTCATCAAGGTAATGATGATGATGAGGAGGAAAACACCTCGCGTGCTAGTACCCCATCTCCCACTACCTATGTTGATGATCTCCCTAATCTTGATTATACTCATTATCAAATTCCTCTTCCTCATGAGCGTACCGATGAACTCCTCTTCACTCATCAAACGTCCATCATTAACCAACAACAACAAATGCATGAAGAAATTCGAGGAGGATTCAAGTCCGTGGGAAAAATGTTCAGGAAGATAATGGGGAAGAAGAAGAAGTAGAGATGTTGTTTTGTTGCTACTTTGTTATATTATTGCTCTATTAGACATTTGTATGGTTTGTTATTTGTCCGATTTGTTCGGAAATACTTGTGTTCTTTCATGTTTATTTGATGAATGATGCTTAGGTTTTAACTATTATCATGCT
Source organism: Artemisia argyi (assembly GCA_030686995.1). Taxonomy (NCBI): domain Eukaryota; kingdom Viridiplantae; phylum Streptophyta; class Magnoliopsida; order Asterales; family Asteraceae; genus Artemisia; species Artemisia argyi. The sequence continues at coordinate 135,270,629 of CM060691.1, read as the reverse complement.
AGGATCTTGATCATAATTTAATGCTAGTATTATGCTTCTTTTAAAATTGGCTTATAATATATTTGTTTGCATGCATAATTTGTTTATACATACTTATATTTCATCATTCCTAGAGTATATGCTTCAAATAAAGCTTGCTTGAAACACAAACTTGAAAAACCACCCATTTCTGCAAAGTTTTGGTTTCTTGTCGTCTGGGAAAACACCAGATGGGCGGCCCCCTTAATTTTCCTAGGCGGTCCCCTTAATTATTAAGGGGGCCAGCCTATAATTAAGGGGACCGGCCATCTGGAACTGGGTTTACTATTTTCTTTTGCATCTTGTGACCTCTTTCTCTAGTATCAGCTACCATTTCTTATTTTAACCCAACTGATTTCAGAATCTCATTAAACCATTTCAAAAACTTACCTAAATCAACCATTTTCATATTATAAATTCCCTCCAAACTTACAATATTCATCTCATTATTCATCATCTCTTTCAACCCAAACCATCATGTCTTCACCTAGCACCTCCATCTCTAAGGTTTCAAAGAAACAAAAGATTGTTATCATCCCTCCAAAACAACTCTTCATTGACTTAACAAATGAAGACAACACAACCCCATCACCTCCACCTAAATGCTCATCTCCAAGTGCACCCAATGCACCATCCAAAACACCTTCCACTCATGGAACCTCCTCATCCTCCATACCTTTAACTTCATCAATCAATGACTACATCAACTCACACTTGTCACCACCACAAGTATCATCACCACATCCTACACAAGAACCTTTTTCCACCCAACTTACCATCTAACTCTCACCAATAACACCACTTGATGCTCATGTCTCATCTCCACCAATTACACCACAAATCTTTGCCAATTCCGTACCTTGGAGCTTACTTGAAGCTCATGGAGATACTTGCCTTTGTTGCATCCACAACCGAACCATAATCTTTGGTCTTAGAGATGAAATTCAATATATGTTTTCATATATTGAACACTTGCTTACCAACCCACCACCACCACCAAGTCTACCATCCTCACCCATTATTCCACCACCACAATCCTCACCCATTTCTCCACCATCACCATCATGCTCTCCAAATTAAGCATATGGGATGCTTAATAAATAAAGTCTTTACCAACTTTTTGCTTGCAAGCTCTACGAAGCCCATGTACTCTTTGCATGATGGAATATTATTCTAGTTGTTAGTTTATGTAGTAGCTATCATATTTGTAATCTTTCTTGATGCTACTTGTATTGTTGTGTCTTGACACAACTTTTTCTTTAATATGAATGCTTCTTTTTAATCATGCTTATTTATATTCTTGTCATCTTATATATATTTGCATGTATATACTTGTGCTTCTAATATTTTTGTCTTGCAAGCATTCCATAGCTTGTCTCCTTGGTGCCCCCAAACGAGGGGGAGTACACATCAAGGGGGAGTTTTCATCCCGTCAATATTTCACGGTTGAAATTTGTCGGCATAACCTTTTTGATTCTACAAAAAGGGAGAGAAATAAATATAAACTCACTAAAATACTTGTTTAAAAACTAATTTTTGAGTTAATGAGTTTAAGTTTTGTAATCATCAAAAAGGGGGAGATTGTTGATATAAATAATGTTTAAAAATGTTATTAATATTTCTCAATGACTCTATGTTTTGAGAATCACAAAATGTAAACTAAATTAAATCAAGATTATGACGCAAACAAGTATTTAGTAGCAAATATTTACTTATATCACTTAAGGTATGCATAAACTAAGCAACTTATGCATTACATGATCAAAGGAAATGTTTCTAATCACTAGAACTCTTATAAAATGTATTAAACATTTTATATCTTTTACAGAATTATTTTTGGAATTAAAAGAATATGTTTAAATCATTATTAATATATGATTTCAAATTTCTAACCAAAAATGGAAAATTATATCGAGAAAAACCTTCCCCACAAGAGAACAAAATACTCAACGTTCTGGAGGGGGCGGCCCCCTTAATCATTAAGGGGACCAGCCACGCTCCAGAACAGTATTTTGCTCCCCTTTAAATACTGATTCATTTCACAAATTTTCCTCACCTTTTTGCACTCAAAACCTTCTGATCTAATCTCCATTTCTATCTCAAAAATCCTTTGATCATATAATTCATAAGTCTTTGTTTCTAAGTGATCCAAAGCTTCATCCACTCAAGTGCAAAAAGAAGAACACTCCTCTACATCCATTAAGTTGTAGTAGTATTGTGATTAGCTAGTTTCATCTTGTAGTAGTGCTAGATACTTGTAAAGTGTTGTGTAAATTTGTTGATTGTAGATACTAGGTGTGTTGTAAAGTAGTGTAGTTGTTGTGATTTAGTTGTGCATAGAAGAAGGTGTGAAGTAGACAAGAAGAAAAGGTGTGGAGTTATCTTGAAGAAGTTGTGAAGGTGTGAAGAAGGAATGAAGTCTTGAAGAAGTTGTGAGATTGGTTCTAGCTACGATTAGAACTCGACATTTAGCTTAGTGTCGTTAATAGGTGTAAGCCAAGGTGTGTAAGGTTTCTCCGCCATAAGGAGTTTGTTGACATAGTGAAGAAAACTCTCGAGTGTGGTACTCGGGGAGTGGAGTAGGGCAAGGAAGGTGTCCTTGTAGCCGAACCACTATAAATTCGCGTGTTGTGGTTTGATCTTTCTAACTCTATCTTTATTCATTCTATTTCAATACTTTCATTATTAGATTAGTCTTGCTTATAATTGTTGATATTTGAATTCACGTCAGATCGAATCGAAAGTTTTTATAAGTTACAAAAGATTTTGAATATAAATTTAAAAGGACGTAAAACTATTCAAACCCCCCCCCCCCCCCTTCTAGTTTTTCACAATACCTTTTCTCCATACAGCAAATGCAATGATTCGAGTTAAACAGAAACAACTCAATTTAGGAGTTGGCAAAGAAAGAATGATTTTCTCCATAGATAAGGCTATGAAACACTCTTACTCTAATGATGACACATGCTTTAGAATTAATGTTATCGATGAAATTCTTGAGGAAGATTTCGATGAACTGCTAAATGAATTTGACCAATTACTATACTCAGTCGATGGAATAATTCTTGAAGACAAAGTTATGGCCGAATATGATCAATTCATGGCTATGACTGTCGAAGATAAAAATGAAAGTTCCGATGACGATGATAATAATGAAGAATAACCATCATTCGAGAAAATAAACTTTGACACTGAATATAAAGTTAGAAATTCTATTAAAGAACCACCATCATTCGAGAAAATAAACTTTGACACTGAATATAAAGTTAGAAATTCTTTTGAAGAACCACCAACTAATCTCATTCTCAAACGACTACCAGACCATCTGGAATATGTTTTCTTAGAAGGAGAATCATTACTACCATTCATAATTTCATCTAAACTCTCTGATAGGAAAAAAGTAAAATTGATTTCAGTTCTCAAAAACCACAAAAGAGCCTTTGCTTGGAAAACTAGTGACATACCTGGAATTTGTTCATCCTTCTGTAAAAACAAAATTCAGTTAATGGATGATAAGAAACCAGTGGTTCAAAAGCAAAGAAGACTCAATCCGAATATGAAAGAAGTTGTGAAAAAGGAAGTTGTTAAACTTCTTGACTCAGGAATCATCTACCCTATAGCAGACAGCCCATGGGTAAGTCCTATTCACTGTGTACCTAAGAAAGGTGGTATAACAGTAGTAACAAATGAAAATGACGAACTTGTCGCAACTAGAACTGTCACTGGTTGGTGCGTATGTATTGACTATAGAAAACTAAATGAAGATACCGCAAAAGATCTCTTTCCTCTCCCATTCATGGACCAAATGTTAGAAAGACTAGCAGGAAATGAATATTTCTGTTTTCTAGATGGATTCTCAAGTTATTTCCAAATACCAATCGATCGAATGGATCAAGATAAGAAAAAACATTTACATGTCCTTTCGAAACCTTTGCCTATCGACGTATGCCTTTTGGCTTATGTAATGCACCTGCTACTTTTCAAAGGTGTATGATAGCAATTTTTCATGATATGATGGAAGAATCCGTGGAAGTTTTCATGGATGATTTTTCAGTCTTAGAAAATTCTTTCGATAAATTCCTAAGTAATTTAGATAAAATGCTTCAACGTTTCGAAGACACAAATCTTGTGCTTAATTGGGAAAAATACCACTTCATGGTCAAAGAAGGTATTGTGCTCGGACATAAAGTGTCAGGAGCAAGGACTTGAAGTTGACAAAGCAAAAATTGATGTAATCTCAAAACTTCCACCTCCTACTAATGTGAAAGGCATTAGAAGCTTTTTAGGACATGCAGGATTCTATCTAAGATTTATTAAAGATTTCTCAAAAATTGCTCGACCTTTAAATTCTAGAAAAGGACGTTACCTTTGAATTTGATGACGAATGTAAAAAGCTTTCGAAGCTCTTAAAGAAAAACTCACATGTACACCAATTATGATAAGTCCAAATTGGAATTTACCATTTGAATTAATGTGCGATGCAAGTGACTTTGCAGTCGGAGCTGTTTTAGGAAAAAAAATGGTAGTCATTTCCAACCTATTTACATTGCTAGAAAAACACTCAACACTGCTCAACAGAACTATACGGTCATTAAAAAAGAACTCATGGCTGTTGTATTTGCATTCGATAAATTCCGCGCATATCTAGTTCTATCTAAAACTGTGGTCTATACAGATCATTCCGCTCTCAAATATTTATTTAAAAAGCAAGATGCTAAACCACGTCTCATTCATTAGGTTTTGCTTTTACAAGAATTTGATATAGAAATCAAAGACAAAAAAGGTGTTGAAAATGTTGCCGCCGATCGTGTGTCTCATTTAGAGAATGAAGACGAAGAAATAGAAATTGAAATAGATGATAATTTTCCCGATGAACTCTTAATGCAATTAGTTCTCCAGACACGCATTGGTTCGCAGACCTTGCAAACTATCTGGCGGGGGATATATTACGAAAGGGAATAACTCACCAAGAGAAAAGAAAATTCTTCTCAAACGTAAAGAAATATTTTTGGAACCATACTTATTCAAAATATGTCCTGACGGAATAATACGTAGATGTGTCTCTGGACCTGAAACTCGTGCTATTCTTGATAAATGTCACCATGGACCCACCGGTGGACATTATGGTGCTACCATTACTTCTAAAAAAGTATTTGAATCCGGATTCTCTAGGCCAAAAATTCTGAAAGAAGCATATACTCTAGTTTGCCTTTGCGAAGCATGTCAGAAAACTGGAAACATTTCTAAAAAGGATGAAATGCCCATGAATTACGTTTAAGTTTGCGAAATTTTTGACATCTGGGGTATAGACTTTATGTGACCCTTTCCTAAATCATCAAAATACGAATACATCCTAGTCGCTGTCGACTATGTCTCAAAATGGGCAGAGGCCCAAGCTCTTCAAACAAATGATACCAAAGTTGTTATAACATTTCTTAAGAAACTATTCTGTCATTTTGGAATACCAAAAGCTCTAATTAGCGATAGGAGCACTCATTTTTGCAACAAATTAATGGAAAAAACTATGAAAAGATATGGAGTTAACCATCGATTCTCTACATCATATCACCCCCAAACTAGTGGTCAAGTTGAAAATACTAATAGAGCTCTTAAAAGAATACTTGAAAAAACAGTTAAAGAAAATCCCGCTGTTTGGTCAAGTAAATTAGATGATGCTCTATGGGCCTTTAGAACTGCTTATAAAACTCCAACTGGAACAACACCATACAAACTAATTTATGGTAAAGCATGCCACCTCCCATTTAAATTAGAACACCGTGCATACTGGGCACTTAAAAATTGTAACCTAGATTTAATTGCAGCAGGTGAAAAACGAATGTTTCAACTTCATGAATTAGACGAACTACGCTTTTATGCTTATGAAAACTCTCATCTTTATAAAGAAAAAACTAAAGTTTGGCATGATAGAAAATTAAAAACGAGAAAAGAATTTAAGAAAGGAGATAAAGTCCTCCTTTTCCAGTCAAAGTTCAAAATCAAACAACCAAAATTTACAAGCCGATGGATTGGACCTTATATTGTTAAACACCAATATCTATCTGGATATGTTGAACTATACGGACTTGACAATAAAAGCTTTATAGTCAATGGTCACAGGCTTAAATTAGACCATGAGGAAGCAAGCTTCAACGATATAAGGGAATAATCAACACCCTTCTTCCCAAAAGACTAAATCATCCTACTCACATGAGTCGAGCTATAGACTCTGAAATTAGCGCTTGGCGGGAGACAACCCGTTTCGTTTCATTTTGTTTTATTTTATTTTTCACTTATTTAATTAACACTTTGATTAAACCACACTGTAAATCTTAAGTGTGGAGGTAAAAAAAAACAAAACAAATACAAAAATATATGAAACCCAAAAACCCAAAAATATTTTCCATTTTTGTGTGTTTGTTTTTATTTTATTTTTGCAGATTATTATGAAGACCGCATTTGGGAAGCACAGCTCTTCATGCTTTCTCATATGGCCTGGGAAGTTACTCTCTTTTTCTACTAATATTTTTTCTATTTTTGTATCCAGTTATAAACATTGAGGGCAATGTTCAACTTGAGTATGGGGGGAGTCAAATAGTAAAAATATTTATTTCACAAAACTGATTATATGACTAAACCATTGCTCCCTACTAAAAACTTTAAAAAATTATATGTTTTCACAAGTTATTAAGGCAAATCCACTTGGATTGACACTATAGTTAAACACAATTTCATTCACCACAAATGCAAGATAATCACAAGCCTTTATAAGTATATATCTGCTACACTTTCTCCAAAATATATGAGTGAGCCGACGATTTAAATTAGCTCTAGAACTTGCATTTATACATCAATAACAAATACACCAGTGAGATTGCATATTTTTATGCTTTATAGATAATTTTATATGATATTGAGGCAAACTTAGGATTTACAATCCATCTTATGAAATCATAGTCTAGTTGACTAGAGTGGTCACTAGTATATTCAAGAAATTAACCCTCTAGCGCTCATTTTTAGTGCTATTTCCACTTAGAACAACATGCTGAGCCTAACCCTTTTCCTTATTTTTAAACCAAATTATGTATGCTCGACATGAATGAAGATTGATTGATTATTACTGAGAAATGAGAAAATTATGAAAAAAAAGAAAAGTTATGAGAAATGTTAAGAAAAAAAAGAAAGAAAAGAAAAAAAAAAGAAAAAAATAAAGAAGAAAGTTATGTTGAAATGGAAAATTAGAAAGTATAAAAGATCTTTTTATATTGATGATCAGCAGCTGCTTTGTAGTATATTCTTCTACGAATCCTACAAGAAACAACAAGAAAAATTATTCATACCTTGCTCATACCCTTAATCCCTAAGCCAACCCGAAAAAGTCCTCATTGATATCATTGTCTGGTGCTTACCCGTTGTCGGAGTTGTCTTTGGGTTTTGTGCAAGCCTATGGTAGCAATTTAGTCGTGTCTGTGCAAATAGTGAGTGAACTTAACCCTATTTGAGTGAATTGTGTGAATCATTTAAAAATAATCCTTCGTGAGGTGTTTTTAGTTATGTGTCAATGCCTTTCTAGCAAAATAATAAATTTGATAATATATCTCCATGATCACAAAACAAATTGAATTTTCTCGCTTGATTGCTTGAGGGCAAGCAATAGCTAAGTATGGAGGTATTTGATAACGCTCTAATTATACATTCCTTGAGCATTATATTATATGTTTTATGATCATTTGATATGAACTTTTGGTACTTAATAGCATAAAATGAATGCAGGTTCACTCTCGGATGATCTGAGCATGATACATTTCAAAACCTACTATTTCACCACTTGAAGTAAATAAATAAGAAGTCTTCCATGATTAGATTTTCATGCAAGCCAAGTGCGCCAGTTTTCCAGGCATGTGCGCCGCACTTACCTCTCGGTCAAAGGAAGTCAAGATAGAATATTAAATAAAAGTGCGCCGGTCTTACAAATAAAGTGCGCCGTACTTTCTCTGCATTTATGAAACTTTGGCGCCAAAAAAATAAGAAAGTGCGCCGCACTCACAAAGCAAGTGCGTCGTACTTCACCTATCAGAATGCCTATAAATAGAGATCATTTGCAAGAATTTGAGCTGTCCACTATATAACCAATTTCACTAAGTTAAGGTCTGAAGTAATACGTAATCCAGAGCCATTTACAGGGGTGAACAAATCAGAACAGGGGGTGTTATATACTTGTTGATGTCGAATTCTTGGTTACTTGTGACACTTGTGTAATCATTTGATCAATCCAATCTGTATGTATCTTGTTTACTATTTATTCACTTTTTTTGTTATAAACTCATTAGCCATGAGAGGCTAAACCTCTTGTGATTGCTTGGATATGTTAATATAATAAAGTGACTTATGATTATGTTTTGATCTCTACCAATTTCAAGTTTATGTTGTGAACTATTTCATCTCTAGTCTTATTGTTGATACAAAAGTTGGGCGTACCGGGTTGTTGGGCTTTTGCTCTTATATCAATTAGCTTCTTAGTTCTTCGTCACCTGCGCACTAAGAAAATAAGACAACACCGTTAGGCTTATCAAGGGATTGTCTCCCCCGATTAGACTCCGGCGTAAGAGTAAGTAATCGATTTAGGGTTTAGTTGAAGAGTCAGGGATTATGTAAATTGTACCTTGAATGAGAATCGTGTGATTCTATATATAGGGACTAAGAAACCGTATTTCTTGCTCCTCACTCTTCGCACGCGTGGTGCTTATCCGAGGTAAGGATATCTATTCCTTGAATAGATAATCCTTATCGTTACCCGGTGGGTTAGATTGGGCCTTTGGGCTTCATGAGCTCAGAGCAATAATACTACGGCCCATACCATTGTCATGGTAGCCCATTCGTGATGGGCTTAGGTGTAAGTAATGTCTATCATTTGGGCTTGTGGCCCAAATATAGGCTATACGTCATCACTTATTATGTTTATTTGTTGAAACTGGTTGAATATAATATGTTGGGATAGGTAGAAAGAACCAACTTGTTAAACGCAATTCTAGGGACTTGTCTGCGTTTCTGTTCTTTGAAAGGAGAAATCCACTTAGAAGAATCAATAATAATATAGACTTGATATGAAATACTATTTCGAGAGAAACACTTAATGAGTAGATATGAATCTTTAATTGAACCTACGAGTTATGAAATTGCTCTTTTGACGAAAATAGCTTTCTTATAAGTTGTGCTCCTTTATCAAACTGAGATCAAACATAAGCATTGTTACTTGATTATCTTAGCTATCCAAGCAATCATTTGTTTTAATATTTGAATTCCTCATATTACCATAATCGTTACTTGTCTTGTTTTACTAATTATTTATACTTAATCCGAACGAACTAAGTCCTTGTAGATACGACCTGGTCTTTCCCTAATCTAATACTACCAACGAGGGTTATACTTTACCCGTGTGTTAGGTTTATTAAAATCGTTGAAACTAGTATTATAAATTTAAAGCTTTCCTTACACATCACCACCTATAAAGTTATGGTCAACCAGAAGTTCTCAATAGGTGTTTGAAAGGATACTTGAGGTCTTACCACTCTGCCATAAGGCATACACCTTTTGAGGTTGTATATGGACGAGCACCACCCCATTCACTTGCCATACTTACCTGGAGAAAGTAATTTTGATGTTGTGGATAGAAGTTTATTGGCCGGAGAACAAACGATTCAACTCTTAAAGTACAATTTGATGAAGGCTCAAAATAGAATGAAACAAATGGCACATCAACATAGGACTGAAAGGGTATTCCAGGTTGATAATTGGGTCTACCTTAAGATCCAACCATATAGCCAGACAACAGTGGAAACTAGAATAAATCAAAAGTTAGCTCCTAAGAGTGGAAGTTGTGGTGATGATTGATGCTAAACCATCAACTTATATTGACCAAGGAATGGTCAACAAAGTCAAATAGCCTAGATCAATGCTCCGGGTAATATAAGGTATCACCAGGTCGTTAAATCCCGACGAGGTGTGAATTGTGACTGAGCGTGCTTTGTGATCGGGTGATTATTCACAGAAAGGGTTTGTTGTGAGAATTATTTGGAGATTATTAACAGAAATAGCTTAGGAAAGCTATGCGATTGATTACTGGAACTTAGATTGAGAAGAAGTACTTAAAACCTAAAAACCGTACGTTTGCTGAAAACGCGAACAAACGTACGAAAAAGTGAATAAGGTGATCTGAAAAGGCTACTGGTATGAAAATGGTATTTTTACAAACCTAATGATGAGAGAAAATTTTTGGAAATTTAAAATTAATTTTTAAACTATTTTTATAATTACTATTAATTAAATACTAATTTCCTAATTACTTTTAATTAACTAAATTAACTTAAAATACAAATAAATATGAAATTAACTTGGAAAAATAAAAATTAAACTTAGAAAAATCTAAAATACTATAAAACTAATTTTAGAAATGAAATTATATTTTTAAGACTTTTTAATTAATTATTACTAATTATTAACTAATTATTAATTACTTTTTTATTACTTAAATTAACCTAAATTCTAATTAATTATTAAATTACACTAGAAAATTGAAAATAAAATTTGTTAAAATCAAAAATAACTAGAAACTAATTTTAAAATTTAATTTATATTTTTCTGATTTTCTAATTAATTATTAATAATTATTAATTATTTAATAATTACTAAAAACTAATTTAAATTAAGAAAAATATTAAATGATGCAAGAAAAATCTGAAAAAATTACAGAAATTATTTTTATATACCAGAAGCCTAGGAAAATTATAAAAATGGAAATTGCTTATTAATAAGCTGAAGAATAAGCCAATTGGCTTAAATAGAAGCTATCACTTCTATTAAGTTGGGCTTATTTGGGATTTTCTTTTTCAAAACTGCTTATTATATGATTTTAAGCAACTAATGTGAAGTGAGTTTGACTGAAACCAAGTAAATAAGCACTTCAAGTGCTTAAACCCTTGATAGTTGACTATCTTTGACCAAGGGTGGGAATAAGCTCAAATGAACTAATATGGGGTCCACCTTGGTAAAAACATTTGCAAATGAGTTAAATGAACAATTCTAAACAAGTTTCACACAATTAATCTAACTGAATAAGCTACAAATCCATAATAAGCACTTTCTTGTTTTGTTTCTGAGACAGAAAAGGGACAAACTTTTAGGACAATTACAGGTGGGGTCCACAGGTCAAATGGTCAAACAACTGGTCAAAACACCAACCCTGGTAGGAGGGGGTTGAATGGGCCAAGATTTGGTCAGTGGGACCCACTAGAGTGGTCACAATGAACCACCAAAGTTGGTGGTGTGACTAAGTCAGCTGGTGCACAGGGCAGACTCTTGCCCTGCAGGTGTCTTCCAAGGGTAAATTGGTCCACTAAAAAAAATTACAAAAATCAAACCATGGCATGAATCTAAAGTTCTACTGGTAGATAACAACCTCAACAAGTTTCAGAACCTAAAACATCCCACAAAAATCAAGAAAATTCATCCCATATTGGGAAAAATCTGACACTTGTGTTTTTGACTTTTTGGAAAAATCTAATATTTTGACTTTTATGAAACTCAGATCCTTTTTATTGCTTAAATATGTTATGATAAGCTATATAAAGACCAACTTAAGTAAAAACACAAACTTGTGAAGGGTTTTGATGGGTTTTGGGTCCAAAAATCACCACAGTTAACTGTGGTGATGAGCTTTCTTAGGATTTTGACTTTTGGGTGTATTTGTGACTAAGAAAGTGTTTCCCTGAGCCTTTATCCACCCAAGCAACTTAATAAAACACAGAGTTGAACAATGAAACAACTAGAACATCACAAACAAGCTTAAACCAAACACCCCTATCTAGAACTGATTTGAGTTTTTGTTAAGCAAAATAAGATTCAAACATACACAACTACTACCTACTGATTTGTTAGGTTATATTAAGTTATTATAAACCTAAAAACACAAGTTTAAACTGCAAATGCTTGGATTCACTAAAAAGACTAAAAATGACAGTTAAATAAGTACAATGAGTAACAAGCAATTCCAAAGTACAACTACCCAATATTAAGCTACAATTTAACTTAACTATACCTAATTAACTCAAAAGATTCAAGGCTAAGCAAATTTAAGTATAAACACAGTGGAATGAAAAAAATGGAACCAAGGACTTACAAAAGCTTTCCAAGCTCAGTTTGAAAACCAAGGACCAAATGAACCAACCTAATGACCTCCCATGAGGTCCCTAACCCACTGCCATCCTTGATAAACAGTGCTCCATGCTTTCTTCAACCTTTGATCACCATTTTTTTATTTTATTTTTATTTTTCTGATTTATTGCTATTTTTATAAAAACTTGAACTTAATTAACACAGAAGCTGATATAGCTTCTAAAAATTTGTTAATGGAGCTTATGAAACCAAATTAAAGCTTTAAAACACTTAAGGAATTGTAAACAACAAACTTGAAATTTAAACTTAGAATTTCAAAATTGAAATTGATATTAAACTTAGAACCTTTGAATTACATTAACTGAAATGAGAGTACAAGTGATAAAAGAAAAGTTACAAGACTAAAATTACATACTACACTCATACCATGGCTCATATGAGCTTCCATATATATAACGAGCTAAAATTTTGTCCTAAGTCATCCCACATGGCTTCCTTTTGAATTCTGAGAGTCTCAAAGTCTTTGTGTTGACCCCTTGACCAAATCCTCACCATCCAATTGTAGTTTCATCGATCCTAGCCTTTGATTGTCTTTTTGGCGCCAAATTGGATACGGGCAAAACTGAGTGGGATAGGTGAGGTGAATTTATTGTGGTGGTGTGGGTTGGTGTGGTAGATGAGAAGCATTTATTGTGGGGGAGGCTGTGATGAAAAAGGTGAGAGGAGGGGGGACATAATACCCTGGTTTTGGGGTGAATGGTTGGGGGGAAGATGATGGTCAAAGTGGTGTTTGACCGGGGTGTGTTTTTTTATATAAAATGGGAGTGGGCCGGACTTTGTGGTGGGCTGGGATTATTTGTGAGCTGGATTTGGTTTTGGTTTGTGAAATGGATTTGGTTTATATAATAACAAAGGGTCCGGTTGGTTAAGGATAGCACAAGGACCATTTTTGTAATTTCCCAAAGCATAAGGACTGATTTTGTAGTTTTCCCAAGTTGCTTCCAAGGACCAAATATGCCAATCATCAATAAACCAAGAACCAATTTTGCCATTTTCATTTTTCAAAATTTCCTAGGGACCTATTTTGCCATTTTTGAATTCTCAGGGACTAAACATGTAATTTTGGAAAACTCATGACCCAAGTGTAATATTTTATGATTTTTGACTTTCAAAACCTTGGGTTGACTTTTCCTTTCAAAATAAATGCATAGGGACTAATTTTGACAAGTTTTGAAACTTGGGGGACTGAAACTGCCAATATTGCAAACTTTGTACGTTTTTCCTTTGTTTTTGCACATTTTGCATTTAAAACACATAAAACACAATCCGTGGGATAATTTAAGTATTTTGATAACCTTTTGATTGTTTTAGCAGTTTAAATACGACAAAAATGATGAGTGTTTGAGCACTCATCAGGTGACATAGCCCAAGTTCCTCATTTGGGGCCCACGGGTGCCACATCACCCCAACATCTCTTCACAACTAACCCCCTCCTCACTCACAACTAACCTCAACTTACTCATTTGAGGCCCACCACTTACACATTTATTTATTTTTATTCATTTCATTAAATAAACTAATTCATTTCATTAATACTTAAAATAAAATACAACACAATAAATATTACACACAACTAAAAATAACGTTAAAAAAACGATACAAAATAAAATACATAAACTTATAACGAAACTAAGTATTCCTATTATGTTGAATTTGTTCCCATTGTTGTTATTGCCGAACATGCTCGATGAGACATCGTTGAAGCTTTCGGTGTGTGCCTTTATCGTGTAATTCTTTTGTATTTTTTCGTTGCACGGAGCAAGGTTCAAACCACGTCTGTTGCATATTTGGTGTCGGAGGTATATATATTTTGGCAGCTTCGGGTATCGCATATTTTTGATCTTTCAAGATCATGTTATGCATTATGATGCACGAGTACATGATTCTCCGTAACTTGCCGACAGTAAATGCACGCACCGGTTGAGCAATAATACGCCAACGTCCTTGGAGGACACCAAAAGCTCTTTCGATATCTTTTCGAGCACTTTCTTGTTTCGCTTTCCATGTGGCGTATTTTGGGTTGTTTGCAATCGTAAAGGATTTGACAAAAGATGCCCACTCTGGGTAAATTCCATCAGCTAGATAATACCCATGCTTAAATTTTCTTCCATATACTTCAAACGGAACAACATCGCCGATGCCGTCAATAAGGTCATCAAATAACGGCGAATTATACAAAATGGTGAGATCGTTATTTGCACCTGCCACACCAAAAAATGCATGCCAAATTCACAAATCATATGATGCAACAGCTTCAAGCATTATAGTTGGATACTTTTTATCACCTCTGTGAATTGCCCTTGCCATTCTTTCGAACAATTTCTCCATTCCCAGTGCATACAATCAATGCTTCCCAACATTCCCGGAATCTTATGAACCATGTTATGTGCGTCGTATAACTTGCGAATCTCATCCTCAGTTGGTTTTCTTAAAAACTCCTTCCCAAACAACTGAATAATGCACATAGTAAAAAAAATCTAGACAAGCACGTGCACAGTGTTCACCTATTTGTAAATACTCATCTAATGCGTCAGCATGAATCCCGTAAGCCAGTTGGCGTAGTGCACATGTGCATTTCATAATCACACTAAAACTCATTACACCCCGACAATCATGTCGTTGTCTAAAGAAATCAAAATGCGAGGGAAGAGGATCATGAGTTTCAATATAAGTTTCAATACCTTGGACTATTTATAAAAATAGTTTTCGGCTCATACGAAAACGACGTCGAAAATTTTCTTCCGTATATTTTGGCTGGTCACCAAAATAGTCGGACTGTATACATGCTTCAGCAACATCACGTTCATGGGGGATGTATCGACGCTGTTTTGAAGGACCGGCTTCCTGGTTTTGCAACGACTGCTCATACTCAAATTCTTGGATAATCAGCCCTAACTCCGTTAGCTCTTCAAAGTCACAAACACTTGAATAAGATGACTCGCTCATTTTTTTTTGCTTTTAGTATGTGTAAGTGTATGAAATATATGTGGTGTATTGAAATGTAAAAAATGTGTGTTATTTATAGACTTTTAAGTTAGTTTTTAAAAAAGAGGAAAAAAAAAAGTATACGTTAGAGATTTAAACGTTTGGCAACGTTCACAACAAAAATATTAAAAAAGAAAAAAGCTGCAAACCTTGCAGTAAGTTACCTCGTCACCTGGATGAAGAGATGGAGAACGGCGAGCTTCAACGAGCTCCACCCAGTGTGGTGGCGAGCTCTAATGAGCTCCACGTCGGACGACGAGCACAAGTGGCGAGACCACACCTTCTTCTCTAAGTACTATGGTACATACCATATTCTAGCAAAAGTTGAACAGTTGCCTACACCCTAAAACTACCCCTGCTTTCACTATTTACCCCGCCTTCCATGTTTTACTCTTAGACTAATGCTAATGGTAACCATAACTTCACCCAAGCAACCTCACCACCTCAGCTTTCTCTCTCCACAACTCCACCCTAACAACATAAATAAAAAGGGTTCAATGGTTGAAAAAAAGGGTGTCGATGGTGCAATTGTTTCGGTTGGCAAGGCAACCAAAACTTTGTTTTTGTTGCCATGCGACGCGTCGGTTGGGATGCAGCTAATGGGAGCAACGCGTTGGTTTGATCGGTTGTGGTCGTAGAGCAATGCCCGTTAGCATTAGTCTTACAAAAATTCCATGGCACCAACCCTCAATCTACAGATCCACCTGGTTACTAATTCCCTGCTACATTCCCAAGAATTCCAAGCAAATTACTTGAATTCAGAACTGTTAAGAGGCAAAATAAGGCTCGTGTGGAATGGTTGATTCAATGGGAACACAACGAAGATGAATAAGCTATATGGGAGTCTGCTAAGAAGATAAGTAGTCAATTTCCAAAATTTGATGATGGGGGTCAAGGATCAGCTTAAGCTTAAGTAGGGAGGATTGTTACATGTCTATTTGCTTATTTTAATATTTAGGCCTTTTTTATGTCTTTATGCTATTTATGCATAATCTTTGAAACCTTAGGGCCTAAAGTGGCTTGATAATAACTGCCCATGTGCTAGTAAGGGGTATTTAGTCATGTAAGGGTACTGGCAATGGCAACGGTTTGGGCTCGGCATGGGGTGAAACCGCGCGGCAACACCGCTGCCACCCCTGTGGTGTGCCTGCGGTATGGTGGGTTGCGGCAAAAAATGCCGAGACGGTATGAAAAAAAAGTAACCGTTGGCATTTATTGTTTTGGACCGTTGGCAAGAAAGAAAGAAGAAAGCAACAAACTAGTGTATTTATGAGGTGAGTTCTGTAACAATGGCTTCTCATGTTCTTCTTCTTCCTCGTTTAACTCTTCTCCAGCCATTTCTTGATATTTTCAGTTGGAGTGTTGGATTTGATGAAGTGAATCAAAATATCTTGTGTTGTTGGGTTTCGTGTTCATAAAACTGACTTTATAAACTATGCTCAGTTGTATTTGGACTATAAGGAAAAGTAAAACATTTTCACTTTTAATTATTTTTTTTATAAGTATTATGTAATTTCTTTTAATTATTAATGAAATATTATGTTTTTATTAAATTGTTTAATATAATTTATGAATATAAAAAATAAAAAAATAAAATTAGGTGAGGTATTAGAGAATCATGGTTGCCACTAAAAAGGTATGGTGAGGTATGGTTGAGGTATGAGATGAGGTGGAATGATATTATTGGTGGGTTGAGAGGTATGGTTGAGGTATGGAGGCATGATTACCACCACGCTAATGAGATCATTATCAGAATACAACAACTTTCCCTAAACCCTCTGTTAACTTGAGAGGATCAACCCTCTTCCTTTATTCATTAATCCTAACTATTATTGTTGATTGTAGAATTAATCACTCACTAAACACTTGTTTTGGTTCGGATTTATTTGGATCCTAACATAAACCTGGGTTTTTGACCCATTAAGTTGACATCATTTGATTGCTAAATAAAGATTGCTTTGTGAGTCACAAAATTGTTTGCATTGTATGATTTATCTCAGAAGTTAGGCAAGGTTATGTCTTGGTATTTTAAAGTCAATGAAATTAAGTACCTCCACATTCCTAATAATATTGCTGATCTCTACTTTTGTGAAACATGGGATGAACACTCTAACATGTATTTCCTTTATGCATCAGTAAATAGAATAAGTTCTTTAACTACTCTTACCAAACAAATCATCCTCAGTAAGATTTTAGGACTTGATTTTTAGTAGCATTAGACTCTTGAGAAACTACCAGTTCTGATTGATAAACTCCTAAGCTCTGTTCATCTAAACTAGATTACATATTCCCTCAACAATAACGAAAACTCGACCATTATCTACATTGTCAATTGTTGCAAGTATTAGAACACTCAAGAAATTACGGACTTCGATATACGAATGGCAGAGTAATACTTTAATAGCGGAATAACAACAACGTCTCACAGAGCATGTAAATAGTCAAACGTACTAATTAACAAGTTCGTAAACAAAACATAGAGTAACTTCAACTAGAAAGCAAATTAAACTAGCTACTAATGACTAAAGGAAGAAAACACCACTAACTTCTCTGCTATGCTTTTGTGTTCCATAAAATCTCTAGCAGCCTCACTTTTTCATCTTGAAATCAAACCACCGGGCCCTCTAATAGTCCATCTCTCCAGTTTGCTAAACCAGATACCATGATCTCCACTTTGTCCATTGAAACCATTCCTTCCTTTCCAGATTTTATTAAATTCATATTATGATCTTTTTGATCGGCAGAAGCACAACAAGACATGCCAACTTTCAAGCTCTTGTCAATTCAGCCTTCATCTTTTATACCTATAAGAAACCGACAGTGTATGAGGTATTTTAATCCTTTAAAATAACCTTAACAGACAAATATGCATCATTTTCTAATTTGTCTCATTTAATATAATATGCAGTTATCCATGAGTTAAAGCCATGTCAACTTAAAATCATGAAGGAATTAGTATAAATTAATATGTATAATACACATATCATCTATGTTCTATATTTGTCAAAATTAAGCGTCCACATGTGAGATTTGGGATTTTTGTTTCTTAGTTACCTTTTCTGTCAAATTTTCTTCAATATACATTCTGATGACACTTGTTCTGCTTGAAATTGACTCAGCTATGCAAACCTCCAGCTCGTGGTCGCTTAAAATTGAATGACGATTATGGTTGGTGTCTTCAAATGTAATACATAATGTTTTGTTCTCCCATTCCTTAAATCTCATTGTCACTTGCTTCTCCAAATCCGAGAGTTTGGCCGAAAAGGGAAGCTGAAACTTGATAATATGATGATTGTATTCCACTTTTATTGTCTTCCCCATATACGTGGATGCTAAGTTCTCCCTCTACAAAGAATTAAGACACCTTAAAAGATTCTTCTGTAACTTCTAGTATCATACATAAATATTGTTATCAGTTAGATACTACATTTATGTATGTAATTTTGTAGTACTATAAATAAATAGGATAATAAAACTTATTCTTAAAAGAAGATTTATTAGGATTCAGAGGTCCCAAGTGTTCAAAACTAATGCATCCAAACATCACATGTATCCATAGGTGAACAAAACCTATTACTCTAGAATCACTAATTAAGAATCGATAAGCATGTGGGTTTGAGGAACAAAGGGAATGTGCACGGGAATAAATTTGGATTCCTAAAGCCAACCCAATTAGTTGGCAATGGACGGGTAATCAAACCTATTGATTTACTCAACCAAATTCCAACACTATCAAACCCATACCTTTGATTGAAAGACCATAACCAAACACCCCCCTTTATTCTCTTTTTCATTTTTTGTGTGGCATGAAACTTGTTTTGGACACATAACAATTAACATGACATTATCTTAAAGAAAATATATAAATAAACACTAACCATGAGTATATTATGAATTTGATTGAAATCTGCAACATAACTTTCTTTTGGCTTAGTTGTGATAAGCTCAATGATTCCGGCAAGTTTCATGCCAGTACCCGGATGGTTAAAATATACAGGAACAACTAATTGTCCCATACCTGATGCTTCGTCAATATTTTGGTTAAAATATTGATTGAACACAACATGTCTCGTCCTGTGATCTGCAATACCTGTTTGAGCTGCTCTACCAGCAAACCAAACGCCGACATTTGTCTTTTGTCCAATAAAATGATTATTATTGTCAAAACATTTCATCCTGTAATCCAAAAGTCTGTTATCATGTATGTTTGACATACAAAAATGATCTGTCAATGTTAGACTACACCCAATGTCGTCTGTACCCTCCAATGTGCTACATTCCCAAAACTGAATAAGCCCCGATTCTCCATGAAAATCATACGTCTGAAAAACTCGTTTGACTCTGGAGTCAAGTCTTGCATCAGAATATGATATGTAAGCCATGAAAAAGAACCATAGTGAATATATCAGTTCCATGGTAATCTGCATTGGCAAACAAAGTATTGTATTAATCTGAGATCTCAAAATGATCCAATCATGAGTAGACTGACATTATACATGGTGTTATCCCAAGATTACAATGAATACTGCAATTAACTAATTAAGTGAACATCATGCTAACCACAAGCATCTAGACTTGAATCTGATGACTTTTAACTTCTATTGAGTAACTTGCACTCTAAAAAGAAAGCAACAAAATTTTGCGGAAAAACATTAATTCTTCTTCATTTTCATGGGAGATAGTGATGTAAAATCAGAACTGTTACAACATATCATATCCAAAACATTAATCTATAAACTACTATTATAAAATAGCTAAACTTACACAAGTACACAACAGATGCCAGATATTGAATTACTAAAGAAGGTACAATTTGGGCCATCAAAACCTTCCAAAATGGGGTGGCAATTCGGGTTGGTGGGTCAAGAAACCCCAACCCGAACACGACCCGTTTAGATAATCAGGTCAACCATGTCAACCCTAACCTGGTTGCACATAGGTTACATGGATTGAATAGGTTAAACTGGTTTTGAGTTGACCCATCTCAACCCGTTTATCTTGATACATTACCCGGGTTAAACGGGTTTGTATGTTGACCCGTTTAACTCATTTAACCCGTATGATAAAATATGTATTATTTTTAAATATATGAAGAAGAAAAATCTTAAACTGGTTGGCGGGGCGACCCGTTTAACAATTCCCAACCCGAAGCTGACCTATTTAATAAATGGGTTTGACGGGTCAACCCAAAAACGACCCGAAACGTATTTTACCGAAGTTGACATCAAACAGAAGTTGTTGAAAAAAGTTATCTCCAGATTCAAAACTCCTAAATAAAAATTACCCTGTTCTTTTTCAAACAAGAAAAAAGACGAATTGATAAAGAAAACCTATTACGTAATAAACAATAAGATTGTGCGCAAATTCTTTTTTCATCACAATTTTGCTTCAAATTATTTTACGGTCATGCGATAAAAGCCTCTCCCTGGCCTTGACGGTTAAATCTACATGGGGGTCATCGTGGTCCTTAACGGACCAAGTGATGAAATGCAGGGTTAAACAATTGACGAATCCACCCACAGCACTTTTCTTCAAAATTTCAAATATACTATATATACTATACCTATTTACTAAATGCCATTAAAATAATAAAATGATATCAGATTAACAAGTACGGAGTAGAAAACTTAACTAAAACATATAAAACAAACAACAGAGGACAACCAAAGCTAACCTGCGAGAATGCGAAATCGAACCAGTCGAGACAAGGAGCAAAATGAAATATGTTGTTCTAAGGAACTATACACACAATTACACAATAATGTTAAATCCAATGTAGCTGAAAGAGAGACGATATATAGTTGAGAGAGGAAAATGGAGTTAGGAGAGTAACATTTGCAAGGGAGGAAGCGAATACTTATACTATCAAATATATTAAAATATATATACCAAAAAATATATTCTGAATAAACACGTAGTATTGCATCATATTAGGTCCATGGGGGGTAGGTTACTTTATACGTAATACGAATAAAAGGGTGGACCGTCACACCATCTTCGTAATCCAAAAGTGAGGGCCACTGATGTTTGCTGATGTGACATCACGCAAAAAATCAAAGTCAAGACGCATGAAGCCATGAACATAGAAGCCGGCTCAACGTGGAAATATCCATCTTATCAATCGGCTTACTAGCTAATGTCAAATTGTCAATTAACCTAATTATTTTCACACGATACCCTATCTATTAAATGTTATCAGTTATATCATGTTAACAAGTGAAAAGGTTTATAATATTAGAGAAAAGGTTCCATTGGTAGTGGGCAAAGAAGTGAGACGCATCATACACGTATTAATTAATTTGGATTTAAAGTGAGACCCATGCTGATGTAATATGAACCTAAAACCAAAGTCCCATTGTTAGTGGGCAAAGAAGACGGCTCAGGGTAGAATATTCATCTTTTGGAAAATGACTTGAATGGTCAAACAACACTTAAAAGGCTTAAACCGACATTCATATCTTGCAAATTTGGGACAACCGAGAGTTTTCAGGTCACATCTGATAATGAGTATGGAAGTACGAAGTGTACATCTATCAGATCAATAAACTACCCTAAAAGATAGACGATATATAGCTGAGAGAGAAAAAAATGGAGTTAGAAGAGTTACATTGAAGGAATTGAAGGAGCGAATACTTATACTATCAAATATATTAAATTGTACTGAAATATATATAAAAGAAAATAGTTATATTCTGTTAGCAATAAACACGTATTATTGCATCGTATTTGGTCCATGGGCAAGATTTATAATACGAATAAAAGGGTAACGTGGGACCGTCACACCATCTTCCCAATCTTAATTGCATCCAAAAGTGAGGGCCACTGTTGTCTGTTGATGTGACATCATACAAAAAATCAAAGTCATGACGCATGAGCACAGAAGCCGGCTCAACGTGGATCCATCTTATAAATCATGTGTACATGGTACATTTTTTTTTTTTTGAAAGGTGACTTTTTCCATATATGGTTTAGAGTCGCACCTGCCAAATAGCAGGCCCTCATCCACCACATACCCAGACTATGTTGTCTGAACCGGGCCCACGCTGGCGCAGTGGGGATTTAAACGGCTTTCGCCCGGAAACCGTACCGCCTCCACACGAGATTACTCGCTGGAGAAACGGCCGGATGAAAACCGGGGCCGGCTTGGATTCGAACATGCGCAGCTAATGGCTTACAGGTTCTCCTCTTCATTGCCTGATATCTCCGGAACATATGGTCCACAAGTGGACCACAAGTGAGGACTTCCCGGATGGTCACCCATCCGGTACTACTCCCACTTGTGGCTCGCTTAACAAGTTAAGCCCCACCCACTAGACCAAAAGTCCTTTGATAATGTGTACATGGTACATAGTTATATTGGTTACATTTTTTAGTTTTTTATTATTATTATTATTATTATTATTATTATTATTATTATTATTATTATTATTATTATTATTATTATTATATATTTTTTGGGGTTAAATTTTAGTGTAATTAGAGCATTGCATGGTTTTTGGCAATGGTTGGCTTATTGCTAGCTACTGTTAAAATATTACAGCCATTCATTTTTAACAAGTGAAAAACTTCTAGTGAAATTACAACAATTGCTAAAGCTAATGTTTGTTTGAGTGTGTTATCTATAATTTTACCACACGTCGGCCGGTTTACTCCAAATTGCACTAGTTGAGAGAAACTTACAAATGCTATAGTAACATGGGTGAGTTCAAAAAATAAATAAATAAATAAAAGTAAAAGAAAAAAAAACGATACAATTCTAACCACTCATTTTTCAATTAAAATTAAGAAATCTATTTTTCACATTTTTCTAAAAGCAAAATATATATATATTTTTTTGAACGGCGGGTTAGTTGTTAGTTGTTGGCTCGAGTTAGTGTCGCATCCTCGGGCAGAGATACCAACCGCGAGCCTCTACTTAGGGGATAACCCCACTCCTATTCCCGATTCGCCTGATATCATTAGAGCTTGTGGTTCCCAAGTGAGGACTTCCCGGTCGGTCACCCAAACCGGTACTACTCTCACTTGGACTCGCTTAACAACTTAAGCATTTACCACTAGACCACAAGCCCCATGATTAAAAGCAAAATATATTACAAATAATAAATTGTTAGGCAACAGAAAATACATCATCATGACAACAATTTTTTTCATTCAGTAAATGGACAATTCAATATGCATTCGTTTTTTTTATGGATATTAAGTATTACACGATATGAAATCACATGTGAATTGTGATATGAATTTTAAAGTTCAATCACAAATCACTTGATTTCACAAAAATCACATGTAATTTTCAAATTACAAATCGCATGTAATTTTTTTGTGTATATACTTCAATACTCGCAAAATAAAAATCTCGAAAATAAAGTTCGTCAAAAGTATATAAAATTATCAATCTAATGAAAGATGATTTTATTTTTGACATGATGATTTAATTAGTTTACTTAACGATCAATGAATTATGTGATATTTAATTTGTTAGAAAAAAGGTAGTAAGTAGGTTTTTCAATTTTAATTTATAGTGGGCGGTTAGTATCGTCTCATTTAGTCTTTAAATTTATTTTGATCTACTGAATGAAACTCGTAATAAGATACCCATATAAAACAAATGAAGTGAACATATTACTACTCGTATCAAATAACTTATGTACAACAAAGCGTTAGATGATGCATTAAATTAGACAAAATTTCACCGATCGTCCCTAAGCTTGTCGCGATTTTCGCATATCGTCTTTAAACTATTTTTTTGGTATTTTCGTCCCTGAACTCCTCATTTTTGGCGTGGTTGGTCCCTGAAACCCACTTTTGACTGACGGACGTTGCTTTGCAACGTTAGTTGACCAGTCAACTGGGTTTTTCGTCATTTCACATATTTGCAATGGCGCATTTGGTCCCTTCCCCCCTTTTTCCCACCTATCTTCTTGGTAAACGTTCAACAACTCGTCAGCCTATTTATAACCTAGTTTGTATACCCTAGATGACACACCAACACAGAAAACCCTTTGAAAAGAACCACACTTAAAAATGGCAGCCTCAAATGCAAATGGATGTTTTTCAAGTGAAGCTGACGAATACGAGTTTGTCTTAAACAACGCCTTGTTGTGGGACGTTGTGTTCAATCAATTCGGGTATGATCCCGTATTGGAAGAAGATATAGAGGAGGAGGAGGAGGAAGAGGAGGTGGGGGTGATCAAAATCAGGTGGTGCAGCAGCAGGACGTGGTGGAGCAGCAGAATAATGTGGTGGAGCAGTAGCATAATGTGGTGGAGCAGCAGCATAATGCGGTGGAGCAGCAGCCAAACATGTTGGAGGATAGGTTGAATTTGGCAAGCAGGATTACGGCTCTTGAAATTTTCTTTCAAGAATATAAAGAAAGGAAGGATAGGAGGGAAAGTGATGCAAGCAGGGAAGAGAGCTCTGGGTCGAACCGGTTGGGGTGAAAGCTTTGAATGATTATGGTGTTTGTATGGTTTTAGTATGTTTGTAATCTGGTTTTTATCTGATGTATGGAATGGTGATGTATGGAATAGTTGCTACTTTATAACTCTATCAATAAAAAAATATGAAGTTTAATTACTAGTCATTGTTTATGGTTGATTGTGAATGTTTGATTGCCAACTCCATATCAAAGGTTGTTCAAGTCAACCACAAATTACTCTAATTATATCTTATGTAAACCTTTATCATAAGGAAGCCATGATTTGCAGAATTTGTAAACTAGAAACATGAATAACATTAACCATTAAGTCATCAAACTAACCACCATAACTTAAGTCTACTACATTAGCACCATTCATAGTAAGTTAAGAAATATTTACAAGCATCATCAAAAGTGAACAAGTTTTTCAAAAGCATAAGTTGGACATGATACATCATCTTCATGTTGCCTTGCCTTTCCCTTTGGCTCTATCTGTTACCTTTGCCTTTGCCTTTGCCTTTTGCCTTTGCCTTTGATGAGGAGAAAAATGACCCATTTTTAGGTGGTCATTTAAGCCGGAATTAGAATTTATTTGATCAAATATTGCCCTAAATCGTTCTTTTTGTGATTTTCGGTACTTTGGGAGTGAATTCTGGAAAAGGAAGCATTTTGGACGTTTTTGGAGCATAAAAGTGAAGAAAACGGCAAAGTCTAGATTTTCCTTGCTGGGAACAGTACTTGACGGCGTCAAGAAGGATTTTATGACCGCGTCAGGAGCAAAATGGATGACGGCCCAGAGAAAACGTGACGGCGTCAGAACAAGGGCGTCAAGAGTAAATTTGGTGACAGCCTGGAACAAGAATACACATGACGGCGTCAGATATAGATCTAGGCAGTTCGAGGACTTTATTGGCGGCGAGATGACGGCGTCAGAATTTTACTCTTGACGCCGTCACCTCGTTAAATCTATAAATACTTTTCTAATTTTCATTCATTAAGGAGGAACTTGTGTGGAGAATTCTAGGGCCGAACTTTATAAACCCTAGCTCGTTTGTAACAGTATTTTCAAGGGTTTTCACCCCTTGAAACCCTTCATGTTCAATTGAGATAAGTTTTCTTTTAATTCATTCAATATGTCTATGTGTTGTTTGAATATATCTTACGCTTGTCTTGATTTTAACATGCTAGGCTATATCTTTTGTGTATTTGCTTAGATATAATGAAACCTAGATATTGATTATATGTTGATTGCTTGTTTATAGTTGTAATGGATGAATGATTTCAATGTTAGGCTTAAGAAAACTGGCAGATCTCCATTGTGTAACTTGCTTGAACGTCTTAAGAAACATGAACCGATGTGTACTAGGTTTTTATGGTTGTATTTAATGCATGAGCGAATTCTAGTGATCCCATGTTAGGAGCTTCTTGCAGGCTCGACATAGGAGTGAAGTAGGAGCTTATAGAATTGGGGAAGTAAGTACGCCACCCCATGATTGGTGTTAAGGAATATAACCCGTCATCCATGCAACTGTAACAAGTAATTAACCTGTAAAAGATATCTAGGGAGTAGTGAAATCTAAGTAAACACAATTCTCTCATATATTGTTCACACCACTAGTTTAAATTAGTTTATTTATATTTCTGTTATTTTATTTTGATTGCATCTTACTTATTGGGTTAGTTGACTAGCAACTAATTCCGCCCACTCTTCCAAAACCCGAGATTTTTACTTGCTTTCATAAAACATAAAAATACAAAAAGAATCATCCCTCACCTCTAGACCTAGTTTTTAGGCTTTCTAATCCTAGCGACACTATTCCTAAGTTGAACGATCAATCCCCCGGTACTTGTCACTATACTATACTACAACGATCAGGTACACAGCCTGGTGGGGGTTGTAAGCTTCTCGAGATCCCTCGAGAGGTAAAGCCTGGTGCAATTCCCACGCATCAGCCTTGCCTTTGCCTTTGCTGCTTTGACCATGATCCTGGTCACATTTACGTTTCTTTGATGGGATTCGCTGCTCATCAGGGACAGGCAGAGCTAGGACAGCAAGGTCAGCTGGGAGAGGCAGAGAAGGTAGAATAACTTGGAGAGGTACAGCTTCTATTGGCGAATCAGAGCTTGTAGAATCGGCTATTAAATACTCAGAGGTTGAACCAGACTCAGTTTCTTGCTCTTCAATTAACCAGTCAAGCAATTCGGGTGGGATTGTATAACCACCAGAACTTAAACTAAAACTGCTGGAAGATGAGCTAATTGGTGTTGGGTCACATTAATATAATTGGTACTGTTAGTGTTCAAAGGTAGGTATCAAACAACATTAAAGACACAATACATTTCATTCAAGTAGGCACAAGGCATGTGTCACAAATGAAGTCAGGGAGTGAAAAGTTTGATCAAATGATAACATAAGCTCATTATGGTCTTTCTAATCTTAGTGTTCAAATTTAGGCATCAAACTACATTATGGTCTTTCTAATCTTAGTAAACACATACAAGCAAACAAATGAAGGCGAGGACTGAAAAGTTTGATCAAATGATAAAATAAGCTCATTATGGTCTTTCTAATCTTAGTGTTCAAAAGTAGGCATCAAACTACATTATGGTCTTTCTAATCTTAGTAAACACATACAAGCATGTACTACGGTATGAATGATAAATCTCCATTGAGGGGGGAATTCTGGTTTTTGAAAAGTTAAGTTATCAAAAGTTAACCCATACCCCATATATTAAAGATTTTGAAATATTTCATCATTTGGCAATGAACTAATACCACCATTGTCTGATAGTTTCAGATGCCTCCTAACAGATGACTCAGTAATAGCCATGAATATGCCATCAACTGTAGCATTTATCTCTTTTTCTCCATTAGCAAGTGTTTTGACTTTGGCAGTTTGCCAAAACTGATTGATTTGGGAAACATAAATAGTAGGATTCTGTGTAACAGCATACCTTATGTAACTTCTATTGAGAAAATCCACAATCTGGTGAAACACTTCACTTCCCTCTGGTTTCTGTAAGTAGGCTACCATGTTATGTGTCTTACAATTTTCCAAAATCGCCATTAAGCTTGTTAAAATTTTGATTAGGGTTCTGGGTTATGGTCGTTTAGAAGAGTATGTGTGTTTGGTAAACCCAATTGAGATGATATGGATGTCACTTAGGGTTTTGGGAAAATCAACTTAATTAAACTTTTCTTTGTATTGTGAATTAAAGAAAGATTGTAAATTATCGAATGTGGTGATAACTATAAGCGAACCAATAGACAAAAAATATCTCAACGGTTATTAATGAATAACGGTTATTCCCAAACAGTACCAACGGTTACCCAACCGTAGTAAATTTTAGCCTACCAGTACTAAATACACCCATGGCTTTATTTGACTTTTATAAGTCAACTTACAATCAGCACGCAAATTACAAAGTCTTATATAACTAGACTTATTATAGCTACTAATTCCAACTAACAAAAGCCAAATGATGTAAAGAACACAAAATAGCCTTGTTCATTCAACATAAAATAAAATTTTTATTCAACAAAAAATAAACATTACATGATACAATTAACAATTAAACTTGGGAGATTTTTCGGGATCAAATGACAAATGAAAGTTGTCATAATCCAAATGCTCATCATCTGATGAGTCTTCCTCTTCCTCAGACGCAATATTTTTGCATTTTCTGTATGCCCACATCTTCTTCAAAGTGTATTTACTTTTTCGACTTGGTTTTTCTCTAGCAGCTTGTTCTTGTTTTTCAAATTTTATCAATTTTTTTGCTGTACTTGAAACTTTTCTTTAAAATACCAATCAATAGTTTCTTCAAAGGTCGGTTCTGGTACTTCCTCACTTTCTTCTTCAGCCTCCTCTAGTTGTTGAAGTATTGAAGCTTTTTCTTCAATTTCATTTGTTTGCATATGTTGCATTCCTGGTTTCTCTTGCATCTTAACCTCTGCTTCATTGTCTTGGACGTTAATTGTTGATGTTGATGCCATTTTTTTGATATTGTATAGATGTAAGTTGTTTTGAATGATTTTGTTGTTTACAAATGTTCCAATTTATAACCATTGCGTAAGGCAACTGAACGGTTTTTTTTGCTTTGGAAAAGACACACGTCTTAGTAATTTATTGTTGAACGTTGTATACTACTAGTTTTGATAATGCAAATGGGACGGAGGTTGAACAGACATTTATTACACATTTGATATCCAACCAGTACTAAATACACCCACCAGTACAATTTTTTTTTCTCAACAGTATTAACCCAAATTTTTTGAGACAATTTGTTTTGAACTTTTTCTTGTTATGCTTACTTGAAATCACATTTTTTCTATGTGTTGACTAATTCAATTGCATTTCCAAACTAACTTGTTTCAATGTGTAATTTTATTTCCAAACAATCCATAAAACATCAAAAGGTACTTGATGAGTGTGTAAATACTCATCATTTTTATCGTATCTGAACTGCCAAAATATCCAAAAACACTCAGAAATGAATCAAAATATAGAAATTATCCCAAAACTGTGTTTTATATGTTTTAGATGCAAAATGTTTAAAAACAAATGAAAAATAAACAAAGTTTGCATAATTGGCAGTTTCAGTCTCTCAAGTTTCAAAAATTGACAAAACTAGTCCCTAAATGTTTAAACCAAAAGAAAAGTCAACCCAAGGCATTTAAAAGTCAAAAGTTATCAAATTTGATCCTTGGGTAAAAAGTTTGAGAAAATTACACATTTGGTCCCTGCAGTTTAAAATTTGGCAAAAATGGTCCCTAGGAGTTTCTAAAATGGAAAATTACAACAAAGGACCTTGTGGAATTATAAATTGGCAAGAATAGTACTTTTGTAAACTTTGAAAGATGCACAAATTTAGTCCCTAAATTTTCAGCAAAGTTACAAATTGGTCCTTGTTGTTTCTACAAAACCAAACTGACCTAATACTATCCCAAAAATCCAAATCCCATATCCAATCCAAATACAAACCAAAGCCCACCCCATTTTTTGGCCCAACACCCTCACCAGCCCACCAATTCCCAAAATAACACCCCCCGTTTAATACTACTCCCTCCCTCAGTCAAACCCTTTGACCATCCCTTCCACATCACCACCCCACTCACTGCTACCCTCCAAAAACCACCATCATCACCCTAGCCTGCCTCAACCCTGCAACACTCAACCCCCCTCCTCCCCTGGCTAACCAAACAAACACTACACTCCAATATCACCCCTCTGGCATCAAATAATCAAGGGAAAGATACAAAAAGGTTTGGGCGCCAAAATAATTAAACGGCCAGGATTGATTCTATCTCATCCAAAGGTCAAGAAAGCTTGCTGGAACAGACAAGTGGGAATCTAAACCCTAATTTGAAGATATAAAAAGGAAGAGAAGCAGTGGAGCATTGTTGGTAGTTTTTAGCTTATTTTTAGTTATGTCAAACCTCTGTTTAAGTCTTTGCAGGTTTTAATTAATCAGCAAGTTGTAATTTCAATTGTAATCTTGTAATTTTCAAATTTCTAGTAAATAAAAATTCAAGTTTCAAGGGAAGCTCAGCTCATGTAATTTCCTTTTACTTCAAAATCTTCAAGAAAGTTTAGTTGTGATTGATAGTTATTTCTTTGGACTCTTAGGGCTCACATAAGCTCTCAGAAGCTTATTTAAGCTTGTAGAAACTTTAAAACTTAGTTAGTGATAAAAAAGCAAAAATAAAAAAAAATAGTGAAAAATCAAAAATTAAAAAAGAGAAGAGAAGAAGAAGGAGAGATGATGCAGAAGTGATTCAGAGAATGGAGAATGGGGATTAGAGACTCATGGGAGTCATATAAGTTGTCATTGGTTCAACTGGTTTGAGCAGGAATGCACACTGTGAGTTTCAATTTTTTTAAGTTTACTGTAGCATTGCTTGTTATTTGTTAATTATTGCTTAAGTTAGCTTATTAGTGGTACTTATGGTGTATTAAACCTAGTTTAGTATAATAGTTATTAGTCTAATAAGATTCACATAAATAAATCAACCCTCACTGTCTCATTAGGCCACTTATTGAGATTCTTGGTTTGGCTTTCATGAGTATTTAGAGTTAAGTATCTGTGTTTAAAAAAGGCTAGCACATCACAAGGTATACTAAAACTGAGAATTCATGATTCAAATCAACCCCCTACTTTGAAAAACCTCACACTCAGTGGATTTAAGGGGTTGTGGTTTCCACTGTGGTTCAAGGTGTTGGATGCATTGTTCTTGTTTGATACATGTAATACAATAGTCTATCATCTCAGAAAACCAACAAACCCAGTGCTCACTTGTCAAAAAAAGTCAAATTTCACTTGAAACCTCCATATTCTCAAACCTGTCAGAGTTGTAGTTGCATAATCATGATCATAGGTGCATAATTAGTAGTGTAACTTAGAATAAGTTTCATTTTAACTTAATAGTGCATATATAATCAGCTAGGAGTAATTAAAGTTCATCTTAGTCAATTTTAGCCAAGAAATCAGAAAAGTCAAAGTTGCATGGTTGTGCAGAAAATCAATTTTTGCAAGATTTTTCTTGAATTTTGTGTTCAAAATTAAGCTTTGAAATTTTTAGAGTTTTAAATATACCAGCTAAACTATAGGAATCAGTCATTAGTTTATTTTTAAGATTTTTAATGGGACTTATGCAACTGCTTAATTAAGGGTGCAGGGCAATCACCTCCCCTGCACCAAGGTCAGTGACCCTTTTTCTTTAGCTTATTGTGATCACCTCAGTGGACCCCACCCCTAGTTATTTAGTTTCTTAGAAAGCTTGTGAGTAGGGCT
The DNA here is from genome assembly GCA_030686995.1 of Artemisia argyi. NCBI lineage: Eukaryota > Viridiplantae > Streptophyta > Magnoliopsida > Asterales > Asteraceae > Artemisia > Artemisia argyi. The sequence goes on along the minus strand of CM060691.1, from coordinate 135,239,185 downwards.
TGTAAGTTCTGAGCTTATTTTGCCATTTGGCTTATTTGCTTATTGCTTAGTTTGACCTTAAACATCACCCTTCTCATAATCTATACTGAGTTTTCAGAATTGACCCATCCTTCCCAAGCTCACACAGAGCTCATAAATAAGCTATAAGCCTGGCTTATTAGCTTTTTTGGTAGTCCCCCAGCCCTAGTTTGTAGATCAAGAGCTTATTTGAACTCTCTTTCACCTCTGTGGACCCCACAGAGGTCCAAAAGACCCCTTGTTGGCCCGTTGTATCTGAATTGAAAGTGGGATTGCTTATTTGGCTATTTGGCTTATTTAGTTGAACTTTCTTGTCATTTTAGTTTTTTCCAAGTACACATAAGTTATTTGTAGCTTATTCTCTGGCCTGAGTACTCTGTGTGGCTTGTTGCAAGCTTATTGAAGCTTATCTAAGCTATAAGCTCACTGTTTGGCTTATTTGTATGCACACAGCTTATTTTTGAGTTTCACAACTAGTTCCTTCAGAAAAAGTTCTTAAATCCATTAATAAATCAGTTGTGTAAAATAAAAATCAAGAAAAGACAAAAATAAAGAAAATGATAGCTTCTATTTAAGCCCTTTTGGCTTATTTTCTGCTTATTTATAAGCATTTCTCATTTTTAAATTTTTCTTAGGTTTGTTATAACTAAAAATAATTTTAGGAATTTTTTCAGATTTTTCCTTGATCATCTAGTACTTTTTATTTAATTTAGTTTAAATTAATTGAATAATTAGTTTTAATTAATAATAAATAATTAAAAAGTAGAAAAAATAGGTTTTCTGTTTTAAAATTAGTTTTATAATATTTTAGATTTTTCTAAATTTAATTTTCATTTTTCTAGTTAATTTTCATAATTAATTAAAAATTAGTATAAATTAGTTAATTAAAAAGTAATTAATTAAATAGTTGTAAAAATAATTTTAATTTTCTAAAAATTTTCTTATAACATTAGGATTGTAAAAATATAATTTTCACATTCGTAGGACTTAATTTGCTCACGTTTCACTTTTTATTTTCCGTGTTCGCGTTTATTTTAAATTCAAATGCGTGTTTTTAGGTTTAACTTACATTTTAGGTTATCTGATCATCAGTAATCATTATAATAGTGTTTCTAAGTCATTTTCAATCATAATCTCATAGTATAATCATTCAAATCAAATTCTTGATCCTCCTGTTAAATCACCCGATCACTTAAAACGTTTTTAAATACAATTGCTTACCTCGTTGGGACATAACGACCCGGGAATACACTGTACTCCTTGGTTAGTTGGTTCTAGATGTTTGACTTGGTTGACCATCACCTGTTCAACTTAGTTGACCGTTTAGGACCAATCAAAATTTGGCGCCGCTGCCGGGGAGGTAGCTGCGTAATCAAAACGTTTTTTTAGAGATTAGTGGTTTTTCATTCATCATTGTATAAACACCACCACCTTTTTTGTAAATCTTAATCATAAAACAAAAACGTCATTAACACTTTTCCTAAAGTGTTAACAACATGATACGTGGGAATCGCACCAGGCTTTACCTCTCAAGGGATCTTGAGAAGCTTACAACCCCCACCAGACAGTGTACCTGATCGTTGTAGTATAGTATAGTGACAAGTACCGGCGGATTGATCGTTCTGCTAGGAATAGTGTCGCTAGGATTAGAAAACCTAATTACTAGTGCTAAAGATGATGGAAGATTATTTTTGTATTTTTATATTTTTTAAAAAGCAAGTAAAAATCTCGGGTTTGAAGGATTTGGGCGGAATTAGTTGCTAGTCAACTAACCCAATACTAAAGATGCAATCAAAATAAAATACTAAAAATGAAAATAAACTAAATTATACTAAAGTTGTGAGCAATAAATGGAGAAAATGTGTTTACTTAGATTTCACTACTCCCTAGACATCTTTTACACGTTAATTACTTGTTATAGTTGCATGGATGACGGATTGTATTCCTTAATACCATTCATGGGGTGGCGCACTTACTACTCCCCAATCCTATGAGTGCCTACTTCACTCCTATGTCGAGCCGTTAAAAACTCCTAATATGGGATCATTAGAAATTACTCATGCAGTAAATACAACCAATAAAACCTAGTGCACATCGGTTCATGTTTCTTAAGACGTTCAAGCATGTTACCAATTGGAGATCTGCCAGTTTTCTTAAGCCTAACATCGAAATCATTCATCCAATACAACCATAAACAAGTAATCAACACATAATTAACATCTATGTTTCATTAGATCCAAGCAAACACAAGATAGATCTAGCCTAACATGATGGAATTAAGACAAGAACAAGATATAGACAACCAACACATAGACATATTGATTGAATTAAAAGAATACTTATCTCAATTACACATGAAAGGGATCAAGGGCAAAGAACCCTTGAAAAACCTGTAAAATTCGTACCAAAGTCGGACCTAGGGTTTCTCCAAAACTCCTCTCTTTTTAATGTGAAAATTAGAAAACTATATATAGGAAATAAGGGCTGACGGCGTCAAGAGAAAACTTGTGACGCCGTCATCTCGCCGCCAAAATACTTCTCGGACTGCCTTGATCTAGTTCTGACGCCGTCATGTGTTAGCATTTTCCAGGCCGTCATGCATTTTACTCTTGACGCCCTACCTTGTGACGCCGTCAAATATGTACTGGGTCGTCATGGAAAGTCATGGAATTACTCTTGACGCCGTCAAAAAATCCTTCTTGAGACCGTCACCTACTGTTCCCAGCTTGGAAAATTGAGACTTTGCCGTTTTCTTCACTTTTATACTCCAAAAACGTCCAAAATGCCTTCTTTTCCAGATTTCACTCCCAAAGTACCTAAAATCACAAAAGGAACGATTTAGGGCAATATTTGATCAAATAAATTCAATTCCGGGCTTAAATGACCCCCTAAAAGTGGTTCATTTTTCGCCTCATCACAACACCAAAAAAATCAAAAACAAACAAAACAGATCGTTGCGTTTTGTATATCGCGTTTCTTTTAAGGTGATTCTTGAAGAGATACGATTTTGGTAAACGAAACGATACCAAAAATATTGTCCAAAAGTTTTTAACCCATACACAAAAACCCAAAAACATTCGTCTTTTCTTGTGAATAATAATTACATAAAAATAAACCGTCGCAAACCAAGGCAGAACACCTACCAACTGAGGGTGTGGACATAATAAGTTCCCAAACAAAAGATTTAAAACTTGCCTTTGTATCCTTGTGAGTGGTGTACCTTTCTTAAAGAATCCATTCATTTGTGATTATTGGTTTAAGTTCACTATTGATTTGCCTCGATTTTGTTTTGATTGGTTTTTATCCCTAGTGCATGCGCACTCGTTCTTCTAGGTCCACGAGCCCATTTCGTGAGCTTGTTAAGAAACCTAGAAGACCTCGTAGACGTTCAGCACCAACAGTCGGATCTGAGATCCGTACTGTTTCCACACCCACTGTCACCATGGCGGAAGACCGCCCCATGTGTGAGCTTCTCCAAGCACCCATCGAGGGTTACGAAGATGCCATTGTTGTTCCAGCCATCATGGCTGATAGTTTTGAGCTCAAAACCGGGTTACTCAATCTTGTAACCTCAAGTCAATTCTATGGTTTTGAGAGGGATGATCCTCATGCTCACATTCGATGGTTCAATAAAATCACATCAACCATCAAGTACAAGAATGTCCCTTGTGGAGCAATCAAGCTTCTTCTCTTCCCATTCTCCCTAGAGGGTCAAGCCCGGATTTAGCTTGAGAAACAACCCCCTCGCTCAATTGAGACATGGGAAGACTTGGTAAAAAAGTTTGTGAATGAATTCTTCCCACCTTCAAAGACCACGAGTCTTAAGAACGAAATCACCAAGTTCACTCAAAAATATGATGAATCATTTGGTGAAGCGTGGTATCGTTTCAAAGAATTACTTCGCAAGTGTCCACATCATGGTTTCTCAGAGTTGATGCAACTCGATACTTTTTACAATGGCGTGAGCCAAGCTGATCAGGATTCACTCAATGCCTCCGCGGGAGGTAATTTCTTGAGTAGAACCACCAAAGAAGCTTTGCAAATCATTGAAAATAAGTCCAAGGTCCGCTCTACACGAAGCAAGCCGGTTGTTTCTCAAATTAATGCGAGTCCTTCCACTTCATCTTCTATGAGTCAATCTAGTACGGATGCTAAGATTGACAAGCTCAATGAAGCTATTCAAGTTTTGGTTCTCGCCCAAACAAAGAAAGTTTCATTTCCACAACATCCTCCACCTGCTGAGGTTAAAAAAAGTGGAAGTCTGTGTGACTTGTGGTGGGCCGCATGCCTACTACAATTGCACAGCTATTGATGGTTCCCCATATGAAGCTCATGCTATAGCCGGGTCTTTAAATCAAGGAGGCAATCAATACCGCCCTCCTATGGACCCGAACTATCGTCCTAATCATTACCCTGGACCACCTGGTTTTAATCAAAACCAAAATGTCCAAAATCGTAACCAGAATCAAAATAGAATGAACCAAGGTTATCAAAACCAAGGTAACTTCAATCAGGGTCACGGTTTTCAAAGTCAAAACCAAGGTTTCCAAAACCAAGGTTTCCAAAATCAAGGAAACTTTAATCGAAACCAAGGTCAGGGTAACCCCAATCAAGGGTACTTTCATGAAAACAACAACCAGAATCAAAGGAATTTCCAACACCAAACTCAAGGGAATTTCCAAAATCAAGGTCCCAACCAAAACAATCATGCTCCAAATGCTCCTAACAATCAAGCCATTGTTCCAACTGGGCCTTCATCTGACGAGTTGTTAAAACAATTCATGAAGTCTCAAGAAGAGTTGAACAAGTTGTTGGTCAGCCAGATTTCTGACATCAAGAAGTCTTTAAATGATCGACCCTCGGGCTCATGTACTACTTTACCTAGCAACACGATCGCTAATCCGAGGGGCGATGCAAAAGCGATCACAACTCGTAGTGGTGTTTCATATAAGGAACCCGCGATTCCTACTACCTCTTTTTCCTCTCCTCCAAAGGTAGTGGAACGTGAACCTGAGGTGACAAAGGACAAGGTGCAATCTAATAGTCCACGAAGTACCGCACATGTCCACCCTCAGGTTGGCCCAGAAACTGTGCCAAAACCTGGAGTTGTCTTTGATCCACCTGAGACTCCAGCTGAGAACCCTAAATCCAAAACTTCTATTCCTTACCCATCACGCTTGAATGAGCAAAAGCTCCGCGAAAAGGCTAGTCACCAAATGCATAAGTTTTTCCAAATCTTTCAAGATTTGTACTTTGACATTAGCTTCGCGAATGCTATAATCTTGATGCCCAAATTTGCATCAACAATCAAGAATCTGTTAAGTAATAAGGGAAAACTCTTTGAAATGGCAAGAACTCCTCTAAATGAGAATTGCTCAGCAGTTCTATTGAAAAAGCTTCCCGAGAAGCTTGGAGATCCCGGAAAATTCCTCATTCCATGTATTTTTCCTGGGATGGTTGAATGCTTTGCCTTGGCCGATCTTGGTGTGATGCGTGGGAATCGCAACAGGCTTTACCTCTCGAGGGATCTCGAGAAGCTTACAACCCCCACCAGGCAGTGTACCTGATCGTTGTAGTATAGTATAGTGACAAGTACCGGGGGATTGATCGTTCAGCTTAGGAATAGTGTCGCTAGGATTAGAAAGCCTAAATACTAGTTCTAAAGGTGAGGGATGATTATTTTTGTATTTTTATATTTTTAGAAAGCAATTAAAATCTCGGGGTTTGAAGGATTTGGGCGGAATTAGTTGCTATTCAACTAACCCAATACTAAGATGCAATCAAAATAAAATACTAAAAATGAAAATAAGCTAAATTATACTAAAGTTGTGAGCAGTAATTGGAGAAAATGTGTTTACTTAGATTTCACTACTCCCTAGACATCTTTTACACGTTAATTACTTGTTATAATTGCATGGATGACGGATCGTATTCCTTAATACCATTCATGGGGTGGCACACATAACTCCCCAATTCTATGAGCTCTTATCTCCTCCTACACCATGCCCAGCACAACTAAAGGGATTGTAAACAGTGGCTCATGCATTAATTACAACCAATAAAGACCTAGTGCGCCTCGGTTCATATTTCTTAAGACGTTCAAGCATGTTACCATTTGGAGATCTGCCAGTTTTCTTAAGCCTAACATATAAATCATTCATCCAAGACAAGAATAAACAAGTAATCAACACATAATCAATATCTAGGTTTCATTAGATCTAAGCAAACACAAGATAGATCTAGCCTAGCATGATAGAATTAAGACAAGAACATGATATAGACAACCAACACATAGACATATTGATTGAATTAGAAGAACACTTATCTTGATTAATCATGCAAGGTATCAAGGGGTTGGAACCCTTGAAAAACCTGTAAAGTTACACCAAAATCGTACTTAGGGTTTCTCCCAAAACTTCTCTCTTTTATGTGTGAAAATTAGAAAACTATATATAGAAAAACAGATATGACGGCGTCAAGACAAACAATGTGACGCCGTCACCTCGCCGCCAAAACTCTCCTCGGACTGCCTAGATCCACTTCTGACACCGTCAAGACTTAAACACTTCCAGGCCGTCATGACTCTTTTACTCTTGACGCCCTTCCTACGTGACGCCGTCAAATCTGTTCTGGGTCATCATGGAAATTCATGAAATTTGCTCTTGACGCCATCAAGGTTTTGCTCTTGACGCCGTCACCTACTGTTCCCAGCATGGAAAATTAAGACTTTGGCGTTTTCTTCACTTTTATGCTCCAAAAACGTCCGAATTGCTTCCTTTTCCAGATTTCTCTCCCAAAGTACCTAAAATCACAAAAGGAACGATTTAGGGCAATATTTGATCAAATAAATTCGGATTCGGGCTTAAATGACCCCCTAAAAGTGGTTCATTTTTCGCCTCATCATGGTGCTAGCATTAACCTTATGCCATATTCTGTGTAGAAGAAACTATCTCTTCCCGAACTGACTCCCATGTTCATGACTTTAGAGCTTGCCGATCGTTCAATATCACGTCCTCTCGGCATTGCCGAGGATGTGTTCGTTAAAGTGGGAAAGTTCCATTTTCTGGCAGATTTTGTGATTGTTGACTTTGATGCTGATTCAAGGGTCCCTCTAATTCTTGGAAGGGGATTCCTTAGAACTGGGCGTGCTCTCATCGATGTATTTGAGCAAGAGATCACATTGCATGTTGGAACTGAAGCTGTCACCTTCAACCTCGATCAAACTTCGAGGTACTCCTCCAATTATGACTCTGAATCGGTAAACCAAATAGATGTCATTGATATTACTGCTGAGGAGTACGCTCAAGAGGTTTTAGGTTTCATTGACGATTCTTCGAGTGAAAACCTCACTCAATCTTCTCATCCCATCATTGCCAATTCTTCTCCTTCCCTCACTCCGTTTGAGGGAAGTAACTTCATCTTAGAAGAAATTGAGGCCTTTCTCAAAAGTGATTCGGTTCCCGATGGAATCGATAACCAAGAGATTGACCCCGAGAGGGATATTCCCTTACTTGAGAAATTACTAAATGAAGATCCCTCTCCTCTTCCTGTTCTACCACAACAACTTTATAAAGAGGAAGTCAAAAATGTTGAGAAAACTGATGACTTTCCTGTGGTTGAACTTAAGGACTTGCCGCCTCATCTTGAATATGCATTTCTGGAGGGTGATGATAAATTACCCGTCATAATTGCTAAGGATTTAAGTGTTGAGGAAAAGGCTGCTCTCATAAAGGTTTTGAAGTCACATAAACAAGCAATTGCTTGGCGACTCTCCGACATCAAGGGCATTGACCCTGAATTTTGTACCCACAAGATTTTAATGGAGGATGACTTCAAACCAGCAGTCCAACAACAAAGAAGGGTGAATCCAAAAATTCATGAGGTAATCAAACAAGAAGTTTTAAAACTTCTTGATGCCAGATTGATTTACCCTATCTCGGACAGTCCTTGGGCTAGCCCAATACATTGTGTTCCAAAAAAGGGTGGCATTACTGTTGTCACAAACGAGGTCATACACTAGCACCTCACAAATAGTGTTTAGATACTCACATCTCTCAGGTGTAATAAAGTATAGATTACAATATGGAAACGGAAGATATCTCTCACTACCTGTCATAGCAAAATAGATTACCATAGGCTTGGGAAAGGATCAAACCTCCAACACATGGCGTAAGCACCTAGGATAAACTATCGAAGAGGTCTTTTAAAGGGTTGTAACGTTAGGTGTAGGGATATGAAATACACGGTTTTGTTGGATAAAGGAAGTTTTTACTGGTGGCGAGTTAACAATCTTAGTTAATTACATGTACAATATGGTGTTGCTAAGCCAAGACTAGACTCGACTTAAGCTAATAAATTAAAAATAACAAAAACATAAAATAAACATAGAATGAAACGGGATGGTAGTCCGTATGTTTTTTCTCTTTTTCTTTTTCTATTTTTTTTTTCTTTTTCTTGATTTTTTCGATTTTTTTTTTTTTTTTTTTTTTCATACACTCTTGCCCTACCATCCAAAATAATACATCATAGGGAATGAACATTTCCCTTACACTTGAATCTTTACATACTTTACATTTAAACTAATCTAATGACTCGAATTAAGAAAATCAAAACACTTGGAGCACTTTTAAGATTAACGTACATATGGGGGTAATAAATGATGTTCTTCCCCATTACTCCATAAAATAAGTACTTACCCATGAGTCCCAATCGTCCCAAAACAATATGTACAAGGATATGACTCGACTTAGCAACCATGTAATCAATTAGAAAGTTAACTTAGGGTTTAAACAAATAACAATAATGCACTAAAAATGAGAGCACACACGGAAAGCTAAGGCGATTTGGGTGTACATTTAAGTGGGGTGTAACAAATTCTTCCTTTAAGTAAAATGCTTAAAGTTAGAAACGAAAAGATAGGCTCGGAGGGGTGTACTAGGGGTTTCGTGTACTAAAAATGAGTACAACGCTAAGGGTGTGGGAAAAATTAGTTGACTTAACTAGCCAAGTAATATGACTTAAATGGTCAAGTAATTATGATACGGGTTTAACACAAGGGTGATCCTAATGCCTCTTATCATGTAGTAAATCCTACCACACGAATGTAGTCTCACTAGCGGTCTTGGAATGCATCACTAACGCAAGTTCTAGAATCTAAATGCTACCGGTACACTTATAAGCACTAATAGTAAATGCTTTTCCTATCAAATCTAAAGGCGAACCTCACATATTTGGGTGAAAAATTTTTCTGAATATACGGCTATGTGCTAGTCATACAATCTCCTATCCATGAGAAGCTTGCTATGGCTAAAGTTTCACTCCTAAATGTTGTAAAAAAATTTAAATTTGGCGTTAAAATTGCACTAACAAGTATTTCTCATAGTTTTATTACACATCTACCATCAAACAAAGCAAACTCAAGCGAAAGTGCATATATAAGGTATCATCTTTTTACCCTCCCCTTACACTTAAGATGAACATTGTCCCCAATGTTCAAGTAAAGAATATAAAAGTGAAAAAGTAAAGAGAATGAAATCAAATACTCCCCTGATTCGCTCGGTATGGATAATAGGGTGGCTAGGTTAAATCTTCCTCCAAGAAAATGAACAATCGAAGCTTCCCTTCCAGAATATAAATCATCTTCTTGTCATACATAACCTGTAAAACCTGACAAAATAGACAAGACAACCTCGCGTAAAATCGGCGGCATTCTATATAAGTTACTAAACCCTAGAAAACAAGATAAGATATAATGCTTGTGGAATGAAGTTTGCAGATTCCCTGGAGATTATAAAACTTAATAATTCACAAAAACCATAAGACTCCGTTAGAAAAACAAAACCGGTAAAATTTCCAGATTTTAACTCCTGACGCCGTCAAGAGTAAACCCCTGACGCCGTCAGAATTGACCTGCAGAAATTCTTATGTTAAGTTTCCGGAAAATTTCTGGAAAAACTTGGTCCTACTTCCTGGAAAATCCTGCAAAACTTCATTATGACTCAATACAAGCATTTGACTCTAACAAATACGAATATACATGTTCATTTAATATTGTGAAGAATCATGATCGGTTTGTTTCTTAAAAACATATTTGGGGTTTCCCCTTACACTTATCTTTTGCAAAAATACTTTTAGGTGGAGTTAAGACTAGGCCAAAACAGCAAAGTAAAGTATTTTCACTATTTAGTTTAGAAACATGATCAACCAACAATAAAAATAAAACATGCATACGGAAGCAAATAACAAACAAACAAATAAAATCACACAAAACATGGGTTGCCTCCCAAGAAGCGCTTTTCTTTATTTACGAGTCTTGCAGCTAGACTCAAGGTCATGGGTTACTACGTGATTTCATCATTGGTTCCACTCTTTAGGTCGTCTTCTAAACCAGTTTTGTATTCCGGACCTAGTTCCAAGCACTCTTTGTAGAAACCAAGCATTCTATTTCTAACATACCTTACTCCTCTACGTCTATCCTTCTCATTCCTATAATAAGCCGCTTGCTTGTGTTCTTTTTCGAAATTAGAGAGAAGGCGGTATTGCACAATCTTGTAAGGTATTTGATAGGCAACCTCATCATTCTCTTCCTTGAATCTAGCTATCCCTAAAGTCGGATCATAACTCATCCTAGTGGCTTCAACAAATGGTTTCCCAAATATTATTTGACTTAGGCAAGCATCTATCACCGGACGAGTGTCCTCAACTATCATAAAATCGATCTCATAGGTGAGATTCCCTATAATCACATGCAATCCTTTCACTCTTCCTGCAAAATTACTTATCAGGTTCTTATTAGGCATCATCCTAAAATTAAGTTGCTTCTTCATCACCCAATTGTAATAAGTCCTAGTCATGATGTTCACGGGGGATCTAGGGTCGATGTAAGCTTTTCATATATGCATGTGCCCGATATTGCATGGGATGTTAATGTTAGAGGGGTCTCCCATTTTGATAAGGGGGTCGCCAAAGATATATGTTCTCTCGGGACTATCGAATAAATCCTTATGGTATTCCCGTTCTTCCTTGGTTGGCAACTTATCAAAGTATTCTTCTATAGGTTCTACCTCCTCTAATTCCTCTCTACTATCAATCTCAACTTCCCTATTCTCATCCTTAGTCTCGGCTTCTATCATAACTTCATTCTTGTCACTCTCTTCTATCTCCTTATCTATCGGCTTAATAGTGACAACATTAACAAAGTGGACCTGCTTAGATGATGAGGGATCCTTAATTTGGTTTTCGTTATTGGTGTCCCTAGTGTCCATCCTAGGTGTGACTAATGCTTGGTTGTTGAGGGCTTTCAACAAGTTGTCAATCTTGTTGGTCATCTCCGTTTGTTGTTGGTTGAATTCGGTTTCAAACCTAGCTATGCGAGCCTCTTGAGATGCCATAAACTTTGACATCAATCCTTCAAGATTGTTGGTACTACCATAGTTGTTAGAAGGATTGTTGTTGAAAGTACGGTTAGATGGTGGACCGGTTGGTTGGTAACGGTTAGGAGGATTGGAAGAATTGGGTTGATTTTGTTTCCACCTAAGGTTTGGGTGATTTTTCCATGAGGGGTTGTATGAATCACCGTATGTGTTTGGCTCGGGCTTGAAAGTGTACCACTTATCTCCCGCTTCGTCGGTACGCGTGGATGCATAGTCCGCAAAAGCTGTTCCGGGGAGTTCCACACAATCACGAGTGTCGTGGGGACCACTACATAATTCGCATGAAGAAGTGATTTTGTTCACTTGGCTTGAAGGCTTAGGAGCATCGTAAGATTTCATGAGAAACTTGACTTGGTCCTCAAGTTCCATGATCCTACGGTCGGGAGTGCTAGAATTGTTCGAAGGCAAGGATATTGCCTTGACCGTTTTGTTCCAGTCACGGGGATCGTTCCAACTTTCGTTGTCATAGAGAGCAAGATCTTCTATGAGTTCCTATGATTGTTCCGCACTTAGATCACGTAGCTTACCACCGGCCGATTGGTCAATGGCTCGCCTCGTGGAGATGTCGATATGATCATAAAAAATTTGGACTTGGAGCCAAAGATCTATGCCATGATGAGGGACTTTTTGAAGTAAGTCCTTGAAACGAGTCCATGCTTCATAAAGAGATTCATTTTGACGTTGTTGGAACATCAAGATGTCATTTCTAAGCTTAGTAGTACTCCCCGATGGGAAAAATTGAGCAAGGAAACGAGTGGTGAGATCATCCCATGTGGTGATGGATCCCGCGGATAAACGCTCAAGCCATTGACTAGCTTGATCCCGTAGAGAGAATTGGAATAGGCGTAAACGGGTAGTCTCTCTAGTTTCAACACCTAGGTCTATGGAATCTACGATTTTGAGAAAGTCCTTAAGATGTTGGTTTGGATCTTCGGAACGAAGTCCATGGAATGCACATCCGCTTTGCACCAACCGGATGGTGTCGGATCGCAAGGGGGTCACATTAGCTCCGGTGAGCTCAATGGTGTTTCGGTAGCCTTGGTGGCTAGGTCGGGAATACTCTCCTAAGGTTCGGGGCCTAAGGGGTTCTAGTGGTGGGTTTTGTTGTGGTGGGATGACGGGTTCAAAGATGTTACCACCTTCCATGGTGTCGGATGGTAAAGAGTTACGAACAAAGGCACAAAGAAATAGATAGACTAAAGAAAACCTTAAAATAAAAATAAAATCTTACTAGAAAGGAATCTAGCAAGTAAACCTAATAAAAAGAAATTCTAACCTAGACAATAACTATTCCCCGGCAGTGGCGCCAAAAACTTGATGCGTGGGAATCGCAACAGGCTTTACCTCTCGAGGGATCTCGAGAAGCTTACAACCCCCACCAGGCAGTGTACCTGATCGTTGTAGTATAGTATAGTGACAAGTACCGGGGGATTGATCGTTCAGCTTAGGAATAGTGTCGCTAGGATTAGAAAGCCTAAATACTAGTTCTAAAGGTGAGGGATGATTATTTTTGTATTTTTATATTTTTAGAAAGCAATTAAAATCTCGGGGTTTGAAGGATTTGGGCGGAATTAGTTGCTATTCAACTAACCCAATACTAAGATGCAATCAAAATAAAATACTAAAAATGAAAATAAGCTAAATTATACTAAAGTTGTGAGCAGTAATTGGAGAAAATGTGTTTACTTAGATTTCAATACTCCCTAGACATCTTTTACACGTTAATTACTTGTTATAATTGCATGGATGACGGATCGTATTCCTTAATACCATTCATGGGGTGGCACACATAACTCCCCAATTCTATGAGTTCTTATCTCCTCCTACACCATGCCCAGCACAACTATAGGGATTGTAAACAGTGGCTCATGCATTAAATACAACCAATAAAGACCTAGTGCACCTCGGTTCATGTTTCTTAAGACGTTCAAGCATGTTACCATTTGGAGATCTGCCAGTTTTCTTAAGCCTAACATATAAATCATTCATCCAAGACAAGAATAAACAAGTAATCAACACATAATCAATATCTAGGTTTCATTAGATCTAAGCAAACACAAGATTGATCTAGCCTAGCATGATCGAATTAAGACAAGAACATGATATAGACAACCAACATAAAGACATATTGATTGAATTAGAAGAACACTTATCTTGATTAATCATGCAAGGTATCAAGGGGTTGGAACCCTTGAAAAACCTGTAAAGTTACACCAAAATCGTACTTAGGGTTTCTCCCAAAACTTCTCTCTTTTATGTGTGAAAATTAGAAAACTATATATAGAAAAACAGGTATGACGGCGTCAAGACAAACAATGTGACACCGTCACCTCGCCGCCAAAACTCTCCTCGGATTGCCTAGATCCACTTCTGACACCGTCAAGACTTAAACACTTCCAGGCCGTCATGACTCTTTTACTCTTGACGCCCTTCCTACGTGACGCCGTCAAATCTGTTCTGGGTCATCATGGAAATTCATGAAATTTGCTCTTGACGCCGTCAAGGTTTTGCTCTTGACGCCGTCACCTACTGTTCCCAGCATGGAAAATTAAAACTTTGGCGTTTTCTTCACTTTTATGCTCCAAAAACGTCCGAATTGCTTCCTTTTCCAGATTTCTCTCCCAAAGTACCTAAAATCACAAAAGGAACGATTTAGGGCAATATTTGATCAAATAAATTCGGATTCGGGCTTAAATGACCCCCTAAAAGTGGTTCATTTTTCGCCTCATCATGGTGCTAGCATTAACCTTATGCCATATTCTGTGTAGAAGAAACTATCTCTTCCCGAACTGACTCCCACGTTCATGACTTTAGAGCTTGCCGATCGTTCAATATCACGTCCTCTCGGCATTGCTGAGGATGTGTTCGTTAAAGTGGGAAAGTTCCATTTTCCGACAGATTTCGTGATTGTTGACTTTGATGCCGATTCAAGGGTCCCTCTAATTCGTGGAAGGGGATTCCTTAGAACTGGGCGTGCTCTCATCGATGTATTTGAGCAAGAGATCACATTGCGTGTTGGAACTGAAGCTGTCACCTTCAACCTCGATCAAACTTCGAGGTACTCCTCCAATTATGACTCTGAATCGGTAAACCAAATAGATGTCATTGATATTACTGCTGAGGAGTACGCTCAAGAGGTTTTAGGTTTCATTGACGATTCTTCGAGGGAAAACCTCACTCAATCTTCTCATCCCATCATTGCCAATTCTTCTCCTTCCCTCACTCCGTTTGAGGGAAGTAACTTCATCTTAGAAGAAATTGAGGCCTTTCTCAAAAGTGATTCGGTTCCCGATGGAATCGATAACCAAGAGATTGACCCCGAGAGGGATATTCCCTTACTTGAGAAATTACTAAATGAAGATCCCTCTCCTCTTCCTGTTCTACCACAACAACTTCATAAAGAGGAAGTCAAAAATGTTGAGAAAACTGATGACTTTCCTGTGGTTGAACTTAAGGACTTGCCGCCTCATCTTGAATATGCATTTCTGGAGGGTGATGATAAATTACCCGTCATAATTGCTAAGGATTTAAGTGTTGAGGAAAAGGCTGCTCTCATAAAGGTTTTGAAGTCACATAAACAAGCAATTGCTTGGCGACTCTCCGACATCAAGGGCATTGACCCTGAATTTTGTACCCACAAGATTTTAATGGATGATGACTTCAAACCAGCAGTCCAACAACAAAGAAGGGTGAATCCAAAAATTCATGAGGTAATCAAACAAGAAGTTTTAAAACTTCTTGATGCCAGATTGATTTACCCTATCTCGGACAGTCCTTGGGCTAGCCCAATACATTGTGTTCCAAAAAAGGGTGGCATTACTGTTGTCACAAACGAGGTCATACACTAGCACCTCACAAATAGTGTTTAGATACTCACATCTCTCAGGTGTAATAAAGTATAGATTACAATATGGAAACGGAAGATATCTCTCACTACCTGTCATAGCAAAATAGATTACCATAGGCTTGGGAAAGGATCAAACCTCCAACACATGGCGTAAGCACCTAGGATAAACTATCGAAGAGGTCTTTTAAAGGGTTGTAACGTTAGGTGTAGGGATATGAAATACACGGTTTTGTTGGATAAAGGAAGTTTTTACTGGTGGCGAGTTAACAATCTTAGTTAATTACATGTACAATATGGTGTTGCTAAGCCAAGACTAGACTCGACTTAAGCTAATAAATTAAAAATAACAAAAACATAAAATAAACATAGAATGAAACGGGATGGTAGTCCGTATGTTTTTTCTCTTTTTCTTTTTCTATTTTTTTTTTCTTTTTCTTGATTTTTTCGATTTTTTTTTTTTTTTTTTTTTTCATACACTCTTGCCCTACCATCCAAAATAATACATCATAGGGAATGAACATTTCCCTTACACTTGAATCTTTACATACTTTACATTTAAACTAATCTAATGACTCGAATTAAGAAAATCAAAACACTTGGAGCACTTTTAAGATTAACGTACAAACTCGATTGGTTACGGGTTGGCGTGTCTGTACTGACTATCGCAAGTTAAATGACGCCACCCGTAAAGACCATTTTCCTCTGCCCTTTATGGATCAGATGCTCGAGAGATTAGTGGGGAATGAGTACTATTGCTTCCTCGATGGTTTCTCGGTTTACTTTCAGATTCCCATTGATCCGAAAGATCAGGAGAAGACCACTTTTACGTGACCCTATGGAACATTTGCTTGTAAACGTATGCCATTTGGTTTATGTAATGCTCCGGGCACGTTTCAAAGATGTACGATGGCCATATTTTCCGACATAATCGGGAAAACTATGGAGGTCTTTATAGACGATTTTTCAGTCATTGGGGATTCATTTCAATCATGTCTCTCCCATTTAGACAACATGCTCAAACATTGTGAAGATACAAAGTTATGTCTAAATTGGGAGAAGAGTCACTTTATGGTCAAAGAGGGCATTGTCCTCGGCCATAAAATTTCAAAGAATGGGATTGAGGTTGACAAAGCCAAAATCGATGTCATTGCAAAATTACCTCATCCCACTACCGTCAAAGGTATTAGGAGCTTTTTGGGTCATGCCGGTTTCTATCGTAGGTTTATTCAAGATTTTTCTAAGATCGCCCGGCCTATGACCCATCTCCTCGAAAAGGATGCTCCTTTTATCTTCTCACCTGAGTGCGTAGAAGCTTTTGAAACTCTAAAGAAAAAGCTTACTGAGGCACCGATTCTTGTTTCCCCCGATTGGGACTTGCCCTTTGAACTTATGTGTGATGCTAGTGATTATGCAATAGGGGCAGTCTTGGGGCAACGCAGGTCTAAACACTTTCAGCCTATACACTATGCAAGCAAAACAATGACCGAGGCTTAAAGTCATTACACCACCACTGAAAAAGAATTATTAGCTGTGGTGTATGCTTTTGAAAAATTCCGGTCATATTTGATCTTGACCAAAAGCATAGTGTATACGGATCACTCGGCTTTGAAGTACCTTTTTGCAAAACAAGATGCAAAGCCGAGACTACTTCGTTGGGTTCTCCTCCTGCAAGAATTTGATATCATAATTCGTCATAAAAAAGGAGCTGAGAACCTAGCTGCTGATCATCTCTCCCGTTTGGAAAACCCCCATCAAGATGTCTTCGAAAAGAAGGTAATTAATGAAACCTTCCCTCTCGAGACACTCAATGCGGTTGCCTTTCGTGGAGATTCTGTTACCCCATGGTTTGCCGATTTTGCAAACTACCTTGCTTGTAACTTCGTGGTGAAAAGGATGTCGTTCCCACAAAAGAACAAGTTCTTTAAGGATGTGAAACATTATTTCTGGGATGACCCTTACCTTTTCAAAATCTGTGCGGATCAAGTCATCCGGCGGTGTGTATATGGTCAATAAGCCACTGAAATTCTCAAGGCTTGCCATGCTGGTCCCACGGGGGGCCACCACAATCCAAATTACACCGCCAAAAAGGTGTTTGACTCCGGTTTCTATTGGCCCACGATTTATAAGGATGCCCAAGAATTGGTCAAATCCTGTGACGTTTGTCAACGTCACGGGAATATTTCACAAAAGAACGAAATGCCACAAAATGCAATACAAGTTTATGAAATCTTTGACGTATGGGGCATCGACTTTATGGGGCCATTTCCATCATCTCATGGGAATAAGTACATACTCGTGGCTGTTGACTATTAGTCAAAATGGGTTGAAGCGAAAGCTTTACCCACAAATGATGCCCGAGTTGTTGTGAAGTTTTTAAAGGCTCTTTTTGCTCGATTTGGAACTCCATGTGCTATAATTAGTGATCGTGGTACTCATTTTTGCAATGACAAATTCGATAAAGTCATGCAAAAGTATGGTGTAACTCACCGTTTTTCTACTGCGTACCACCCTCAAACAAGTGGACAAGTAGAAGTTTCCAATCGAGGTATTAAGAGAATCTTGGAAAGAACCGTTGGTGAAAATCGTGCATCTTGGTCGGATAAGTTAGATGATGCACTT
Organism: Artemisia argyi; assembly: GCA_030686995.1. Lineage (NCBI taxonomy): Eukaryota > Viridiplantae > Streptophyta > Magnoliopsida > Asterales > Asteraceae > Artemisia > Artemisia argyi. The sequence goes on along the minus strand of CM060691.1, from coordinate 135,221,269 downwards.
TGGGCTTTCCGTACAGCTTACAAAACACCCATCGGGTGTACGCCTTACAAGCTTGTGTACGGGAAAGCGTGCCATCTACCGATCGAGCTTGAGCATAAAGCCTATTGGGTCCTCAAGCATGCAAATTTTGACCTCAAAACTGCGGGTGATCATCGGAAAATTCAATTGAATGAATTAAATGAACTTCGTGATCAAGCTTGCGAGAACTCTTTGATCTATAAAGAAAAGACAAAGAAGATTCATGAATCCAAAATCAAGAACCGCGTTTTCAACGTTGGTGATCAAGTCCTTCTTTTCAACTCTAGACTTAAGATCTTCTCGGGAAAGCTCAAAACCCGATGGACTGGTCCATTCACTATCGTTAAGGTTTATCCTTATGGCACCGTCGATTTATCTCAAAATGACGGTCCTAATTTCAAAGTGAATGGACATCGTTTGAAACATTACTTTGGAGAGGACATACCATCCATGGTTGTCCCGGATCTCCAAACTTTCCCCAAGGACAATTGAATTCGGGAATCGAGTCAAGCTAGCGACTCGATAAACAAAAACAGTAGCAACAACATGGTTTTTCACCCATGTCTCTGACTTCTTTCTACTTTCTAACACCCTATTGTGAGGGAGTGGCCGTCCCCTGCAGCTATTTGAAATGTATATATCTTTGAAGAAAAAAAAAATGTGTGATTGTATATACAGATAAATAAAGTGAAAAATGCAAAATGATATTTCCACAGTTAGCTTCTAATATTATCTTTTACGTTCAAAGAGTCGGCATAATAGCCGGGACTTTGAATATTGAGGACAATATTCAATTCTAAGTGTGGGGGGGGGGGGGGAATTCTAGCGAATTTTATCACATTATATCCTCTAGTACCCCTGTTTTTTGCCCAAAATTTTCAAAAATTTTTTTCACTTTATTTCAAAAAAAATTTGATAATCAGTCCGCCGTGTCTAAACGACAAAAGGATTGGCTAATCCAGGAGCAAACGGCTCTTGGTAAAGATATCTCAAATCCGTTGATGGCTTGCAATTTGCCCAAAATTGTATGGTATATCAACTCGCCATAACCAAAAAAGTGAATGAGTTGGCTAGCCCGCAAGATTATGGCTTGTGGTAAAGGCAGTGGAAAAACCATAATTGGTAATCAGCTCACCAAGATGTTGACTATTCCATCAAGATTTGGCTAGTCCAGAAGCAAACGGCTTTTGGTAAAGACAAATCAAATTCGTTGACAGCTGGTGGTTTGCTCAAAATCACATAGTTATCAAGTGGACCATAGTTCCTACTTGAACTGATACATTTGGCTACTCCAGAAGTGATGACTTTTGGTAAAGAGTTTCAAATCCATTAAGTTTTTCTTAAAAGATTGCAAGGGACTAGCAATAGTATAGTGTGGGGGATTGATGAGTGTGTAAATACTCATCATTTTTATCGTATCTGAACTGACAAACCATCCAAAAACACTCAGAAATGCATCAAAATACAAAAATTATCCCAAAATTGTGTTTTATATATTTTAGATGCAAAATGTTTAAAAACAAATGAAAAACGAACAAAGTTTGCATAACTGGCAGTTTCAGTCCCTCAAGTTTCAAAAATTGACAAAACTAGTCCCTGAAGGTTTAAAACAAAAGAAAAGTCAACCCAAGGCATTTAAAAGTCAAAAGTTATCAAATTTGATCCTTGGGTAAAAAGTTTGAGAATATTACACATTTGGTCCCTGCAGTTTGAAATTTGGCAATAATGGTCCCTAGGAGTTTTTAAAATGGAAAATTACAACAAAGGACCTTGTGGAATTATAAATTGGAAAGAATAGTACTTTTTTAAACTTTAAAAGATGTACAAATTTAGTCCCTAAATTTTCAGCAAAGTTACAAATTGGTCCTTGTTGTTTCTACAAAACCAAACAGACCTAATACTCTCCCAAAAATCCAAATCCCATATCCAATCCAAATACAAACCAAAGCCCACCCCATTTTTTGGCCCAACACCCTCACCAGCCCACCAATTCCCAAAATAACACCCCCGTTTAATACTACTCCCTCCCTCAGTCAAACCCTTTGACCATCCCTTCCACATCACCACCCCACTCACTGCTACCCTCCAAAAACCACCATCATCACCCTAGCCTGCCTCAACCCTACAACACTCAACCCCCCTCCTCCCCTGGCTAACCAAACAAACACTACACTCCAATATCACCCCTCTGGCATCAAATAATCAAGGGAAAGATACAAAAAGGTTTGGGCGCCAAAATAATTAAACGGCCAGGATTGATTCTATCTCATCCAAAGGTCAAGAAAGCTTGCTGGAATAGACAAGTGGGAATCTAAACCCTAATTTGAAGATATAAAAAGGAAGAGAAGCAGTGGAGCATTGTTGGTAGTTTTTAGCTTATTTTTAGTTATGTCAAACCTCTATTTAAGTCTTTGTAGGTTTTAATTAATCAGCAAGTTGTAATTTCAATTGTAATCTTGTAATTTTCAAATTTCTAATAAATAAAAATTCGAGTTTCAAGGGAAGCTCAGCTCATGTAATTTCCTTTTACTTCAAAATCTTCAAGAAAGTTTAGTTGTGATTGATAGTTGTTTCTTTGGACTCTTAGGGCTCACATAAGCTCTCAGAAGCTCATTTAAGCTTGTAGAAACTTTAAAACTTAGTTAGTGATAAAAAAGCAAAAAAAAAAAATAGTGAAAAATCAAAAATTAAAAAAGAGAAGAGAAGAAGAAGGAGAGATGATTCAGGGAATGGAGAATGGGGATTAGAGACTAATGGGAGTCATATAAGTTGTCCTTGGTTCAAATGGTTTGAGCAGGAATGCACACTGTGAGTTTCATTTTTTTTTAAGTTTACTGTAGCATTGCTTGTTATTTGTTAATTATTGCTTAAGTCAACTTATTAGTGGTACTTTTGGTGTATTAAACCTAGTTTAGTATAATAGTTATTAGTCTAATAAGATTCACATAAATAAATCAACCCTCACTGTCTCATTAGGCCACTTTTTGAGATTCTTGGTTTGGCTTGTTCATGAGTATTTAGAGTTAAGTATCTGTGTTTAAAAAAGGCTGGCACATCACAAGGTATACTAAAACTGAGAATTCATGATTCAAATCCACCCCCTGCTTTGAAAAACCTCACACTCAGTGGATTTAAGGGGTGTTTGGATTTGTGGTTTTCACTGTGGTTCAAGGTGTTAGATGCATTGTTCTTGTTTGATACATGTAATACAATAGTCTATCATCTCAGAAAACCAACAAACCCAGTGCTCACTTGTCAAAAAAGTCAAATTTCACTTGAAACCTCCATATTCTCAAACCTGTCAGAGTTGTAGTTGCATAATCATGATCATAGGTGCATAATTAGTAGTGTAACTTAGAATAAGTTTCATTTTAACTTAATAGAGCATATATAATCAGCTAGGAGTAATTAAAGTTCATCTTAGTCAATTTTAGCCAAGAAATCAGAAAAGTCAAAGTTGCATGGTTGTGTAGAAAATCAATTTTGCAAGATTTTTCTTGAATTCTGTGTTCAAAATTAAGCTTTGAAATTTTTAGAGTTTTAAATATACCAGCTAAACTATAGGAATCAGTCATTAGTTTATTTTTAAGATTTTTAATGGGACTTATGCAACTGCTTAATTAAGGGTGCAGGGCAATCACCTCCCCTGCACCAGGGTCAGTGACCCTTTTTCTTTAGTTTATTGTGATCACCTCAGTGGACCCCACCCCTAGTTATTTAGTTTTTTAGAAAGCTTGTGAGTAGGGCTTGTGAGTTCTGAGCTTATTTTGCCATTTGGCTTATTTGCTTATTGCTTAGTTTGACCTTAAACATCACCCTTCTCAGAATCTATACTGAGTTTTCAGAATTGACCCATCCTTCCCAAGCTCACACAGAGCTCATAAATAAGCTATAAGCCTGGCTTATTAGCTTATTTGGTAGTCCCCCAGCCGTAGTTTGTAGATCAAGAGCTTATTTGAACTCTCTTTCACCTCTGTGGACCCCACAGAGGTCCAAAAGACCCCTTGTTGGCCTGTTGTATCTGAATTGAAAGTGGATTTGCTTATTTGGCTATTTGGCTTATTTAGTTGAACTTTCTTGTCATTTTAGTTTTTTCCAAGTACACATAAGTTATTTGTAGCTTATTCTCTGGCCTAAGTACTCTGTGTGGCTTGTTGCAAGCTTATTGAAGCTTATCTAAGCTATAAGCTCACTGTTTGGCTTATTTGTATGCACACATCTTATTTTTGAGTTTCACAGCTAGTTCCTTCACAAAAAGTTCCTAAATCCATTAATAAATCAGTTGTGTAAAATAAAAATCAAGAAAAGACAAAAATAAAGAAAGTGATAGCTTCTATTTAAGCCCTTTTGGCTTATTTTCTGCTTATTCATAAGCATTTCTCATTTTTAAATTTTTCTTAGGTTTTTTATAACTAAAAATAATTTTAGGAATTTTTTCTGATTTTTCCTTGGTCATTTAGTACTTTTTATAATTTAATTTAGTTTAAATTAATTAAATAATTAGTTTTAATTAATAATAAATAATTAAAAAGTAGAAAAAATAGGTTTTCTGTTTTAAAATTAGTTTTATAATATTTTAGATTTTTCTAAATTTAATTTTCATAATTAATTAAAAATTAGTATAAATTAGTTAATTAAAAAGTAATTAATAAATAGTAATTAATTAAATAGTTGTAAAAATAATTTTAATTTTCTAAAATTTTCTTATAACATTAGGATTGTAAAAATATAATTTTCACATTCGTAGGACTTAATTTGCTCACGTTTTACTTTTTATTTTGCGCGTTCACGTTTATTTTAAATTCAAACACGCGTTTTTAGGTTTAACTTACGTTTTAGGTTATCTGATCATAAGTAATCGTTATAATAGTGTTTCTAAGTCATTTTCAATCATAATCTCGTAGTATAATCATTCAAATCAAATTCCTGATCCTCCTGTTAAATCACCCGATCACTTAAAACGTTTCTAAATACAATTGCTTACCTCGCTGGGACATAACGACAAGGGAATACACTGTACTCCTTGGTTATTTGGTTCTAGACGTTTGACTTGGTTGACCATCACCTGTTCAACTTAGTTGACCATTTAGGACCAATCAGTACTGCCCATGCCTTTAACTGACTTTTATAAGTCAACTTACAATCAACACTCAAATTACAAAATCTTATATAACTAGACTTATAATCCTTACTACGTCCAACAAACAAAAGTCAAATGATTAAAAGATAGAAAACCTACATATTTATTAATAGTAGATGAGTATGTTACTTTTTACAACCAAACAGTTGGAGCATTTCCAAATATAACTAAATGTCAAAAAAGTTGGAGCATTTCCAACTATAATTGAATGTACAATATAGCAGCAAAAGTAATTGTTTATAAACATATAATTAGAACAACCCATACATCAAGTCAACTTCAAAACCATAAAACAGTCGGAGCATCTCGAGCTCTTAAACCAATTACGACTCCAGTCATAGGTGGTGGGCTCTTGCCTATTGAGCTAAAGTTGATGGAGGAGCTTGTGATATACCTTTTTTCTTTTGACCACCTGTTTTTTAAGAAGAAAGAGGTCTGCCTCTGGGTCTTTTGGGAGTAGGTGCAGCAGTTGAAGTGGAAGCTTTGCCTTTTGGACCTGAAGTTGATGGAGCTTTTTTCTTTTGACCACTTGTTTTTGAAGATGAAGGAGGTCTGCCTCTGGGTCTTTTGGGAGCAGGTGCAGCAGTTGAAGTGGAAGCTTTGCCTTTTAGACCTGAAGTTGATGGAGCTTTTTTCTTTTAACCACCTGTTTTTGAAGATGAAGGAGGTCTGCCTCTGGGTCTTTTGGGAGCAGGTGCAGCAGTTGAAATGGAAGCTCTGCCTCTTTTGTAAGTATTGGAAGGTCTGGATATCTTTGGAACATCTTCAGCAATTGAAGTTGAAGCAGCTTGACCTTTCAGAGCTGTGGATCTCTTTGAAGTGGAAGGCCTGGATATTATTGGAGTAGGTTCATCCTCATCAGTTGACACACTAATCATCTCATTTGCAACATCCTTTGCAGTACAAAATTCCTCTTCACTTGGAACACCCTTCATTGCCTTCGAGTAGCACTGATACTCAAGGTTTAGCATCCTCTTTTCAAGCCATTGTTGCTTCCTTTCAAGGTGTTCAATCCTCTTGTCAACGGAAGCCACTTCTCGAGTGGATTTTTCACTCCCAAATCCGTAATGTCCTCGGTAAAAGTACACCTCCTCAATTAGTTCCATCATTTTCTCAAGGATGGAAATCTTCTTCTCAAGGTTTTGAAGCCTACTGTCATAAACCTTATCCTGCTGCTCATCTGAAACATAATAGGTTAACACAGGTTAGATGTAATACATATATCCAACCAATATGCTAACTCTATTTTTTAGACATTCAAACACCCCTAAAGGGCTACACTACACAATGGGCACTCATTAGGTCAAATACAAAGGCCCTTAATTGCTAAAGTGAAACATCATTTACACTTTGAGTAATGCAGTTTGACTTGCTAAAGTCAATCTGGATAAACACTTAGGTAAATCATAAACTTACCTAAAAAGCATTCATTAGAGCCACAACAAAAGGGTAAATCAACATCAAAATGGTGTAAACACATTCTCAAGGTTGGCCATTTTAAATAAATACCAAAATGCATACCTTTATTCTCCTCTGCTAGCTTTCCCTCTATGGGTTTTGAGGTCTGACCCAACACAGCTTAAATGGTAGGAAATTCCTTACTAGGTCCTTTTTTGAGAACTGTCAAAATAAGATGGAGCAGATGATCAAAAAAAGGTCAACTCAAATCATTTACTCTAAATTTAACTATAAACAATAACAATGCAACAATGTGCTAACCATCCACCATAGCATAGTTCCATAAGGTGTCCAACATTTCATCAGACACCTCATATCCTGGCTTCCAGCTATCCTTATAGGTTTAATAAATATAATCTTTCATGTCTTCAGTCAACGTAACTTTGCTCCAATCTTTGTCGGCCATTGCAAGAATCAGGCTGTGTATGAGATTGTTTGTGTGTGACAATGATAGGGTTGCGAAGTAAGAGCAGGAAGATGATCGGGTTTGTACAGTAACAAGTGACACAATAGGGTTGTAATAGCCGTTTTATATTCAGGGACCAAGCCTTTGTCTAGGCCATTGCAAAAATGTAAAATGACGAAAAACCCAGTTGACTGGTCAACTAACGTTGCAAAGCAACGTCCATCAGCCAAAAGTGGGTTCCAGAGACCAACCACGCCAAAAATGAGAAGTTCAGGGACGAAAATGCCAAAAAAAAATAATTTAACAATATGCGGAAATCGCGACAAATTTAAAGACGAACGGTGAAATTTTGTCATTAAATTATGTCCTAAGTATACACGTATCACCCCAATTGTGGACTTTATCATATTTTGGTCCCTCAATTAGGTTTAAAATATTAGTGAAAGGGTTCCATTGGTTGTGGGCAAAGAAGTGAGACGTATTATAAGCCAAAAGTTCTTTATAGATCCAACTTTTATCATAGAACTCATTAAGCAATCTTAGCCACTCATTTTTTTTTTTCAAAATAAACTACCACCCTCTTTTTAAAACTTAAATATTTCGCAAACCGTAAATCGTCAAGTTACAAAAAAAATACCATCGCGACGAGAATTAAATTATCTTTCTATAGATATGCATTGTTATATACTTTCGACGAAATTTTTTTTCAATGATTTTTTTTTCGCTCAGAAAAATCATATATGATTCGATTTTAACAAATCATATATGATTCTTACGAATCATATATGATTCTTAAGAAATCATATATGATTCGTAAGAATCGAATCATATATGATTTTTTACGAATCATATATGATTTTTACGAATCATATATGATTCTTTTTGGGTGGAAACTAAAAAAGAAAAGTTCGTCGAAAGTATATAATAATGCATATCTATAGAAAGATCATTTAATTCTCGTCGCGATGGTATTTTTTTGTAGCTTGAAGATTTACCGTTTACAAGATATGTTGTTTTGAAAAAAAATGTGAAAAAATATAAATGAGTGAGTATGATTGGTTGATAGGTTCTATGGCATGTATGAGTTCTTCATGGATCTCAACTCCGTATCATAAACACATTTGGATTTAAAGTGACACGCATGCTGATGTAATATGCACTAACTTTTTTAGTTCCATTGTCAGTGGGCAAAGAAGACAGCTCAAAGTGGAATTTTCAATATTTGGAAAATGACTTGAATGGTCAAACGATGAACCGACATTCAAATTCATATCAAGCTTCCAATACTTGGCTTACTATTTTGTTCCTTTAGAAGTTTAAAATTGATTGTTTTATTGACAGCTCTTACGGTGTATTGATAGAAAATCTTTTTATATAATAAATGAATTACATCATTTCGGAGTTTTTTTAATAAACAATTTTAGTTTAAAAAAAATTAGACCAATAGAAATGCTTGATTTTGACACGTAAGCAAAATCAAGCAATATGATTAGCAAATAAAAAGTCAAAATTGGATTGATTTTTGTTAAACTTTATTAAATTTGGTAGAGAATTTGATTGAGGAAAAAAACACATAAAAATATAGGTGTCAAATTTATGAAAATAAAACATTAAAAAAAAATGAGGTAATTAATAAAACATTAGTGCTTGAATTTTAAATTTATTATGTGGAGTTAAGTGTAAAATTATAAATCTTTATGTTTGTTGATAACTTAGATAATAAACAAATAACCCCTTATACTTTATACCCCTACACTTTATAATATAAACTTTGTTTACAATTACATGAGTATTAGCATTGTTTTAGACTTCCATCCATTAAACTTACAAAGTTTTATAAATGTACGAATTAGTTTTAATATACGTTAAATACTTTTAAAATAAATATTAGTTTCAAACTTTTATCTATTAAAATATCTTTTTAATATGTACGTTAAATATAAATAAGAACTCATGTTATCTTATTTAAATCTTTAATCTATACGTACACGGGTTTGAATATATTAAATACAGTTAAATTATTATTAACGGTAATATAAATATTAAATGGTAAGTACAAGTTGCTGTGATATGAAAATAAATATACGCGATTGTACTTATAACGACTCATGTAATTATTATTTAAAGTTTATAAACGGATATCCGGAAAAATATTTTTAAAAAACTTCATCAACGCTCATTATGTGCTACTAAACTCTCACATTTTATACAACATGATATCAATAGTTAAAGTTAAACAACAATATCAACATCAACATGAACATCTAGGTTAGCTAAACAATGTTAAATCTTTCATCCAATAAAATTTTTACAAAATATTAATTATTGATATTAATACATAATGAAAAACTCATGCATACTTATTAGTTTTACTTATATCAAAATTTTCACGGTTAAATTCTTATATATCCATATAGTAAACAAAAATTTTAAAATAAATTTGATTTATGTGTAAACCCATGTGATCAAATAACCATTGGCCCAATAACATTATAAGAAAACACGCTCAAGAATTTAATACAAAGTCGATGCCATGGTTATATTTACAATTTCTGCTAACTATTTTTCTTACTTTCGCACATGTTGATGCTCTAACTTTTTAAAATATACATAAGATTTTCTATTTTTAAACGATAATACTATATAATTCAATTTTTCTGGAAAAACCCCGTGCGTGCACGTGTATTATAACTAGTATATAATATTTCAATTTTGAATTTTAGGTAGATATCCAATAAGAATAAAATTTAAAACTAAAATCATAAGAAATAACTATAACGCCTTGAATTAGATGCATCTCGATTAGTTTTGAAAGTGATTTTAAAGTGAAAACGATACAAAATATTGCTAGCAACAAATTTAACTCGCAAGGACGAATAACATATATGATTCGCTTAAATTGATGCAATACCTCTAATATATGTATATACATATAACTTTTAGCTAGAAAACATATTAGGTGTTTCTAAAAATTTAAAAATACATCACATCTAATTCAAGTCGATATATCTTTAATATCTCGTTATACTTTCCCTTAATAAGTTGTATCGAGCATTGATATATACAATAAAAAATGTATATATATATATATATATATATATATATATATATATATATATATATATATATATATATATATATATATATATATATATATATATATATATATATAGTGAATCTTTATTTTCAGAACCCTGTTAAGTGCGAGAACTGCGAGAACTCCAATTTTGCGTTAGAAAACATGCATGTTCATATAAAACATGTATATTTTCTTACATACACCTTAATACACATAATACATGTTAATATAAAAACCTGTTAAGTGCAATAGATAAATGCAAAATGATTTTATTTTTAGAACCATGTTAAATGCGGGAACTGTGAGAACTCCAATTATGCATTAGAAAGCATGCATGTTCATAGAAACACACGTATGTTTTCTTACATACACCTTAATACGCAGGCATGTGTATTAAGGTGTATGTAAGAAAACATACATGTTTTATATGAATATGCATGTTTTCTAATGCAAAATTGGAGTTCTCGCTGTTCCCGCACTTAACAGGGTTCTGAAAATAAAGCCCCTATATATATATATATATATATATATATATATATATATATATATATATATATATATATATATATATATATATATATATGACAACTTTAGCATTTTTTTCTTGGATATGAAAAAATCTCATTAGACCCGCTTGAAGATCCAACTATAAACCTATTTAAATCACTAACATTAAAGACATATTCTTTTGATATGAAATTCTTCTAGAGGCAGTTTGTTTGATAGATTTAAGTATCAAGTAATCACATTTATTGTGAGAGCTTTAGGTATGATAACATGGAATTCAAAGTTATGTTGATGTGTACGCTGTGTTAACATCGTTACCACACCGTTGGGCCGGTGTTACAAATAGCGTTGGGCTGGCCGTTGCTGGCTCAATGTGCGTTTCTACAATTGATCTTTCCTTTTTCTTTTTGATTTATCTGAGTGTGTGTGTTAACAGTGTGTGTTGATTATTGAAGATGCATATATATTAGGCTGTTGGACCGGTCTTGGTGTTAATAAGTTTAATTATTATTATTATGTTGTAATTTTAGTTTTATAACTTTTTTAAAATGCTATTTGTATTTGTATTTAATGTATGAAAATTATTTTGTTTTAAAATTGAAAAATAAAATAATATTATGTGTGATGTGTGTGTAAATACTCATCATTTTTATCGTATCTGAACTGTCAAAACATCCAAAAACACTCAGAAATGCATCAAAATACTGAAAATATTTCAAAATTGTGTTTTATATGTTTTAGATGCAAAATATTTAAAAACAAATGAAAAACGAACAAAGTTTGCATAATTGGCAGTTTCAGTCCCTCAAGTTTCAAAAATTGATAAAACTAGTCTCTGAAGGTTTAAAACGAAAGAAAAGTCAACCCAAGGCATTTAAAAGTCAAAAATTATCAAATATGATCCTTGGGTAAAAAGTTTGAGAAACTTACATGTTTGGTCCCTGTACTTTCTAAATTGGCAAAATTAGTCCCTGGGTATTCTCAAAATAGAAAATGTCAAAAATCACCCTTGTACTATTCACATATGTCAAGATAGGTCCTTATATCAACTTTGGGAATTTGGCAGAAAAAGCCCTCAAGTTTCGGCAAAGTTCAAAATGGTCCTTGTGAAATCAACAACATACAAACCAAACGGATCCTAGTTATATTACTCCCTAAATCCAAATCCAATCCACCACAAATAATACCCAAAGCCCACCCCATGTTTCTTTGGCCCATCCATTCCAACAGCCCACCAACTCCTTCCCCGTTTTAATATTACCCCAACTTTGACCCCGTTTGACCACTCCCTTCTACCTCACCCTACTTCCCTGCTACACTCCAAGCTTCACCATCATCACCCCTAACCTGCTACCACCCTGCAACACTCAACCTTCCCCCCCCCCCCCTTGCCTAACCAAACAACCACAACAATCCAAGGTATTACCCTTTGGCATCAAATATCAAGGAAAATGCCAAATGGCATTTGGGCGGCAAAAAAAAATATTGAAGGGTCAGGATCATTATATCTCATCCAAAGGTCAAGAAGGCTTGCTGGGAAAAGACAAGGGTCTCAGAAACCCTAAAAGATTGGTATAAAAAGGAAGAGGGGGTGCTGAGAAGTGTATGTAGGTTTTTAGCTTAATTTAAATTATGTAAAACTTATTGTAATTTTATTTTTCAGTCAAAGACTTTAGATTGTAACTTGTTTCTCTTGAATAATAAAAGGCTTTTAGTTCTTAAATTCCAGTGTTGGTAGAGTTTTTCGGTTTCATTACAAAATTCAAATTCTGGCTAAAGGTTGGTCTGAGATTGCTAGTTATCACATATGTTTCATTCAAGTTAAATTAAGCTCACTTAGTAGTTTTCAAAAGCTTGTAAGGCATTTAAATTAGTTTAAAGCAGTAAACCAAATAAATCATCAAAAAAAAAAGAAAAATAATAAAAATATAAAAGAGAAGAAGAAGAAACGACCAGGACATTGCAAATTGTGGAATCATGGTTTAGAGCTTATGGGAAGCAATAGGGTGTTTTAGAAATTGATTTGGAGTGATACATTGTTGCCTTTGTTTGTAAGTTAAATTTCTCATCAAGCTTATTTGAATCTGCTTATGTTCTGTTTAAATATTGACTTTACTTGTGTTATTTTTGCTTACGTAGTATATTTATAAGTTGTTAGTTGCTTGATTTCATATAGTCACTTGTTAGTTTTCATATCTGCTCAGTTTACTCATTTTGTAGCATAATCTAGCTTGTTAGTTATTGCTTACTCAGCTGCTTGTTCTGGTTTTGTTCTAGCTTTTAATTGGTTAATATAGATTTGTCAGTAAGTTTGAAATAGTAGCATAGTTCATATTGGCCTATAGCTGTTGAAATCTCAAACAGTTGACTGTTAAGGGGGTGTTTGGTAAAAGGTGGTTGAGTGAAATGGTGTAGGTCACACTAGGTAAAAGTGGTTCAAATACTTTGCATTAGGCTAGTACAATCCAGTTTAGTCATAAGTCCATAGCTCAATTCATCAAAAAGTCAAAATCATGTTCAATCTCACAATTGACATCATTGTTAGGCCTTTAGTACATCAATCCTTCATTTTTGCTGATTATAACTTCTTAGTATGTTTTCTTGCATGTTTTAGCTTATTTCTGAGTACTTAATTGGTTTGTAGCTTATTTCCTTAGCTTATTTCAATTTTCAAGAAGCTTAGATTTACATAAGAGACTGATTGGTTCAAAAGAGACTAGTAGCTTGAATTTACTCTTGAATTTTTAGGACTTAGCTCAACTACCTATTTCCTGATTCCATCAAGCTTTTTAGGGGTAGTTAAAGTTCTTTTATAGTTTTGGAGCTTATTTTCTAAGTCTTTACAAACTCACAGGTAACCAAGAGTTCCCCTGCACCATTGAACCAGTCCTAGCAGTCAACTCACAAGCTCATTTTTGAGCTTGTTAGTCAAGCTTATGATAAGTTTGTGGGCTTTTTGAAAGGCCTGCAGTGCTGGGTTGCTAATTCCAAGCTTATTTGAGCTTTTGGACCTTGTTAGTTAGCAAAAACTTACCCTGCTCTTCACCACCCCTGCTTCACATCTGTGCATTCAGTAGGTATTCATGAGCTCATAGTGAGCTCACCTCTTGAGCTTATCCTAAGCTTGTGGACTTTTTGGGAAGCCCCTCAGGCCTTCTCTTCAGATAACCATTTCATTTAGTCCCTGGATCATCCTTGTGGGCCCCACAGGGGGCTGCATATGGCCTATTGAGGTCTGTGGTGATTGGATTAGCTTATTGTTGCTTATTAAGCTTTCTAGTATACTAGCCTTGTCGTTTTTGCTCATTCTCAGTTCTTATAACTTATTTCTAGCTTAATTTAGCTCTATGTCCAGTGATATAGCTTATTAATCAGTTTGTGCCTCACTCACAAGTCATAATAAGCACTTATATATGGACTGCTAAGCATTTAGGAGTCCATAGTGCTTATTTTTGATCCACAGCCAAACTTCCTTTTTTAAAGTTGTTTTTTTTAGTCTATAAATAGTTTTGTAAAAGAAAATTCCGAAAAAGTCAAAATTTAAAATAGTGATAGCATCTATTTAAGCCATTTGGCTTATTTTCAGCTTTTTCAAAAAGCAAATCTCATTTTTATAATTTTCCTAGGTTCCTGTAGCTATAAAATAATTTCTGTATTTTTTTCATATTTTTCTCTTTTCATTTAGTATTTTTAATAATTAATATTAGTTTTTATTAATTAATAAATAGTTAATAATTAATAATAATTATTTAAAAAGTCTCAAAAATATATTTTCGGTTTTAAAATTAGTTTTATATTATTTTAGATTTTTCCAAATTTAAAATTTATTTTTCTAGGTTAATTTTCTAATTATTTGTATTTTAGGTTAATTTAAATAATTAAAAGTAATTAGGAAATTAGTAATTGATTAATAGTAATTAATTAAATAGTGTAAAAATCAATTTTTATTTTCTAAAAATTTTCTTTTATCTTTAGGATTGTAAAAATGTAATTTCCATATTCGTAGGTATTTTATTTCACAAAAACTCGCGTTTTATTTCGTACGCTAACGTAAATTTAAATTAAACGAACGCGTTTTTAGACTTAGCTCACGTTTTTAGTATATCTGATCATCAGTAATTGTTTATATAGTGTTTCTAAGTTATTTTCATTCCCCATATCTTAGTGTAATCATTCAAACCCTTACATACCCTTTTCTGTCCAAATTCACCCGATCACAAACTCGTTTTGATTACCATCACACCTCGTCGGGACATAACGACCCGGGGAAACCCTATACTTCCGCGGAGATTGACTCTTAGGTAGTTTGACCTTGTTGACCATTTACCTGGTCAATTTAGGTTGACCGTTTGGAGTCAATCAAATTTTGGCGCCGCTGCCAGGTATTTCACTATTCTAACGAATTTTATCACATTTTAATATCTACTACCCCCGTTTTTGGCAAAAATTTTAAAAAATTTTCACTTAAAGTTCAAAATTTTTTGTGGTTATCAGTCCGCCATGTCTAAACGACAGAAGAATTGGCTAATCCAGGAGCAAACGGCTCTTGGTAAAGATATCTCAAATCCGTTGATGGCTTGCAATTTGCCCAAAATTGTATGGTAAATCAACTTGCCATATCCCAAAAAGTAAATGAGTTGGCTAGCCCGCAAGATTATGTCTTATGGTAAAGGCCGTGGAAAAACCATAATTGGTAATCAGCTCACCAAGATGTTGACTTAGTCCATCAAGAGTTGGCTAGTCCAGAAGCAAACGGCTTTTGGTAAAGACTAATCAAATCCGTTGACAGCTGGTGGTTTGCTCAAAATCACATGGTTATCAGGTGGACCATAGTTCTTACTTGAATTGATACATCTGGCTACTCCAGAAGTGATGGCCTTTGGTAAAGAGTTTCAAATCCATTATGTTTTCTCAAAAGATTGCTAGGGACTAGCAATAGTTTAGTGTGGAGGATTGATGAGTGTGTAAATACTCATCATTTTTATCGTATCTGAACTGCCAAAACATTCAAAAACACTCAGAAATGCATCAAAATACTGAAAATATTTCAAAATTGTGTTTTATATGTTTTAGATGCAAAATGTTTAAAAACAAATGAAAAACGAACAAAGTTTGCATAATTGGCAGTTTTAGTCCCTCAAGTTTCAAAAATTGACAAAACTAGTCCCTGAAGGTTTAAACGAAAGAAAAGTCAACCCAAGGCATTTAAAAGTCAAAATTTATCAAATTTGATCCTTGGGTAAAAAGTTTGAGAAAATTACATGTTTGGTCCCTGTACTTTCTAAATTGGCAAAATTAGTCCCTGGGTATTCTCAAAATGGAAAATGTCAAAAATCACCCTTGTACTATTCACATATGTCAAGATAGGTCCTTATATCAACTTTGGGAATTTGGCAGAAAAAGCCCTCAAGTTTCGGAAAAGTTACAAAATGGTCTTTGTTAAATCAACAACATACAAACCAAACAGATCCTAGTTATATTACTCCCTAAATCCAAATCCAATCCACCACAAATAATACCCAAAGCCCACCCCATGTTTCTTTGGCCCATCCACTCCAACAGCCCACCAACTCCTTCCCCATTTTAATATTACCCCAACTTTGACCCCCTTTGACCACTCCCTTCCACCTCACCCTACTTCCCTGCTACACTCCAAGCTTCACCATCATCACCCCTAACCTGCTACTACCCTGCAACACTCAACCTATCCCCCCCCCCCTTGCCTAACCAAACAACTACAACAATCCAAGGTATTACCCTCTGGCATCAAATATCAAGGAAAATGCCAAATGGCATTTGGGCGGCAAAAAAAAATATTGAAGGGTCAGGATCATTATATCTCATCCAAAGGTCAAGAAGGCTTGTTGGGAAAAGACAAGGGTCTCATAAACCCTAAAAGATTGGTATAAAAAGGTAGAGGGGGTGCTGAGAAGTGTATGTAGGTTTTTAGCTTAATTTAAATTATGTAAAACTTATTGTAATTTTATTTTTCAATCAATGACTTTAGATTGTAACTTGTTTCTCTTGAATAATAAAAGGCTTTTAGTTCTTAAATTCCAGTGTTGGTACAGTTTTTCAGTTTCATTACAAAATTCAAATTCTGGCTAAAGGTTGGTCTGAGATTGCTAGTTATCACATATGTTTCATTCAAGTTAAATTAAGCTCACTTAGTAGTTTTCAAAAGCTTGTAAGGCATTTAAATGAGTTTAAAGCAGTAAACCAAATAAATCATCAAAAATAAAGAAAAATAATAAAAATATAAAAGAGAAGAAGAAGAAAGGACCAGGACATTGCAAATTGTGGAATCATGGTTTAGAGCTTATGGGAAGCAATAGGGTGTTTTAGAAATTGATTTGGAGTGATACATTGTTGCCTTTGTTTGTAAGTTAAATTTCTCATCAAGCTTATTTGAAATTGCTTATTTGAATCTGCTTATGTTCTGTTTAAATATTGACTTTACTTGTGTTATTTCTGCTTAGGTAGTATATTTATAAGTTATTAGTTGCTTGATTTCATATAGTCACTTGTTAGTTTTCATATCTGCTCAGTTTACTCATTTTGTAGCATAATCTAGCTTGTTAGTTATTGCTTACTCAGCTGCTTGTTCTGGTTTTGTTCTAGCTTTTAATTGGTTAATATAGCTTTGTCAGTAAGTTTGAAGTAGTAGCATAGTTCATATTGGCCTATAGTTGTTGAAATCTCAAACAGTTGACTGTTAAGGGGGTGTTTGGTAAAAGGTGGTTGAGTGCAATGGTGTAGGTCACACTAGGTAAAAGTGGTTCAAATACTTTGCATTAAGCTAGTACAATCCAGTTTAGTCATAAGTCCATAGCTCAATTCATCAAAAAGTCAAAATCATGTTCAATCTCACAATTGACATCACTGTTAGGCCTTTAGTACATCAATCCTTCATTTTTAGCTTATAAAGTAGTTACAATAGCTGTTTTCAATTTCATTTATACTTAGAAACATGTTTCCAGTCACCAAGAACCAATCAGAGTTAGCAAGAGTCAAATAATCATGTTTCATCTAAAAGTCAAAATATCAAGTTTCTCAGATTTTCTAAAAAATTGCTAGATTTTTCTTGGTCTCAATTTTGAGCTTTAGCTTATGGGCTTTTGGAATATTAAAATTTGGCACCTCAGCTTCTTAAATATAATTTTAGTTTATTTTAATGAATTTTCTTTAGTGCTTATCTTAGCTTATCTTGTCACTTGTTTGAGTTAAGGCTGCCCTGCATCAGTTCACTGACCTTCTTTCATAAGCTCAGTGTGAGCTTATCAGCTGGCATAAGCTTGTGTGATTTGAGTTTGTGGGTGGCTTTTACACCTGTCTTGTAGGATCAAGGCCAAGTTTGGACTCCATAGCTTATTTGATAAGCTAATTTGTGCCTTGCAGTTGTCCCCCTTGGTCTGCTTAGGTTTTAAGTTTTTGAAAGTAGTTAATTTGCTGATTATAACTTCTTAGTATGTTTTCTTGCATGTTTTAGCCTATTTCTGAGTACTTAATTGGTTTGTAGCTTATTTCCTTAGCTTATTTCAATTTTCAAGAAGCTTAGATTTACATAAGAGACTGATTGGTTCAAAAGAGACTAGTAGCTTGAATTTACTCTTGAATTTTTAGTACTTAGCTCAACTACCTATTTCCTGATTCCATCAAGCTTTTTAGGGGTAGTTAAAGTTCTTTTATAGTTTTGGAGCTTATTTTCTAGGTCTTTACAAACTCAAAGGTAACCAAGAGTTCCCCTGCACCATTGAACCAGTCCTAGCAGTCAACTCACAAGCTCATTTTTGAGCTTGTTAGTCAAGCTTATGATAAGTTTGTGGGCTTTTTGAAAGGCCTGCAGTGCTGGGTTGCTAATTCCAAGCTTATTTGAGCTTTTGGACCTTGTTAGTTAGCAAACACTTACCCTGCGCTTCACCACCCCTGCTTCACATCTGTGCATTCAGTAGGTATTCATGAGCTCATAGTGAGCTCACCTCTTGAGCTTATCCTGAGCTTGTGGACTTTTTGGGACGCCCCTTAGGCCTTCTCTTCAGATAACCATTTCATTTAGTCCCTGGATCATCCTTGTGGGCCCCACAGGGGGCTGCATATGGCCTGTTGAGGTCTGTGGTGATTGGATTGGCTTATTGTTGCTTATTAAGCTTTCTAGTATACTAGCCTTGTTGTTTTTGCTCATTGATGAGGCGAAAAATGAACCACTTTTAGGGGGTCATTTAAGCCCGAATCCGAATTTATTTGATCAAATATTGCCCTAAATCGTTCCTTTTGTGATTTTAGGTACTTTGGGAGTGAAATCTGGAAAAGGAAGCAATTCGGACGTTTTTGGAGCATAAAAGTGAAGAAAACGCCAAAGTCTTAATTTTCCATGCTGGGAACAGTAGGTGACGACGTCAAGAGCAAAACCTTGACGGCGTCAAGAGCAAATCTCATGAATTTCCATGACGACCCAGAACGGATTTGACGGCATCACGTAGGAAGGGCGTCAAGAGTAAAAGAGTCATGACGGCCTGGAAGTGTTTAAGTCTTGATGGCGTCAGAAGTGGATCTAGGCAGTCCGAGGAGAGTTTTGGCGGCGAGGTGACGGCGTCACATTGTTTGTCTTGACGCCGTCATACCTGTTTTTCTATATATAGTTTTCTAATTTTCACACATAAAAAGAGAAGTTTTGGGAGAAACCCTAAGTACGATTTTGGTGTAACTTTACAGGTTTTTCAAGGGTTCCAACCCCTTGATACCTTGCATGATTAATCAAGATAAGTGTTCTTCTAATTCAATCAATATGTCTATGTGTTGGTTGTCTATATCATGTTCTTGTCTTAATTCTATCATGCTAGGCTAGATTTATCTTGTGTTTGCTTAGATCTAATGAAACCTAGATATTGATTATGTGTTGATTACTTGTTCATTCTTGTCTTGGACGAATGATTTATATGTTAGGCTTAAGAAAACTGGCAGATCTCCAATTGGTAACATGCTTGAACGTCTTAAGAAACATGAACCGAGGCGCACTAGGTCTTTATTGGTTATATTTAATGCATGAGCCACTGT
Source organism: Artemisia argyi (assembly GCA_030686995.1). NCBI lineage: Eukaryota > Viridiplantae > Streptophyta > Magnoliopsida > Asterales > Asteraceae > Artemisia > Artemisia argyi. The sequence goes on along the minus strand of CM060691.1, from coordinate 135,201,607 downwards.
TTACAATCCCTATAGTTGTGCTGGGCATGGTGTAGGAGGAGATAAGAGCAAATAGAATTGGGGAGTTATGTGTGCCACCTCATGAATGGTATTAAGGAATACGATCCGTCATCTATGCAATTATAACAAGTAATTAACGTGTAAAAGATGTCTAGGGAGTAGTGAAATCTAAGTAAACACATTTTCTCCAATTACTGCTCACAACTTTAGTTTAATTAGTTTATTTTCATTTTTTAGTATTTTATTTTGATTGTGTCTTAGTATTGGGTTAGTTGAATAGCAACTAATTCCGCCCAAATCCTTCAAACCCCGAGATTTTACTTGCTTTCATAAAAATAAAAAAACACAAAAATAATCATCCCTCACCTTTAGAACTAGTATTTAGGCTTTCTAATCCTAGCGACACTATTCCTAAGCTGAACGATCAATCCCCCGGTACTTGTCACTATACTATACTACAACGATCAGATACACTGCCTGGTGGGGGCTGTAAGCTTCTCGAGATACCTCGAGAGATAAAGCCTGTTGCGATTCCCACGCATCAAGTTTTTGGCACCGCAGCCCGGTAAATAGTTATTGTCTAGGTTAGAATTTCTTTTTATTAGGTCTACTTGCTAGATTCCTTTCTAGTAAGATTTTATTTTTATTTTTAGGTTTTCTTTAGTCTATCTATTTCTTTGTGCCTTTGTTCGTAACTCTTTACCATCCGACACCATGGAAGGTGGTAACATCTTTGAACCCGTCATCCCACCACAACAAAACCCACCACTAGAACCCCTTAGGCCCCGAACCTTAGGAGAGTATTCCCGACCTAGCCACCAAGGCTACCGAAACACCATTGAGCTCACCGGAGCCAATGTGACCCCCTTGCGATCCGACACCATCCGGTTGGTGCAAAGTGGATGTGCATTCCATGGACTTCGTTCCGAAGATCCAAACCAACATCTTAAGGACTTCCTCAAAATCGTAGATTCCATAGACCTAGGTGTTGAAACTAGAGAGACTACCCGTTTACGCCTATTCCAATTCTCTCTACGGGATCAAGCTAGTCAATGGCTTGAGCGTTTACCCGCAGGATCCATCACCACATGGGATGATCTCACCACTCGTTTCCTTGCTCAATTTTTCCCACCGGGGAGAACTACTAAGCTTAGAAATGACATCTTGATGTTCCAACAACGTCAAAATGAATCTCTTTATGAAGCATGGACTCGTTTCAAGGACTTACTCCAAAAAGTCCCTCATCATGGCATAGATCTTTGGCTCCAAGTCCAAATTTTTTATGACCATATCGACATCTCCACGAGGCGAGCCATTGACCAATCGGCCGGTGGTAAGCTATGTGATCTAAGTGCGGAACAATCATGGGAACTCATAGAAGATCTTGCTCTCTATGACAACGAAAGTTGGAATGATCCCCGTGACTTGAACAAAACGGTCAAGGCAATATCTTTGCCTTCGAACAATTCTAGCACTCCCGACCGTAGGATCATGGAACTTGAAGGTTGAGTCAAGTCTCTCATGAAATCTTACGAAGCTCCAAAATCCTCAAGCCATGTAAGCAGAATCACTTCCACATGTAAATTATGTAATGGCCCTCACGAGACGCATAACTGCATGGAGCTTCCAAAACATGCTTATAACGAATTCACATCATCACACGTGGGACGAGGCCCTCGCACTTCTGACAAGGCCTATGAAGCATGGAAGGATAAACCTAATTTCAGAGGATACCAAACGCGGAGCGTATCCTTCAAATACTCCTCACCCCTCACTTGGTCCGAGCATTTTCCCTCACAAAGCACTCCTAGGCAGAGCTGTGAAGACACCTTGCGAAAGTTCATTCTATCTCAAGAATTACAGCTCTCCACGCTCGAGGCTAAATTTAGACAACAGCAGGCCGATGTGAATAACAAGATTTGTAATCTGTTAACTGCTATCAAAGAGCATGTTGTCAATAAGTCTATTCGCGTTGATGAGGTCAAATCTGCTACCGTCATGAGTCCACCAACCTCCCCTGTGAAAATAAAAAGTCCGAGCAAGCTATTCAAACATCTATCTCCTAATGGAAAAGAACCTGTCAAACCCCTAGGACCAATCCACTTCGTAAACACCATCACCATGATATCTACTTCAACATCCAACCCAACCCAACAACAAACTAACAAATTCAGTCGGACAGCTAAAGATGAGACCTCAAGGGTTGACCATGATTCAGCAAGAAAATCTACCAACTCACCCGAGCAATACGCCGCGCAGGAATCCGGCAAACCGGATGAAGGGAAAGGGAAATCAGAAGAGCATGAGAGAAATCCAACCGTTTTGGGTAAATCTATTATAGAAGAACCCGAGAGAAAAATGGAGGATGTTATTAGTGGGAGTAGCGATAGGACTAAGGAAAATAACCATAAAGTTTTCAAGATCTCCTGCACCATTAAGGAAAAGCTCCTAACCGAGAGTCATATAGATCCTAGCTCTCCAGTTAACCTAATCCCCATTTCCTTATACCATGAGACTTTCCCAAAACGCATTGCGTGCGAAAGGGTAATGAATAATTTATCAATCAGGGTCGGAGAGCTTGTTTACAATACTAACCTCTCCGTGGTCGATGATATAGACCCTCTCACCAATCAACCATTAACCAACCTTGTTCTGGGGAAACCATTTATCAATGAATCAGGAGTAATCCTTGACGAGATGGATGGAAGTGTAATGTTCACCAATGGTGTTAAAAAGGTGATTTTTCGTGGGGGAAATGAAGAGGTTTACGAATATCGTCCTTCCCTTGAGGGGAATCTATTCGGATCCAGGAATGGAGAGTCGGGGAAGATAAGGAGGCGTGATCCGAATAATCTCAAAATTCCATGCATGATCGGTCACAAGCATTTTGATAACGTCTACATCAACATATTCATGCCTAAGAATGTTATGTCCATGTTCCATTACAACAATATCTGCAGATGGGGAATGATTTACAAAGGAGAGAAAGTGGTTGGTAAAGATCATGAAATCCAGGTGTTCGTTGGAAACATGGCATTTACTATGGAATTCACAATTGTGGATAACATAGAAGACTATGTCGACCCCAGGTTATCACAAGTAGTTTTGGGAGCACCCTTCTGTGAAATCACTAATTTAATAGTGGATGACTTGAACGGAATCATGACCTTCACTGATGGGATTAGGAGGATTTCATACCAAACGCCATATAAGAGAAAAGACCTTAAGGAAATCGACTGTGATGGGCTTGATAAGATGAGCTCCCAACTTATCTTGTGTGATGAAGACGTTAGAAGAGGATGTGAGAACATTACTGATTTATCTTGTGGATTCTTTAAGGATGTTGGCAAGCTTGATTCTAAGTATCGAAAAGATGTCTTCGAGTTCGAAGACCCGAAGTACTTGAACTATGAAAGCGATACTGATTTAGAAGACGACCTAGAGAGTGGAACCAATGATGAAATTACGTAGTAACCCATGACCTTGAGTCTAGCTACAAGACTCGTAAATAAAGAAAAGCGCTTCTTGGGAGGCAACCCATGTTTTGTGTGATTTTATTTGTTTGACTGTAATTTGCTTCCGTATGCATGTTTTATTTTTATTGTTGGTTGATCATGTTTCTAAACTAAATAGTAGAAATACTTTACTTTGTTGTTTGGCCTGGTCTTAACTCCACCTAAAGGTATTTTTGCAAAAGATAAGTGTAAGGGGAAACCCCAAATATGTTTTTAAGAAACAACCCGATCATGATTCTCCACAATATTAAATAAACATGTGTATTCGTATTTGTTAGAGTCAAATGCTTGTATTGAGTCATAATGAAGTTTTGCAGGATTTTCCAGGAAGTAGGACCAAGTTTTTCCAGAAATTTTCCGGAAACTTAACATAAGAATTTCTGCAGGTCAATTCTGACGGCGTCAGGAGTTTACTCTTGACGGCGTCAGGAGTTAAAATCTGGAAATTTTACCGGTTTTGTTTTTCTAATGGAGTCTTATGGTTTTTGTGAATTATTAAGTTTTATAATCTCCAGGAGATCTGCAAACTTCATTCCACAAGCATTATATCTTATCTTGTTTTCTAGGATTTAGTAACTTATATAGAATGCCGCCGATTTTACGCGAGGTTGTCTTGTCTATTTTGTCAGGTTTTACAGGTTATGTATGACAAGAAGATGATTTACATTCTGGAAGGGAAGCTTTGATTGTTCATTTTCTTGGAGGAAGATTTAACCTGGCCACCCTATTATCCATACTGAGCGAATCAGGGGAGTATTTGATTTCATTCTCTTTACTTTTTTACTTTTACATTATTTACTTGAACATTGGGGACAATGTTCATCTTAAGTGTAAGGGGAGGGTAAAAAGATGATACCTTACATATGCACTTTCGCTTGAGTTTGCTTTGTTTGATGGTAGATGTGTAATAAAACTATGAGAAATACTTGTTAGTGCAATTTTAACGCCAAATTTAAAATTTTTTACAACATTTAGGAGTGAAACTTTAGCCATAGCAAGCGTCTCATGGATAGGAGATTGTATGACTAGCACATAACCGTATATTCAAAAAAATTTTCCACCCAAATATGTGATGTTCGCCTTTAGATTTGATAGGAAAATCATTTATTACTAGTGCTTATGAGTGTACCGGTAGCATTTAGATTCTAGAACTTGCGTTAGTGATGCATCTCAAGACCGCTAGTGAGACTACATTCGTGTGGTAGGATTTACTACATGATAAGAGGCATTAAGATCACCCTTGTGTTAAACCCGTATTACAATTACTTGACCATTTAAGTCATATTACTTGGCTAGTTAAGTCAACTAATTTTTCCCACACCCTTAGCGTTGTACTCATTTTTAGTACACGAAACCCCTAGTACACCCCTCCGAGCCTATCTTTTCGTTTCTAACTTTAAGCATTTTACTTAAAGGAAGAATTTGTTACACCCCACTTAAATGTACAACCAAATCGCCTTAGCCTTCCGTGTATGCGCTCATTTTTAGTGCATTATTGTTATTTGTTTAAACCCTAAGTTAACTTTCTAATTGATTACATGGTTGCTAAGTCGAGTCATATCTTTGTACATATTATTTTGGGACGATTGGGACTCATGGGTAAGTACTTATTTTATGGAGTAATGGGGAAGAACATAATATTATTACCCCCATTTGTACGTTAATCTTAAAAGTGCTCCAAGTGTTTTGATTTTCTTAATTCGAGTCATTAGATTAGTTTAAATGTAAAGTATGTAAAGATTCAAGTGTAAGGGAAATGTTCATTCCCTATGATGTATTATTTTGGATGGTAGGGCAAGAGTGTATGAAAAAAATAAAAAATAAAAAAAATAAAAAAAAATAAAAAACATACGGACTACCATCCCGTTTCATTCTATGTTTATTTTATGTTTTTGTTATTTTTCATTTATTAGCTTAAGTCGAGTCTAGTCTTGGCTTAGCAACGCCACATTGTACATGTAATTGACTAAGATTGTTAACTTGCCACCAGTAAAACTTCCTTTATCCAACAAAACCGTGTATTTCATATCCCTACACCTAACGTTACAACCCTTTAAAAGACCTCTTTGATAGTTTATCCTAGGTGCTTACGCCATGTGGTGGAGGTTTGATCCTTTCCCAAGCCTATGGTAATCTATTTTGCTATGACAGGTAGTGAGAGATATCTTCCGTTTCCATATTGTAATCTATACTTTATTACACCCGAGAGATGTAAGTATCTAAACACTATTTGTGAGGTGCTAGTGTATGACCTCCGTGCTTGTTTATTGGTCTTTAGTGGAACGATTATTTGTTGTAATTACTTTTATATTAGTGTTAAATGACCTCTAACTTGTCTTTTGAGTAGAATAAAAGCGCATTTGCTTGAGGACAAGCAAATCTCAAGTGTAAGGGTATATGATGAGGCGAAAAATGAACCACTTTTAGGGGGTCATTTAAGCCCGAATCCGAATTTATTTGATCAAATATTGCCCTAAATCGTTCCTTTTGTGATTTTAGGTACTTTGGGAGAGAAATCTGGAAAATGAAGCAATTCGGACGTTTTTGGAGCATAAAAGTGAAGAAAACACCAAAGTCTTAATTTTCCATGCTGGGAACAGTAGGTGACGGCGTCAAGAGCAAAACCTTGACGGCGTCAAGAGCAAATCTCATGAATTTCCATGACAACCCAGAACGGATTTGACGGCGTCACGTAGGAAGGGCGTCAAGAGTAAAAGAGTCATGACGGCCTGGAAGTGTTTAAGTCTTGACGGCGTCAGAAGTGGATCTAGGCAGTCCGAGGAGAGTTTTGGCGGTGAGGTGACGGCGTCACATTGTTTGTCTTGACGCCGTCATACCTGTTTTTCTATATATAGTTTTCTAATTTTCACACATAAAAAGAGAAGTTTTGGGAGAAACCCTAAGTACGATTTTGGTGTAACTTTACAGGTTTTTCAAGGGTTCCAACCCCTTGATACCTTGCATGATTAATCAAGATAAGTGTTCTTCTAATTCAATCAATATGTCTATGTGTTGGTTATCTATATCATGTTCTTGTCTTAATTCTATCATGCTAGGCTAGATCTATCTTGTGTTTGCTTAGATCTAATAAAACCTAGATATTGATTATGTGTTGATTACTTGTTTATTCTTGTCTTGGATGAATGATTTATATGTTAGGCTTAAGAAAACTGGCAGATCTCCAATTGGTAACATGCTTGAACGTCTTAAGAAACATGAATCGAGGCACACTAGGTCTTTATTGGTTGTATTTAATGCATGAGCCACTGTTTACAATCCCTATAGTTGTGCTGGGCATGGTGTAGGAGTAGATAAGAGCTCATAGAATTGGGGAGTTATGTGTGCCACCCCATGAATGGTATTAAGGAATACGATCCGTCATCCATGCAATTATAACAAGTAATTAACGTGTAAAAGATGTATAGGGAGTAGTGAAATCTAAGTAAACACATTTTCTCCAATTACTGCTCACAACTTTAGTTTAATTAGTTTATTTTCATTTTTTAGTATTTTATTTTGATTGCGTCTTAGTATTGGGTTAGTTGAATAGCAACTAATTCCGGCCAAATCCTTCAAACCCCGAGATTTTACTTGCTTTCATAAAAATATAAAAACACAAAAATAATCATCCCTCACCTTTAGAACTAGTATTTAGGCTTTCTAATCCTAGCGACACTATTCCTAAGCTGAACGATCAATCCCCCGGTACTTGTCACTATACTATACTACAACGATCAGGTACACTGCCTGGTGGGGGTTGTAAGCTTCTCGAGATACCTCGAGAGGTAAATCCTGTTACGATTCCCACGCATCACTCATTCTCAGTTCTTATAACTTATTTCTAGCTTAATTTAGCTCTATGTCCAGTGATATAGCTTATTAATCAGTTTGTGCCTCACTCACAAGTCCTAATAAGCACTTATATATGGACTGCTAAGCATTTAGGAGTCCATAGTGCTTATTTTTTATCCACAGCCAAACTTCCTTTTTTAAAGTTGTTTTTTTTAGTCTATAAATAGTTTTGTAAAAGAAAATTCCAAAAAAGTCAAAATTTAAAATAGTGATAGCTTCTATTTAAGCCATTTGGCTTATTTTCAGCTTTTTCAAAAAGCAAATCTCATTTTTATAATTTTCCTAGGTTTCTGTAGCTATAAAATAATTTCTGTATTTTTTTCATATTTTTCTCTTTTCATTTAGTATTTTTAATAATTAATATTTGTTTTTATTAATTAATAAATAGTTAATAATTAATAATAATTATTTAAAAGGTCTCAAAAATATATTTTCAGTTTTAAAATTAGTTTTACATTATTTTAGATTTTTCTAAATTTAAAATTTATTTTTTTAGGTTAATTTTCTAATTATTTGCATTTTAGGTTAATTTAAATAATTAAAAGTAATTAGGAAATTAGTAATTAATTAATAGTAATTAATTAAATAGTGTAAAAATTAATTTTAATTTTCTAAAAATTTTCTTTTATCATTAGGATTGTAAAAATGTGATTTTCATATTCGTAGGTATTTTATTTCACAAAAACTCGCGTTTTATTTCGTACGCTAACGTAAATTTAAATCAAACGAACGCGTTTTTAGACTTAGCTCACGTTTTTAGTATATCTGATCATCAGTAATTGTTTATATAGTGTTTCTAAGTTATCTTCATTCCCCATATCTTAGTGTAATCATTCAAACCCTTACATACCCTTTCCTGTCCAAATTCACCCGATCACAAACCCGTTTTGATTACCATCACACCTCGTCGGGACATAATAACCCGGGGAAACCCTATACTTCCGCGGAGATTGACTCTTAGGCAGTTTGACCTTGTTGACCATTTACCTGATCAATTTAGGTTGACCGGTTGGAGTCAATCAGTGTGTCTCAAAAAGGTGGTGTTATGGACGTTATTAGTGAGGAGGTGTTTGTGGGTGGTGATGTTGATGCTGATGTGGTGTTGATTTGACAGTACTATTTGGTGTTAATGATGTTATCACACCTAGTACTCTTATTCTAATCATTTTGTTAAAAACTGAAGTGTCAAGCTATCATTCAAAACTAATAGAACTATTCCATTTAAGGCTGGAGTTAGTGGTCACTATCCCTCACCTTACACATCAGTGCCAATTGGACTTTCTCTCTCCTGTCACTCTCACTCGCCTATTCTCACCTTTCACCCGTAGTGGTCACTTTCTACTCACCTTTTATTAAAATAATTACTTTATACAAACATAAACTACTAAATACTCCACACACACTTAAAAACTAAATTAAAAATAATATAAACGAAAGGTGACGGGGTCAGTTTCACCCCTTTTTTTGCTAGCTTGTGCGTGAGTGGGGTGATGGTTTTGGAGGAGGGTCGTGACACATGCCTCACTCGAAGAGAGCTCACGCCCAATCCGCCCAACCTAAGTGAGTGACTTTACAAGAAATTATTGTGACCCCTTTATAACTTTTTATTTCCCCACTTATATTTATTAACTCCTTCCTAAATCTTGTGTATATATATAGGCCCATTATATCTTTTTGCATTCAAGATTCATAAAACTTAATATACAGTTCAAAAAACTTCTTTTAATTAATGGTACTCATTTCGATTCTATTCTATTACTAAATCGCTGCCGATTTTGATTCATGTGTACAAACCAAACGCAGCTAAAACATATCAGGATTAATACTGTTGAAATTGGGTGTCGTTATTTGTTTTTTTATGAATACCCAGTGCTTATTTATTATGTAATATTTTTGTTGGGTAGACAATTACGCAAAGTCTCGAGCAATATGTGAACATAAATTACACTAATACAATCAGCCGATGAAATAACAACTGAACGCAAGACTTGGTGAGATCCAATATCAGTAATCTATCCTAAATAAGTTCAAATCTCAGACATCGTCAGGGAAGTCAAAGACAACCTCAAGACATACTCACTAGCTGAGTTACATATTAGTTGGAATGTAGAAGGATCTTATCAAGGATATCTATATGTCAGAAGATGACAATACTTTGACATATTGATCCAGTCTTTGAAGCAATCAACGGAGCTCTGCTTTGATGTTCTCAAATACACTAAGGCGGGAAGAATTTGAAGAAAGCAAATATGCGGAAAGTATAAGCTATTCAAATTAAAGTCTGACAAATACAGGAACTGAAGTGATAGTGAACTGATGACAAACAATTCACCAATACAGTGAGACAAGCTTTATGACTAGACGTACAGTAAACTATATTTGTACTTCTCCATTGGATTCATGCCACGTCTCAAAAGCAACCAAGATAAAGACCCCTTCTAGTCACTATATAAGAGAATGTTAGTTAAGAGTAACAATTAATTTTTACCAATAATAGCATCGGCTATTAAAAGAGCAATTTACTCTTCAACAAACTTCTAAGGAGAGTCGCTGATATGGAATCAGATACTCTATGTAAGTTTGATCATAAACTTAAGTTCTACTTGGTTAACGAGTTCAAAGAGTAAAACTCCATTGTCATTCAACTATTGTTATCGAAAACACTTTGTAATTCTTTGATTATTAATCAATAAAGATTTACATATTTTAAAAGTTAATTCATTGTTTTGTTTTAGCTATTTCATTGTTTTAAGGTCATTTAGTGGGACAAACAATTTTTATTTTCTTAACAAAATTACCAATGAGTTTTATGCTTGTTGAGTTGTTGGAAATCTACAGTGAAGATCTTTGACTCAGGTTGTGCAAAGCTACAAGGTGTTTTTCTTAAGCTTATTTAACATAAGCTGTGTGGAAAACTAGAAGGGGGTTGAATAGTTTACCATTTAAAAACTTTAAACTTGTTTAATTATCTTTTGAAACTTTCCGTTTAATCAAATATATGAACACAAACACAATATATAACATGCAAGTATAAAGAAAGAAACGATCAAACCACAACACGAGTATTTATCGTGGTTCGGCTACAAGGACTCTTTTTCCTTGCCCTACGTCCTCCCCCCGAGTATCCAACTCGAGAGTTTCTTTCACTAGTGAACAAGCTCCTTTCACCGGTGGAGAAAACCTTACACGTCGCTTATACACGTTTACCGACACTAAGCTAGATGTCGAGTTCTTTTACAAGGGTACAACCACTCCCGTTAGTACTTTTACAAGGGTACAACAACTCCCATAACACTTTGTATTTTGAGGACTAAAATACTAACCGATCACTACTGAAAACACACAATCAAATGAAGTGTAAACTACACAAAGTCTACACAATGCTAAGCTAACAAGTCTTGCAACGTTGTGTTGAATACTTGTAACTTTATATGAACTTGTGAACTTCTTTGCTACAAAAGAAACTTCACATCAAAATGAAATGTTAAAGGGTTAGATGAATGATATGAATGTATGTGTGTGAAAATGTAATGTAGAGTGATAAGGCAAAAATTCAAACATATGGCTTGGTATTTATAGCAAGACCCTCAGATGGGTTCCGCCCGTGTACCCCTAGGGTTCCGCCAGGCTTGCAGTTGGTTTTGCAATAAATTTATCCAAACCAACCAAAGTCACATCAACTAAATTCTAGTCAAACACATTGAATCAAAGATGGAAAGCTTCCAAAAATGTGTAAGAGGTTATGGTAAGTCAAACACACAAGCTTACCATAAATGTATGATGTGATGTTAACATTTTTCTATTTTAAGAAATATAAAAAGTGTTGTGTTTAATGTGAAATGTAAAATGTAGCAAATGTCTAATTATGCAAGTCTTTAAACTAAAATTATGTTTTACTTAGAAACTAAAGTTTATATTTTGTCGTTAACAAAACTTAGCAAAGATCGTAAAATATAAATAACGTTTTTAGGCGATATTTGTATTAAACAATCTCCCCCTTTTTGTTGATGACAAAACATAAACTTTGTTTTTAAGTAACACACAAAATTTTAGTGTTGCTGAGAAAAAAATGTTATATTAAACTTGTTTTACTTAAGTGATGAAAATCATTTTAAGTTTAAAAGTTAATATATCTTTCTCCCCCTTTTTGTCGAAACAAAAAGTAGAGTAGCGATGCAGAACGATGCACGTGCTCCCCCTTGGTCGATACTCCCCCTAAAAGGAGTGCCAAAATGGGAAACATGAATTTTGAACCTACAAAAAAAATGGTTAGTTGGTGATAATAACATATAATCAAGCTTGTAGTCACCGCACAATATGCAACCATAATGACAACTCATATATGATCAACCAACAATGCAAGTAAGAGAGTAGTAAAAGATGTCATTTCAAGTAAAATTTGACTTTGCAAAAGTCAAAGACAAGAAATGAAAACTATCCCCTTACTTCTAAAAATAAAAATAAAAGATAAAAAATAACCAAGAAATAAAAAAAAAAAAAAAAATTAAATCCTACTTCTATAAGTAGAAGTCATTCGACACATATCCTAAATGGGGCAAAAGGCCTCCAAATGTGGTCTAGGATTTGTTTGGGTGGGAAAGAGCATCCAAACACTCTATGATGTGTTGGATTGCAAAACGGGTTTCATCTTGAAATTGGTGAAGCAACAACTTGATGCTTTCACCCATTTTTAACATTTGCTCACATTGTGAGCAAACATGATAATGAGTGGGTGGAAATGGGTCGTTTGATGATGTTGGTAGTGGTGGGTTGGTGTTGGGTTCTTGGTTGGAGGATGGATTTGGTATGGAGTCAAGCAAGGTGGTTTGAAATTCCATTGCTTGATGAAGGTGATTTTCAACCATGCTTTGGATTTCCTCATAAAAAGGAAATAAAGACTCAAAGTTTTGGGATTGAGAATGTGGTGGAGTTGGGTGATCATGATTTTCAAAGTTAGGTTCTCCATAAAGAGGACCATGGATGTCATGGTAGATAGGGTGAAACAACATTGGTTTTGGGTGGTGATACTCTTGTTGTGGTGATTGGTTTTGGACAAAAGACTCATTTTGGTCAAGCAATTACTTTGGTGTTTCATTTGTGAAAGGTGGTGGTTTTGTTGGTCTTGGTGGAAGATCATTGAGATCTTGTATAAACGGATGTGGTGATGTTGGAGCGACCCAAATAACTCCATTGGTTCAAGTTTAGGTAATGGTGATGGTGATGGAGTTTTGGATTGTTGGGTTGGAGCACTTGGTGGAGTTGGGTCAATGGGTGATTTTGTTGGTGGTGGAGTGGTGAGCTCATTAGGTTCATTGGGTGATGGAGTTGGAGATGCAAGGTTTAGAAAATATTCATTTTTTATGGGTGAGGAGAATTCATCCGAGGATGAAGAGGTTAAGTTGATTGTGTGGTTTGACACTTATGCGTGCGGATCTCCGAAAGGGTCGTGATGGTTGAGAGGTTGTTGTTGACTTTGTCATTTGTCAAAATGGTTTATTAGAGGTTTAGAATCAGAGATTGTGATGGTGATGGTGTGATTTGAGAGTGTTCTAAGATGGTTTAATTTATAGTGGTGAAGAAGTATGGGAAGGAGTGTTTGGATTTGATGTTTAGCCATACAAAAATGGAAATGCTTAGTGGTTTTGGCAAATTGGTTGAAGGTATATGTTCCACGGATTGCAAGGAACCTTTGGAAGGGTTCCTTCCTTTATGGGTGAAGGTTCCTTGAGGTGGTTATGGCTATGTTTGAAATTTGGCGGGAAATGGTTTTCTATGAGTTTTAGAGGATGAGAAAGATCCTAATGTGCTTAACAAATAGTAGGAAATGGGTTTCTATCTAAAAAGGATGATTTGTTGTGGATTGGATATTAGATTGTCGAAAACCAAAAAAAAACTGCAGGCAAACTGGCGGAACCCTGGAGAAACACAGGTGGAACCCTGAATTGGGGTCCGTCTGGTCCGTTGGGCCATTTCTGGGTTGCCCAGAAAATACACTGGCGGAACCCATTTTTGGGTGCCGCCAGATCCACGAAGCCTGAAAAAATAGGCAGTCCGCAATTTTGACCCGCGAGACGATTTTCAAAATTTTTGAAAACTCCTAAAAACAAAAATATAATTCATATCTGGTTGGGAAATGCAAAAATTGGACATGTAAACACGCATACCATTGGACTTTGACCGGGGGCTAGCGAATTTCACTATACTTAGTGAAATTTTCATAAACTTAAAAATTTGACAACATGCCAAATGTTGTCGTCCTGCATCATAGTTAGTAAATACATGTACCAAATTGTATCAAATATCATACCAACACACAAATTCATGACAAACATTGTTTAAACGACCAAATTGTTCAAATAGCACCTTGTGCCAAACACTCCTACACACCCGCTCTCATTGACGGTCAATCTTCTTCTTTAGCTTTCCAAGGAATCTCCCAAGATTCTTGAACATCCCCTTTGTTTGCTTGAACTCCGCCGACTCATTCGGAATATCCGGAAGTTGAGAAAGGTATTCTAGAGGTGGGAGCCTAGAGTTGGGCAAAGTCTCATCTTCACTCATAGAGGATGAAGATGAGGAGGTAGGAGGATGAGGACGTTTTCCTTGGGCTTTGTAAACTCTCTTATCACTTAGTGAGACAAAGGTGTGTGGATTGAGAGAGTAGTCTAGGCGAAGACCTCTAGGAGTTGGTGGAATTGGAGAGATGAACCTAAAGAGACGGGTCAAGAGCATTCCATACGGCATAGCCATTGTGCCTAGCACGGGAATGTCGGCCATTCTCTTGGCCATGTAGTAGGCAAGGTTGAAGGGTTTCCTAACGGACAAGGAGTAGAGCATGTCCCAAAGGCAAACGTTGATGTGATCCCGGTTTCCTATGGTGCTAATGACATTGGCTCTAAGGAGTTCCTCCCATTTCTTGAATTGGGGCTTAAGTTCATTGAGTTCCATTCCATATGGGTCCTTGTTGACCTCATTTCCGGTTCTAGTTCTCCTAGTGTTGGTGGTCCTAATGAAGAGGTGGTCACGAAGTTCATCCTTGGACACAAGAGGGGTATCATAGGGATGGATTCGGTCAATGAGTGTGTCAAGAGTTGAGAGGGAATGCTTGTCGGAGTAGATGCAAGTACCACGGTTTGGGAAACCTAGGATTTGAGCAAATTCCTTTAAAGAGAAAGAGTATTGATGACTACTAGCCGTGAAGTTAATAGACATGTGACCATACTCATCCGTGGAGAGAGTGACGGATGCATAAAATTCTAAAATAAACCTAGGACAAATAGGCTCGTCGATTTCTAAGAGATACTCAAAGGTGGCTAGAAGGGGGGTTGAATAGTTTACCGTTTAGAACTCACAGCTTCGTACTAGGAGAAAAATCTAGATTTTCTTTGTCACTTGCAAGACTCGAACCCGGGTAAATCTCTCCCCAAGCTCCAGAAGAAACTCAGATGGCCAACTGAGCAAGTCAATTGGTTAAGATTCAGGATTTATCTTCTATTTTTTAAACAAATATATTACATGTTCGGTCTCTTTGGTCTCTATATATTGGTTTTTTCTTGTAAATGACCACAATTAAATTTCATTTTCTTTTATTACTTGTTATATATTATATAATGTGTTAATAGAAATGTGTTATTTTTTAATATAATTTGTATTTTCATTTGAGTGAATGAAAGGTTGTTTTGTTTGAAAAATGAAAAAGAAAATAAAATTGTGTATTTCAAAAAAGGTGATTTTGATTGGTATTTTGGTATGTGAGTATTTAAAATGAGGATGTTAATGTGTTGAGGTGACGCATAAAAAGATGGTAGTAACTTGTTATGATAGCTAGAGCTCTTGAGGTTCTTTGAAAGTAGGAATAATTCACTTTTTGCCATTAAATGTCCTAAAAAAAACCTTGTCCTTTTTATGTCATGCCATCAAACTTTCTTCTCATATTTGGTTAGGAGCATATAGTAGGAAGAAAAAGTCATTGGTTAAAATAGTTTTAGTTTTAAAAAATATGTAACGCTTTATCATTCGCTTGTAATTTTGGGAAGAAATGTAAAAAAAGAAAAGAAAATATGAAAAAGTTGTGTTCTTATGCTCTTTCAGTTTTTCTTAAGGCAAGTTAAAAAAGAAAGTTAAAGAAATTTAGAAGAGAAACTAAGCTTAAAACTTTTCTTCTAAAATTGAGCGGCAATAAAAGCAACTGGGCCACCTTGATCGGACAACTTAATGTTGAATAAGGACAACATACATACATGATTATCATCGATTCTTCAATATTGACACTAAAGATGACATAGAGTCTTGATCGAATATGCAACCGAAAAGAACACTACTTTTTGCTCTAAGAACTTACAGTAGGGTAAAAACAACCCCCCCCCCCCCCCCCCCCCCCCCCCCCCCCGTTAAACCTTCCACGTCAGCGTGACCCTCTTAATGCTGCGTTAAAACGTTTTTTTTTTTTTTTTTTTTTTTTTTTTAATTTATTTTATTTTATTTTTTTTGAAATAAATAGGTTTTGGTGGGTTTTGTTGGGTATTTTGGTGTGTTTGTATAATAACGTGTGTGTGTTATGTGTGTGTTTTAGTGTGTAATTTTGTAGGTGTGCAGGTTTCAATCCGAGAAGAAGAAGAAGATAACGTGTTTCTGAATTGGATAGATGTGTGGTTGGTGTGGTGTCCCCGTTATACGCATGCTAGTCAATTTCTATAAACTGTCTAGGGTGACGATGTTGGAAGGTATTTCCTTAACTTTGATTCTTTTTAATTTTTATATTTTTGAGCATCATCATATTGCTTTAATTAGGTCGTGCTTTGACCGGTAAAACAAAATAGGCAAATTGGCTTATTTGAATGTTAACATTACAAAATTAAACTTAATGAATCATTTTGAGCTTATAAATGTTCATGGACAAATCAATTTGTCTTGCTGTTTAGAAAAATCGTTATGCCCAGATGTGTTGACAACATATATTAGACAAAACTAGTTCGGATAAACCCCTTTAAACAACCACTAACGAGCTTGGATGCTTGACTGCTTGTCATGCCATTTCATAAGCAGTGGCGGATCCAGGAATTCGAAACAGGGTAGGCACGATTTTTAGGAGAGTCGATGATAAATTTGGTTTTCCAGCATCTGTTTTGTCGAGTCAGATTTTCTGGGTTTTGGGTTAGACATGATTTTTTCGTTTATAGATCCAAGTTATTGAAGCTGATTTGGTTTGTCGAGTTATGCGAGACATTGTTGTTTAGTCGGAATGAAACAAACAAAATAAACGCAATGTTAAAATATGTGTAGGCCTTTTTTTTTTTTTTTTTTTTTTTTTTAATTTATTTATTTATTTTTTGGGTAAGAAAAAAAGATGTGTAGGCGTGTAGCTATTTTTGAGTGAATTGGGCCTTATGGTTGCACACAGAGACAACCTTACACCACAACAATTGGGCCAGACAAAACTTAAACTCATTTGACTATTGGACCTACCCTCATCCACTTATTTGTCTCCTTCAAAATGTCGTCTGCCAAAACCTCTGTTTCAAAATAGGGTTTTTCTAACATGTGCCCTTAGACACATGTTAACCAATCATTAATTCACAAAAAAGGACACAAAGTACTTACAAAAAGGACACAAGAAAAACACTTTTTTATTTGAAAAGTGGCAAGGACCCACGAAAATGACACAATAAATGATTGGTTAACATGTGCCTAAGGGCACATGTTAGAAAAACCCTTCAAAATATTACAGTGCGTCATTTTCTTTTTATTTTCTTTAATGGTGAGCTAGATTAAGGTATGCACTCATAACTCTAGTGTATTTTATGAGGTGTACCTCATAAACTTTTAGTATATTATGTAGTTACATATGAGAAAAAACAAAAAAAAGTTACATAATCCATGTGGCTCGGACTATTTATAACCAATAGTAAAGAAAGAAGTTAATATAATTTTCTACTATAAAATTGGGTAAAATGTACTTCAAAATATATACTTATAAACATTCTATCAATACTAGGCTTTCAAAGTCCTTCAATGAAGGTTTCAACCCACTAGGGTTCGAATCTGGAGAAGGCAGGGTTTACTTCAAATTAAGTGTCGTGTCTTCGGGCAGCTTAAGTTGAAGGTTTTCCCCCCATCGGGTTTCGAATTGGTCAAGGATTTCTCCAAAAGAACCGTTCAAAAAAAAAAAAAAAAAAAAAAATATATATATATATATATATATATATATATATATATATATATATATATATATATATATATATATATATATGTAACATCCAATCCAATTGGATATGTGGTCCCAAATTCGCAAATTCATAGTCATGTGACAATGAGCATGTCACTGGTTCGTGGACCCAATATCTGACACAGATCTCCTAGTCTTTATTAGGATCTAACAGTGGCGCCCATGTTGTCTGCTGATCTATGTGACATTGAGCAAAAATCCAAAGTCATAGACATTTATAAACAAAAGAGTCGTCATAGAATATCATCTTTACGAATCATGTGTATGATATCATCAATGTTTTGAAACCGGGTTTGGGATCGACTTGGCCGAGTCATCGGGTCAACCGGTTCGACCGCCGGGTCAACCCGGTTAAACCCGGTTTTATGCACATTTCCAAAAATTCATTTTCTATTGTCCAAAGTTTAATGTTCAAACTTCAAACATTACTCTGCAGTGAAAAAAGAGCAAAGAACCTTACGGTTCAAACACATGGGTCTTAAACTCCTAATCATGCTAAGCGCTTTGGATATCAGAACCCGAATTCAATCTAATAAATGGAAACTAATCACAGATATGAGTGAATATACACCATAAGAAAGCCATATCAAACAAAAATAGCACCTTAACAATGGAAAAAAATAATAATAATAAAGAGTCAAAAAAAAAAAAAAAAAAAAAGAGAGAGAGAGAGAGAGAAAATCCACCGGGTTTCAAAACCAGGTTGACCCGGGTCACTCAAAACCCAGCGGGTTTAACCGGTTGACCCAGTTTTAGAAACCCAGGTTATTTTGACCCGTTTTTGACTGGGTACTGGTCCAACCGGTTGACCCGGCCGAGTCAACCCGAGTTTGAAAACATTGGATATCATACAAGTAGAAGACCAATAACGTTTTTTTAAGAGTAATACGGAGTAAAGAAGAAAAGTCGAAATATATATATATATATATATATATATATATATATATATATATATATATATATATATATATATATATATATATATATATATATATATATATATATATAAAAGTTGTGTACCCTGTAGTTAGGGTATGTTTGGCGAAAGTAACTGTTGCTGGAATTGGTGCTGGTGCTGGAGATGGTGCTAGTGCTGGTGCTGGAGATTATAAAAAGAGATTATTTTTATAAGCTACATGAAGTAACATTTGGTTTTAAGAGATTATGAAAGATTATTTTTTTAGAATCACTTATAAGTTATGTCTGCCAAACAAAGATTAGTTTTTAAGTAGTTTATTTTTTGAAAAAATAAGCACAATCTCTTAACAATCTTGTGTGCCAAACATAGCCTTTACTTGTGCTACTGTGTGACTATTTTGACAGGTACATTGTTTTTTCACATATCTCAAAATTTTAGTCGAGTAGAATTAAGGAATCATATCATAGCCGTGGTCAGTCGAACAATGTTTGTCGTGCAACATCAATCGAACAATTAGTCTAGCAACATTAAATCAATCACAAAATATTTGCATGTGTAAGTCACGCATAGTAGATGCGCGTTATTCCTAACGTTTTGGAATATTTTGAAAAGGAAGACCTTTTACTTAGAGCATCAGGTGTGGATGAAGAGTTTCATCTCTTCATTCGGGTCTCACGTTTACCACATCACCTAACACTTCTTCACAACTAACTCCCTCTTACTAAACAACTAACTTCAACTTCTTCATTCGGGCCCCACCACTTACAAATTCAATAAACAACTAATACAAAAAAAAAAAAAAAAAAAAAAAAAAAAAAAAACATTCACCTTCGTTGTGCAGACGAAGTGAAGCACCTCGGCGAGCCATCGATGGTGTGGCGGCAAGATCGGCGAGGGTGCCACC
Organism: Artemisia argyi; assembly: GCA_030686995.1. NCBI lineage: Eukaryota > Viridiplantae > Streptophyta > Magnoliopsida > Asterales > Asteraceae > Artemisia > Artemisia argyi. Next base: position 135,182,192 of record CM060691.1, on the reverse strand, counting down.
TAGGACGGCGACGACGATTACACAACCACACCGGATGCTCTTATAACTCTTTACAAAAGAAAAACCCTTTTTAGCAATTTTCTCTGTTTGAAGTTTACGTCAATTTTCTCTTCTCTGTATTTTTATTTTTCATTTGTAACTTTAGATAGTCGTGGTTAAGCAAGTTACCTGATAGACCTACCAATTTGACTTCTAATCTGTTTTCCAAAACATTGGTTATAAGTAGTCTGAGCCACATTCAAGAGGTTCAAAATCACAACATAGTAATACACATATGTCATCTGATTGCATGCAAATTTTGGTACTACTTATTTAGACTTCTATGCTTATGCTTCTTGATGCATAAGCTTGTGTTATGCGCCTTAACGCATTTGCTTATGCGCCTCGATGCATTTGTGTTATGCACCTTGATGTGCTTATGCACCTCGATGCATTTGTGTTATGCTTATGCGCCTAGAAGTCTAATCCTCTTCAAAGAAAACAAATCAATAAAGAGATGTTATCAATCAAACCTTTTCTGTTTAGGCACCAGGAAGCACAAAAACATAGGCACCATGACGCATAAAACAAATCAATAAGTGTCTTGTTTGGTAATATTGTTAAAGAAAAACCTATACAGTAAAATGTGATGTGCTATTTTTCTGGGCCAAAAGTATGGTTTTATGTATGCGTGTGAATGTGTAATATTTGGGTGTATGTGTATGCTTTGAGTTTGATCGGTAGTGTTGAAAGTGATGCAGTTTTTGTCATCTTTTTATGAGTATTATTTTACAAAAGCAATTGTTACCATTTCTAATACTTACTCCATAACCTAGCTACTTTATCTTCAAATATAGAGTTTTGGAGGAGCAAATATGAAGGGTGCGTTTAGTCCGGGGAAAACATATTTGTTTTTTTTATAAAATGGTTTGTGAAAAACAAGAAAAATAAAGATTGCAAAATTAGCGTTTTTCAACAAAATGTTTTGTAGAACACAAAATACTTTTTTCCTAACTTATAAGAAAAAATTACAAAACAAATTTTAGTTGTTTTCCTTTGTAACCTATAACCTCCCTCCATTTCTTCAAAATAGAAAATGCAAACATAAACTAAAGGCGTTATCTATATTTTCAAGTTTTTTTCTTTATTATTATTATTATTATTATTATTATTATTATTATTATTATTATTATTATTATTTATTTATTTATTTTTTGCGCAAATGTGAATTATATTAATATCAAACATTTTTACATCATGAAGATAACATAACTGACTATGGACATAACCCATATCAGATACAAAGAAACAACAGATACAATACAAACTACAATAACCGATATCAGACAAAATTAACATCTTATGTCTGACATCACTATACTCTGCTACATAACCAAAATAGAGAAACCAACATCTCAATTTTATTCTTCTGTTATATCCATTTCCATCCACTAAATTCACATTATTTGCACCTATCATCTAGCTACATTTCCATTCTTCATTCCACATAACCACTCAACCTGCCACCACATTAGCTTAAGTGGAAATGAAAAATGGCATCACTAGAGGAACCCATACCCATCCATGGGGGGCTCTGCAAAAGTAACCTACATTTCCCTGATTCCCTCTCATAGAAGGGCTTCAGTTACTTGAGAACACACACCCTTCATTATGCCAACCATTCCTCATGTGACAATGTATTGAGAGGACCAAGCAGGTTCATCACTCATTCCTCGCTATTCCTCTGATCATACATTGTCCTCCAAAACCATATACCCTTCACAATGGGTGCCCTAAATTATGGTACATTCAACTGAATTAGACCTCTCACTTGATTCCTCCTAAGGCCAAACATGGTTAAGACTTTGAGGATCAAGTAAATACAGTCACACCGAATGAACTCCATGGTACTAGTAGCAACCCATTGTTATGGTTTGATATGATAGTTTGACTATTGAAACATCAAAAGCCAAATTATTCATTAACCAGTTCTAGAAATACTTGCATACTGCAAGTGTAATTCACATATATATATAAACACCCCTTTACCATCAGGACCATACTAACAGAACAACACTTTATCTCCCATTCACCACCCTATTATTTCAGGTAGAACCACTATTCTTTTTCAGAGACCACTTGAAATTTCACGTTCCATTCTTTTCCAGTATCACTAACAGCTTTGGACTTCTTCACTTTCAAGCTTGTCAGCCTCATTTTCACAGTGTCACATAAAACATTGAACAAGTCATCCACCTTTCTCTTTTGAGAGAACCACACCAGCTTATGCCGTTTAACTTCTTCACCATTATCATGCATATCTCTATAGGTCTGCCTTATTGAGAACTTGCATAAAGTACCATCATTCCTTTTCCACACTAAACTGTCTCTTCTATCAGTGTCAAGTGCAATATGTTGCAACTGAGTAATCATAGGAAACTTTTGATGCCACTCATCAGGCCATTGTCCTATTTCATCCAGTACAAACTCACACACAGTCATACTAGCTTTCAACCTAGCATCATATAAGTCTCTATAAGTGATAAATTCATTCAAAGCACCAATAGGAAACCAAGAATCAAACCACATAGAAGTTTTAACCCCATCTCCCAGTGTAACTATCATATGCTTCCTTACCTCATGTCTCATTCTAATAATATTCTTCCATCTGCAACTATCAGTACTTTCTTCATTAATTTCCCACACACTTCTGCCTTTTAGCTTATAAGTATTGATACATTTAACCCAAAAAGAGTTTTTATCCATAGCTACATGCCACAAATGCTTAACAATCATAGCCTTATTCCACACAAACAAGTTTTTCAACCCTAGACCACCTTGAGTTTTTGGTTTGCACAACCTCTTCCATGCTATCCTAGCTCTACCATTTGCCTTTTCACTTTGATTCCATAAGAAGCCTTTATGAATACAGTTAATATCTTCAATCACAGCTTCTGGTAGAAGAAAAACAGTAGCCTAGTACACATGAATGGATTCCAAAACAGATGCTACAAATTTTAATCTTCCTGCATATGATAAGCATTTGTTCTTCCAATTCAATACCTTGTTCCTCAACTTATCTATTAAACTTTTACACTCTTTAATACCAATTCTTTTAGTGATTAAAGGTACACCAAGATACTTCACTGGAAGTTTCTCCACTCTTAAAGGCACCACCTTTAACAATTCTTGTTGCTCTTCTAATTTCACACTTCCAAAAATAACAATACTTTTATTGTAATTAGGAAGCAAACCTGAAATAGCACCAAATTATTCAATAACCTCCTAAATAACCTGAACTGAGTGTTGATCACCATGGAAAAACATTAACAGGTCATCAGCAAAGCATATATGAGTGATTTTCAACTTCTTGCATCCAAAGTGATATTGAAACAAATTGTTGCCTTCAACCTTCTTTATCATGAGTAGATTGATAATTTCCATTACTAGAGTGAATAGATAAGGGGACATAGGATCTACTTGTCTTAATCCTCTTCCACCACTAAAGTATACACAGCTTTCTCCATTAACACGTATAGAAAAGGAAGTAGTAGTCACACAATTCATAATCCATGTAATAATTTTCTCATGAAACCCAAAGCCTTTTAGAATATTTCCTAAAAATACCTAATTCACAGTATCATATGCTTTTTGCAGGTCAATTTTCATGGCTACTCTTTTTGGACCATCTTTCCTCCCATAACCCTTCAATAATTCTTGTGTAATCAATATATTATCCTGAATCTGCCTATTTGGAATAAAGGCACTTTGATTACTACTAACCAACTTACCCAAGCACTTCTTCATTCTTTCTGTAATTAACTTACTTATGCACTTGTAGATGACATTACAACAAGCTATTGGTCTATAGTCAGATACTTTAGCTGTTGTTTGTATTTTAGGAACCAAAGCAATGAGAGTTGAATTGATCTCCTTTAAAATCTTTCCAGTCTAAAAAAACTCCTTCACAGCTAGACACACATCCTTCCTAATCACATCCCAAGCTTTCTTATAAAACAATGATGAGAAACCATCTGGCCTAGGAGACTTATTATTATCAATTAGAAACATGGCTCTTTTGATTTTTGCATCACTCACTTCCCTTACAATATACTCGGCCTCTCTTTCATTAAGTTTTTTAATGAACAATAGCTCAGGATCCTGTAAATCAATCACATTAGCAATATTACCCAAGAATTGCTTAAAGTGATTTATGCTCTTCAAAGTTCTATTCCTCATTTCATCATGTAATGCACTTATCCTTTTCTTATGATTTATGCTCTTCAAAATTCTGTGAAAGAAAGCATTATTCTTGTCCCCCAAGCTTAACCATTTAACTTTTGCCTTTTGATACAAAAATTATTCCTCAGTGTTCATAGCTTCACTAAACTTTAATAAGGTGTTACTCTCTTCTTCTCTTAGCTTCTTATCATTAGGATTCTTGTCAATCTTTTTCTGAATATCTTCCAACTCTTCTCTAAGCTTTTTCACATTATCAAACACATCACCATCTTTCCATCCAAGTTTCTTCAAAGGTTTCTTTAACATCTTCAACTTTTTAACCAGAGAGAACACATGACAACCAGGAACCCTTACTACCCAATTATCTTTAATCATCTCTATAAATTCCTTTTTCTCAGCTACAAAATTTGCAAATTTAAAAGCTTTTTTCCTAGGCTGCATTGTGTTAGGCAAATCCAATACAATAGGACAATGATCTGATATATAATATAAGGGAGAAACATTACATGAGCTTGAGAAAACTTACTAACAAATTCTTCAGTACCCATCACTCTGTCCAACTTCTTAGGAACACCAGTTTGATCACTAGTTTTAGCTTTATACAAATTCTTTGTTCATGTGATAAACAAACCAGAGCTTGCAACATCCTCCATTTCCATTGTATTTATGCAGTCTTTAAACTCACTCATATCCTTTGTCATATTGGAGCTTTCAATAAAATGTTCACTTGGATCAAAAGTGACATTAAAATCACCCATCATCACCAAAAGAATATCTCCCACAATCCTCTTGTACATACTCTACTCCTTCCACAATTCTTTCATTTCATTAGCACCATTTGCAGCATATACAAATGTACAAAACATGGTCAAATTACCATTAATGGCTTCAATTTTACACAATACATCTTGTGTGCAGTAATGAACTATGTTAACATTCACCAAATCACAATTCCATCCTAATATAATTCTACAACCTTTATCACATTAATTCATATTATGCACCATTCATTTTCAAGTGTTTTGTGGAGCCTTATAAATATTTACAAAACTAAAGATATAAAACAAGAGAATTTTATCTCTAATTAACGGACTTGAATAATGAATGATCTACTTATATATAGTATGTAATATAAGTATCATCGCATGTTATATACTAGTATTGCCTTACGACCTGATTTTTTTTTTACCTTCTCAGACTTTTAACAAAGTAACCCACTACACGTAAACATGCACACACAAAACTAGATCTTTATAATAACTGGAAAATGATAGTTTTTAAAAATCCATGTTCAAAATTATTTATACCAATTTCTTTTGAATTCTAGCGTTTGACTTTCGAGCCAACTAATTTACGAGACTTGAGTCATCACATATATTCAAACTTCATAAAGCTATTTCATTGGGAAAGGTCGCTAGATGAGGCTACCTGCGGTTTATAGGCCCCAAGTGTAATTAGAGGATGGAACTCCTTATATTTCGAGAAATTTGGCCACAAACTTTTACCAACTCGGTCGCATACTACTAACTCTGTTATGATTTTAGTTTTCATATTAGCTTATAAATACGTCTAGGGTGTTAAGTGTCAGCTTGTTATTATTAGTCAAGTAGGAGTCGGGTAGGTTGGCTTGTGTCCCAAGCCCAACCTGTGTCATTGTAATAGCCGACTTAGGACTCTTGTTAGAGTCGGTTTACCCTCCCCCTCATCTCTATAAAAGGAGGTGAGGGGGGGGGGGGACGGATTTGGTACGCATTCTTTCAATAACTAATCAAGGTTCGATTAGGGATACTTACTTGTGCATCGTTCTTTACTTTCTGTCGACCCAAGCTGTGTGTGTTTCTTTATTCGATCGAGATATATTCCGCTCTAGTAACTAGGATTGTTGATCGCAACATCAACAAGTGGTATCAAGAGCCCAGGTTCACGGGTTTCGCGGGTTATCTAGGATCGATCGATTGAAGGGTTTTTGCTGTTTGTTTTTCTGGAAGAAGCAGAAGGTATTTTCTGTTTTGGGTTTCGATTTAGAACAACAAGGTGCAGCAGATCGACAGGGTGTGTTGATTTTTCGGATTTGGTTTTTTCTTTGTTGTCGGCGAATAAACGAAGAAGAGGATAACATGTTCTTTTTATTGTTATATACGGAGCAAGGAAAAAGTCAATAGGAAGAAGATAGGATAAGTAATATTATGATTGAATAATAATAGTAAGATTATTATTATTATTATTTAATAAAAGTTAGGATAATTAAAGATTATTTAATTTTTGTTTATTTAAACAAAAGAGTTATTTTTAAAGAGAGTTATTGTTGCACAAGGAACTTTGTTGGTTTGTGATTGTGAGGTTTTTATACAAGGTTTAGCAAATTAATAAAGGGATTAAAGAATGACGGGAGCCAAGTTTGAGATCGAGAAATTCGATGGAACTGGTGATTTCAGGTTATGGAGAGTCAAGATGAGTGCTTTATTAATCCAACATAGATGTGAAGCAGCTCTGGAGGTTTTACCCGCGAATATGGATGCAACAGCGAAAGCTAAGCTAAACAAGAAAGCTCACAGTGCCATGATTTTGTGTTTAGGTAACAAGGTTCTGAGAGAAGTTACCGGGGAGACAACTGCAGCGGTGGTTTGGACTAAGCTCGAGACTTTGTACATGACAAAGTCCTTGGCCAATAAGTTGTACCTGAAGAAGAAGTTGTATACATTCTACATGCCGGCTGGACGTACGATTTCCGAGCATATAGATGAGTTCAACAAAATTGTTCTTGATTTAGCAAATATTGAGGTAAAATTCGAGGATGAAGATCTTGCTTTATTATTACTCACTTCTTTACCAGCATCATATGAAGACTTTGTGGATACCTTGCTTTATGGACGGGAAGCTTTGACTTTGGAGGATGTGATGGCCACACTGAATTCAAAAGAAATCAAAGAAAGATCTAAGGCGAAGGGGGATGATGGTGAAGGGTTATACGCGAGGGGAAGAACTGATCGCAGGAATTCGTATCAGTCTAGGGGAAAGTCAAGATCGAAGTCTCGAGGTGGAAGACTCAAGTGCTTTATTTGCCAATCTGAGGAGCACTTGAAGAGAAACTGTCCAAAGAATAATCGCAAGAAGTCAAATGGTTTCGTCAAGAAAGATGATCAGCCAAGCTCTATTCGATTTATGATGGTTTTGAGGTGATGATGGTTATGAGTGCGGAAGACTTGTTGGATTGGATTATGGATTCAGGAGGTTCATACCACATGACACCCAGGTCAGACATATTTTTTGATTTTCTGGAATGCGACGGGGGCAGGGTACTGTTGGGTGACAACAGGGAGTGCAAGATCAGAGGTATTGGCAAGGTAAGGGTACAACTGAAAGATGGGTCAAGTTTTGTATTACACAATGTCAGTTATATTCCTGAATTGAAAAGAAACTTGATATCGCTGGGAACTCTTGAAAAAGAGGGATATACCGTAAAAATGCAGTTGGGCAAAATCAAGGTGATTAATGGTTCTAGGGTTATTTTATCTGGAACCCGAAAGGATAATTGCGTATACTCTTTGGATGGCCATGCAGTGGCGGGTGAGCTTAATGCTAGTGTTGAAGAAAAATACAGTCTTGCGCAGGTTTGGCACAAAAGACTGGGACATATCAGTGAGGCGGGACTTCAGGTGCTAGAAAAGCAGGAGCTGTTTGGCAAGAAAAGTCTAGGTAAACTCGATTTTTGTGAGAATTGTGTTATGGGAAAGTCACATCGAGTCAGTTTCGGTGTAGGAAGGCACACTACTCAAGGAGTGATAGACTATGTTCATTCAGACTTATGGGGTCCATCTCAGGTGGAATCATTGGGAGGTAAGATGTACTTCTTATCTATTGTTGATGATTATTCCAGGAGGGTATGGGTTTATATTCTCAGGTTCAAACACGAAGCATTTGGAAAGTTCAAAGAGTGGAAGCAGTTAGTAGAGAATCAGACTGGGAGGACGGTTAAGAAGCTTAGGACGGATAATGGTCTTGAGTTCTGTAACCGGGAGTTTGAGCAGCTATGTAGTGAGAGTGGGATTGCTAGACATTTGACAGTTGTCGGGACGCCGCAGCAGAATGGATTAGCAGAACGGATGAATAGAACTCTCATGGATAAGGTACGCTGTTTATTAATTCAGTCTGGATTACCCAAGACCTTCTGGGCGGAAGCGACATGTACGGCTGCATATCTTATAAATAGGTCACCATCGACAGCGATTGAGAAAAACACACCTATGGAGATGTGGTCAGGACATCCAAGTGATTATGGGATGTTGAGGATTTTCGGTTGTGTCGTATATTCACACGTTAAACAAGGTAAGCTCGAGCCGAGAGCGGTAAAATGCGTTCTTTTGGGGTATCCTGAGGGTGTGAAGGGGTACAGGCTATATAGGCTTAATGAATCACCTAAAATAGTCACTAGCAGGAACGTGGTCTTCAATGAAAGTGTCATGTACAAAGACACATTGAAGGATTCTGGTGCAGGTACTGATAAGTCTGTTGAGGAATTACAGGTTGAGGTGGAACTGCAGAGGTTAAATAATCATTTGCTTGAGGAAGATCTGATTGATGTTCAGGAAGATGGCGATGATGAAGATGCAGGGGATCAGGATCATGATCAAACACCGGATCTCACAGATTATCAGTTGGTTCGGGATAGAGAGCCAAGGACAAGAACGAAACCTTTGAGGTTTCAAGATGAAAGTAATATGGCTACTTACGCGTTTGCTGCAGCAGAGGAAGAAGATACTCATGAACCATTGACATACCAGGAGGCAGTTACTTGTAAAGATAGATCTAAGTAGAAAGCTGATATGGATGAAGAGGTGGATTCTTTGAAGAAGAATGAGACCTATGAGTTAGTGGATCATCCAGCTGGGCAAAAGCTAGTGAGCTGCAAATGGCTGTTCAAAATAAAGTAAGGGATTGAAGGTGTTCAAAAGCCTAGGCACAAGGCAAGGTTGGTGGCGCGTGGATTCACTCAAAGGGCAGGTATTGACTATAATGAAGTATTTTCACCGGTAGTTTGACACACATATATTCGGGTTATACTTGCATTAACTGCGTGTAGAGATTATGAGCTGGAGCAGCTTGATGTAAAGACAACATTTTTACATGGGAATCTTGAAGAAGTGATCTACATGAGGCAACCACCGGGATATGAACAAGGTAACAAGGTATGTTTGTTAAAGAAATCTCTTTATGGTTTGAAGCAGTCACCTTGGCAATGGTATAAGAGGTTTGATGAGTATATGCTGAGGAACGGGTTCAAGCGTAGCAGTTACGACAGCTGCGTATATTACAGGATTTATGCACCAGGTGAGTATATCTATCTACTGTTATATGTAGACGATATGCTGATTGCTTGTAAAAGCAAGGCTGAGATTGGGTCTATCAAGTCTTTGCTTAAAAAGGAGTTTGACATGAAAGAGCTCGGGGAAGCAAAGAAGATTCTTGGTATGGAGATCATCAGGGATCAGAGTCGCAAGATTCTGAGGGTGTCACAATCCGGGTACGTTTCTAAGATTTTAAATAATTATAGAATAGACAATGGGAAATCAGTTAAGATGCCATTGGGTGGGCACTTCAAGCTGTCGTTGAAGGATTGTCCGGTTAGGGATTGTGATGTTGAAAGGATGAGTAGGGTGCCATATGCAAATGCGGTTGGGAGCTTAATGTACTTGAGGTGTGCACGAGGCCAGACATAGCGTATGCGGTAAGTGTTGTTAGCAGATATTTGGCGAATCCAGGTAAAAAGCATTGGGAAGCAGTGAAGTGGATTTTGAAATATTTGCGGGGTACTGCAAACGTGGGTTTGGTGTATGGGACAGATCGTAGCAACCATGTGGACGTAACAGGTTTTGTTGATTCAGACTACGCTAAGGATCCGGATAAAGGTAGGTCAATCACGGGTTACGCGTTTTTAGTACAGGGATGTGTTGTAACTGGAAGGCAACGCTACAACACGTGGTGGCTCTTTCAACTACAGAGGCGGAGTATATGGCCCTTACGGAAGCTGTGAAGGAAGCTATTTGGCTAAGGGGACTCTTGGAAGAGTTGGGCGTGGAGCTTAACATTGTGGCAGTTAATTGTGATAATCAGGGCACGATTCACTTATCGCGAAATCATGTTTTTCATGAAAGGACTAAGCACATCAATGTGCGTTATCACTTTATCAGAGAGGTCTTGGAAGCAAAGACGGTTGAACTACCCGGTGCCACCTCTTCGCTCTCCTAATAACTCAGTGCCACCTCTTCCGGGTAAACTACCCGGTGAGTAAGTATCCATGCCCGATAAATGTATCTTGTGTTATTAAAACTGTTAAAATTTATGATGAAATCTAGGGTTCCGAATACCACGATATTCTTTTCGTAGTGTGGAAGCAAATTTATTGTAAATTAAGTAGTGGAAGGAATGGGTTAAGACTCAAGATCAATAATCAAGATACGTTGAATTGATTTGTTTGTCGTTTGATAGTAATGGCAAATAATGTTGCTGAATTGGATAGGTCTGATGTGTATCTGGTGAAGTGTTTGGTGGGTGTAGACGTGGTGTCCCCATTTGGCATATGCTAGTCAATTTCTACAAACTGTGAAAGGTCACATTTGAAGGTGCTTGTTTCTTGTGGTTGAATTTGGTCGTGCTTTTTTCATTGACAAAATTTACGTAGATTGACATCTTTTAATATTAAAATAATCAACACGCAACAAAACGTTTATGAAGAAATCAAAGTGTGTTTCGTTCAAAAAAAAAAAATTATAATAAAAAAATTTAACAAATAAAAATAAAGCGTGTTGCCACTAAGTAAGATACATAAAATTCAGTACGTACACTGATGTAAAATAGCAATTATTATTACGTTTAGATACGTACTTGCGCACATGAATTTTACATAATTTAACGAATATTTGTTTTTATCATTGTTGCAAGGAAAAGCTTAAAAGATCGATTAATCGTCGTCTAAGCGTTATTAGGTCATCAACCTTATCGATTTGCGTAAATCAGTCAAAAAAATTAGTCACCCGCGATTAACGGCGGTCAATGACTGTCAAGGATGGTCAAACATGCCGAAAATACCTAAAACTCGTTGTAAATTAGTTTTAATCACTTATGATCGTTGTTTATATCGATTACATGATCATCTTTTAAGAGAAATCTTGTCGGAAATACCAAAAACTCGCCGAAAATACACAAAACTTGCTAAAATGTCAATTGGATTAATTCCGCCTAAATCGATTACAAACTATAAGAGTGTCGACTGCCTGATTACTAATTCGCGCTTTTTGCAACATTGGTTTTTATATATGTTATAATCCGGTTTATAAACGGGTTTAATATAAAAGTTTATTTAATTTCATAAAAAAGAAAATGATGCCCAAATTTCATGTATTTATTTGCATATCTTAATGCTTGTATTTCATCTTGATACTTATACGTACTATACGTACTTTTAGTGTCACGATAATAATAATAATAATAATAATAATAATAATAATAATAATAATAATAATAATAATAATAAGATTTTTTTAAATGTACATTATAAATTTACTAAAAGTTATGAAAATTGATAATTTACACTTAAGCTTAAAAATTAAATGCAAGATTAGCTTGTTTAATATTTTTTGTTTAATAATTTTGAATTTGATTGTAAACTTTACTAATCAATCGAATATAACATTATTTTAGCATTCAAGTTTCATTCAATCCCAAATTAAAAAAAAAAAAAAAAAAAGTTAAAGTTTATTATTATTATTATTATTTTTATTTTTATTTTTTTAATTTTAACCACTTTCATCCTATAAATACCCAAATCAAACCCACTTTCAAACATAATTCAAACAACAAATCAAACACAAAAAAATGGCTTGTAAACTTCCACACACTGTCAAACAAGTTCAAAACTATGTCCAAAAACAAGTCGAAATAGACGACAAAGAACACCAAGATGCAATTATCGAAGTTATTAAGAAGTTTGAGCTGGCGAAGTTACGCAAACAACGCCTGAGAACACGATACACAGCGTGCAAAGATATCTCTGTCGACAGAAAATATGTGATCGACCAGTTTTTGTACAATGAGTTTCGCAAAGACGCTGATGTTGTTGAAACATTGTGAGGTTGTGTGCAGAAGATAGAGAACGAGAAATCCAACAAGATACGTTAGAGTTTTGAGGAGAATGTGGCAGCTGCTGATGTACCACAACAACAACAACAATTTGTGCAAGGTGCATAAAGTTCATCTGCACCAAGAGTTGTTGAGCCACAACAACAGCAACCTCATCTTGATAACTTTCAGCTAAGTTTTGAGGAAATTGTGAAACCTGATGATGATGGCTGGAACTCTGAGGACGAGCGGGAGCTGAGCAGGTTGGAAGCTCAGATCGAAGAAGAGAGGTTTGCGAGCTTTGATCCGTACGATGACGGTTTCCGCTCCGACAACTCGCAGACCTGGGATCACCCAGATTACAATTGAAGTTTTAGTTTTTAATTTAGTATTGTAATGTTTTAATTTCTGTTTATGTAACGTTTATGTTTTTATTAATAAAAAATTTACGTTTGTGTTAAAAGATCCTGCCTGATTTTTTAATTTAAAAGATCCCGCCTTGTATTTAATTTTTGAATTTAAGATTTATCCCGCCTTGTGTTTGAATTTTGAATTCAAAAATATCTACTTCTTATATTATCCCCTATAAGTAACACACCATACAACACTTTTCTTCACACACTCTTAAATCATTTCACAATGAATAATCGTTGGTCAATGGAAGAAGAACACCTGCTAGGTAACGTATGGTTTGAAGTTCAGGATTCCAGAGACCTTGTGAATGGACGTTCTTTTTGGAATGAAGTTACACAAAGGTTCAACAATCAGACTCATGGTGAGCACCGTAATAAAAATAGTATTACGGCTCAATGAAATAGAATGAACCTTGAATGTCATAGGTATAATGCTATTTACAAAGAGTTGTTGCGTACGAGTGAAGACCCTTGTCGTCTCAGCAATGCAAACCGAATATATTATGAGCGCTATGGGAGAGGGATATATTATCAACATGTGTGGTTCGTTATGAGAAACACAGATGCATGGGACAGAGACGATGAGTAATGGTCTACGTTTATTTGTGTTTTTGTTATCGTGTTTTATTTGTTTTCCGTATCGTGTTTTATTTGTTTTCCGTATCGTGTTTTATCATGTAATGTCTACGTTTAATTTTTAGTTGTATAATTCCGTATCGTTTCGTTTATGTAATATTTACGTTTTATTAATAAAATTTGTGTTTATGTTAAAAGATGTTTTTTTTAAATAAATAAATAAAGGAAGATAATACAATATGGGTTGCCACTGTGATGAGAGATGTGAATATGGGTTGAAGAGAGAGAAAGCTAAGGTGGCAACCGGAAAAATGATGCAATATAGGTCACCATTGTGAGAAGCCTAAAGGACTAATTTTAAAACTAGTAGAACTTGTTGACCAATCTTGTGGAATCTAATTAGCCATCTCAACTTTGAAGTTTTAGGGCTCGTTTGTTTCACGGTTATAGAATGAAAGAATGGATTCATTGTACAAATAAGATGTTTGGTTGATAGTGGGGCCCATTTTTGAAAATGAAAAGATGAATCCACACCCATAGAATGAAAGATAGGGGGAGAGGTACCTTTTATATTATTTTGTGAGGTCATTATAATTATTAATACATATAATACTAATAAATTTAAAATTTTATAGTATTTGTTCAATTTTTCAAACTATTACAAGAGCCTTAATTATTACTATAACAAACAACATTTTATACTATCATTTCTTTTCTCTCATATACTTTTCTTTCAAACCATTACCAAATTCAAATCCGATTCTCATCCTTTTACATACCAAACGCACCCTTACTTATTTTCACTTTATATTCCCCGAGAGAGGGATTCAGTAAAAATAAGAAACAAAATGAGAATGATAAAAAAGAAAGATATCCACTCATTTCAATTAAGGGAGAGAAATGTCAAAGAATATGCATCTATTTGTGTAGGTATATCTGAAATTTTCGGTCGTGGTTCCTTCTCTCCCTTCTCATTTGATCCAAACTCTACTTCCCCTTTCATAATTTTTTGTTCATCATTTTATTTTAAGATGTATCAAAATAATAGTCCACTTTTAGTAGTTGAAATTAATTGTACTATATTACCCTTAATCAAAATTGATCTTTACAAAATAAAAATAAAAATAAAAATAAACATTAATTGTCAAATGATAAAACCGTCTTGTTTTGGCTATTGTAAAATATTATTGCTATATCATTCTATAACTTTTGCTTGCTTATCCTCCTACTCATGTAAAACTCTGTCGTTGTATTTCACTAATTATCCCTCTTCATCTAAATGTTAGTTTTACCACTTGTCAGGATTTTGAAAGTAGGAGGATACGTAAGAATGTTTTATAGGAAGAAATATCATTTCTCATTATAAAAATGAAAACATGTTTGCCTTAATTTGTGTGTATTTTATTTGTTGACAATAATTTTAGGACGAACCGAGTATAATTTATCATATTTGATACATCACAAAAGAATATTGAGTTTGTCCCTTCCAAACTAATCATAATAAGTTTATTTTAGCTTCATGTATGGTTTGACTCCAAAAAAGAGAAAATTCCCAAATGAGGCAAAAAAGTTGAGGCTTTTCCCAAATGAAGCAAAAAATAAGTGGTTTTTCCAAAAAAGTCATGCGCAAATGTGCGATTCTAGTAGAATTGTGACATGTGTCCATACCAAAGGTACAAAACCAATCCTTTGCAGGCCCACATGATTTCAATTTTACCCCACATGGTGTTTGACTTTTAATTACAAATGTGCGAATTTGTAATGTGCGATTTTCGGCTAATGTGCGAAAGTTAAAAAAAAGTACCATTGAAAAAGAACAAAAATCTTATTTTGCAGGAATAAAATCTCACTTTTGTACTACCAAAGTACATAAAATAATAATATTAAAAGACCAAAAACTTACCAAGGTATATATACTTAAATTATTTTATATATTGTACTATAAGACATCTATCTATTTTATATATTGCACAAGTTCATGAAGGAGTTCTTGAAAGAATTCTATGAAGAATGGGCAGGGAAAGCTTAAAACAAGTAGAAGCACTAGAACATGTAAATTGTAGACATTGTACGAGACTGCTACGAGGCATTTGGGAATTTTCTCTTATTATTTTTTTTTTTTTGTTTTTTGATTTGTATGTAAACTTTTTGTTTCTTATTTGGAATTTCAGGCAGGGAAGAGAAGGGCTGAGAAAAGGCACAAGTTCATGGAGGAGTTCTTGAAAGAATTCTATGAAGAATGGGCAGGGAAAGCTTAAAACAAGTAGAAGCACTAGAACATGGACAGTTTTTGGTCTTATAATATTACTATTTTATGTACTTTGGTAGTACAAAAGTGAGATTTTATTTCTGCAAAGTAAGATTTTTGTTCTTTTCCAATGGTATTTTTTTTAACTTTCGCACATTAACCGAAAATCGCACATTAGAAATTCGCACATTTGTAATTAAAAGTCAAACATCACAGTGGGGTAAAATTGAAATCATGTGGGCCTGCAAATGACTGGTTTTGTACCTTTGGTATGGACACGTGTTACAATTCTACTGGAATCGCACATTCGCACATGACTCTTTTGGGAAAACCACTTATTTTTTGCTTCATTTGGGAAAAGCTTCAACTTTTTGGCTTCATTTGAGAATTTTCTCCTCCAAAAAACTTTTACATTCTGTTCTTGAGTTTAATGACGAAAGAAGAGAAAATGTATTAGAAGATAAGGAGTGAAAAGAAAAAGAGATGATTGTATTTTTGTTTTCCTAAACTAAGGAGAAAAGAAAAAAGACAAAACATTTTTGTATTCTTAGAGTTAGAAAAAAGATTAAAAAAATAAATAATTTTACAGTTATACTTTTTACAGGTATATAATTTTGATCTCCTAACATCTAATTAGATCAAAAGAAACATTTATAGGTTGGTTTTTATAGGAGGGGTAACCCATCACTTTTATCACCCCTCATCGCGCCACCCTCATAAAAAAACCTCTCGTCACCTTTAAAAATTGCACATAGTGCTGACTACTAAATATATGTGTTAGGTATTTTGTGAGGTATATTTTTATAAAGTTAATATTTTTAATAGTGGTAATTATAAAATGTAAAAAGTGATAATAGTGATAATGTGTTGAATAATAATGTGACACGGACGTAAAAATGATGATAAGGATAATCATAAAAACTATTCTTATTGCTACTGTTCACCACCAAACTTATATCGTATTGATTCATATGATAAATGTATATTTTATCCAAAAAATTTTCCTATTACTTTTACATTATAATATATCAATTTGTTGCAAAATTTGGAATAACAAGGTAGGTATAGCCGCCGCGTTGCGGCGGAGCTTTTTGTGACGTTTTAACTTACGTCTCGTTTTTTCATTATTTTTTGCTAGATATTTTTTTTTTGATATATTTATCCCTTTTTTTTATTAGGATTTCGAAGACAATATAGTTACAAATTTGAAAATCATATATTCATATCCACTAAAAAAGAATTGTAAACATATGACAAAGAAATGTTTGATTGACGAAACAAAATTTGAGTGCATTTTAAAACAAAGTGACACAAGCTTTCATAAATATCTCAAATTCTCACTCACGCACTCGCACGTAACACACTTGCACGTGGCTTCCTCTACCACTCTTCACACGTACACATCTATTTACATGTATATATATCAAGCACTACTTGCAAGTAGGGGTGTTGATCGGTTCGGTTTTCGGTTATTCGGTTAATTCGGTTAAAAAAAATTTTAGGGTTAAACCGTGAACCAAACCAAACCGAATTCAAATTCGGTTTTTGGTTCGGTTTGGTTAAATTCTAGTTCGGTTTGGTTCAGTTCGGTTTTCGGTTTAACCAAATTACACACTTTATTTAAAAAAAAGAAAAATATACAAATATATATTGCCAAAAAAGTTATTTCAAACATAAAAAGTATTTTTTTAATATTAGGATAGAATTTTTTTGTTATTTATATATATATAAATATAAATATAAATATAAATATATATATAACGTTTTATTGATCTTTCTATATATATAAATATATGAAAAATATATAAATTTATATGAATTCGGTTTTCGGTTCGGTTTTCGGTTTTGATTACCAAAACCATATCCAAACCGAGAACCGAATTAAAAGTTCGGTTTGGTTCGGTTTTGACAAATTCGGTTCGGTTATAAGTTCGATTCGGTTATTTTCGGTTCGGTTCGGTTTTGGTTTTCGGTTTATTCGGATATTTCGGTTTTTCTGCTCACCCCTACTTGCAAGTTGCAGCAACCACACGGGCTGGGCCTTGGTTAGCAGGCCAAAAAAATTTTCGGGAGCTTAAATGATGTGAGATGACGTCATTTGACGCTACATTAGTTATATAGTAATATCTAAGTGTGTAAAGATGAGGGCAAACTATGGTTCTAAAAAGCACGCAAAGGCCTTGCAAAGGCGTGAGGCTTGGTTATATCGTCATGTCACGCATTATGTTGCCTTATACCACGTCTTTTTGTAAACTCGATATATATAAAATATAATATAAATATACAAATATTTTCATATTTTGCGCCGCCTTATACCTCGCTTTATAAACGCAAAAGCTTCGATTTAACGACTAAAACGTGAGACTTGGTTATACCGTCACGCCACACCTCGCGCTATTTATAACTTTGGTTAAACAAGTATGTTACTCACTACTTTCACTAAATAAAAGCACGTCAACTACTTAAACACGTTATTACAAAAAAACCGACCAACGCAACTATTATTTCTAGTCACCTTGACATTATAAAAGTACAAAAACAAAAAGAATGGTGTTCCAAATTTAAATAAATTAATGGTGACATTTTTTATATAAAACGTCAAAAGGGAGATGTGGGTTTCAAATTGGACTTGGATTTTTCTAATGAAAGTCAATTTAAAAAAAAAAAAAAAAAAAAAAAAAAAAAAAAAGGAGATTTGGGGTTTATCATCGTTGAGATCAAGGTGTTCCTTTTTACGTATTTAAACCCCTTAAACCCGTGCAACCGTCCACCCTTTCTCTCTTACCACCCCAAGATCACCTACATTCAGGATTCTCACCAAAAACACACCGGCTACAATCTCCCTTCACGATCTCAAAGGTTAGCTTTGTTTTTTTTTTTTTACTTTTAAGGATGTTGTTCTGGTTCTGATTATCTGATTCTTACATCTTTTGCTGGTCCTTTCTTTGTGTGTGTTTCTCATAATCTGTTATGGACCGATAATGTTTTTTTCACTTTGGCAGTTCGTGTCGGGTAACGGTTCTGAGAAAATCCCGACGTGAACTCGTCAACTCGACCCATTAAACCTGTTTATCCATATGAACTGACGGGTTAAAAATGTTACACAAGTCGACCCATTTAGCCATTTATCTATACAAGTTGGCATGTTACATACCTAAATGTGTAGAGCTTGTTATAGGCGCTGGTGGGTCGACCCATTTAAGCCGTAAACCAAATATTATATACTATCCATCAAAAGAATTTTGTTGGCGGGTCGACCCATTTAACTATTCTCTAACCCGAACAAGACATCTTTAATGAATTAATGTGGAATTAGGATTAATTTTTACACGAAGGTCATCAATATTGATAAAACCCGATTTAATATTAACGCTGCTTTTGTTTGCAAATGCAGAGTACCATGGAACCGGAACATTTGCTCCTATTGGTTCTTTTCATGGCCTACATACTGTATTCTGACACAAACTTGGTCTCTAGAGTTAAAAGTGTTTTTGATGCTTTTGACTTCCGAGGAGAATCGGGTTTACTCCAGTTTTGGAAATGCAGCAGACTTCGGGATCCAGAAGATATTGGGTGTAGTCTTAAGTTGTCAGATCATTGTTGTGTATCAACCATACACGATAACAAACTTATGGAGTATAGGATGAGATGTTTCTCAAAGAACCCTTGTATTGGACAAGAGACAAATGTGGGCAACTGGTTTGCTGGTCGAGCAGCTCAAACAGGGGTTGCAGATCATAGAATAAGACATGCGCTTAATCAAGATCATCAATTTGTTGACGAAGCATCAGGAATGGGACAATTAGTTCTTCCCGTCTATTTGAATTATCCGGGTGCTGGGTTCAAACTTGCTGGAATCATTGAGTTTGTCACGACTCAGCCTAAACAAAGTTATGTTGCAGATTTTAATCAAATTCAGAATCTGCTGATGGTAAGTCTTCTTTATTGAATCATAGTCATATTTATTGTTTTATTTCCCATAATAATTTTATGCCACAAAATTTGCCTTGCTGGCATAACCTGATTGAAGAAGTGAGAATACGGGTGTTTGAATGTTTGACAGTTTATTAGTCTAAACTTGCGTTTGAATATATTCTGGAATAGATATAGCTATTATTACTCATAAATGATGTTTGGTATATTTTAAGGTTTTGGGTATCTCTATTACAAACCTCAAAGCATATTGTAATATTGTAAATCCACCCTCTTAGATGGGTTTGGGGGATTTCCAATTCCATGGGTATCAAATCTAAATTTGAAACCGATCAATGCATACCAAACATCTACCCCCATATGACTATCATTTCTATTCCCCATTCCCGTATCTATGAACCAAACACACCCTTATAAGAATGGGTTTGATACCCATGAATTTAGGCCAGATACCAATCCCTGCTTTTCTTAAACCCATACCCATAACGACATTTTACCAAGAGAATCAGTTTTTGATATAACTTTTTTGACCTTTTTGCATCATTTCTCAAGTAACTGCAGTTTACATGAATGTTATATATAAATGGTAATGAAGGATGTTATGTAACTGGATTCACACGTAATAATTATTTGTTTCTTTTTTTTCAAAGGCGATAATAATTTTTGTTTGCTTTAATTGTAGATGGTGAATCTAGCATCCACATATATGGGGAAGATGATAAAAGTTAAATATGATCATATGGTTAAGTTTACACTCCCCTTTTCGGCCAAACTCCCAGACTTGCTGGAGCAAGTGAAAATGAGGTTCCAGGAATTGGAGAACAAAACCTTATGTATTGAGTATGAAGACACTAACCATAACCGCCATTCAATTTCTAGCAACCAGGACCTCAAGTTTTGTATTGACGATTCAATCTTATGTAGGACAACTGTCATTAGAATGTTTGTTCATGTGGTATGAAAATAGTTTGTTTTCTTTTGTCAATGATGAAGCTAACGCGTGCATAGTCAGAGGCTTATAAACAATAATTATTAGATGGACTTCAAACCATCTCTAACTGTTGTATCGATTAGCATGAGTATATTGATATAAACAACTGATTTTATTTGCTATCTGGATCCACAAGTCTTTTTATATATGTCCTAAATAAGCTGTATAACAACATAGGTGTATTGAACACCTTTTTTTTTTTATGCAGCTCGGTATTGTTGTCTATGGTTGCGGTAGCTCAAAGCCGGGATATTATAACAGAAAAACCATGTGAGAGGTTTAAAAGAACCAGAATCAGATCAAGTAGAACAACTACGAAAGATATCTAGTTGCAAATATTTTGCACACAAGTTTTTCCTACCATGAACTTTTTTTGGGGATTTTGAAAATTCAATAGGCTTTTTTTATACAACAACAAAATGAATCATGAGCAGAAAGTTGATAATGCCAATAAATCTTTATGGAACTGAAAGATCTGTTTGAAAAAAGAATTGTTTTCATTCAACAAAAAGAGACAAGAAGAAAAAAATTGAGAAAAAACCATGAATGTCTAATAACAAAAGTCCAAGCCCAAGAAGAGTCCAATATGTAATAGAAACAAATCATACAGTAATTAGATTGTACAACATGAATGTGAGAGTAATGTTCAAATTCAAATACTCGTAAAAGACATTCATATGTAATCATCATAATAGTATTATCATGGGGCGTAAGCACTTTCCTCGCTAAGGGGATTCATTCACTTGCATTCCTACTAATGTTGAGATATGTCTATATCACAACTAAATATATATCAAGAATGTACGTGAGCTTATGAGGTCACACGCGTTAGCACGTAGATACAATTTATAATGTAGTAATTAATATATTAAATGTATTATATTAATTGAATTTAACGATAATTATATATAAAGGTCGTTCTAAATAGTTAATTAACGGGAGTTAACTAACGGTTGTTAGTTATTAAATAGAAGGACTTGATTGTGATATCAAGAGATGGAAAATTCTAGAAACCCCTCACCTATAGGGGGCGAGGGTTCTAGATCCTAGAAGGAATTGGGATTGCTTTGCTTGCAAGATAAGTTTCATACCTTATATAATGAACTCCTTAGTTCATTATTTAGTATTCTTGAAACTCTAAGCAAACCAAAACTTCTTTTCTTCTTCTCTCCTCTCCTTGGCAGATCGTGTACCAGTCCCCACAAGGGATTGCAAGTCGAGTTCTAAGGGTAAAACAAGTGCTTTGTTTTGCTTATCGTTATACAAGAACTAGCGTTTTTATAGTATTGCTATTAACGTGATTGTGTGTGAGACCATAAAGGATTCTTTCTTTAGAATCTCTATTGTTTTCGTGTGGTCTTAAAGGGAAATTAGTACTTCGTTCTTGAATAAGTTCCTCGTTCAATCCACAACAAGAAAAGGTAAATAAGGTAGTTTTTCTTGTGTTTAAGTTAATTGATTGTATGCTATACTTGATCTCATTATCCGTTGCGTTTACTCGTGTATATTATATGTTTAATATGTTTAAATTCCAAAACAACATTCATCGAACTCAATAGCAGAGATGAGGAGATAGAACCAGTGATGCCAGTTTGGAAGTTTAATTAAAAGGAGTGTAACAAGTAGCCAACCGGGCTAACTCAGTTGGCCACCAAGAGTGACCTTGGGGAGGTTATTACCACATGCGAGATGTCTTAGATTCGAGTCTCTTCGTGGGGGTTTTCCTTAAAGGTGGAATCTGTAGGGTTCTTCCCCATAGATGCGTCGATTAGAGGCTGGCAGAGACTACCTTCTGGGTATGTACTGTGAAATCGAATCACTAATTATTATTCGAGATTGTCAAGAACTACCTTCTGGGTAAGTACTTTAGGATCGAATAACTAACTTAGTATTGTACTAACTCACCGTTATGGTTGATTTGTGCCGGGTCGTGCTGTTATTGAAGCCACATAATGTAAACGCGTCAAGTACGAGGCTAAATGTGCGAATATTGGATAAGGGTTCTCCCATTTTCATTCTCTTCTTTTGGAGAACTTGAGAAGGATGCGGTAACCTTACTAAAGCGTATCCGAAGATTCTTGGTGACTCAAGACATTGGAGCACGTGCTGCTGCTCATATTTTTAGCAGGATTAGCTTCGCTATATCTAGAGGTGTGAGGGCCCAGTTATTATCTCGGCTCTCACTAATTTCTTGTAAATCCTATAAGTTTTTAATAAAGTGATGTTTATAATAATAATAAAGAGTGTAACATGTTCATGTAGTCCATTTTTTTTTTATTTTTTATTTTTTATTTTTTATTTTTTTTTTTTTTAATTGCATACAAAATATAAGTTATTATTAGGAAGGTGAAATCCACGCATCACCATTTGTTCACTATAGTTTTAGCTTGTACAAACTAATGTATAATAATAATAATAATAATAATAATAATAATAATAATAATAATAATAATAATAATAATAATTTATCACCCTTCATTATTTTTATCTTATATACTAAAAGCTTAAGTAGCCTTATAAATGTAAGTGGTCATAATAAATGGCTCATGAATTGAAAGTGAAATGTGGATGCTTAATGTGTTAGTACATTGATTTAATAGTCATGCATAAGCATAAGTACATAGGAGATGAAGTGTTTGGTGTCATGAATGCATAAATTAAACACACCAATTAGTGGTTAGTCTTTTTACCTTCCCGTTCATGAGTTACAAATATTTTATCAACTATATAATGTGTCAAAAATCACACACAACAAACTACAACTTCCTTCACACCGCGTGCATATTGAGTTACAACTTATTATGGTGGTAAAGTAAGCATCATGTCGTCTTACTTATTTAGCATATTGATTTATATTGTTTCATGTAAATTTCACGTGTGTTTTGTGTATGTAACAATGTAGGACATAAAGATGGCGCTTAGGAGGTTTGGTAGTAACATCATCTTCTCTAATGGTTTAAGAGATCCTACACATTGTTGTCTTATAAATTAACTGAAACATGCACGGACATTTTTACTTTGATCGAAAATGCAATATATTGATTAATTGTATTTAAGTTACTAACGATCAACTATATTTAATTGTTTTTTATAGCACATCAAGAATCATTAAAAAAAAGATCGAGAAGTCACAAAATTGTATCAAGAACAAAACATGCAAAAGGCCAAAGAACAACAACGACAAAGACAAGAACAACAACAAAAACAAGAACAACGCCACGGCCATCGGTGGAACGAATACTTAGCATTCATATTAATTGTACAATACAAATTAAACATACAATATTTTACTTCATGTAATACCGATAAACGGGCTAATACTATTGATTCGTTAACAAGTAAGTTTCTTGAAAATAATGTGACGAGCATTCAATTTTTAATCAATAATTATTACTACACTTTGTTGGTGCATTTTAATATTTTTGCTCTTAATGTAGTTTTTTGTCTTGTGGTGTGTTAATATCACTATGGAGATTAATTGATTATCTTAATATGATTTTAGTTTCATTTGTAGAATGACGAACAAATTTGGCAAAATGAAATTGTTATATTAGTTATTAAGAGTAGAAAAATTATATGTTGAGATTGATGTCTTCAAATATATTTATATATGCAATATGCTACAAATTAAATATATTAACAATATTAGACCGATTTTCACAACAATAAAAAAAAAATATTGGAACTTAAATGGTTTTTGTGAATAAAATAAAGTTCGAGTAATTAAGCATAGTAATTTGGAGTTACCGTATTTGATATATAAACTAAAAGGATAATTCATTGTCACAAGTTAGATCTCAAAATATAGAGAATATCACTTTGTTATGATTTTATATAAGGGTTACATTTATTTTGAAAGAACCGTATGTGTTTAACCTCCCTTTGACATTTAGCATGTAACTTATACATATTAAAAAAATTACATGTGAAGAGACTCTTTTAAATGTAGCATCTTGAAAAAAGTCTCTTCACATATACTATATTAATGTCAATAAACTATTTAAATGTGTGTCATGCTTAGAAAAGGTGTGATAACATCACAACTTAGATATATAATGACGAAAATAAGCCAAAGATTACACTATGAACACTTATATACAGCCCATGTAATGACGAAAATAAGTGTTAAACAATACACTAATGAACAATTAGATTAAGCCCGTGTGCATCGCACAGGTATAAATGACTCGGTCTAAATATAAAAGTCACCAAACAACTAATTAAAATCATTCATAAACTCATGCGATGCTTACAAAAGTTGTGATACCATCACAACTTACAAACCTAATGACAAAAATAAATACCACACATTACACTATAACCAATTAGATAGAGCCCGTGTGCAACGCACGAGTCTAAATGACTAGTTCTAGAAAAGTATTTATTTTTGTACCTGCATGATTGCTTTTGGAAGGTGTTTAGTAACCAGGTACATTTTAACGTAAACATAAAATTTCAGGTAAAGTTTTGATTTTTGAAGCAGTGCCCATTAATCCATAATATTAACTTTGATGAACATAAATAATAATCATATGCAGTTCATAAGAAAACAAAAAATCAATACCATATGTTATTCATAACTAGCAGGGTATCTGCGCGTTGCGACGGCAATACCCTGAAATAAATTTTTTCGGTGAATCATGTATTTTAGTTTATTATGTTTTTTTTGACATTAAATTTATAGATATCAAAATTATCATTTAGCTCGTGTCCATTCGGGCTCGTGTCCGTTCAGGCTTGAGCCTGTTTGGCCCGTGCCCATTTGTGCTCGATCCCATTTGGCCCGTTGCCCATTCGGACTTGAATATTTGTATAATGTGTTTTATTATTTGTATTAATGACATTTAATGCAGGAATTGTGTTTAAGTTGGTTGTACAATATGCTTGATAATTTGTATTTGTTATGTACTAGACGAATACCCGTGCATAGCAACGGGATTTTATAACGACAGATCGTTTAGTGATAAAAAAAAGTTTATGGGTTATAAATGAAAAATAATAAAAGTTAGGGGTGGCAAATCTTGCCCAATTTGTAAGTTTTGGGCAATTTTTGACACTTTTTTAAAAGTTTGGGGCATTTTTTGCCCCCTTGTATTTATTTGATGGGCTCTTACAAACAAAAGATAAAAACAGATATTATTAGATGGGATTTCGAATCACACAATTCAACTCTCAAGCAATTACTCTCATTTTTTTAATTAGTTGCATTTTTATTCATTTGTCCCAGCAGATTTTCTCAAATTTGCAGTCAGATTATTTTATTTTTATTTTATTTTATTTTTTTTCTAAGAAAAAATAATTAAATATAGTTAAGACTTAGATGCTTGAAATTTTTTTACAAGATGAATTAAAGGGGTTTTTAGGACTGTTCTGAATGTTTTTAATAGTTGAA
Source organism: Artemisia argyi (assembly GCA_030686995.1). Taxonomy (NCBI): domain Eukaryota; kingdom Viridiplantae; phylum Streptophyta; class Magnoliopsida; order Asterales; family Asteraceae; genus Artemisia; species Artemisia argyi. Next base: position 135,156,303 of record CM060691.1, on the reverse strand, counting down.
TTATAATTTGCTCGTTTTAGCCCCTGCCCGTTTGGCCCGATTTATAATTTGTCCGTTTAGCCTGTGCCCGTTTTAACCCGTGCCATTTTAGCCCATGCCCTTGCCCGTGTCCGCCCGTTTTGCCACCTCTAATAAGAGTTTGAAGATTTAGGGATTAAACATATGGCATGAGCTTAAGTATCAAAGTCAATAACTCAACACATTTAGTAACTGATTTTCCCGCCCAAATTGATATGAAAATCAGTTACTAAATGTGTTGACTTATTGACTTTGTTGACTTATTGACTTTGAACTTAAGCTCATGTCAACATAATGTTTTGAAACCCAGTTGAACCGTTCCGGTCGAAAAACGGGTCGATTTAAACCGAGTCATGCTTTTAATAACTGAACCCGTCGTGTCCAGTTTTCAAAACTATATGTTTTTCCCAGTTGAACCCGTTGGTCCGGTCTAGTTTTCAAAACTATATGCAACATCAACTTGTTAGCTTGTATAAAGTTTTGTGTGTTTTATTAATTTGTATAATGTGTATAATAACATATACTTTTCATTTTAGGGTGTTTTAAAAATAACATTAATTAGTGTGTTTAATTATTTTATATTTTATATTATGTTGTAGCTTGTTTAAATTGTATATTGTGAAAATTTTATTGTTCTTTTTTAGTAAGGGGTGTTTTAATTGATTATTTTTAATTTAATATAGATGCTTTTAATTGGTTGTACCATATGAGTAAATTATTGTAATTTTAAGTTATGGGGGTGTTTTAATAAAATCATTAATTACACAATTCATTTTCTCTCATCATTGACTTTCAAGATTTCACTTTCAAGAGCATTAATTAGAAGGCAAAATGGGGATTGACTGAAAATTCAGTTTTTCACTTTTCCCCTATGACTAAATCTACATTATAAGTAGTTAAGATTAAGATTATTGTAATTTTAAGTTATGGGGTGTTTTAATAAAGAGAAATGATACAACCACACAAAAATGCCCACAAAAGAAATCCACAAAATAATGTGTACACATTTGATTGGCTTATTACAAGAGAAGAGAGAGAACATTTATCAAATATACCAATGACATGCATACACATCCTTTTGTAGATTTCTTTTGTAGAAATTTTGGTGTGGTTGTATCAATTCTCTTTAATAAAAGTATTAATTACACAATTCATTTTCTCTCACCATTGACTTTCAAGATTTCACTTTCAAGAGCATTAATTAGAAGGGCAAAATGGGGATTGACTGAAAATTCAGTTTTTCACTTTTCCTCTTTGACTAAATCTATATTATAAGTAGTTAAGATGGGGTGTTTTAATAAGTGCATTAATTGTATTTATTGACCAGTTAAATAATTGTATTTAATGTATATAATATTTTATTTATTGTATTTAATGTTATTATTAATTGTATGTTACAATTAAATATGAGAGAAATTTCTATAAGTAGTATTGGTTGTTGTAATTATAGCTTTAGAAGTTGTATTGCTTAATTTTAAGTATTTCTATTAATAGTAGGCCTTCCTTCATTATAAGATACTAGCAGTGTACCCGCGTGTTGCAGCGGCGGGTACCCTGAAATATATTTTTTCAATGGAATTAATAAAAATGTCACGGGATGTCATTCCGACACCTAAATTTGCTTGGTCACAGCTTTATGTATCGAGTCGAGTTTTATTGGGTCGAGTCTTGGTCACAGGTTCATGTCTAGGTTAAGATGGAGGGTTGTACATTGTGTTTAAATGATTGTAATGTTGGGTGCAAGGGTGTTTTTAATGCTATTATGTATTATGAGGGTTGTACATTGTGTTTAAATGATTGTAATATTGGGTGTAGGGATGTTTTTAATGCTATTAATGTAGAATGAGGGTTGTACATTGTGTTTAAATGATTGTAATATTGGGTGTAGGGGTGTTTTTAATGCTATTAACGTAAAATGAGGCTTGTACATTGTGTTTAAATGATTGTAATATTGGATGTAGGGGTATTTTTAATGCTATTAATGTAGAATGAGGGTTGTACATTGTGTTTAAATAATTGTAATATTGGGTGTAGGGGTGTTTTTAATGCTATTAATGTAGAATTCTAAGGAAAGTGGTCTGAATTTCGATTCGTGCTAGTTTTTGTTGTACACAATGCTTTGGTTGTTGTAATTATAAAAATTGCTTGCTTTAAAATGTTGTAAACCAGACATCATTTTGTGTACATCTGATTTTTTTTGGAGAGAGAGTCCTTCCTCCATTATAAGTAGTATAGATTTAGACTAGCAGGGTACCCGCGCGTTGTAGCGGCAGGTACCCTGAAATAAATTTTTTCGATGAATAATGTATTTTAGTTTATTATGTTCTTTCTGAAAATAAATTTATGGATATCAAGAATTTCGTATAACCCATGCCCGTTCAGACTCGAACCCGTTGGCCCGTGCCTGTTCGGGCTCGAGCCCGTTTGGTCCGCGCCCGTTCGGGCTCAAGCCCATTTGGCCCGTTGCCCGTTCGGATGAAACTGTCGATATGAAATTTCTTGATAGTTATTGTTCCACTAATGAAACTGGAGTTTGTAGACTTAAAAAATCTTTATATGGTTTAATACAAGCTCCTAGACAATGAAATGCAAAACTTACTTCCTCTTTAATTGAAAATGGATGTCGTCAAAGTAAAAGTGATTATTCCTTGTACACTAAATATGATAATAGTATGTTTGTTATACTACTTGTCTAAGTGGATGACATTATTAGAACTGGTAACAGCTTTGATGAGATTGAAAAATTTAAAGTGTTTCCAAAGACCAAGTTCATGATTAAGGACTTGGGCAAACTTAAAAACCTTTTGGAATAGAGGTCATTGACACTGATAAAGGAATTTGTCTTAACTAAAGAAAATATTTTCTTGATTTGTTATCCGAGTTTCATATGTTAGCCTACAAACCAACTGCTACTCCTTAGCAGTCTAAATTGGTCATTTCTAATGAACCAACTAATTATGACCCATTGCTTGAAAACATTTATCTCTTATGACCCATTACTAGTTATCAAAATTTAACGGGAAAACTAATTTATCCGACTAATACTAGACCTGACATATCTTGTGCTCTTTATTGTCTAAGTTAGTTCATGCATTTTCCTCTTAAGTCTCATCTGAAAGTTGCTCTTAAAATTCCGAGATACCTTAAAGGATCTTCAGGTATGGGCATTCATATCACAAGCCTTCAAGTATGACTTTAATTGCTTATTCTAATGATGACTAGGAAAAGTGTGCGATTACCAGAAAATTAGTAACTGGTTTACTGTGCTTTCTTATGTGGATCTTTGGTATCCTGAAAAAGTAAGAAACAAAATACTCTCCCTAAGTCCTCTATTGAAGCTTAGTATAGAGCTTTAGCTAACCAATGAAGTTATTTGGGTATTTAAATTTTAAAAGATTCACATTGTGAAATTTTTTTACGCGTCAAACTTTACCGTGATAGTAAATCTGCAATTTAAATTGTAGCAAATCCAATCGTTAATGAGAAAACTAAACATCTTGAAAAAGATTTACATTTTCTAAGAGACAAGATTTTCGCTGGTGTAGTTAAAACTGAAAAAGTAGAATCTGCAAATCAAATTACAAATGTCTTTACTAAAGGGTTGGATACATTGCAACACAAACTTTTCATTTCTAAATTATCTTTATTTGATGTTTACCAAAATTAGATTAAGAGGGCTGATGAAATTATAATCTGTTCTGGTATCTAAAACTACAAGGATTAATCCTGTCATTTCTAGTTTTCTTAGTTTGAGTTGTATTTGGAAATTTAGGCTATGTTTGCAAGAAGTGAAAAGATCTGCCCTGAAAGGAAAAGAAGAAAGCACGAAAGGACCTTATTATGCAATAATTTCTTGGTTGGATTATAAAAGGCATAGAGACAAAGAAGTCTCTCATTTTTGCTATGTGAAAATTCTCTCAACTCTCTTATATTCTCACACTCAAATAATACTTTCTGTCTTATATTTTGTACCAAGATTGTCTTATCTTTTTGGATACTTTTAATCTTGTAATAGAACTATTATCAAATAGATAATGGGATATTCCAGATTAGTTGTGGTATCTTTGTGATTGATGTAGTTTCTGATTAAGATTAATGGTTGTTTTGTAGAATTGAGATTTAATAGAAGTGTTTTATATGTGTTTAAACATCTTTTTCTACAGGTTTCAATCATTCGAGAAAAAAATTATATAAAATAGATGCTAAAGTTAACTCATATGAGTGGCATGGATCATATGCCAATAATGAGGTTTGAAACCAACATTTAAACAATTAAAAGTCGCACACCTCAAACAAATATCTACAATCATAATCATTGATATTCATATATTCTCATTCCCCCATATCAAACACGCCCTTAGCTTTCAAAGATATCATTTGAGTATCAGCATTTGGCATGGTTTTGCAAGCATGAGTTTTTAGGGGATTTTGCAAATGCAATAAGTTTCTTTAACACACATGTTCATAAACTAGTTTATTTAACACACCATCTTCTCGAAACTAAGTAGTTGATCACTTAAAACAAGACATCTATATTGGAAGTTAGAGATAAGAGACTAAAGAATGCTGTTAAAATTACGGATCTAATCTCAAAACACAACCAGAACACGTTTAAGTCACCCAGCCAACTACCCCTTGGTGAATTATTTTATTACTCAGTAATTCAAGAAGACAAGTCATCAAACGAGACTTGCCAAAAAATTACAAAAGAAAGAGATTGCCCCTTTCAGAAGGATCAAATCTATCACACTACAAAGATATGAATACAATAAACCTCACTACAAACACTCTCAAAGAATACCAGAAACAATACAGAATCACTTGATCAAGATGATCAAATACCAATACCAAACTATCAACAAACTTGAGAGAGAGAGATGAGTGTGTGTGTGTGAATAATATGGCTGAATGAGGCTGCTAGGTTTTGTCTTCAGCTTATATAGAAACAAGTTACACTTCAGCCCCTTGAGACTCTAAAACCTGCCACATAAAGCTAAACATACAAACATAAGAAATCAATGACATATTAAGTCCCTCGACTTAATACACCAAGACATAAGCTTAAAATACCAAAATATATTTCAACATCCCCTCTCAAGCTCATTGCTTGAACATATCAACTAACCCAAGCTTCTCATAAAACAACTTATGCTGAGATATACTAAGACCTTTGGTAAATACATCTGCTACATTATTAGCAGAAGCAACCTTTAAAGTCTTAATTACACTAGCTGAAACTTTTTCTCTAACCAAATGAAGATCAATTTCAAAATGTTTAGTTTTTTCATGAAAAACTGGATTAGCAGCTATTTGAATAGCAGAACTGCTATCACAAAACAAATTTGCAGGTAATAAGTCATTAACCCTAAGGTCCTTCAAAATTTTAACAATCCAAACAAGCTCACAAGTAGTAGATGCAAGACATCTATACTCAGCTTCAACTGATGACCTAGAAATAGTGGCTAGTTTCTTACTTTTTCATAAAATCAAATTATTGCAAAAATAAACACAAAAACCAGAAACAGGTTTCCTAGAAATAGGACACTTAGCCCAATCTGCATCTGAAAAAGCATACAAATTAAGCTTATTACCATACTCAAATTGAATACCTGTACCAGGAGCCTGCTTCAAATATCTCAAAATTCTATGTGCAACAGTAAAATGAGAATTAAGAGGTGCATGCATATGTTGACTTAAACAATGAACTTCATAAGATATGTCAGGTCTAGTTTAACAGACAAATATGTCAACTTTCCAACCAACTTTTGATACTCAGTCATGTTGGACAAAAACTTGCCAGTTTCAGTCTTAACATGGCTCAACACAACATTCTGCTGCATAGGAGTAGCATCAGGCTTACAAGCCAACAAGCCATACTCACTTAACAAATCTAAGCAATATTTCCTCTGAGAAAGACAAATACCAACCTTGTTTTCTAACACTTCAATTCCCAAAAAATATTTGAGAGAACCAAGATCTTTAATCATGAATTTAGAGTTTAGAAAACTTTTAAACTTTTCAATCTCATAAATATTGTTACGAGTAATGACAATGTCATCAACATAGACTAACAAAGCCAAGAAAACACCATTTTTATTCTTAGTGTATAATGAATAATTATTAACACTCTGTTTAAAACCATTTTCAATCAAAGTAGTGGTAAGTTTTTCATTCCACTGCCTTGGAGCCTATTTTAATCCATAAAGAGATTTGTTCAACTTACACACCCTAGTTTTATCTTTATCATATAAACCAGGAGGCAATTGCATATATACATCTTCATATAAATCACCATATTAGAAGGCATTATTAACATCAAGTTGAAACAAAGGCCACTTATTATAAATAGATAAAGCAATTAAGCACCTCATAGTGACCATTTTTACAACAGGGCTAAAAGTTTCCTTATAATCAATACCTTCCCTTTGATTAAAGCCTTTGGCAACAGGCCTAGCTTTATACCTATCTATTTCACCAGAGGACTTATACTTAAGTTTCCATATCCACTTACAACCAATAGTAAACCTGCCATCAGGCAACTCACACAATTCATAAGTATTGTTCATATGTAAAGCTTCCATTTCAGAATTCATAGCTTCTCTCCACATAGGATTGTGAGTTGCCTTAGCAAGAGTTTTAGGTTCACAAGACTTATTTAAAGTGGTAGAAAAGCACATATTAACTCTAGAAAGATTAGAGTAGGACACATATTTTTCAAGACCATACTTCACATTACTACCAACAACAAAGTCATTAAACCTAACATGTTGACTCCTATGTCTAGAAGACCTCCTAACACTTGGTGGTCCATCCATTTGAACATCATGATCCTCACCATTGAAAACATTTTGGTAATTGCCCTTAGAGGTGATAGTTTCTCCTATCTGGGTTGCTGTGGTTACCCCTCCATCATTGACTGTGTTGTCACAGTCTCCTGGAGGTACCATTCCACTACCTTCCACATTAGAAGGGTCCCCTCTTCATCATAGGGTCTTTCAAGAAACAACCAATAATACCACCAGACTTCCAAGACTCCTAAAATCCTATACTCCATCAATCTAGACTCAACAATAACTAACAACAGAGACTCACACCCAATTCGACTGTGTTATAGTGATACTTTGAATGATACTAACAAGTATGCGGAATATACTTATTAATACTTAGAAGGTTTGTTTGTATGTTTGATTGTGAGTTGTATATGAATGAACACAGTTGTATGAACACAGAATATTAATCAAACGTTTAGCTCCAATATTATTAAGAATAATAATACGAGTGATCTAGCTTATCACTAGGGTTACACCTTGAAGCTTTATAATTGATGCGTGTATAAACCTAAACCTAGGACCTCCTTTTATAGGACACAAGGAGTGCTTTACAAGATAAGTATAAACTTAGAATAATAGAATATACATAAGATACATAAGATATTTTCTATACTTATCTAAATACACGTTTCCTAACAATTATCCTGCAGCAGTGGTAATAATATGTACAAGCAGTGGCAATGTGTTTCCACTGCTAGTGCATTCTTCAATAGTGGTTATCTCCATGCTGATCAGTGGTAATTGTTAGTATAGTTCCCAACAATCCTCCCCTAAACTTATGATTTCAATGTAAATCAATAAATTTCTTCAAGCAATCAGCATCATTGAGGATATAGGGAATTCTTCCAAACACTTCATCGTCTTCTTAAAGCCTGCATAGCTCTTGAACACTGACCTTGTATCTTCTGTATCAAAGCTCTGACTTTCTCAGTGTCTTCATGAACTCTTATTCTTGATGTCAACATTGCAGTAAGAGTTATAGCTCTAAGTGGATATTCCTTTTCAGCAAACATGAATGCATCCACTCCAGCTTTTGTAGAAACATGATGAACCTCACAAGAATCATAGTATGATCATGTAGTATTAAGATCTATAGCTTCAAACTTCCAGTAACTGTCATTAGGATCTGGTTCATAAAGTCTCCCTAAATCAACCCATAGCTGCATTTCCTTCATATCTTTAAAGTTATCAGCCTTGAATCTTTCTTGAACCAACTTCCAAAGCATATCAAGATCACTTCTATCACAAGCTTTAATGAGATCTTCAAACTGAATGAAAGATGAAGTTTCACCTCCTAATCTTGTTATCTTCCATGTTGGAGCAAAATTCTTTGCTGTATAAATTTCCCAATCAATAATAGGATGTCTGACTTGTAGAGGATCTGGATAAAAATCTCTTTCTTCTATCACTATCATAACATTCAGTTGATCTTCTGTAAGTTTCTCAGATTGAAATTCTTCTTCTTGAGCAAATCTTGTCTTCTTAGTGATTTTCTGTTCAGAAGTTGTAGCTTTCCTTTTGGACTTAGGAAATCTTCTTTCTTCTTCTTCAAAATCTATTGGAATAAAATCACTATCTTGTCTTTTAAGTCTGTAGAAGATCCCTTCAATCTTATCATGAGACATTCCTTTGAATTGAGACATTTTCCAATTTCCATCATGACAGCAATAAGTCTTCATCTCTTCAATAACTTGTGCCTTGGTTGGTTGTCTTGGTTTCTTTTGACCTTTTCTGACTTTTCCGATTACTTCTTCAAGTGCTTGTTGATTCTTGATAAGAATAAAATAAGATAATTGAGCTGATCTTTGTTCTTTAGTTAAAGTCTTATTGGCAACAACCTCAATGGCCTTCTTCTTGACCACTGGATCATTAGCAATCATGTATTCAATTTCTTCTTAAGTTGGCACATATGTAAGCATTGGAGCTTTCTCCCTGAGAACTATAGGTGGAAGAGTGGAAACTGGATTAGGTGCAGTGGTTTCCAATTTATTCAACCTTTTAGCCTCCATGAAACTTGCAATCTCCAACTCATCTTGTCTTTTCTTCTTTGCAGTTTCATCTTCTATTAATTTCCTTGCAACTTCAGCATCATAGTCTATCTGAGCTTGTTCTCTTTTGTAAATCTTCCTTGGTTGCTCAGTTTCTTTGCTAGACATAACTGCTTTACCTTTCTCCTTTCTAATTCTTTCAACTTCTTCCTCTGAAGTGGTAAAAGTTTGACCAGCAGTGGAAATCATAAACTCATCAGTGGAAAGGTTTTGAGGAACTCCAACTGATTCATCAATCTTCAAATCTGAAGTGCCAAAATCAAAATCAGCATCATCTTCAAAAGCAATTCTCCTCCCCTTAGTCTCAGCATCTGTTTTCCTCCCCTGTTTGGAAGAATTTCCCAAATCTTCACTAAAAGCCTCTGAGGCACCATCACGAGGTGAGGATGGGGATGAAATCACAAGGTTGGCAGATATTTGCTTCTTTAATCCCTGCACTTCTTCCTTCAAAGTCTGAATTTCAGCTTTCAAACCATTAAGCTCTGTGGCATGTTGTTTCTTTGTCTGTGCTAGATCTTTCTCCAGAGCTTGAACCTGCTTGACTAATTTGGTACAAAGTTCCATCAATTCAGTAGGTTGCTCACTACCTTCAACACTTCCAACTGTGTGACCTGTTGGGAGAGGTGAATCATAGGGCATTGGTTCAGACTCTTATCTAGTTGGACTAGATTGAAGCCTAGAACCACCACTGCTTGTTCCTAAACTAAAAGGTTCAGAATCATGCAATGTTGTGATGGGAGGAGGTGGCTGTTTGTGCCTCCTCTCATAAGTGTGAGTAACTTGAGGGGTGATTTAGTCAATTATAGTATAGGTTTGTGTTTCCAAAGAAATACAGGTGAAAGTATTTCCCGGGTCGTTCTCCCAACGAAAGTCGAATGGAATTTCGAATTATCGAATTGTGAATCTTGTCGTGAAAAGTGGAAATGTAAAAAATTGTGATGGTGAAATTCAAATAATGAAAAGTAATAGTGAAATAAGCAAAAGGTATAAGCTAAGTATGCACAATTGTTTAAAATCTAAAAACGGAAATTCAAACGCGAAAATTAAACGTAACGTACGAAATAAAACGTAACTTTTTAACTAAAAATGATCTTACAAAGGTGAAACAAATTTCTAAAAATCTTAAACTACTAAAAAGAATTTTGAGAAAAAGAAAAATATTTTTTTGGCTTTTTATTTATTTTCTATTTATTGAATTAAAAAGTAATTAAAAATAAAGAAAATGTAAAAAATAATGAAAAAATTATAAAATCTATTCTAAAAAATCTAAAATATTATAAAAGAATTTTCTAAAATATTTTTGTATTCTTAAAGGCTTTTTCTGATTTTTTATTGATTTTTGATTATTAAAAATGATTTAAAATTGAATAAAAATATCAAATCAATTCAGAAAAATATGAAAATTTTACAAAAAATCTAGAATATTATAAAAAGCTTGCAGAAAAAATTTGAAAATAAAATAATAAGTAGAAGTGCTTATTTGAGCTAAAACAGCTTATGGCAAGTGCTTATTAATAAGCACTTGACCCAAAACTTTACTGAATTGACTCAGAAAGGTATTAACATTCAAACAAACTCAAATTCATGCAAATAAGATCGAATTGTATCAAAATCATGCATATGCAGCCTAAAACAACTCTAATAAGCACTAATAATCTCTAAATAAGCGCAATACTGATCCAGAAAACACAAGACAGAAAAGGAAGCATAAACACACTCTAACAAACTCAAAACAAACATAGAAACTCAGTTTTCAAGTCAAATCTAACTACTGCAAGTCTACACTTGTAACAGTTAACCCATTCTACACTACCAACTAGCAGACCACAATAAGCAATTTGAATTAGCTCTGAAATTAAAATGAAGCATAGTCCTATTAAGCTAGAACTACGAATTATCCAAAACATCAAGATATAGTTCAAAAATTCAACAGGAAAAGCAGCTATGGACTAATCTACAAGCTGTGATGGACTACAATTGAGTGGTGCAGGGCAGTGAATCAGGACTTACTCTAGCTACTTTAACCTACTGAAAAGATGATCAAACTATTTTTATGATTTTTTCTGTTTTGCACACTAACAAACCACCTAGCAAAGAAGTTATTTCCATTTTTATTTATTTTTTAATGGAGCTAGTTTAGGCAAAATTGCTGCTGAAACAGTGTACGAAAGTGGTCAAAATTTCAGATTTGACCTATGAAAGTCTACATATCAGATGTTACTCTACTATATTAAACCATATTGAGTATTAATGAACACCTAATCTGATTTAAAGCTAAATAATCCTATAGAATCTAATACAATCTGACTTAACTCTTGAAACTTGAGCAACTAATGCAAATGCTAAAAGACTAAAGGAAAACGATCAAACTCAGATTTATACTACTCATATACTCAGATTGCAACTAACTGAATTTCAAACTATGACATAAACGAGTTTAATCCTAAAATTCCTACTTAGGCTGTGTTAAAACCTCAATCTCAACCTATTGATGCAAATCCTAACATACGACTTGAATCTAACTGAAATAAACTTTAAACAACTAAAAATGACAGATAGGAGCTAAATCAAATTTAAACAATTAACTAAACTAGTCTGACCACCAAAGTCAGCCTATTACCAAACACTACTCTAAATCCTACTGTTCCAAACACTCGCAATTCTCACAGAAATGAACTATTAAGCACAGATTCAAGCCACAATTCACATTGATAATGAACAAACTTTGATACTAATCATCAGTAGACTCCAGTGTAACAACAATGAACTGCGATGAACAACTACAAAATAACATCTCAGATCTAACTATACTAAAGTAAATTTGAAATAGATTCAATATAATAGGAACACAAATGATCAAGCAAACTCAGTAAGCACAATAGCTAATAGAATAAGATCAAAAAGAGACAATGAAACAGTAACGAAACAACACCACAGAATTAAACTAATTCATATAAAAATCAGATTTATACTTGTAAATGTAAAATGAGACTTACAAATTACTCCTCAGCTGAACAGAGGAGACATTTGTATCATTGCCTATCTTTAGATAAGCTTGAAAAGCACTAGATACCATTAAACTAACTCCAGGATTCCCAAAATCACCATCACCATACTACCTTTGAATTTCGTTGACCTTATGATGAAAATCAATTTGAAGCATAAACTAAACTATAAATTTCACTACAAGCTGTGATCAAGCTTGAATGAGCTTATGAGATCACTTAAAACAAATTTAAAACAATAAATTGCTATGGAATTCAAAGGATAAGTATCATGTAAATATAAACTCGAATTTAATTGAAAATTTAAAGTGAATACAGAATTTGAGAACTGAAAATACAATGAGCCACAACTAATTATCCTAATGAACTACCTCTATACTACTCCTACTCCTATCTATCCTACTCTCTAACAGCCTCCAATGTGATGAGGAGAGTCTCTATATATAGCTGTGCTAAGGAGCTGCTTCAGAAGGCTCTAGAAACGATATCCATAAAGAATATACTCTATTAGATCCCTGGTGACGATTGCGAACCAATCAGAGCCTTTTAATCGATCCAATGACGCGTCTCAGCCACTCACAATCATCCACGTGTCATTCCCCTTGTTAGATATGTCAGAGTTATGGGTAATTGTACCGAAATACCCTTAATTGGGTAAATTGTTGGGTGGGAGTGGGTAATTGTGATAGGGTAATTTTAGGGTTCTTGGTTGGGTACTGGGTAAATGGATTTGGGGAGAAATTAGGCGCGTTTGTTTTTTTTTTTGTTTTTTTGTTTTTTTTTTTAATTTATTTATTGAATTGAGTTGACTGTTGACCATGTTATACTAAGGGATGTGGTAGACCGGGTTTTATGATTGGGCTCGGGTAAGGTTTTTAGTATTAGAAGTTGGGCTTTTGGTGTAAAAGGAAATTGGGCTAGTGGATTTATGTTATAGGATTATTGGTTAATAGATTTAAAGGTTTAAGGGTAAGTTATGCCAATTGGTAAAATCAAGGGACCTCTTCTGCCATTCTTAAAAATAATTCCAAGGGCTGAACTTGACAAACTTTTAATTCTTCAAGGACTTGTTTTAAAAATTTAAGCTCAAATATAATCCAAACTCTTCCCGGCTCGGATTTTATTCACTTTTTCCAAATCCCGTGCTCGTGTTTGTCCATTTTCCATGATTTTTGTCCTTTTCTTTAATATCCGTACCTGCACTTTCTAAAACACAAAAACAACAAATATTTGGCATTTTTAGTTAGTTTTTGGTCTTTTAGGTCCGGTTTTGGTCGAATAAAAGGTGTGTAAATTAATATACACCAAGGGGTGTATTGGATAGGTGGAACAATAATAGTGGGTGTGTGTTGGGATACAACTAGGATGGTTGCACCTTCACCCTGTACCAATAAAATCTTTGAAAGCATTTCAAGAAAAAGTGGTTTAAATTCCCCATTCCATCCATCTGAAGCCTTATTCATATTTTGAAAAACTTTTGGCTTAAGACAGGGGGTTTTATAAACTCTTTTGTGGGGTTGCAGTGGAAATTCATTTAACACTGCTTGCATAAACCTTGGATGCATAAAAAATTTATAAGAACTCTTTACATTGCCTTCAATACTATTAAAAATTAACTTTGAAAAATTGAAAGTCCTATATGTGGCTAAGCAAACCAAAGGGTAAGCAATTGTTGAACTGAATTGTTCATAAGAAGTTTTCTTAGGACTTAGGCAATGTAGAAGAGTATGAATGAAAAATCTCCAATGGGGACAAAAACATCCTTTTTTGAAAGTAACCTTTTTATCAGATGTATCATACCCCATTGATGAAAGATGTTTATGAATATCTGAATTGGGTAATGTGATGATACCATTGAGATCATCCAATTGAAGAATTCTCCTCAAGGATGATTCAGTAACATCAATCGTTACCCCATCCACTGTGGCTCTAAGTGTATCCACAGATTCATGTGTGTCTCCTTGTTCAATGGTTATGGACTCCACAGAGTTCCAGAACTGTTTGATTTGAGAGACATAGATTGTGGGATTTAAAGTTAAAGCATACCTAATATGGGTGGTATTAAGAAAGTCCACAATCTGATGAAAAACAGGACCACTCTTGTCGTCTGAATTATGCAAGTAGGCCACTTGGTTGTGCTCATCTGCGAAGTTTAGTTTTTGTGAGAAAAGAATGAATGTGTTAGTAAATTAAAATTGAATGGTGAACACGCCGTGTGAGAGGTAAAGGATATATACTATTAGGGTTTGAAAATTATGTGCATTTGGAATTATCTTTAGAAAAGATTTATCTTTAAGAAAAGAATAAACTAAAATAGGTAAGAAGATAATTCACCAAAAATTAACCCTATTAATATGGAAAAACGGTTACTCTCAATGGCTAGTAAAAATAATATTACTGACACAACAGTTGCAACAGCTAGTTCATCAGTGGTGAAAATTTAACTTGCAGTGGTAACTGTGAACTAGCAGAGGGAACTTTTCACAAAAATTTTCAAGAGCAGTGGTAAGAAAATCATATAAAAGTTTAACTGCTCTTTGCATAGTTTTTAGCAAACTATCAGCTATCAACGGATTTGATATGTCTTTACCATTAGCCCTTTGCTATGGACTAGCCAACTCTTCATCACATGGAATATGGTGAGTTGATGACCATATAGTTTTTTGTAAACTATCAACCATAAATGGATTTGTTAAGTCTTTACTAGTAGTCGTTTGCTCTGGACTAGTTGATTCTTATGTGGATTAGACATGGTGAATCAATTACCATTTGTTGTGTGTCTCAGTTACACACCATTTGATCAACTCTTAGCAAAAATTTTGGTTATTTACCTGCATATGTTAGTATAAATCATATAATATGAATAACCAAAGCTCTAACTAAAGTTACTTTTTGACCAAGCCACTATTCCAAAAAATATCTCCTCAAAGTCAACCTTATATAGTAAATAATATCTATATTTACTTCCCCAAACTACCAAGACAGATAAGAGGTATTACTTCTCTTAATTGCCCATAGGGATTGACTTTGCCTATAAAAAGGGCTCGAATCATCAAAACTTTTCACCAAAACGTTTCTTTATCATCACAAACCCTATAAACACCATGAGCCATTTTCCACTTATCTACATCTCTTCTGTTGAATCATCAGAGGAGATAAGCTACTGTTCTGACTCTGCAGAAGAATCAGGATGGGGTGACTACTTTCCTCCATGTGCTTCAAGCTCAACAACAATGAAGCCAAATAAGAAGATTTCTACCCCTGCTCCATCTCTTGAGTTTTACTCCAGCTCTTCTGATGATGATGATGAGCCATACACCCTCTCCAAGGAGTTACCACAGGCACTGACACAAGCCCTTGAATCTACATTGGTAAACATGAAGTGGCCTACCCCAGAGAAGCCTGCAAGACTCCCAAGGCCTCCCAAATAAGTGCTTGGTCTTGCTTGCCCAAGGAAGCAGTCAATCTTTGAGAACAAGAGGAAGAGTGCTCATAAAGCTAAGCATGACTACAAGGGAAAGGGCAAGAAGCCAATGGAGTAGCTAGTGTAGGGTGTTAGAATTTGTGTTTTTGATGTTTGTTGATTGTACTCTCTTTCCATGGAATGTAACTGTTGAATGGTTTTAATGATGCATAAAGTTACATTGTTTTTCTTGTTTCCACTGTGAGAGCAACATTTTCCACTGTTTGATTTATATTTTACACTTTTGTCTTTATCTGCAGCACAAAAGTTAGTGGACAAACATATACAAACAGATATGACAATTTAAGTACCAAAAACCTCCCCTCAACACTAAAAATTATTAGACACCAAAATTTTATGGGTTAAGCATTCCAATACCTGTTACCAAGTACTGAAACCTTCCCACATCGAGTCCTTTTGTTAATAAATCAACATAGTTGTCATCAGTATGAATTTTGACAACTTGAATAAGCTTTTTCTCATAACAATCTCTTATAAAGTGATATCTAATTTCAATATGTTTAGTTTTAGTATGTTGAACAGGATTTTTAATTATGCATATGGTACTGCTATTGTCAATAAAAATGATGGTGTTCATGAAATTGTACCCATAGTCCAAAAATTGATTTTGAAGCCATAAGGCCTGAGCACAACAGCTTGCAGCAGCTACATACTCTGCTTCAGTGGTTGAAGTAGCCACCATAGTCTGTTTCTTGCACTGCCATGACACCAATCTACATCCAAGGAATTGACATCCTCCTGTGGTTGACCTTCTATCAAAACTTGCACCAGCATAGTCACTATCTGAGTAGGTAACCAATTCCATAGGAGATTCTCTTGTATACCACAATCCTAGATTAGGATATGTTTTCAAATATCTGAAAATCTTCTCCACTGCAGTCAAGTGTGATGTCTTCGGAGTGACTTGATACCTTGCACAAGCACACAGAACAAACATAATGTCTGCTCTGGATGATGTAAGATACATCAAAGAACCAATCATAGATCTATAAGTGTGAACATCCACTTCTTCTCCACTATTATCCTTCAAGAGTAGATGTGTAGTCTTATCAGCAGGAGTGCTTGAAGGCTTTTTATCAATAAAATGGAACTTTTTGATAATTTCAGCCACATATTTATCTTGACTGATAAAGATTCCATCTTGTCTTTGATGTACTTGAAATCCCAAAAATAAAGTGAGTTCCCCCATAGAACTCATTTGAAACTCATCCTTCATCAGCTTCTCAAATTCTTTGCACATCTCTGGCTTTGTGGATCCAAAAATAATATCATCAACATAAACTTAAACCAATAGGATATCATTTTTGTCTTTCTTGATGAACAAAGTCTGATCAATCTTCCCTCTATGAAACCCAATATTCAATAGATAAGCAGCAAGGGTTTCATACCACTTTCTTGAAGCTTGATGTAAGCCATAAAGAGCCTTAACCACTTTATAAACTTTATTAGGATGTTCAGGATCTTCAAAGCCTGGAGGTTGTGAAACATAGACCTCCTCATCAATCTTCCCATAAAGAAAAGCACTCTTGACATCCATTTGATATACAGTAAAGCCCATAAAAGATGCATATGCCATGATCAATCTAATAGCCTCAATCCTTGCAACAGGAGCAAAAACTTCTTCATAGTCAATGCACTCTTCTTGAGTGTATCCTTGAGCAACTAGTCTAGCTTTATTCCTAATAACTATGCCTCTTTTATCCTTCTTGTTTCTGAAGACCCATTTTATACCAATAACCTTCATTCCATCAGGCAAATCACAAAGAACCCAAACCTTTTGAAGCTTAAATTGCAGCAACTCCTCTTGCATAGCCTCTACCCAACTTGATTGTTCCAGTGCTTTTTGCACTTTCTTAGGTTCCACTTGTGATAGAAAACAGAAAAACAAGCATTCATTCTTCTTTACATGCTTCTTGGACTCATAAACTTCACTAATGAATCCATGATCATTGGTCATCTTTGTTTGTTTTCTGGTCTTCACTCTTGATTGTAATTCACCAATCACATTGTCAAGTGGATGTATTTTGTGAATTGAAGCTTGAGGAGTATGTGAAACATCATATGCAGAAGGCATATTTGTGATTTACACATCATTTATGATAGTTTCCTGAGCAACAGAAGTAGAATTTTCCACATTTGGTCCATTAGTGGAAACTTCTGGTATAGCAGTGGGAAGTGAATTACCACTGCTTTCAGGAATGTCCTTGTTCTGAGCTTCCAAGTTCACAACTTCTGCATCACCTTCTTTTCCAATAGCTGTTGAAGGTTGTGGATCTTCCTTCTTTGCAACATCATCATTTTCTACAAAGTCCCAGATTGGCATAACAATTTGATCTTTATCATCCTCAGAATCTTTAGTAGGTTCATCTACATCAAGAAATTCTTTTGAACTTTCAAATTTGTTATCCCCAATACCTGAAGCAATAGGTACATAGTTCATTGCGTTTAAGAGTGTATCAAGATCAAATAACCAATCAAGACCTGCACCTGCAGTGTTAGCTTTATTTTCAAGGAACTCAACATGCAGAGTGTCTTCAATCTTCTTTGTTCTCAAATTATACACTCTGAATACTTTACTAGCCATGGAGTATCCAACAAAGAAGCCTTCATCTGAATTTTCTTCAAGTTTACCCAGATGATCAATGGTATTGAGAATTGTGACATGACATCCAAATGGTCTCATAAAATTCAGGATAGGGGGTCTTCCTCTAAATAACTCATAAGGTGTCTTGTTCTTTGTCTTCACCACCAAAACCCTTTCTGAATATAACAAGCAGTATTCACTGCTTCAGTCCAAATGTCACTGGTAGCTTAGAATCAGCTAACATGGTTCTAGTAGCTTCAATCAGTGTTCTGTTTCTTTTTTCAGCTACACCATTTCGCTGAGGGGTTCTTGCAACACTGAATTCTCTCTTAATACCCTTCTCTCTGCATAAATCATCCATAACTCTGTTCTTGAACTCTGTCCCATTGTCACACCTGATAACCTTGACCTTCTTATCAATTTGGTTTTCAACTTCAGTAATAAATGTTTTAAGGATGCCAGTTGTTTCATCCTTGGTTCTTAGAAAGAAAACCCATGTAAATCTGCTGAAGTCATCAGTTACAACAAGACAATATTTCTTCAAATTTATGCTGCTTACAGATGTAGGACCAAATAAGTCCATATGCAACATATAGAGAGGATGAGTAATAGAGTTATAGGCCTTGTTCTTGCAAGATGCTCTATGTTGCTAGCCTTTGAGACATGCAACACATGTTTGGTCATTCTAAAATCTCTTCTCTGGTAACCCTCTTACTAAGCCATCTTTCACAATTTTGTTGATGGTCTTAAAATTAACATGACCAAGTCTTCTGTGCCATAGCATTGATTCATCCAAAGTGGCTTTTGCAATTAAGCAAGTATCAACATCATTAGCCACAATCTTCTTCATATCAATGCTGTAAAGATTGCTTTTCTAGGGATTTTAAGTAAAACCTCACTTTCATCAGGTAACTTATAATCCTTGGAAAGGACATAGCATTCATCTTTTGAGAAAAGAACTATGTGCTTCTTGTCACACATCTGTGACACACTGAAAAGATTATATTTGAGTTCTTTTACATAATACACATTCTCAAAATCCAAGTTTCCAGCCTTGATGTGCCTTTTCCAAAAACTTTGCCACTAATTCCTCCCCCAAAGCTAACAAATTGTCCATCAAAAGTTTTGAAGTCTGAGAGATAGGACTTGTTGGCAGTCATGTGCCTAGAACATCCACTATCTGAATATCTTTGATCTTCATTAGGCTTTGAATGTCCCTGTACATAAAATAAAGGAATTAGTTTCTTTTGGGGACCCAAGCCACAACTGACTTTGATCTGCCTTGTGTATCAATATAGGTAAATCTGTCAAAGGTCATTGATACACCATTGAGATTGACTGAGGTGATAATTCCTTTAGGTTTCCATTCCCAACGTGATGAGGCCTTCACATCATTTCCCAATTTTACCCAATTTTTGTTTACAGAAACACCAGTGGAAACTTTTGGTCTAGCAGTGGCAATTGCTGGCTTTGAAATTTTTGGTGCCCACTTATGGTTGTAGTAAACCTTCTTTTCATAAAAAGTCTTATTGCCTGTTTGTGCAGATTTAACAAAAGTTGTAACGGGTTTTGCACTTTTAACAGGTGACTTTGGGTAAACTCTGTTCACTTTTCTGGCAGTGGAAAGAGATTTGATGCCAGATTTTAGTAGAACAGCCCTGGGAATCATTTTACTTAGTGGATTTGGGTGATTATTTTTCTGAACATTGTTTTCATTCACCCTGGTATTCCCAAAAACTTCCCTTCTTCCCTTGTGATAGTTACAGTAAGCATGAAGGTGTTCAAAACTACCACAGATGTGACATGGTTTGTTGTTAAACTCAAAATCACTACCAAATTGTTGAGATTTTACATGATTCTAACTCCTCTGGTTGCCCCTAGGAGTTGATGACTTACTTCTATACATCTCAACATATTTAGTTGTGGGTCTAGTATGATTAGCTTGTTTCCTAGGCTTTTCTTTTTCAACCTTAACAACTTCAGGAATACATTTTTTAACTTCCACTTTAACTATTTCAGGAACACTAGTTTTAGACTCAGCTTTCACACATTCATCCTTAAGAGATGAATCACTAGCACTTTCAAATGCATCAGCCTCAACCTTAATCTTTTCATTAATAACTTCTTTGACAAATTTAGGGTCAAAAGTCATAACTGGTTCCTGAAACTCTTCTAACCCAGTATGTGCTAAGTTAATACCAGGAGGTGATGGAACACCTCTTAGGGGTGGTGGAACAGACTTGTATCCTACACCTGATTTGACTTTACTAACAACTTGTGCCTCCCAAAATTTGTCAATGCACTTAGATTGATGATCTAGTATATTACAAGTTATCTGAATGTTTTCATCGGCCTTTTTAATCTTCTCTAATTCATCTCTAAGAGCCTCATTCACAACTATCATATAATTTAAGTCTCTTCTTAAAACAACAATATCATCACTAAACTTAGACTCATTAGTTCTAAAGTGTTCTATCTGTGCTTCTAAAACAGCAAGACCTCTCTTATGATTAGCTAGATTATAACTAGTTTGATTTAGCTCTAATCTATGTTCATCATATTGCTCTTTTAGTTTTTCATATTCTTTTAAAGCTTTACAAGATTTAGAACAACCATTATTTGAATGTACCTCAGAATCAGAGAAAGCCATAAGAACAAGTTCAGTTGCAATCATTGCAGATTCCTCAGATGCTTCTTCTTCATCAGCCATATAGCTCCAGTCATAGCTCACACCATCAATGGCCAACAACACCTTTGGTTCTTCAACTGTAGGCTCCTTCTTCTTATCCTGCTTGTACCAAGTAGATCTATTATCTGGCTTCTTTGGCTTCCTGCATTCCCTGGCAAAGTGTCCCATCTTGTGACAGTTGTAACACTCCACCTTCTTCTTGTCAAAGCCTGCAGTCTCATTACCATTGATAATGATCTTCCTCCCAGTCCTTTTCCAGAATTTCTTTGCCTTTAAACTCAGCAATGCAACTTGCCATTTTATATCCATCTCTTCCATGTCATCTTCATCAACGTGATCCAAGTCTTCATGTGTCAGAATTTGAACCATTGACTTGACTTGAGAGATATGCATATAAAGTAGAATCTCCAAGACCAGCAATCTGCTTTTTAGAACTAGCAGTGGTAACACTTGCACTACCAGTGGAAACAACAATGTGAGCAGCATCCTCATCATCATCACTTTCATCATCAGAACTATCAACCACAGATGATGAGATAAGAGCTAAGTTCCCTGAACTTGTACTTAGCTTCCCAACCTTCTTCAATCTTTGTTCAATAACTTTAAAGTTATTGTAAAGATCATTGAGCTTCATATTTTCTAATTCAGGCTTGTCTTCCCAAACAACAACATTGGTGTGAAACTCAGGAGATAGGCTTCTTAAGAACTTCAAATTGAGGTCTTCCCTTTCTACCTCAATTCCAAACACTGTGAGTTGTGTTACAATCTTTTGAAGCCTAGTGAAGATGCTGTCAATTGATTCATTACTTATTGAACAAAAATTTTCATAGGTTTGTTTCAACAAGGTCTTCTGTGTCTTCTTGGTAGAATCATTACCACCAAAAACATTGCAGATCTCTTCAAATAAGGTCTTAGCAGTTTTGTACTTACTGAAAGCTAAGATCTGATCCCTAGGAAGGGTCATAAGCAATAAACTTCTGGCTTTCAGATCATTCTTCTTCTGGAGTCTCTCATCAGATGTAACTGGACCTATATTCAACTTCTGCACTTCCTTGCCATCAATAGTCTCTGTAGAAGTACCTGGCTTGAAAGAATCTCCATACATAATAATCTCCCAAAGTGCATAGTCTTGCACCAAAAAGAACTGTTCAATCATTATCCTCCACATCTCATAATCATTCAGTTTAAGCTTAGGAAGCTTAGCAACAATGTTGGACTGACTGTTCTCCATCTCCATTGAATCTTATGAGAATGAGTAAACTTCGGATCTTCTAACTCAAAGTATCAGAAACCTGTCTCTGATACTACTTGCTATGAATCGTTTAAGCTCAGACTTGTTAGGTCTTTATCTAGGAATAACAATAACAACACAACAAGAACATGCACAACGGAATATATAAACATTATTGTTATTGCTATAAGGCTTCGCCATCATCTCTACTCTATTACAATCTCCAATACAGCCCCAATACTACCTTGATCAATGGTAGTAATTGTTATCTACTCTATAACAAGGAATCAAAGATCCTTGAGGCTAAGCAAAACTACCCTAGATGTTTTCCCATAAAACGTCTCTACACACATACTTTACTGGTTTTCTACATCTTGACACACATAAAACCAATTCCCTGTATTCTCTTTATATAATAGAGAACTAGGGTTACAAAATACTACAAAGGACTAATAAGTAAAATCTTCTTTAGCAAGCAAGTCCCTTGTCTTTTGCATTCTTCACTTTGTCATCATAAGTCCTTCATCTTTCATATTTTGTCAATATCAACTCAAGTATAATTCCTAACAATCTTCCCCTAGTTGATATGATAAAACCAATTAATCACAAACTTCCCCTGAAGCTAGTATATATGAAAGATAAACGAATTTCCCCTTAAATCATGCTATATCACCAAGGCTCTTCAAGTTGCAGCTTCAATGTAAAAATTCTTCCCCTTTTTGTCATCATCATATAGGGACAAACGTAAGCAACCTTCATCTTCACAACTATGAATCAATATTACACGTCCAATTCATCTTTCTAATGTTTCAAAGTCACCACCATTAAGTTTTCCGCATCTAAAAATGTGCTTGAAACAATAGAAATCCAAACCATCAGTAGTAATAACAACTAGCAGTAGCAAAAACCTTCACCTCGATGTAGCATATAAATGGTTAAACATTTAACACTTAAGCTTCCCCTCACTTTTGTAATCTCACGCTTACCAAACTGCCCAAGACCAAACTGAAAATCAAACCATGTACTTGTTTTGGTGATAATGACCTCGGACCATGAACCAAATCAGTTGTACATAATATCCATAGTATTAGATCAGCCATATAACAAATAATATGCAGCCCATGAAAAATAGATCCAAGTAAGCAAGCACGCATGTCACTACATGAGCAGTAGTAACTCCCTCAATCAATACTGTTGACCCATGTTTGATAATTACTAGCAATAAACAACCAATTGAATCTTCAGTAATGTACCACTATATTCAAAAATTAATCCTCGTAAAGTATAACCATAAATATGTACGATTTTATCAACTCATGGTCACCACTAGACGACAAGAATATATCAACTAAATTGTGCACCATCCCATTATAAATATTAATGCACCAATGGTTTACCTTAAAATATATATAATTGGTACCATGTATGTGATCCACTCACGACAAACTTAATAAATATGCCTCATCCAATTGATAGTTAATTTAGTACGAGGTAAATCACTTTATGATGAGACCGACCCACGTGATTTATCCAATAAATCTTATCAGTACGATATTTATCAGCAATACTAAGATCATCATCCAACTATTAAAACGTATCAAATTCCTTGTTGTACCAGTACTCTTACACACAGCAGAAACCAACTTAATGTAGCAGTAGGATTTAACCTTGGTAGTGGGAACTATGAAGCGAACAGTGCATACAATGAGGCAGCACTGGAAACGTTTTAATGCTAGCAGTGGGAACAAATAACTTGCAGTGGGAACGAAGAGCGAGCAGTGGTAATGTGAAACGTAGTACTTGCATATGTTTCTCACTAGAGATTGTCACAATAAAAACGTCGAAGTAAATCTTTATTAATCTTTCAAACCCATTGTACAGAAGAAACAATATGAAAGACCAATAACCCCCTCGTTTCAACATGTACCTTTTATACTCCTCTATCGCATAAAAGCAGTAACATCAGTACCACGAAGAGTAACCTTACTTTCCACTATGTGTCCATCACTATCTTTACATCAAAACCAGTACACTTATGTGTTACAGAGATCTTACGTGTGAAACAACTTTATGTTCCAACGAGCAATCTTTTAACACCATGAATCAGATATGGACAAGCAGAAGTAACATAGATAACTTCGAGTTCAACTGTCCTTTATGCAGAATACTTGGATCAATACACATCAAAAGCACCACAAATTCAATTTGATCACTCAGCCTTCTACACATCAGATTCATCCTTCTAACTAGGGTTTTCCAATGATCAATCAGTAGCATCAATCTTTTAACTTTAAACAGATTAGGGTTTTGATCAGTTAGGGTTTATGAAACATTAACACCCTTGTTTTCTCAACTATGATAAATTCAGGACCATTAAAACTGATGCGTGGGAATTGCACCAGGCTTTACCTCTTGAGGGATCTCGAGAAGCTTACAACCCCCACCAGGCAGTGTACCTGATTGTTGTAGTATAGTATAGTGACAAGTACCGGGGGATTGATCGTTCAATTCAGGAATAGTGTCGCTAGGATTAGAAAGCCTAAAAACTAGGTCTAGAGGTGAGGGATGATTCTTTTTGTATTTTTATATTTTTATAAAAGCAAGTAAAATCTCGGGTTTTGGAAGAGTGGGCGGAATTAGTTGCTAGTCAACTAACCCAATAACTAAGATGTAATCAAAATAAAATAACAAAAATGTAAATTAAACTAATTAAACTAGTGGTGTGAACAATAAATGGGAAATTGTGTTTACTTAGATTTCATTACTCCCTAGATATCTTTTACAGGTTGATAGTTTGTTACAGTTGCATGGATGACGGGTTATATTCCTTAATACCAATCGTGGGGTAGCGTACGTACTTCCCCAACTCTATAAGCTCCTACTTCACTCCTATGTCGAGCCTGCAAGAAGCTCCTAACATGGGATCACTAGAATTCGCTCATGCATTAAATATAACCATAAAAACCTAGTACGCATTGGTTCATGTTTCTTAAGACGTTCAAGCAAGTTACACTATGGAAGTCTGCCAGTTTTCTTAAGCCTAACATCGAAATCATTCATCCATAACAACTATAAACAAGCAATCAACCCATAATCAACATCTAGGTTTCACTACATCTAAGCAAACACACAAGAGATCTAGCCTAGCATGTTAAAATCAAGACAAACGTAAGATATATTCAAACAACATACAGACATATTGAATGAATTGAAAGGATACTTATCTTAATTGAACATGAAAGGTTTCAAGGGGTGAAAACCCTTGAAAATACTGATAAAATCGTGCTAGGGTTTCTCCAAGTCGTCCCTAAAATTGTCCTCTCATAATGAATGAAAATTACAAAACTATATATAGATTTTCCAACGTGACGGTGTCAAGAAGAAAATTCTGACGCCGTCAACCCGCCACCCATAATAAAATCGGATTGCCTAGATCCAGATCTGACGCTGTCAAGAGTAATTTTCCTATGGGCCATCACGTATAAAGGGACCATGATGGCCTATGGTGAAGCCGTCATGCCCTAATGTAAAAACTCTCTGGACCGTCACGTGCTCTATCCACTTCACTTCTTGTTTTATCTCTTGACGCCGTCATGTAGGATTTGGTGACGCCGTCGGGTACTGTTCCCAGCTAGGAAAATTGAGACTTTGCCATTTTCTTCACTTTTATGCTCTAAAAACGTCCAAAATGCTTCCTTTTCCAGAATTCACTCCAAAAGTACCTAAAATCACAAAATGAACGATTTAGGGCAATATTTGATCAAATAAATTCAATTCCGGGCATAAATGACCCCCTAAAAACGGATCATTTTTCGCCTCATCAAAAACCCTAACCTTCTTTAAACTGCTTTCCTCCAAGAATTATAGATACCAATCAACATATCTTCAACTCCCTCTGCAGCAGTTTTTGACAATTTTTATCTTTTTACTAAGAGGTCATATCGAAGATCCCTCTGGTAGAACTCTTCGTTGCTATATAGAGAACTTCAAGTAAAAATTTCAGCCTGATCCAACGGTTAACGAAGGAGATATCGTGTCTTGAAAACTGACCTACAGTGAGTTACGAAAATTGTACCAAAGTCGAATTTTTCTTCTTTTCTCCAAAAAACCTTGTAGATCCTAGATCACGAGCCCCTGGGCTCTGATACCACTTGATGGATCTGAACACATGACTTGTGTTATAGTGATACTTTGAACGATACTAACAAGTATGCGGAATATACTTATTAATACTTAGAAGGTTTGTTTGTATGTTTGGTTGTGAGTTGTATATGAATGAACACAGTTGGATGAACACAGAATATTAATCAAACGTTTAGCTCCAATATTATTAAGAATAATAATACGAGTGATCTAGCTTATCACTAGGGTTACACCTTGAAACTTTATAATTGATGCGTGTATAAACCTAAACCTAGGACCTCCTTTTATAGGACATAAGGAGTCCTTTACAAGATAAGTATAAACTTAGAATAATCGAATATACATAAGATCTTTTCTATACTTATCTAAATACACGTTTCCTAACAATTATCCTGCAGCAGTGGTAATAATATTACTAGCAGTGGTAATGTGTTTCCACTGCTAGTGCATTCTTCAACAGTGGTTATCTTCATGCTGATCAGTGGTAACTGTTAGTACAATTCCCAACAGTACCCTGTTGATGCGTAGGGATTGCACCAGGCTTTACCTCTCGAGGGATCTCGAGAAGCTTACAACCCCCACCAGGCAGTGTACCTGATCGATGTAGTATAGTATAATGACAAGTACCGGGGGATTAATCGTTCAGCTAGGAATAGTGTCGCTAGGATTAGAAATCCTAAAGACTAGGTCTAGAGATGAGGGATGATTCTTTTTATGTTTTTATATTTTGAAAAGCAGGTAAAAATCTCGGTTTTAAAGGAGTTGGGCGGAATTAGTTGCTAGTCAACTAACCCAATACTAAGATGCAATCAAAATAAAATACTAAAAATGAAAATAAACTAAATTAACTAGAGGTGTGAGCAATATATGGGAGAATTGTGTTTACTTAGATTTCACTACTCCCTAGATATCTTTTCAGGTTAATTACTTGTTACAGTTGTGTGGATGACGGATTGTATTCCTTAATACCATTCATGGGGTGGCGTACTTACTTCCCCAATCCTATAAGCGCCTACTTCACTCCTATGTCGAGTCGGCTAAGAAGCTCCTAACATGGGATCACTAAAATTTGCTCATGCATTAAATACAACCATTGAAACCTAGTACACATCGGTTCATGTTTCTTAAGACGTTCAAGCATGTTACACAATGGAGATCTGCCTGTTTTCTTAAGCCTAACATTGAAATCATTCATCCATTACAACTATAAACAAGCAATCAACCTATAATTAACATCTAGGTTTCATTACATCTAAGCAAACACATGAAAGATCTAGCCTAGCATGTTAAAATCAAGACAAGCATAAGATATATTCAAAAAACACATAGACATATTGAATGAATTGAAAGAGGACTTATCTTAATTGAACATGAAAGGTTTCAAGGGGTAAAAACCCTTGAAAATACTGTTACAAACGTCCTAGGGTTTATTAGGTTCGACCATAGTATTCTCCATACAAGTTCCTCTTTTAATGAATGAAAAATAGAAAAGTATATATAGATTCTGAGAGGTGACGGCGTCAAGAGCAAATTTCTGACGCCGTCATCTCGCCGCCAAATAAATTCTCGGACTGCCTAGATCTGGGTTTGACGCCGTCATGTGTACTCCTTATGCAGGCCGTCACAAAAAATACTCTTGACGCCCTTCTCTTGACGCCTTCAGGTTTTCTCTGGGTCGTCATGGTTTTTACTCCTGACGCCGTCATAATTTTCTTCTTGACACCATCAGGTACTGTTCTCAGCATGAAAAATTAAGTCTTTGCCATTTTCTACACTTTTATGCTCCAAAAATGTCCAAAATGCTTCCTTTTCCAGAATTCACTCCCAAAGTACCTAAAATCACAAAAGGAACGATTTAGGGCAATATTTGATCAAATAAATTCAATTCCGGGGGCTTAAATGACCCCATAAAAACGGTTCATTTTTCGCCTCATCATATACCCTTACACTTGAGATTTGCTTGTCCTCAAGCAAATGCGCTTTTATTCTAGTCAAAACACAAGTTAGGGGTCATTTAACACTAATATAAAAGTAATTACAACAAATAATCGTTCCATTAAAGACCAAAAACAAGCACGGAGGTCATATACTAGCACCTCACAAATAGTGTTTAGATACTCACATCTCTCGGGTGTAATAAAGTATATATCACAATATGGAAATGGAAAACATCTCTCACTACCTGTCATAGCAAAATAGATTACCATAGGCTTGGGAAAGGATCAAACCTCCACCACATGGCGTAAGCACCTAGGATAAACTATCAAAGAGGTCTTTTAAAGGGTTGTAACGTTAGGTGTAGGGATATGGAATACACGGTTTTGTTGGATATAGGCAGTCTTTACTGGTGGCGAGTTAACAATCTTGGTTAATTACATGTACAATATGGCGTCGCTAAGCCAAGACTAGACTCACATTAAGCTAATAAATCAAAAATAACAAAAACATAAAATGAATATAGAATAAAAAGGGATGGTAGTCCGTATGTTTTTTTCTCTTTTCTTTTTTCTATTTTTTTTTTTCTTTTTCTTGATTTTTTCGTTTTTTTTTCTTTTTTTTTATTTTTTATTTTTTTTTGCATACACTCTTACCCTACCATCTAAAATAATACATCATAAGAAATGAAAATTCCCCTTACACTTGAATATTTACATACTTTACATTAAACTAATCTAATGACTCGAATTAAGAAAATCAAAACACTTGGAGTACTTTTAAGATTAACGTACATATGGGGGTAATATATGATGTTCTTCCCCATTACTCCATAAAATAAGTACTTTACCCATGAGTCCCATGAGTCCCAAAACAATATGTACAAGGATATGACTCGACTTATGTTGAGCTAACAGACCTTGATAGATCTTCTTGAGCACTCTAGAATCGTTAGCAATGTTACTGTAATCAATAACACACTAATAGATAATCTCTGTATCTTGTATTTTAAAGCGGAAACAAATACAAGTGTAATACTATACAACAAAATGTTAGTTGTTGTTGTTTTTTTTTTTTTTTTTTTTTTTTTTTTTTTTTTTTTTTAAATAAAATAAAACAAATATACAACATGATATCCCTAATCAGATGCTGCTCTGGAAGTCTTAATCCTTTGTTTGAAGACCTTCATCAAAGATTCTGCAAACAACCTTGCATTCCCAACTGGATCAGGAGGAATCTCTAACTTTTGTTGTAGCATTTTCTCCATCAGAGACACTTTCAGAGGATATCTTTTGGTAAGATCCATAATAAGCCTTAGACCAGTTGTAGTTTCCAAAACATGAACATAAGGCATAGGATAGAACTTCCAACTCTGAACTTTCCATCTCTGATTGTTCTTCCATATATCATAGCTTGCACCAGTGGGAGTAGAAGAATCAAACAACACTTGAAGATCACCCAACAAATACAATCCAGACCCTTCAGGAGTATGAGTTGCATAATACTTAAGAACCAACTCATATAGAGTGACCAAATCCTGATGATCCACAAGATGTAGAATCTGTTGAAGAAATGTAAAGGATATGAAAGTTTTATCCAATCTGTAAATGGTATTAACCTGACCATTTTTACTTAACTCCCAGTGAACCAAAACATCTCTAGTTCCCTCAGGCCAATCATCAGGGGATCCTTCCCTTGTAAATGAAGCATCAGAAGCATTCACATTGATTAGACTTTGTTTTGAATGTGAATATCTGACTTTAGCCATTCTCTTGCCTCTTCTTCCAGGAACACAAATAGCAGCATGAACTTCAGCTTCAGCAGAATCACCTTCTGCAATATCAGTTTCCACTGATTGAGTATCCAATTGTTCATCAGTAGAATCCTGAGAAGATTCAAGTGCAACAGATGCATATTGTTCATCCATAGCCTTCCTTATCTGTTTGTTTCTAGCAGCTTGAAGTTCAACTTCTCTTACCTTCAGCTCATGAAATCTTGCAAGTTCAGCTTTTTGTTCAGCTTTTTGTTCCTCATCTAACTTCCTAGCAGCCTCTTCACCCAATCTTTCCAGCTCCAGTTGTCTTCTGGTTCTCTTTCTAGATGGAGGATCTTCTTCTATCACTTTAGCTTTACCTTTATCCACAAAAGATGAAGCAGCAACATGTGGTACATCAGCAGAAATATCAGGTAAAGGAATATTCTTAGAAGCACCCATTCCAGCTTTGTCATTTCTAGTCTTGATTCTGTTATAAATCTCAACCAGTTTGTCAAATGGAAGTTCCCACACTTGTTTCTTAGACCAAGCATTATTAAACAAGGAACTGCTTTGACTTCTCACATATGTTCTCATATAATCCCTCTGTTGTGCTTGAGTCATAGGTTTATCTCTTTTAGCTTTAGCTTTTAACTCATCTACTACCTTCTTCCTTAACTTCATCACTTTCACAATTTCAGAAGGCCAGTCTTGCTTTTTCACTCTTTTACCAAAGATGTCTGTAGCTAAATCAGAATTATCAAGCACTTGTTTTCTAATCTGCTGCCAATCTGACTCATCAAACTCTTGAACAGCTGCATCTAATTCTCTTTGTCTTTCAATAGGCAAAGTAGAAACATATCTTTGAGTTTCAGACTCATATGCTGCATCAATCTTGGCTTGCTGTTCCTCAGCCATATTAGCACTCTTCTTATAGTCTTCCCATACTTGGAAGAGATTTTCTTGTGCAGCTCTGTCTTCAGCTGTGACAAGCTCATCCAAATCCACATCTATTTCTTTAGCAATATCATCATGAGGAGCATTCAAATCTTCCATAGGTTCATAAGGTACTTCTTGAACCTCTCTATCAGGAGAAACTTGTTGATTCTCAGATGAATGATGAACAGGGGAACTCAAATATTCTTTCCCTGCTACAAAGAATGCTTCTCCTGATGTATTCCCTTTATCAGCAGATTTGTCAGCAGCAACACCACTTGGTGATTGTTTCTCCTGAAGTATATCAGTAGCTTCAGTCATGAGCACATCATCATCACCACTTTTGGAAGACTCAACAGCTTTCCTTGCCAAATACTGTCTTGTACTTCTTCTTCTACCATATAAGATTTTTGGTTTAGATTTAGGTACTTCAACAGCTTTAGAAGGAACAACATGAGACTGTCTAGCAACTTCAGCTAGAATTTCAAGAGAATCCAAATTTGCCTCCTTTGCAACTTCAGTAGAATCCAATCCACCCTTACTTTGCTTTTGCTGATTCAGCTGTGCCTCCAAATCTTGAACCTTGCTTTTCAAACTTTCAATTTCATTACCAAGAGTAGTCTTGGTATCAGCAAGTTCCTTTTGGAGATCTTCAGTCATTTTCATGTACCTGTTAAGAGAATCATATACAAAAGTGAGAGTAATTGGGTCCTCTGCTCTACCAGCTGATTGCTCAGTGGTAAGATGAGCTTCATTGAACCCTGAAGGAGAAACAGACTCATTTACAACATTAGGAAAGCCTTCATTAATTGGCTCTCTCATAGGACTAGGTGTATGCAGTCTAGTGATCTCAGGTTCATGAGGCTGAAAGTTATCTTCAAACTCATGAATTTGCTCAGCTGGAGCATCCTGAGCTGGTGAAATGGTAGGACTAGGTGACATATGTACAGGGGTAGGTGGTGGTACGTCAGTAGAATCAGGTAATGGTTCAGCAGTTGTAGCTGGCTCTTCCTCCATTACCACTGAAGGATTACCATCAGCAGCAACACCAGAAGATGATGGATTACCATCATCAACAACATTAGGAGCAGGCACATTACCAGCATCATCACCCTCAACTACATTGTCATTGCCATGTGGTAACATAGCTTCTAACAGAGGGTGATGTTCCCTAGTATAATTAGTTTTCATTGAGGCAAACAACTTAGAACCAAGACTTTTAATAGGCACATGGGTTCTATCTTCAGTGGTTATGTCTAAAATTATTTGTAAGAACCTAGGGTACATTAAAAACTTATGTTGTTGTTTATCAATGTTTTCTAGCATATTTTCAAAGATAAACTTAGAAAAATTATAAGTTTGACCCTTAGAAAGACAAACAATACCACAACCCAATTGCAGAGAGAATTGATTCCATCCACCACACTTGTTGCTTATACATTGAAGCAGCAGATGCACCAAATACCTCTACTTAGGACAAAATTGATTCTTGTGCCACTTGGATGTATCAGTACTTTGATATCCAGCTTCCCTTAGCCCAGCAAGAATCTCTGCAGTGTTAGAATGATACACACCATTCTCATCATCCAACTGAAGCTTTGTCCTAATCAAACCTTCTGTCACCACATACTCTACACCATCAATCTCTGCCACAATCTCTGTGTCAGATCTCTTAGTAGCAAATGCCCAAAATTGCTTCACCAATGATTCACACACCAAATTGGGACTATATGTCAGAGCATAATGAATCTTCGACCTTTGTAGAAACTCCACCATTAAATCGAATTCTTCATGTCCCTTTGCCTTTTTTAGAATAGCATACTTGTTATGATCGCCTTTTAATTCGAGTTGTACCATTTGAATGAACTTGCATAAGATGGTTATGAATTACACAAAGAATAATGGGTTTAAGTGGAGTGATAAGCGAATAATATTGTTTAGGATTAGATATGCAAAATGGGTTAAACTTGGAAGTTCCCCTATCGTGGTCAAAATTATCGGAACTAATTATTGACCAAGTCTGACGTGTAATTCAAAAACTTCCAATTTGAAAATTTACCCTTCAGCAGAAATGAAAGTCAAATCTGCTGAAGAATGGTCAACATCAGCAGAAACCAACCAAAAGTAAAAATATCTTCAGTCAATATCTTGGTTTTACTGTGCCACCCAACTCGCATTAATTATCGTAACGCCTAAACTTGGCTTATTTAATCACCCCCAAATCACATCTCAGTCACCAATTTACCCCAAATCATCTTTCAAACCCTAATTTCTCAATTAATCCCAATTCTCCACCAAAACCATGTCATCACACCCAGAAACCTCAGATCAGAATTCCTCTTCTTCATCTTCAGAAGAAGATTTACCACCATATCCATGGGAGCTTGATGATTCCGACTATGAAAGAGAACTGGAGAAACGATGGGATGCACAAGAAAGACAATGGAATGCTCATAGGAAGGGTGAACCAAGCAATGTACCCATTCCTGCTGAGAGAGAGCTTGTCTCTCCCTTCATCTATACCTCTGATGAAGACTCTTCAGAGGAAGAAAATGAAGATCCAACCTTTCTTCCTCCTTCCACACTAGAGAGATCCCAACCAAGATCAAGTAAGAGGGATCCATCTCTTCCAACATCACAAAACTTGGTGTTGGATCTTCCTGCTCCAGGACCTGGTCTTCCACATCAAGAACATATTGGACTGAGCAAGAAGGCTGAGATCATACGTAAGGGAAAGGAGAAGCTGAAGTAGATGATTGAGGAATGTTGCCATGGACCAAAGTTCTTGAGTATTTTCTTAACTTTGGTACTTGAGCATCTTCACAGTCTTCCTTCTCTTCTTTTTCCATTTTCATCTTCAGCTTCATCATTGTACTTGTCATAGCCTCAAGTATTATGTAATAAGTGATAGAAGCTAGTAGTACTTAATTAGCCAAATGTTTAGGAATGGTCATTGTAATTCAGTTGGAACTTTGAATGTAAGCTGTAACTTGTTTCTTTGAATGAATGGAAAGATCTTCTTAATTAATCAACTGTGTAAGACCTTCAGCATAATCAACTCATCAGAAGAAACCATGTTCAGCACTTTTGACCTCATTCCTTTGACTTCAGCTCTTGGTGACGTTAACATATAACTTACAATCTCAGAACATCTGCAAAACAGACATAAAACATGCAAATACACCAAACAACTTGCAGAACTATTAGTGAGTTATTGTTAAAACTCAGAAATTATACAACTTATACAAATCTACAAAGTTTACACTCATTATCCTCCCCTGAGGCATATGCCTCCCCTGAGGCTTATGCCTCCCCTTAAACTTTGCAGTTAAGGGTTAAGCATTCCAATATGGACCACTAAATATTGAAACCTGGGTCCATCAAATGCTTTGGTTAACAAATCTTCCACATTCTCATCTGTGTGAATTTTTACCACTTTAACCAAATGTTTTTCATAAGCATCCCTAATAAAGTGGTGCCTAATTTCAATATGTTTGGTTCAATTATGAAAAACTAGATTTTTAACAATACAAATTGTACTTTGATTGTCAATGAAAATGGTAGTATTCATAAAGTTATACCCATAATCTAGTAATTGATTCTGAATCCATAGAACCTGTCCACAACAATTGGCAGCAGCAACATACTCTGCTTCAGTAGTAGAGGTAGCAACAATGGTCTGTTTCTTGCATTGCCAAGAAATCAGTCTTCTTCCAAGGAATTGGCAACCTCCAGTTGTGGATCTTCTATCCAAATTTGCACCAGCATAGTCACTATCACTATAAGCTGCTAGCTGAAATGGAGACTCTTTGGGATACCAAAGACCTAATTTGGGTTGGCCTTTTAGGTACTTAAAAATCTTTTTGACAGCATTCAAGTGAGAGGTAAGTGGAGTGACTTGGTGCCTTGAACATGCACTCACAACAAATGTAATATCAGGTCTTGAGGCAGTCAAATACATCAAAGAACCAATCATTGACCTGTATAAATGAACATTCACAGGGAGATCAGGATCAAGATTGTTCTTTGGTTTGGGAGCCTCATAGGGAGTAGTGGCAGTCCTGACATTCTCCATAGCAAACTTGGACAACATATCTTTTACATATTTCTCCTGATGTATGAAAATACCATCAGGTTTCTGCTGAACCTGTAAACCCAGAAAGAAAGTAAGTTCTCCCATGGCACTCATTTGAAATTCTCCCTTCATCAGATCTTCAAACTCTCTACACCATGCTTCTTTGGTTGAACCAAAGATAATATCATCCACATACACCTGCACAAGAATAATATCCCTGGAATCTTTCTTGAGGAATAGAGTCTTGTCAATGTCACCTCTTCTATAGCCATTCTTCAGCAGAAATGTGGAAAGTCTAGCATACCAAGCTCTGGGAGCTTGATGAAGTCCATAGAGAGCTTTGACAACCTTGTACACGTACTCAGGATGATCAGGGTCTTCAAATCCCTTGGGTTGAGTCACATAAACCTCCTCTTCAATCTCACCATATAAGAAATCACCTTTTACATCCATCTGATAAACCATAAAGCCCATATAAGAGGCATAGGCCAAAAATATCCTAATTGCTTCAACTCTGGCCACTGGTGCAAAGACTTCATCATAGTCAATGCCTTCCTCTTGTCTAAACCCTTGAGCCACAAGTCTAGCTTTGTTCTTCACCACAATTCCCCTGGCATCTCTTTTATTCTTCAAAATCCATTTTGTCCCAATAGCATATTTACCATCAGGAAGAGGAACCAAAATCCAAACCTGCTGATTCTTAAATTGCAGCATCTCCTCTTGCATTGCTTCAAGCCAACTTGAATCTGCCAGTGCTTGAGGAACACTAGTTGGCTCTATTTGAGAGAGAAAGCATGCAAACAGACAATGTTTGAAGTCTGTGTGATTGTTCCTCTTTTGATTGTAGACATAAGAGATGAAAGCAACTTCACCATATTTTGTATTCTTTACAGTGCTTCTAGTTCTAACAGGATCTTTAGGATCTCCAATAATCTTTGATAGGGGATGAGCATTATGAATCCTTTTAGTTGTTGTAGGGTGAACATCAATTGTGGCATCAAGGTTGTTAACTGTAGGCCCAAACTCAGTATCATAAGAAGCTGAGTGAAATAGGCCAGGCTTTGGCTGATAATTCCCAAGATCAAAAGGACTTGGAAATATTGTAAAGGGCTTCTCAAAGTCTGCAAACACTTCAGTAGAAATGGGAGAATGAGCATCAGTAGGATCAGCATCAAGGACCTTATCAGTGGGAATAGGTATGCCTTCAGTAGAATCATCAGCAGTATCCTTGTTTCCACTGACAGCTTGTGCTGATTGATGTAGGAGTGCTTCAGTCTCTTGTGTAACCTTTTCATTGAGTTTCTGAGCTTCCTTAGTAGCAGCATGTTCTTGCTTCTGCAGTCTTGCAAGATCCTCTGCATAATGTGACTCATCATCTTGTTCAGCAGCAGAGTGATTACCTAAAAAATGGTTAGGTGGAAAAGATGGTACAACAATGGTATGTTCATCTGGCTCAGATTCACAGTCTGAGTCATCATCCATGGAACCTGCAGGGTTAGAGTTTGGAACTTGGTTACCTGCATTAGGATTAGAAGCATGTCTAGAATAACCCAAATAGTCAGTCAAATAATCTAGGTCAAAATACCAAGAATGGCCTTGTCCCTGAATATTAGGCTGATCTTCAAGAAATCTTAGATTAAGGGTCTCTTCTATCTTTTTGGCATTCAGATTATAAACCTTATATGCCTTGCTATGAGCTGAATAACCCACAATGTACCACTCATCAGCTTTCCCATCAAATTTACCCAGTATATCAGCAGTATTCAAAATGGTTACTTTGCATCCAAAAGGATTAAGGTAATGTATGTCTGGAACTTTCCCAGTGAGAAGTTCATAAGGTGTCTTGACATGATGTCTAGTAATGGATACCCTATTCAAGACATAGCAAGCAGTACTTACTGCTTCAGTCCAAAACATTGTGGGTAGTTTTGAGTCTGCAAGCATTGATCTGGCTGCCTCAATGAGGGTTCTATTTTTCCTTTCAGCAACCCCATTTTGTTGTGGGGTTCTTGGAGTACTATAGTCCCTTCTAATCCCCTTAGACTTACAGAATTCTATGAAAACAACATTTTTGAATTCTGTCCCATTGTCACACCTAATTCCTTTAACCTTTTTATTAAGCTGGTTTTCAATTAAAATGATGAATTCTTTCAAAATAGGAGTTGTTTCATCTTTAGTTTTTAGAAAGAATACCCAGCAAAACCTACTGAAATCATCTGTGATAACCAGGTAGAAGTACTTGTGATCAATACTTCTGATAGGAGTTGGACCAAATAGATCCATGTGCAGCAACTGAAGAGGTTCTGAAATGGTGCTCACAGCTTTGATGGCTTTGTAAGAGGCTCTGTGTTGCTTTCCCTTGTTGCAAGCAATACAATTGTATTCATTGGTGAAGAGTTTAGAAGGAAGGCCCTGAACAAGACCAAGTTTAGACAACTTGTTGATAGTCTTGTAATTCACATGAGCCATTCTCCTATGCCATTTGGTAGATTCATCCAGGGAAGCTTTGGCCACCAAACATGTTAGATCACCTTCTGGCTTGACATCATTCAGATTGAATGTGTACAAGTTGAAGGTTCTAGGAACTCTCAGCAAAACAGTTGTGTCTTCTGGAAGTTTGAAGTCCTTGGAAAGTACAAGACACTCATCTTCAGAGAAGAAAACCTTATTCTTAGTGTCACATATTTGTGATACAGAGAATAGATTAAAATGCTCCAGTTCCTTCACATAATAAACATTTTCAAAATCTAACAAGGGTGTCTTAATAGTTCCTTTCCCTGTAATTTTGCCATCTCCACCACCAAAAGTTACAGTGCAAATATACAAAAGTTAGTACACATTGGAGACTCAAGTCATTGCTGTCTTCAGTAGAAACTGTCTTGTTATCAGCAGCAACTCTAGAAGGCTTGTGGGGAGTCTTGGGTGATGTCTTTGGTGTGGTCTTGGAAGTGGTCTTGGGCAGGTCAGACTTCTCACTTGAATCACAGCTGGCAAATGAGGTAGACCCTTCATCAGAAGACTTGTCACTGTCACAACAAGAGACAAAGTCAGTAGATTTCATAATAGGGTCTGGCAAGTCAGTGGACTTTTTGCCATAGAGATGGTGTGATCCATCAAAGTCACTAGGTATGGATAGGTCAATAGGCATATGTTCCCCTCTTATAGGTCCAGGGACAGCATGTAAGTTACCTTCTTTGACAAAGTTAGCTAAACCTGCTGGTGTTGATTTACCTAGGTCATTCTTAGCTTCTAAACCTACATATTTTTGAAATCCCAAACCTATTTTAGAGTTCACAGCCTGACTACCATAAAGTTCTCGAGCTAGATTATCACCTGATATTAACCATTGTTTATTTCTAGCTATTTCTTTGTCTAACTTAGCATGCAATTCTTGTTTTTCCTTTACTAGATCAGACTTCTCCTTTTCAGTACGTTTTAAGTCTATCTTAGCAACTTCTAAATCACTTTCTAGAACTCTTATTTTTTCATCATACTTAACTTGATTCTTTTGAAACCAGACTTTTTGTTTCTCTACAGTTTTTAAAGCCATTTTATAGGACTCTACTTCAACATAACACTCATTGTACTTTGGTTTCAATTCATCAAATTCTTGTTTAAGCTCATTGTATCTTACACTACATCCAAACACACAATTGTGTACCTGAGAAATTCCCATCAAGGAGACTTGCTCCTTCTTGTCCTCTGAAGGTGAGTATGCCAGTAGATTCACTTGTGAAGAAGTAGAAGCTTCCTCTCCTGCAGGTTCATGTTCAGCCCAATCAATTTGGTGATCCAGAGTCACCATAGCCTTTGAAGGTGCAGCCTTAGTAGTTCCTGCTTCCACTGGATAAGAGCCATATCTAACTTCATCTCCAGACTTTCTCTCCTTGCATTCTCTTGAAAAATGTCCCACTTGACCACAAGTGTAGCATTTAACCTTCCTTTTATCAAACCTTGCTGCCTCTCTTCCATTAAAACCAAACTTCCTTCCAGACTTGGTTTCAAACCTCTTAATGTTCATGGAGATCATTGCAAGCTGCCATTTTAAGTGCATCTCCTCCATCTCCAACGGATCCACTTGTTCAAAATCCTCATAAGCAAGAAACTGCTGATGTTCATATTCAGCCACAAATGAATGAACAATATCATCCAACACACTGCTGGATTTTGATTTAAGAGCAGATTGAGTAAGGGTTTGAGAAGATGCTCCTGATGAATAAGAGCTTGAGGCTTGATGCACAGGTTTTGTAGAGGCACCAAAAAATGCAGAATGAGTGGATGGACGAATGGGACTTCTAACATCAGGCTCAAGTGATTTAAGCCTGTTGTAGAGGTCATCAAAGGACATCATGTCCAACCCACCTTTGGTTTTGAGAGCAATACAGACTTGTAACCAAGAGGGCGGCAAAGATATCAGAAACTTAGCATTGCAGTCCTCATTGTCAGGTCTAGCCTTCAACTGATTAAGTTGACTTAAGATCCGATGAAACCTGTCATAGCCTTTATGAATTCCCTCTTTTTCAGATATCTGAAACTCTTGGAACTTTTGCTTCAGCATAGACTTCTGCAACCTTCTTGATTCATCATTCCTACCAAATCTAGCTTTTATAGCCATCCAAATGTCCTTGGCATCCTCCATAAAGTGGAAGTCACCCATGTGGTCATCTGGTATAGCTTGGAGCAGAATTGTTCTTACTTTACTCTCCCTTTGCACAACCAGAATCTCTCCAGCAGTTCTGGGACCTACAATTGTAACAACCCCATCAGCATCTGTAACATGTTTCTTCAGGCTATTCCCCTTTTTGACAACCTCCCACAGATTCCAATCTATGTTTGTGATCCAGTTCTGCATCTTCATGGACCACAGATGATATTCTTCAGCATTCTTCAAGTATGGAAACTTAGCATTACTGTTGGAGAGGTTGAGTTGTTGAAGAGAAGTGGTGTTAAGGTTTTGGGTTGTATCAACTTCATCATCAGATCCAGGCATGTTGTAGATTTGTTTGGATTCTTAAGGTGTAAGATTTGTGTTTCTTAGTATGACAGAGACTCTCTCAAGGCTTTGATACCACTTGTTGAGCTAACAGACCTTGACAGATCTTCTTGAGCACTCTAGAATCGTTAGCAATGTTACTGTAATCAATAACACACTAATAGATAATCTCTGTATCTTGTATTTTAAAGCGGAAACAAATACAAGTGTAATACTAAGAACTCTTGATCCTCTATGGATCTTTTTAATAATAATAAAAGTGTTTTCTAAAAACGTTTTCCAATACATAATCATGTGTTCCTTTTATACACAAGGAACCCTAAACCGTTTCACAAGAAACGTATATTCTAAAACTTCTAAAAGATATGCATTATCACTTCCTAAATAAACTCATGCATATCCAAACTATATTACATAAAATACGGAAATACTATATCCGCAGAAACTAATAATACTGAATCTAGTCTTCAGCAGATATACTGCTTCAGCAGGAACCAGCTCTTCATCAGTAACCTTTAGCAGAAACAGTCAGCAGAATTCTTACTTAACAGAATTCCCAAAAACTTAGCAACCATGTAATCAATTAGATAATTAACTAAGGGTTTAACAAATAACAATAATGCACTAAAGATGAGTGCATACACGGAAGGCTAAGGCGATTTGGGTGTACATTTAAGTGGGGTGTAAAAAATTCTTCCTTTAAGTAAGATGCTTAAAGTTAGAAACGAAAAGATAGGCTCGGAGGGGTGTACTAGGGGTTTCATATACTAAAAATGAGTACAACGCTAAGGGTGTAGGAAAAATTAATTGACTTAACTAGCCAAGTAAAATGACTTAAATGGTCAAGTAATTATGATACGGGTTTAACACAAGGGTGATCCTAAAGCCTCTTATCATGTAGTAAATCCTACTACACGAATGTAGTCTCACTAGCGGTCTCGGGATGCATCACTAACGCAAGTTCTAGAATCTAAATGCTACCGGTACACTCATAAGCACTAATAGTAAATGCTTTTCCTATCAAATCGAAAGGTGAACCTCACATATTTGGGTGGAAAATTTTTCTGAATAGTATGGTTTTGTGCTAGTCATACAATCTCCTATCCATGAGACGCTTGCTATGGCTAAAGTTTCACTCCTAAATGTTGTAAAAAATTTTAAATTTGACGCTAAAATTGCACTAACAAGTATTTCTCATAGTTTTATTACACATCTACTATCAAACAAACAAACTCAAGCGAAAGTGTATCTGTAAGGTATCATCATTTTACCCTCCCCTTACATTTAGGATGAACATTGTCCCCAATGTTCAAGTAAAGAATGTAAAAGTGAAATAAGTAAAACAAATGAAATCAAATACTCCCCTGATTCGCTCGGTATGGATAATAAAGTAGCCAGGTTAGATCTTCCTCCAAGAAAATGAACAATCAAAGCTTCCCTTCCAAAATATAAATCATCTTCTTGTCATACATAACCTGTAAAAACCTGAGAAAACAGACAAGGCAACCTCGCGTAAAATCGGCGGCAATCTATATATGCTAACAAATCCTAGAAAACAAAATAAGATATAATGCTTGTGGAATGATGTTTGCAGATTTCCTGGAGATTATAAAACTAATGATTCAACAAAAACTTTAAGACTCCGTTAGAAAAACAAAACTGGTAAAATTTCCAGATTTTTACACGTGACGCCGTCAAGAATTTATTCCTAACGCTGTCAGAAGTGACCTGCAGAAATTCTTATGTTAAGTTTCCAGAAAATTCCTGGAAAAACTTCGTCCTACTTCCTAGAAAATTCTGCAAAACATTATTATGACTCGATACAAGCATTTGACTCTAATAAATACGAATACACATGTTCACTTAATATTGTGGAGAATCATGATTGGTTTTGTTTCTTAAAAACATATTTGGGGTTTCCCCTTACACTTATCTTTTGCGAAATACCTTTAGATGAAGTTAAGACTAGGCTAAACAACAAGGTAAAGTATTTTTCATCATTTTAGTTTTGAAACATGATCTACCAACAATAAAAATAAAGCATGCACACGGAAGCAAATAACAAACAAACAAAATAAAAAATCACACAAAGCATGGGTTGCCTCCCAAGAAGCGCTTTTCTTTATTTACGAGTCTTGTAGCTAGACTCAAGGTCATGGGTTATCGTGTGTCGCTTATGCTCACATAACCAAGCGTGAGCCATCTAATAGTCGCCTCATCTTTCTTATAATCATCCCCTAACTCTAAACATCCGCGATAGTACCTTTTTTTCTTTTCATGAGTATATTTAAGCCCTTTTCTCTTATCATTCTCGCTTAGCATTTCTATGGACGGATACCTACTACACTTCTCCATGGAGAAATCCTTGAACCTAGGGTGTGCACGGGGCATTTGGTAGACAAAATCTTCATCTACATCTGAGAATGTAATTAACCCTTCCATAAGTTTTTCATCAAGGTTGGTCAACCTTTTGAAAGGTTTTCCAAACACAACTTGGGTCAACTTATTATCAATAAATTCTCCCAGATTCTCCATAATCATGAACTTAACAAGATAAATGAAGCTTCCTACAAACACGTGCAATGACTTTGCCCTAGAAATAACATTATCTCGTTTGTATTCTAACTCATCTACCATGATCTTATTATATTCACTACGCGAGATTATGTTCATTGGGAGAGATGAGTTAAGGTAGGCATTAAAGCTCCTAAATCCAATCTTACAAAGAAATTGCATATTGAATGAGCTATCACTCTCAATCCTTGTTCTAGGGTCGACATACCTAAGAGGGTTCACTTCATCTTCCATCCTACCCTCATTTATCACATCACCATCATCAAGATCCTCATCGGAGTCTGAATAGTAAAAAGGACTAGCCCTATGGTCAACATCGTGGTCAGACTCCTCCATTTTAGAATTATTGTCAAAGTGGTGGTTAGGCGATAGGTTAGACGGGTTCTCATTTTCCACTAAAGGGATTGGGGCGGGCATTTGGAAAATCCTACGACGAAAAACACGAATAACAGGAATCAAATGATCAATGTTATTGTTATCCATCGACATAGTTTACGAACAAAGGAAACAGAGAAATAAGATAGACTAAAGAGAACCTAAAAATAAAAATAAAATCCTACTAGAAAGGAATCTAGCAAGTAGACCTAACAAAAAGAAATTCTAACCTAGAAAATAACTATTCCCCGGGCTGCGGCGCCAAAAACTTGATGCGTAGGGATTGCACCAGGCTTTACCTCTCGAGGGATCTCAAGAAGCTTACAACCCCCACAGGAAGTGTACCTGATCGATGTAGTATAGTATAATGACAATTACCGGGGGATTGATCGTTCAGCTAGGAATAGTGTTGCTAGGATTAGAAATCCTAAAGACTAGGTCTAGAGATGAGGGATGATTCTTTTTATGTTTTTATATTTTATGAAAAGCAGGTAAAAATCTCAGTTTTAAAGAAGTTGGGCGGAATTAGTTGCTAGTTAACTAACCCAATACTAAGATGCAATCAAAATAAAATACTAAAAATGAAAGTAAACTAAATTAAC
The DNA here is from genome assembly GCA_030686995.1 of Artemisia argyi. Taxonomy (NCBI): domain Eukaryota; kingdom Viridiplantae; phylum Streptophyta; class Magnoliopsida; order Asterales; family Asteraceae; genus Artemisia; species Artemisia argyi. The sequence continues at coordinate 135,113,028 of CM060691.1, read as the reverse complement.
TAGAGGTGTGAGCAATATATGGGAGAATTGTGTTTACTTAGATTTCACTACTCCCTAGATATCTTTTACAGGTTAATTACTTGTTACAGTTGCGTGGATGATGAATTGTATTCCTTAATACCATTCATGGGGTGGCGTACTTACTTCCCCAATCCTATAAGCGCTTACTTCACTCCTATGTCGAGCTGGCTAAGAAGCTCCTAACATGGGATCACTAGAATTTGCTCATGCATTAAATACAACCATTAAAACCTAGTACACATCGGTTCATGTTTCTTAAGACGTTCAAGCATGTTACACAATGGAGATCTGCCAGTTTTCTTAAGCCTAACATTGAAATCATTCATCCATTACAACTATAAACAAGCAATCAACCTATAATTAACATATAGGTTTCATTACATCTAAGAAAACACATGAAAGATCTAGCCTAGCATGTTAAAATCAAGACAAGCATAAGATATATTCAAACAACACATAGACATATTGAATGAATTGAAAGAGGACTTATCTTAATTGAACATGAAAGGTTTCAAGGGGTAAAAACCCTTGAAAATACTGTTACAAACGTCCTAGGGTTTATTAGGTTCTACCCTAGTATTCTCCACACAAGTTCCTCTTTTAATGAATTAAAAATAGAAAAGTATATATAGATTCTGAGAGGTGACGGCGTCAAGAGAAAATTTCTGACGCCGTCATCTCGCCGCCAAATAAATTCTCGGACTGCCTAGATCTGGGTTTGACGCCGTCATGTGTACTCCTTATGCATGCCGTCACAAAAAATACTCTTGACGCCCTTCTCTTGACGCCTTCAGGTTTTCTCTGGGTCTTCATGGATTTTACTCCTGACGCTGTCATAATTTTCTTCTTGACGCCGTCAGGTACTGTTCTCAGCATGGAAAATTAAGTCTTTGCCGTTTTCTTCACTTTTATGCTCCAAAAACGTCCAAAATGCTTCCTTTTCCAGAATTCACTCCCAAAGTACCTAAAATCACAAAAGGAACGATTTAGGGCAATATTTGATCAAATAAATTCAAATCCGGGCTTAAATGACCCCCTAAAAACGGTTCATTTTTTGCCTCATCACCAGTCTCACACTTGTCTGTGGGAAGAGCAGGTTTTCGTACTTCTCAAGGAAGCAGGTCAAGTAGTTACCCATAGAGTTTGCACTGTGATAACTAAAATACTCAGTGAATTAAAGGAGAAACAAGAAACCTTACAGTGATTTTGAAGATACGCAGCGGAATGAACATATCACCAACACTCTTGATTCACTTAGTCAAGAGTGTTAGTAACCAAGAATGAATCCCAATGACACCTCAGGAAACCACCCGAATCAGTATCCCCAAATTAACAAATTAGGGTTTCAAGAAACTCTAACTGACAAATCCAAGAATCACCTCAAACCCAACGATTAACACTACGGCCGTTGAGATAACAGCTCAATTGAGCCCAATTGCACTCCAATCAAGAAACCCCCAAATTTGAGACCAAACCCTAGAGACCGTAATACCAAGAACCCACAGAGATCAAAGTCGTGGCTCTGACACCATGTTAAAATCAAAGATCTAATCTCAAAACACAACCACAACACGTTCAAGTCACCCAGCCAACTACCCCTTGGTGAATTATTTTATTACTCAGTAATTCAGGAAGACAAGTCCTCAAATGAGTGCTTGCCAAACAGTTACAAAAGAAAGAGATTGTCTCCTTCAGAAGTGTGGAAAACTAGAAGGGGGGTTGAATAGTTTACCGTTTAAAAACTTTAAACTTGTTGTATCAAATGTCCATTTTTAGCTTGTTCTAATGTGAAAGATGTTACTTGTAGTTTATGACTAACATAACTTAAAACATGTTATCACACAAGTACAATCAACAAGTCACAACACAAACAATCACATAATGCAAACATTAAAGTAAAACAATAAGTAAAAGGAAAGTGCAAACCGAACACGAGGATTTATAGTGGTTCGGTCATGGATCTCCTCTCCGCCCTACTCCACTCCTTGAGTACCCAACTCGAGAGTTACTTCACTAGATCAACAACCTCCCGTCTCGGCGGAGAAAACCTTACAATCGTCGCTTACACTTTATCCGGTACAAAGCTAGATACCGAGTTCTTTTACAAGGTACAACCACTCCTATCGTCACTTATACAATATTTTTGACACTAAGCTAGATGTCGAGTTCTTTACCAAGGGTATAACCACTCCCGTTATGTTTTGTGGCCCAACATAAAAACCTTGTGTTTTATGGCACAAACACATAAACCATCTAATCTATATTGTGATGATACAATGATGATCCATGACATAAAATTCTAATGGATATGCATGCCTAATCTACATGAACTTCTTGAATAAGAAGTCTTCAACCATTGAGGATGTCAAGTGCTCTTGAATCTTCATATGTTGGAATGCTTTAATGAATGATGACTTCAAGATCTTGTGACCTTCTTGGTGGATCATGAAGTATGATATGCTTACAACAATGATGAATGTTAGAAGCATTATGATCATTATGGAAAGGGTGACTCATGTGTGTTTCTACATGGTTTCCTATATATCTATGTATGTGTAGTTTTTTTTATCAAATTTGCAAGTAAACTATGAACTCCTATTTATAGGCAAACTTACAAAGGGGTTTTCCAAAACAATGTTCCAAAACTAACAAAGATAAAACCATGTTCCAAATATATTTATCTTTAGTCAAATCAAGATCTTCCAAGTCAACACACAATATGTCAAATCAAGATTGTATGACATCTCTTACAAGATGTATGACACAATGTCTTTCTATATTTATGTCTAGTCTAATCAAGATCTTTCCAAATTTAGTTTTCCATTTTATGAAAAATACATTTAGACAAATGTATATACTAACTTAAAAAGGTAAGTTACTTGTATAAAAAATATATTAGCTAGCTAAATAATATTTAGTAAGTTATTAAAAATGTTTTATGTACTTATGTTGTTATAAGACACATTTTTATATATTGTAAACTTACTAATATTATCTAGACACCTAATGTGGAACTTATTCTATTTAACACCTAAAGTGTACTTTGACACCTAAAATACTTAAAGACTCCTAAAGTATTTTAGTCATTCTAAATGGTCGGTCACGGGGTTTGATCATAATGCTACATAACAAACATGTATGAACCTGTGTTGTAGCATACGACGACTCGAGACGTTGAGAGGTGTTGAATGTATGTTGAGACAAACTATGATTACAAGTAACTTGTACATTTTACGTTATGTATCAAGTTATACGTTTGTCATCAATCAAAACAAACGAGACTGTATAGACTAAATATCGTAATATTTGCACTAACAATCTCCCCCTTTTTGATGATGACAAAATATGTAAATGGGATAGAACGCAAAATGTAAAAAGTTACTTGTGTCCGTATAACTTACTTGTATCCGCAACACCTTTTACATTTCCTTCTCCGTTTACACTCTTCTCCCCCTTTTGTCAAAACAAAAAGGGGTGCCAAAACACAAAAGTGTGTCAAAGAATGAGAATAAAGATAAATGCCTTCATGCTTCCCCTAGATTGTAGCTCCCCCTTGATCAATACTCCCCATTGCTAGGGTCCCAACGTATATGACACAAGAAATAAGAAAGCTACAAAAACAAAGGTTAGTGCATGATTAGCTCCCCCTTGATCAATACTCCCCGTTGTTAGGGTACCAACATATATGATGCAAGGATGAAGAATCCTACAAAATAAAGGTTAGTATAAGGCAATAATTTTCCTATGCTTGACGGAAGCTCCACTTGTTTTAGGGCGTCAATATGAACCTACAAAACAAAGGTTAGTATAGTGGAAGTTTTGTCTTTAGACAAGCATGTCCTCTACAACAACGTGTATAAAAGATGCAATATAAGTGCTTGATGGATATTCCTCCTACGTCAAGAAGCACCTATAATGAAAGAAGGAAAATATTCAATGCAAACATCATCCTTAGATGATTATGCTATATACGATCGAGCATATATAATGGTGAACCTACAATGAAAGAGAGTGCAATATATTTCATCTCAAAGAAAAGTAAGATGTAAATATATAAATGATATAAGCGACTCAAAGTAGAGAGCCATGAAACCAAAAAATCTCATGAGGTGTATGATTCTAAAAAGAAATGATATCATAAGAAAAATGTGAATATAATATGATAGGAACCTACTAAGCAAAGCCTAGAAGGAAGACATGAGGTTGAAATGCTTAAAGAGGATGGTGCTAATGGTGGTGATGGGTAGACAACTATTTAAAGAATTAGAAGCTCGTGTGTATAACAAATGTTCTAGCGAAAGATAAAGATAGAACATATCAACTCATGCAATCCTAAAATTCACAACTCGAGGGATAAACAACGACCATGACTTTATCATCTACCAAAGATGATGTATCTTGCCATAATACATGCTAGAATGGAATTGAAAGGAAGTGAGGACAATAAGCATCTAGGAACAAGAATTCCATATGAAAAGAGTAAAAAAAATGCTAAATACCTATATGTGGATGAGAATGACAGCATATGATGCGAGAGTGTTGGTTAGACCAACGTGTTGAGAAAGTGTTGGGAATGATGGCTTTGATTAATATATCGTTTGCACTGACAATGACGTGCATGATATGTATCGAGGAAGAAGAGGATGAGATCCTATGATGGTGTTCTTGAAAATGAGGTTTTGAAGTCCTAGTTTTGAGAGAAGAATCCTAGACTCCATTTGGTTTAGTTTTTGGTTGTGGAAGTGTATAACTTTGTCAAACACATGATGTGTTTTCACTTGATGAGATATTAGGGGTGAAAGAGGCTTGAACCATTAAAAAGGAGAAAAGGTCAAAGGCTTGAAGCACTTGTGGTTTTGTGAATCGACTTTAACTAAATGGAGTGTACCTATGTGTTGGTATTTTAGGGTGTAAGAAACATGAGTAGATGTTCTTTAAATACAATTTGACAAAATACAAATATGTGAATGAATTTCTCTCCTCCTCAATAGGTGGACATCCAACATATTGTCTAGTGCATTGTATAAAGAATGATGATGAAGTGTTTAGGAGGTTGTAGGTTAATGAAAACGATGAGCTTGGTAATGTTTTTGCGGATGTTGGTTAGCATACAAAGAACTTTATCCTTAAAGTCATGTAGCTCTTCTCTATTAATGCGAGATGATCGTATGACGAGGCATGTGTTTTTCTCAAAGGAGGTGGAAAGGATTAGAGTATTGTTATCGAGGTGATTTTGGAAAGTGGAAGCACTAATGCGAATTAGAAAGAGGTTGATAAAAAAGATGTCTAAACACAAATTTCAAATCTCTAAGACTCAATCCTATTAGCTATAAAACTATATGCAAGTGTAGGGGTTCCATAAAACATATTACTAATCCACGTAGCAATAAAGGGATTATAGTTATGCGAGATGAGCATATAAAAGCTAGAACGAAGTGAGATGGCAAGTGATTAGTTCTCAATCCACTAAAACACATTTGTTAGTGACAAAAGATGTTAACAAGCTAAAAATCTAAAGACATTATCTAATACAAACAACGCATTCGACTACTAGACATAAAGTTACCACATAGCAACAAATAATTATACTAAGCAATAGCATGACATTATTTAAAACACTTCATTGTGAAATTGTTTTGTTGTTAAGCTTAGACACTTAAGCATATAACAATCTATGAGATAAATTTGTATGATAAAATGTCTTCTAAATGTTTATCATACCAAGAGTACTTCTACAAATAATAAGTGCACACGAAGTGAACAAATAGTGTGACAAAGTTACGAAAGAGACAAGACGAAAAATTTATGCAACCCATGTTTAAACGATAACATTTTGGAGCAAGTATTATATAGATCATCCTAAGCATGGATCTAATAAATGACAACAACATACACAAGCTTTCAAATATATGAATATCATATAAAAGCATCATGTACCAAAATGACATATCATGAGTTAACAAGTAACATGTTAATCATGCAAATAAATAAAGAATGAAAAAAAATCATACAAATCATGTTGATATATAGTAACACGAAACATATAAGCATGCAGACATCATAAAGATATAACCAAGATTTACACATGAATCAATCAAATAGTTATCATGGTTATGTTAAGATGTCCAATCATATCAAACAAATAACATGTAATCGATACATGTATGTGTAATGTAAAAAGATTTTAATCTTTGTGTTTGGAATCTATGGTTGAATGATCTAAAGAGAGACATCTTTTATGTTGAGTTTGAGTATGTGTTATAAGAGTGATTTGATCATCAAAGACCAAGAGATGTGTTTGTGTGTGATAATGGAATATGTTAAGAACGTTCTCAAGAATGCTCTTTGGAACAGGAATCTAAGTGAAATTACTAAATTCAATAAATCTTGTGTGTGCTATAGAGATGAGTAGAATAGGCATAGGGTTTGAATTGGGTTATAAGCAAGATTTGGTTATGATGAACGCTTGAAAAGAAATAGACACATATGGTGTCTTTCAATAAGTAGGGTTGTCACGTGCAATAAAGTCACCATGCTTATGAAAACAAGAATGACGAGATGATGAGGAGGATCTAGATCCTAGAACTTGCAGATGTTGATTTGAGGTTTAATGAGACATATGCAGAAGTTAAAAGTATTGCTAATACTTTGATAACTTGTTAAAGTGATACTACTTAACCCTAGTATAATTGAATGTGTGATTCATGCTCATTTGATGGTGAAGGTTCTAATCCTATAGGTGGTAAAGTATGGTTGACGACCGAGAGTGGATATGTGAAATGAGGTGGTGATTGCTTGACAACACTTGAAGCTTGGATATCTTCTTTGTGTTCTTCACTTGCTAGAAAGTGGAAAAGACACATTTCATAATGAAATTCACTTGACTTTTGACGATATAGACAAATATGTTAATGAGTTTATGGATATGACAATTGCCCTTTGTTTCAAAGAGCGGCACAAGGGTGAACATAGGTTTATGTATCATGAAAGGTGGTTTAATCTTAATGGGTAAGGTTGTAGTAGGGATGACACACTTGTTTGGTTACATTGTGGAATCTTCTTGTGAAGATGACTAGGTGGAGTTATTGATGAAGATGATATTGACTCTTGGTTTCTTTGAGGGCATGGAAATGGTGGATGACTCGATATTGATAGGACAAAGGATAACTCGGTTTCTCATTTCACATTGGTTGTTTGAGGTTTGAGTGATGAAAGGTTATGAAGAAGATGCTTGAAGTTTTGCTCATGTTTTTTAAGCTTATGGGCTGAGATATATCACAAGGTGAATGTGATGAGATGATGGTGAAAGAACAAGTGAACTTAAGTGCTAAATGTTTAAGGATGAAAACCTATTGAATTGTTTTTTCTTCCTATTGATTGGGAGAGTACTATAATAAGTGTTCTAGTTGTGATGAGTGTTTTAGCAAACATTGTTAAACTACTTGGGTGTTGAATTTTGGATATGACTTTTAATGACTATGGTAGTAAGTCAAGTTTACTTGAATATTTCGAACGAAATACTTAAGTTGTCAATCCTACTTAGTTGAGATTGGATAGCATAAAAGGATAGCAAGACTCGATAATACATCTATAACTTAAGAGTAAGTTATAACTCGATGTAAATCCTTATCGTCTTGAAAGATGACACATTATTTTCATGTTAACCAAGTGAGGTAACATATGTAGATACAAGACAATATCTATAGTCATAAGTTGGACTTGTGATTGTGATATTGTATGTAATCTTTGCAAATAATGAGTCCGGATTTGTTAGGAAGTTGTCAAGTCACCAAATAAGTGAATGAAGGATGAGTTAGGGATGGAGGAATGTAGTGAGTATGTGTAGAGATCATAAATACTAAGTGGTTCGAGACTTGCAAGGAGAAAGTTTCCGGATTCCTTCCTTTAAGGAGAAAGGTATCTTGGATCATTCTTGCGAAATTTAGAAAGTGTTATTACAGATGATTATCCTATTGGTGCAAGTGAGAAGTCCTAATCCTAATAAGAGTGAACATCAGTGAGAAAAATCCTAGTGATGAAATTGAGTGATCTTGAGTGAGGGTCTTAAATGAAAATTTAAGAAGGAAGATGCAGGATTGGCGGAACCATACGAATAAACAGGCGGAACCCAGATTTTGGTTCCGCCTGGTCCGTTGGGCTAAATTCTGGAGTACCCAGACAATGCACTGGCGGAACCCAATATTTGGTTCCGCCAGGTCTAAAAAAAGTGGCAGTCCACTATTTTGACCATCGAGACGATTTTCAAATTTTTCAAAAACTCCTAAAAACAAAACTTTGTACCATATCTGATTAGGAAATGCAAGAAATGGATGTAGAAACACTCTTACCGATAGACTTTGACCGGGGGCTAGCGAATTTCACTATACTTAGTGAAATATCCATAAACTTGAAAATTTGACAACATCCCAAATGTTGTCTACCTGCATATCCGTTAGTACAAGACAATGTACAAAAATAACAAAAGATCCTAGAAGTACATATATCCATGAAACACATTGTTTAACTACCAAATAGTTCAAATTTTAAGTAGTGCCAAACACTCCTTAACAATGAATATTTATTGACTCCCGAAACACCTTCAAGTATCCTAATAATACTTGGAACATATGCACCTAATTAGATGTGATAGATTAAAACCAAAAACACATATTCTAACCCATGTTAGCATATAGATTAAGCCGATAATTATGAGCTTACCATAAATGGAAATTAATCCAAACATGGAAAATTGATAAAAACAAAGTGTTATCATCCAAACATGATACGGTTAGTTTACATGATCAATCAAAGATAAGTTTCTATCTTATAGCACGACACATTCATTAAACATCATTGTAGAAGCATGTATATCAAACACCATTTTACAAGAATACTACATGCTTAAAAATGTAGTGACTCATTTAGACGCACGACCATATTCCAAGATATTTAACTAGTATTACTTAATTCTCATTCCTAAGAGAATTATGTAAAATAATCACATAACATATGCAAGGAAGAATATCTATATCAATAAGCAATACAAACACAAGTTTTCAACTTAGTACACACAATCTAGCAAATATCCTATTGTGTATAAACATGAATTAGACAAACAAGCAAATGAATATCATGACAAGATTGACACTCATGAATCACAAATAAACAAATGCAATCACAACTTTCAATAAGCAAATACCATATATGCATACAACTAAAACAAGTAGTCATTTAGCATAACATACAAAGAAATATACTTTTCGTCACTTTGCGTTTAAATATGACGATGTACGCCAAGCTTGATTAGTTTCCTTTGTATATATGAATATCACAAAATTCTTTAGTTTCAAAGAAAATAATGTCAATGTTCAAAGGATACTAACTTATATTGCCTAACTCAAAAGTTTGAGTTTCTACGTCAAAACGAAACTTGATATTTTGAATACATTGAAGTATTTGGTTTAATATTCTGACTTTAGATTAGATTTAGGCCATAACATCATTTTTAAAAGAAAGTAGACACAATTCCTTTCAAATTGATAGGTGGCGTGACTCCTACGGACTTACGGTTAATTAGTTATGAATTTTTGAAGTTTACAAAAAAATGTGACTGTGCAGCCAAGGAACCCTCGTACAAAGGGCAAGGAACCCTTCTAAGGGTTCCGCGGGTCTGCTGTAACAAAATGTCACATAATGCTAAAAACATGTATTTCGCATAGCGAAAATGTGTAGGACTTACTAGATTTGTTAGTAAACATTTAATACAACTATTTTAACATCATTTCTTCTTATGTGACTCATCTAATCATTTACGGAGGTGATTATTCAACTAAATTTTTAGTTATCCCAAACACTCCTTTTAAAACCGTGTTTAACGTACATTAGCTCTAACCACATAATCTGACTCTTACAAATTATGAGAAATGTTTTCTTTTATTTTTCAAGGACACCTTCAAGCTTGTATACAAAGTAACATTTAACTACAAAATTTCTAATTATACTTTGCGAAACATTTTTCATATTATATTCCGCTTCAATGGTAATTTGACACATGGATCTTACTCCATTTTGAAAACCATTTGTTTTGAAAATAAGAGCTACGAGGCTCTGGTACCAATTGTGGAAAACTAGAAGGGGGGTTGAATAGTTTATCATTTAAAAACTTTAAACTTGTTGTATCAAATGTCCATTTTTAGCTTGTTCTAATATGAAAGATGTTACTTGTAGTTTATGACTAACATAACTTAAAACATGTTATCACACAAGTACAATCAACAAGTCACAACACAAACAATCACATAACGCAAACATTAAAGTAAATCAATAAGTAAAAGGAAAGTGCAAACCGAACACGAGGATTTATAGTGGTTCGGTCACGGATCTCCTCTCCGCCCTACCCTACTCCTTGAGTACCCAACTCGAGAGTTACTTCACTAGATCAACAACCTCCCTTCTCGGCGGAGAAAACCTTACAATCGTCGCTTACACTTTATCCGGTACAAAGCTAGATACCGAGTTCTTTTACAAGGTACAACCACTCCTATCGTCGCTTATACAATATTTCCGACACTAAGCTAGATGTCGAGTTCTTTACCAAGGGTACAACCACTTCCGCTATGTTTTGTGGCCCAACATAAAAACCTTGTGTTTTTTGGCACAAACACATAAACCATCTAATCTATATTGTGATGATACAATGATGATCCATGACATAAAAGTCTAATGGATATGCATGCCTAATCTACATGAACTTCTTAAATAAGAAGTCTTCAACCATTGAGGATGTCAAGTGCCCTTGAATCTTCATATGTTGGAATGCTTTAATGAATGATGACTTAAAGATCTTGTGACCTTCTTGGTGGATCATGAAGTATGATATACTTACAACAATGATGAATGTTAGAAGCATTATGATCATTATGGAAAGGGTGACTCATGTGTGTTTCTACATGGTTTCCTATATATCTATGTGTGTGTAGTTTTTCATCAAATTTGCAAGTAAACTATGAACTCCTATTTTATAGGCAAACTTACAAAGGGGTTTTCAAAAATCATGTTTCAAAACTAACAAAGATAAAACCATGCTCCAAATATATTTATCTTTAGTCAAATCAAGATCTTCCAAGTCAGCACACAATATGTCAAATCAAGATTCTATGACATCTCTTACAAGATGTATGACACAATGTCTTTCTATATTTATGTCTAGTCTAATCGAGATCTTTCCAAATTTAGTTTTCTATTTTATGAAAAATACATTTAGACAAATGTATATACTAACTTAAAAATGTAAGTTACTTGTGTAAAAAATATATTAGCTAGCTATATAATATTTAGTAAGTTACTAAAAATGTTTTATGTACTTATGTTGTTATAAGACACATTTTTATATATTGTAAACTTACTAATATTATCTAGACACCTAATGTGGCACTTATTATATTTAACATCTAATGTGTATTTTGACACCTAAAATACTTAAAGACTCCTAAAATATTTTAGTCATTCTAAATGGTTGGTCACGGGGTTTGATCATAATGCTACATAACAAACATGTACGAACCTGTGTTGTAGCATACGACGACTCGAGACGTTGAGAGGTGTTGAATGTATGTTGAGACAAACTATGATTACAAGTAACTTGTACATTTTACGTTATGTATCAAGTTATACGTTTGTCATCAATCAAAACAAACGAGACTGTATAGATTAAATATCGTAATATTTGCACAAACAAGAAGGATCCAATCTATCACACTACAAAGATATGAATACAATAAACCTTACTACAAACACTCTCAAAGAATACCAGAAACAATACAGAATCAGTTGATCAAGATGATCAAATACCAATACCAGACTATCAACAAACTTGAGACAGAGATGAGTATGTGTGTGTGAATAATACGGCTGAATGAGGCTGCTAGGGTTTGTCTTCAGCTTATATAGAAACAAGTTACACTTCAGCCCCCGAAGACAGGGCTTGTTTCTTTTTATTTATGGATTAAATGGGTGTGCCCCTTTCTGTTAATGAGTCTTAATGGGGAGGAGCACCATTTGCTTCCTCTACCCATATAGAATATTTAACAGAAAAATAAACATATTATATGTGTGGTCCCACCACTATCTTCAAATTAAGACTCATTAACAATAAAAAGAAACACCCCCTGAAACCTGCCACGTAAAGCTAAACATACAAACATAAGAAATAAATGACATATTAAGTCCCTTGACTTAATACACCAAGACATAAGCTTGAAATACCAAAATATATTTCAACAAATGCAAAGGAAAAGGTAAAACAAAGAAGTCTTCCTTCCCTGGTCACAATTCTTTCGATGACTAGCCCGAAGATGAATCATACCATAGTGAATGATTTTGATAATATTCGCAATTTTGGTAGAGAATTTGTATCAGTTGTTCCATCCTTTTGAACCATGGTGACTCGTATCAAGACTTTATTCAAGTCATCAGGAGCTATGGTGACCCGCCATCTAAGTAGTTATTTAATGTTTCAACATCAACTTCCTATCATCAAGGCTCTAGCATCATATTGTAGCTCACACGCCGTACTGTCTGATATTTAGACCAAAAGTATTTGTTTTACAGTTCAAGTGTATATTTCTTTAATTTTTAACTTTGTTGAAGGTTAGTTTATTAAATAATTATCACTTTGCTAAATTAGAAAAATAAATAAATAAAAATTAAAAATACTCGCGTCTTTGTGATCAGCAAATTGTGGGTCACTTTCATGACAAAAGGTAAGTGTTGATTGGTCTCGAGTGTAATACATGGGTGGTGTGTCTTGGGGCTGGGTTATGTGGTTAGTGGAAAGCGATGTAGCTTTTGTCTTCATTTTTTTTTGTGTGCTTTTTGACTTTTGTACTACTAATTTGCATTATTACTTAAGAAAGTTACCCATTTGAACACGACCGTATGTTACGAAAATGATCAATTAATTCGTATATTACGAAAACAGACTTTCAGCGTGCGCCCGTCCCGGACAAGGCGCACTTCTAATAGATAGGCGACACGTGACTCATCTTTTAAATTAAACAAACAGGAAGTCACCACATTTCTAATGAGCGTGCATACCATACGCACGAATGGCTTGGCACTTCGAGTATTTATCCCTTCTTGTAGGTGCGCTTCAGTTGAGCTGCACGCTTCACTTATTCAACTTAAAACGAATAGAAAAATGACACGTAAGCAACCGGCGTGCATCCATGCCGGGCTCCACGTGTCAAGCAACCAACTCCTGCCCACACGCTCCAGTCTCCACCTGTCACGCGCATCCCTGCTAAGTGCGCCAAGCCATGCTGGCTGTTCGCGCCGTGCACCATGTTTCGACTGTAAAGATGGTGACGTTAATGGAGAGTTTTGCAGATGGATGATCGAAAACAATTAGAAGATCAGTAGAGAGTTTGCGGGAGAGCAAGTAGTTTATTTTAATACAAAAAGTATGCTTTATAATGTGTATTTATTTGATTTGGAGTTTGTGTTCAATCTGGTAACTACACTAGTATATTTGACTTGTTTGGTAATTAGTTTTAATTTTAAATACTCCGTGTGTACTAGCTTGGAAAGTTTACATTTACAACAAATGAACTTTGGTAGTGTGGAAGCAAATTTATTCAAAAGTAGTGGACGGAATGGGTCAAGATCAAGAATCAAGATACTTTGAATTGATTTGTTGTCGAAGGTTTCTGTAGCTTGATAGCGATGGCAAGTGTTCGCAAAGAATATTTATGTGATGCTGAATTGGATGGATGTATATATACTGATTGTGATATGTATGTGGTAGAGTTGGGTGTGGTGTCCATATCAGTTGTATTAGGCATGCTAGTCAAATTGATAGTGATGGCAAGTGGTACAGTTCACAATATTGGAAGGTGTTTGCTTCTTGTGCTTTTTCTATGATAAAAAAACTGTGTAACTTTAGAGTTGAAATAACCTTTATCACTTTATGAATCATGCATTTGGAACTTAGAACAAATCAAAGAGTATCGCGGTTCATGAAAAAATAACAATTAGAGTGTACATGAATGTAAAATAACAAGGACTAAGTTTAGATTGATTTCTTTGAGGTCACCAGAAACTTTATATATGTAAGATCAAATTGCAACTTGACTTACTTTGAGGGTTCAATTTTTGGCAGGGATAGAAACGGCTGATCCCGAGAGCTTGTCAAAGCTCGAGCTCGGGTCGTTTGTAATTATAAAACTCAAGCTCGAGCTCATCATTGTAGGGTATATAGCACATGCACACATCTCTATACAAGCAAAGAACACAAACTAAGCTTGCAAAATTTTCGTTGACGTAGAGGTGTTATATAGTGTTGTGGCATTGACGTAGAGGTGATGATAATGATCACTTTAAAAACTATTCTTATTGCAATTGTTCAGCACCAAAATTTTCTATCGTATGATACATATGATAGATGTATATTTTATCCAACAAAATTTTTCTATTGCTTTTACATTTACTATATCAATTTGTTGCAAAATTTGGAACAATATCAAGTATGTAAAGATGAGGGCGAACAATTTTGTTACTCAGTACTTTCACTAATAAAAATATTAGGGTAGCGCAAACACATATATACGTCAACTACCGAAGACGTTAGTATTACAACAAAAAAAGACCGACCAGTGCATCTATTATTTCTAATCACCTTGTCATTATAAAAGTACAAAAACAAAAAAAGATGGCCTTCCAAATTTTAAATATATCAATGGTGACGACTTAATATAAACGTCATGATGGAAATGTGGGGTTTATCCCTTTTGAGATCAAGGTGTTCCTTAAGTACCCGTGCAAACGTACCACCATTTCTCTCTTACCACACCCCAAGATCACCTACATTCAGTATTCTCACCAAAAACACACCGGCTACAATCTCCCTTCACGATCTTAAAGGTTAGCTTTGCTTTTTTACTTTTACGCGGATGTTGTTCTGCTTCTGATTATCTGATTCTTACATCTTTTGCTACTCCTTTGTTTATGTGTGTTTCTCATAATACATCACAGTGGCGGAGACAAGGAGGGGGCACAAGGGTCACGTGCCCCCCTAGCGAAAAATATTGTAGTGGAAATTTTCTAAAATATCTGGCTTATTTCATAATTTGACCCCCTTAAGAACCACTTTGCAGCGTAGTTTCTAAAATTTATTAAAGTTGGCCCCCTCAAACAAAATTTTCTAGCTCCGCCCCTGAATACATGTGTAGAGCTTGTTATATAAGGTGGCATGTGTTAGACCTTGTAATTGTAAAAGTCTTGTATGGTAAATAACGATAGTCAAAGGACCAATATTGTATGATAGAAACTTAATAACCGAATAGCGGTTGGTAGTTAAGTTAGTTATTTGCTGTAAGTTAGTTAATTTCTGAATGGTTGTATCGTTTGGTTAACAGCCACTTTGAACCGACATGTTGTTTGGGTCATACCCATTCGACTAGTATATATAGGATACATGTAACATTTAGAAAGTGTGTCTCTTTGTACAATGTAACCCACTGTTATATTGAAATGAAATGAATCATCTTCTTGTATATCTTGTTCTTATATCGATCCTGGACATATCAAAGGTTCAGACCTGTGAAAAATTAACATGGCATCAGAGCCGAAGGTTTACAAGATTGCAAGTTGTGGTTCAAGTTTTTTGATCAAAAGGATCAAGAAACCGAGAAGGGAGACACCAAGGATGTTGGGGAAGATAGTGCACGATCAAAACCAACGGACATGGACACCAAACGAATTGGTGAGAGTTTTGTTGTGATCTTTGAAACGCGACAACAAAACAAGAAGGAAAGAACAACGTTGTAGAAGACCGTCGTTGGTGACTTACATCACGCAACAACAGAAGAAGAAAGAAGCATGCTGAATTCTGTTTCAGAACAGGAAACACGCGATGTCATAAGAACAATATTGTTGGAACCCCTGTTGGCCACTGAAATAACGTGACAACAAAGAAGGGAAGACTCTCGACACTTAGCGTGGAACAAGAGTAGATGCTGTTTGAAGCAAGAAGAAAGAATAACGTTATAGAAGACCTTTGTTGGTGATTTACATCACGCGGCAACAATGAACGGAGGCCTATTTGTTGCTATCTATCGCAACAAAGTTTTTTGGAAAGTTTGACGTCAAAGAAAGATAGAAGATCCACGCTTGCAAACGCAAACGTTTGGACAGAAGGTGATCCGTTGCTTGGGATTTAGAAAAGGTACCGATAGAAGAAAAGAAACAATCAAGGATTGTTTTGGAATAACGCTTACAATACAAAAGGGACAACAACAGGAGCATTTTGATCACTTGCTTGCAAGGATACCGTGGGTATTTCTGTAGGTTGTTATATATACGGTGTGGAACAAAAGAAGAAGGGTATTGTAGAACGCGGACAAGCAACGAGGGCAACAAGGACTCAAGCAAACGCTTCACTTGTTGGCATACTACTGTCGAAGTAGTTGAAAGAAAAACAAACAACCTGTTTGTTTTGGGACAAATACCGAGGGTATTTGGGACTATTGTGTTCACGTAGACTTGGAAACAGAAACAACAAGGACACCAACTTGCTGTTTACCAAGAACTTGAGAGTTCTTTGGAAGAAGAAGCCGAGACAAAGAAGTCTAGGGCGCATACACACCGGTAACCAAGTTGGACACAAAACAAAAGGAAAAGACAACGTGACAAGAAGTAAACAACGGACAACACGTTGAGACAAGAAGAAAGAAAGAAAGAGACGCGGAGAAGATGAAGACTCGAAGAACAAGACTTAAACAATTAGGGGGAAAATGTTAGACCTTGTAATTGTAAAAGTCTTGTATGGTAAATAACGATAGTCAAAGGACCAATATTGTATGATAGAAACTTAATAACCGAATAGCGGTTGGTAGTTAAGTTAGTTATTTACTGTAAGTTAGTTAATTTCTGAATGGTTGTATCGTTTGGTTAACAGCCACTTTGAACCGACATGTTGTTTGGGTCATACCCATTCGACTAGTATATATAGGATACATGTAACATTTAGAAAGTGTGTCTCTTTGTACAATGTAACCCACTGTTATATTGAAATGAAATGAATCATCTTCTTGTATATCTTGTTCTTATATCGATCCTGGACATATCAAAGGTTCAGACCTGTGAAAAATTAACAGCATGTTACATACATACATGTGTAGAGCTTGTTATAGGCATTGGTGGGTGAGTGGGCCGTCGACCCATTTAAGCTGTAAACCAAATATAATATACTATCCATTAGAAGAACTTTTGTTGACGGATTGACCCATTTAACTCTTCCCTCACCCGAACACGACATGTTTAATATGGAATTAGGAGTAATTTTTACACGAAGGTCATCGATATTTATAAAATTATAAGACCCGATTTAATGTTAGCCTGCTTTTGTTTGCAAATGCAGATTACCATGGAGCCGGAATATTTGCTATTGGTTCTTTTCATGGCGTACATACTGTATTCTGACACAGACTTGGTCTCTAGAGTTAAAACTGTTTTTGATGCTTTTGACTTCCGAGGAGAATCGGGTTTACTTCAGTTTTGGAAAAGCAGCAGACTTTGTGATCCAGACAACATCGGGTGTAATCTTAAGTTGTCAGATCAATATTGTGTATCAACCATACACGATAACAGACTTATGGAGTATAGGATGAGATGTTTCTCGAAGAATCCATGTATTGGACAAGAGACAAATGTGGGCAACTGGTTTGCTGGTCGAGCAGCTCAAACAGGGGTTGCAGATCATAGAACAAGACATGTTGTGCATAATCAAGATCATCAATTTGTTGATGAAGCATCAGGAATGGGACAATTAGTTCTTCCTGTCTATTTGAATTATCCGGGTGCTGGGTTGAAACTTGCTGGAATCATAGAGTTTGTCACAACTCAGCCTAAACATAGTTATGTTGCAGATTTTGATCAAATTCAGAATTTGCTGATGGTTAGTCTTTTCATTGAATCATTGTTGTATTAATTGTTTTTCACCCAAAGAAATTATATGCAACAAAAATTAACCTTACAGGTAAAGACCTGATAAAAGAGCAAGAATATATAGGGGCTGGTTGGTTAAAGGCTATGGGTTTGAATGTTTGATAGTCTTATAATATCTCTTTTAAGAGAATGGGTTTGTTTAGATATACCTGTAATGTTTGAATGCATTTTTCAACACATTTAAGATCTCACAATTCAACTACGTATATTTTATCCTTAGAATCAGTTTTGATGTTAGTGAGGTTTTTGCCTCATTTCTCTAAGTAATTGCAGTTTACATAAATGTTAAATATAAAGGGTAACGAAGGATGTTATCTAACGGGATTCCCGAAATAAACTTTATTTGCTTTAATTGTAGATGGTGAACCTAGCATCCACATACATGGGGAAGATGATAAAAGTTCAATACGATCATATGGTCAAGTTTACACTCCCATTTTCGGCTAAACTCCCGGACTTGCTGGAGCAAGTGAAAATGAGGTTTCCAGAATTGGAGAACAAAACTTTCTGTATCGAGTATGAAGACACAAACCATAACCATCATTTCATTTCTAGCAACCAGGACCTCAAGTGTTGCATAGATGAATCGATTTTATGTAGGACAACTGTCATCAGAATGTTTGTTAAACATGTGGCAGTGGTAGGAAATAATTTTTTTTTCTTGTCAATGATGAAGTTGACGTGTGCATAGTCATAGGCTTATTAACAATAAAGCTCAGATGGATTTCAAACTATTTCTAACTACAGTATAGACTATAGAATATAGATTAGCATAAGCATAAGCATAGAGTTAAAAATAATGATATGAGCAAACAGGGGTCCATACGCCTTTGTATGTGTTGTTCCTATTGGAAGTTGTATCACAACAAAGGTGTATTAGACATTTTCTATGCAAAACGGTATTGTTGTCTATAGTTGCGGGCGGCTCAGAGCCTAGATTATTATACAACAAAAACATGTGAGAGTGGACATGTGATCGGTGTATTTTATATACACCTTTATTGGTCCCGAAACGGTCAGATATTATTGACCAAAGTCAACAAGTCAAAGACAGCTCAGTTCCAATTCTCCGTGGATAGTATAGTGTGTCCCCGGGTCGTTAAGTCCCAGCGAGATTGCAATGATGTTTTTGGAAAACGTTTATGAGAATGAGTGGCACTGAGGACAGTAGCCAAGATGATTTGAGAGATGATTATGCTACTGATTTTTGGTATTTTGGACAATGATATAATATTCACAATAACAGATAAACAGATATATTCACAAATGCACAACTTGAAATCAGGTTACAGACAGAAAAAGTGGGTTTTGAACAATTACAAACTATAGGGGGTGCAAGTGAAACTTTTTAAAATTTAAAATTAAAAGAAAATTTAAAATGAAAATGAAATTATAAAAAGGATTATTTTAATATTTAAATATTAATTAATTAACTAAAACTATTTAAAATCTAATTTAAACCTAATTTAAATTAACTAAAAATTATAAAGATTACAAATTAAACTAAAAACTTGCAAAAATAATTTCTAAACCTTAAAATGAACTTGAAGAAAGTATAAAAATTAAAAATAAATATTTTTGTCTTTCTATGAGTTTTTTTATTAATTAAAAACTAATTATATTAATTAAACTATTTAAACTATTATAAATTACTAATAATACCTAAATGATTTAGAAAATTATGGAAAAATTTATAAAACTAATTAACCATCACAGGAATCCTAAAAAATTATAAAAAGTTTCTAAAAACTATATTTAGGCTATTTTACTAATTAATTACTTATTAATTTATTTAAATCTAGTTTAACTAAATTAAATAAGAAAATTGGAAAATGAACAGTAGAATTTAAAAAATATATTTTCTAAAAGTCTTAACTAATTTATAAAACCTAGGAAAATTATAAAAACCTACTGTTGTTAATTAAAATTTAAAAAAACTAATTAATTACTAATATTACCTAATTAATTAATTAAACTATTTTTAATTCTAATAAATAGTAAACTGTTTAGAAAAAATCTAAGAAAATTATTACAAATACTTAAAGATTAAAGGAAATTAAGAAAATTATCAAAATGATAAAGTGCTTATTAATAAGCTGAAATGAAAAATGAAAAAGATAGAATCTATTAAATAGAAGCTATCACTAATTTTATGTTTGGTTGTTTGGTATTTTTATTTTTGACAGCTAAAAATAAGATGAAAATTAGAAACTTTTGTGAAATGACTTTTGTTTTAGCTTAAAAATAAGCTGTGTGCACCCCCTCTTATCCAAATAGTTGACTTAAAGCTTATTAGGACTTAAGCAATGTGTGAAAAAGCAAGGAAATGGCAAACTAAGCATGCACAGATGATTATTAACAAGAATTAAGCAAATGAGAACCAATAAGCACACTGAATAAGCTATGAACTTCAAATAAGCACTTATGAAGCTACTAGGCCAAAACAGGCCTTAACTGGGTGGTTTTGGACCTCTGTGGGGTCCACAAAAGAACTTAGGGGTCCAAAATTAAACTTGAAACTTATAAAGGGACTGATAAGCTACAAAATAATCCAATAAGCTAGTCCTATGGCTGACTAATGAAGCTTTGGCGATGCTTTGAAGTTGGGGGTTCACACTGAGTCCTCAGTGTTGACTCAGACAATGGCCAAACTTGATGAGGGTTGCAGCCCTATTAAATAAGCTCGAAAAGCTGAAATAAGCCTTGACTTATCAAAATGGGTTGTATGGCTTTCCAAAAAGCCAAAAAGCTAAGGGTGGGTCCCACTAGGTAAGTCACAAAGCTATTGGGAAAAATTGGTCAAAACCTGTGCACAGGGCAAGTGTTTGCCCTGTAGGTTGAAATAAGCTAATGCACAAGCTTATAAAAAATTCCTAAAAATAAGATGACTATGGGCTTTTGTAGACTAGGTGGCAAACTTTAACTTCTGAAAAGGGCAAGGTCTCAATGCTAACACAAAAATCACAAAAATTCCTCCAAGATTTGGATTTCTGAAACAATGGCAATTTTTGACTTTTTGAGATTTTGTAAAAGGTTGACTTAAATGAACTTTGATTTTGATTTTCTGATTGAAATTGATTATTTAAGCTATTATAAGACTAAATTAAGCTAAACCACTCACAAGTGAATGGATTTGGGGCATATGCCACACTTAATCCAACACAGAGGGTAATCTAGGCCTTGTAATGCTTGGTTTTGACTTTTTATGAATAAACCTTGGTAGTTGTTGTTGTTCTGAGCTAGTTATGACCTGAGTGAATTGTGTGAACAAGAAACAACCACAATAACACACCACAACACCTAAGAATACCCTGATCCAAACACACCTTTAACCTTGACTGTTTTATGATTTTAGAAGCAAATGACTTTAAGAGCTTATGAAACTGATTCAAAACTACTTATTATGGTGTTTTAACCTTAAATAAGCACTTAACCACAGGAAACAACAACAAATGCACAAGAATACTAATTATACTATTTTGACTGCCAAAATGAGAAATTTAAGTAACTATGATTTCCAATTAACAAGATACTAATATTATACTAGATTATCACTACTTAACACTAAATGAACACAGAAAAGCTAAATAAGCAATGCTACAGTAAGATGAAAGAAATGAGTTTTTTAAAAGCTTACAAAGTGCATTCCAGCTTAAACCAAGAACCAAGGACCTCACAATCAAGCCTATAGGTCTTCCACAAGACCACTAACCCAGGGCCATCCAAGATTTACCCTGCTCCAGTGTTCTTCATAAAAAACCTGTAAAGTTGACTTTTGTTAACTTTTTGTATTTTTGAATTTTCTTGTAACTAAACTGCTTTTAAGTGTTACTAATAGCTTTTATAAGCTATATAGGAGCTTACATGTACCTATGAGTCCTTCAATCAAACTACAACAATAGTAAAGCTTTTCAAGAAATTCAAAATAAAATTGAAATTTGCAAAGACTGAGAGAAACACTGAAACTTGAATTTTATTATGAAAATGATTAAGGTTACACTAGAATTAACTGATACAATGCTTAGAAGCTTAGAAAATTAATTGAAATACAAGTTACAACTATTACGACCTAGATTAAGCTAAGAAATTGAACAACTCTTGCTTCTTGGCTTCTCATCCTTTTATACTTGAGGATTAGGGTTTCCCTTGCCTCTCTGATCATTTCCCATTTGAATTTGAGCCGTTGGATGAGAGAGAGATGATCACAGCCTTCCATGTGTTTTGGCGGGAAAAAAAGGATTTTGCAATTTGCTCTGATTAGTACCAATTGGAGGGGGAGCATTAAATGCGGTTGTCATATTAGGTGAGAGTGGTGGTTTGGGCGGTGGATTGGACAGGGATGGTGGGGTGGTGGTGATGTGACTGGCAAGTGGTGTGGGGGAGGGAAAGGAGAAGGGTGGTGTTTGGTTTGACTGGGTTGACTCAGGGTTAACGTTTGACCCTGATAATATAATACGGGGAGTGGGCTTGGGTGGAGTTGAGCCTAAATAGAGGTAGGCTTGGTGTTGTTTTTGGATTGGACTTGGTTTGGAGTAGTAGTAGTATTAAGGGGTCCGGTTTGGTTTAAGGTATCACAAGGACCATTTTTGTAATTATCCGAAAGTTTGGGGTGTGTTTTGGAATTTGTCCAAAGTAGTTCACAAGGGTATTTTATGCCAAGTTATGAATAGTACATGGACCTTAGATGATTTTTCCATTTTAAATTTCTTAGGGACCAAATCTGCCAAACTTTCAAACTCCAGGGACCAAATGTGTAATTCCACCAAAATTTGCAACCAAGGACCAAACCTGTCATAAATGAGAAGTTCAAGGACAAAATTTGTTTTTCTCAAAGTTTTAATATCCCAGGGACCATTTTTGACAATTTTCCAAACTTAAGGGACTAAACTTGACATTTTGTGAAACTTTGCACCAAAGGACTAAATGTGTAACTTTTTGATTTAAAAGGACCTTTGGTGACTTTTTCAAGTTTTTTAGAACAACCAGGGACTAGATTTGACAACTTTTGAAAGATGAGGGACTGAAACTGCCAATTATGCAAACTTTGTACGTTTTTCATCTGATTTTGATTATTTTGCATTTGAAACATATAAAACACATTCCTGAGATATTTTCACTATTTTGATGCAATATTGAGTGTTTTTAGATGTTTTGGCAGCTCAGAAAAGGTAAAAATGATGAGTATTTACACACTCATCAATCCCCCACACTAAAACATTGCTAGTCCCTAGCAATCTTTTGAGAAAAAACTTGATGGATTTGAAAAACTCTTTACCAAAAGCCATCACTTTTGGAGTAGCCAGATGTATCGATTCAAGTAAGAACTATGGTCCACCTAATAACCATGTAATTTTGAGCAAACCACCAGCTGTCAACGGATTTGATTAGTCTTTACCAAAAGCCGTTTGCTTCTGGACTAGCCAACTCTTGATGGACTAAGTCAACATCTTGGTGTGCTGATTACCAATTATGGATTTTCCACGGCCTTTACCACAAGCCATAATCTTGCGGGCTAGCCAACTCATTCGCTTTATGGGATATGGCGAGTTGATTTACCATACAATTTTGGGCAAATTGCAAGCCATCAACGGATTTGAGATATCTTTACCAAGAGCCGTTTGCTCCTGGATTAGCCAATCCTTTTGTCATTTAGACATGGCGGATTGATTACCACAAAATTTTTGAAATAAAGTGAAAAATTTAGGCCAAAATGGGGGTACTTAGAAAGTATTTTGTGATAAAATTTGCAAGAATTCCCCCCCCCCCCCCCCACACTAGAATTGAATATTGTCCTCAATATTCAAAGTCTCGGCTATTATGCCGAATCTCTGAACGGAAAAAGCTAATATTCGAAGCTAACTGTGGAAATATCGTTTTTATTTTTCACTTTATTTATCTGTACATATACACATTTTTATTCATTTTTTTTATGAGAACTATATACATATTTACTTTTCAAAAGGTGGGGGACGGCCACTCCTCCACACTAGAGTGGTAGAAAGTAGAAAGAAGTCAGAGATATGGGTGAAAACCCATATTTTGCTAATTTTTGTTCACCGAGTCACTAGCTTGACTCGATCCCCGAATTCATTGGTCCATGGGGAAAGTTTGGAGAACTGGGACAACCAAGGATGGTATGTCCTCTCCAAAATAGTGTTTTAATCGATGACCATTCACTTTGAAGTTGGGGCCTTCGGGTTGAGATAACTCAACAGTCCCGTATGGATATACTTTAGCAACAGTGAATGGTCCAGTCCATCGGGTTTTTAATTTCCCTGAGAAGATCTTTAACCTTGAATTGAAAAGAAGGACTCTGTCACCGACGTTGAAAACGCGGTTCTTAATTTTAGAGTCGTGAATTTTCTTTGTCTTTTCTTTGTAGATTAAAGAGTTCTCGTAGGCTTGATCACGAAGTTCGTTTAATTCATTGAGTTGAACCTTACAATGATCACCCGCTTTATGAAGGTCGTACTTTGCATGTTTCAAGGCCCAGTAGGATTTGTGCTCGAGCTCGATCGGTAAATGACATGCCTTTCCGTATACAAGCTTGTAGGGAGTACACCCGATGGGTGTTTTGTAAGCTGTACGGAAGGCCCAGAGTGCATCATCTAGTTTATCCGACCAGGAAGCACGGTTTTCGCCTACGGTCCTCTCAAGAATCCGCTTAATACCACGGTTTGAAACCTCCACCTACCCACTTGTTTGTGGGTGATACGCGGTAGAAAGACGGTGAGTAACACCGTACTTAAGCATGACTTTTGTGAATTGATCATTGCAAAAGTGAGTACCGCGATCACTAATGATGGCACGGGGAGTTCCAAAACGAGCAAAGAGGGATTTCAAGAATTTTACAACAACTCGGGCATCGTTAGTGGGTAAGGCCTTAGCCTCAACCCATTTTGACAAGTAGTCAACAGCCACGAGAATGTATTTGTTTCCACGAGAAGATGGGAATGGCCCCATAAAATCAATGCCCCAGACGTCAAAGATTTCACAAACTTGAATGGCATTTTATGGCATTTCGTTCTTTTGTGAAATATTCCCGTGACACTGAAAAGCATCAGAGGCTTTGAATAACTCGTGGGCATCCTTATAGATCGTGGGCCAATAGAAACCGGAATCAAACACCTTTTTGGCGGTGTAATTAGGACTATGGTGGCCCCCGGTGGATCCACATGGCAAGCCTTGAGAATATCAACAGCTTCCTGTCCGTATACGCATCGCCTGATGACTTGATCGGCATAGATTTTTAAGAGATAGGGGTCGTCCCAGAAGTAATGTTTAACGTCTTTGAAGAATTTGTTCTTCTGTTGGGACGTCATCCCCTTCACGATGAAGTTACCCGCATGGTAATTTGCAAAGTCGGCAAACCATGGGGTAGTAGAGTCACCACGAAAAGCAACCGCATTGAGTGTCTCGAGAGGAAATGTTTCATTTATTTCCTGTTTCTCAGACACATCCTGATGAGGGTTTTCTAATCGTGAGAGATGATCAGCAGCAAGGTTCTCAGCTCCTTTTTTATCACGGATAATGATATCAAATTCTTGGAGGAGGAGAACCCAACGGAGTAGCCTCGGCTTTGCATCTTGCTTTGCAAATAGGTACTTCAAAGCCGAGTGATCCGTATACACTACGCATTTGGTCAGGATTAAGTATGGCCGGAATTTTTCAAAGGCATACACCACAGCTAGTAGTTCTTTTTCAGTGGTGGTGTAATGACTTTGAGCCTCGGTCATAGTTTTGCTTGCGTAGAGTATAGGCTGAAAGTATTTTGCTTTTCGTTGCCCCAAGACCGCACCTATGGCAAAATCACTAGCATCGCACATAAGCTCAAAAGGTAGTTCCCAATCGGGGGCAACAAGAATCGGTGCCTCGGTAAGCTTTTTCTTTAATGTTTCAAAAGCTTCGATGCACTCAGGAGAGAAGATGAAAGGAGCATCCTGTTGGGAATTTTGTTAAGTAAGAATTCTGCTGACTGTTTCTGCTGAAGGTTACTGCTGAAGAGTTGGTTCCTGCTGAAGCAGTGTATCTGCTGAAGACTAGTTTCAGCATTATTAGTTTCTGCGGATATAGTATTTCCGTATTTTATGTATTATAGTTTGGATATGCATGAGTTTATTTAGGAAGTGATAATGCATATCTTTTAAGAAGTTTTAGAATATACGTTTATTGGAAAACGGTTTAGGGTTCCTTGTGTATAAAAGGAACACATGATTATGTATTGAATAACGGTTTTAGAAAATACTCTTATCATTATTATTAAAAGATCCATAGAGGATCAAAAGTTCTTAGTATTACACTTGTGTTTTGTTTCCGCTTTAAAACTACAAGTTGCAGAGATTGTCTATTAGTGTGTTATTGATTACAGTAACATAGCTAACGATTCTAGAGTGCTCAAGAAGATCTATCAAGGTCTAATAGTTCAACAAGTGGTATCAGAGCCTCGAGAGAGTCTCTGTCATACTAAGAAACACAAATCTTACACCTTAAGAATCCAAACAAATCAACAAACATGCCTGGATCTGATGATGACGTTGATACAACCCAAAACCTTAACACCACTTCTCTTCAACAACTCAACCTCTCCAACAGTAATGCTAAGTTTCCATACTTGAAGAATGCTGAAGAATATCATCTGTGGTCCATGAAGATGCAGAACTGGATCACAAACATAGATTGGAATCTATGGGAGATTGTTAAAAAGGGGAATAGCTTGAAGAAGCATGTTAAAGATGTTGATGGGGTTGTTACAATTCTAGGTCCCAAAACTGCTGAAGAGATTCTGGCTGTGCAGAGGGAGAGTAAAGTAAGAACAATTCTGCTCCAAGCTATACCAGATGACCACATGGGTGACTTCCACTTCATGGAGGATGCCAAGGACATTTGGATGGCAATAAAGGCTAGATTTGGTGGGAATGAGGAATCAAGGAGGTTGCAGAAGTCAATGCTCAAGCAGCAGTTCCAAGAGTTTCAGATATCTGAAGAAAAGGGAATTCATAAAGGCTATGACAGGTTTCATCGGATCTTAAGTCAACTTAATCAGCTGAAGGCTAGACCTGATAACGAGGACTGCAATGCTAAGTTTCTGAGATCCTTGCCGCCATCTTGGTTGCAAGTCTGTATTGCACTCAAGACCAAGGGTGGGTTGGACATGATGTCCTTTGATGACCTCTACAACAGGCTTAAATCACTTGAGCCTGATGTTAGAAGTCCTATTCGTCCATCCACTCATTCTGCATTTGTTGGCGCCTCTACAAAACCTGTGCATCAAGCCTCAAGCTCTTATACATCAGGAGCATCTTCTCAAACCCATACTCAATCTGCTCCTAAATCAAAATCCAGTAGTCTGTTAGATGATATTGTTCATTCATTTGTGGCTGAATATGAACATCAGCAGTTTCTTGCTTATGAGGATTTTGAACAGGTGGATCCATTGGAGATGGAGGAGATGCACTTAAAATGGCAGCTTGCAATGATCTCCATGAACATTAAAAGGTTTGAATCCAAGTCTGGAAGGAAGTTTGGTTTTAATGGAAGAGAGGCAGCAAGGTTTGATAGAAGGAAGGTTAAATGCTACACTTGTGGTCAAGTGGGACATTTTTCAAGAGAATGCAAGGAGAGAAAGCCTAGAGATGAAGTTAGATATGGCTCCTATCCAGTGGAAGCCGGGACTACCAAGGTTGCACCTTCAAAGGCTATGGTGACTCTGGATCACCAAATTGATTGGGCTGAACATGAACCTGCTGGAGAGGAAGCTTCTACTTCTTCACAAGTGAATGTGCTGGAATACTCACCTTCAGAGGACAAGAAGGAGCAAGTCTCCTTGATGGGAATCTCTCAGGTACACAACTGTGTGTTTGGATGTAGTGTAAGATACAATGAGCTTAAACAAGAATTTGATGAATTGAAACCAAAGTACAATGAGTGTTATATAGAGGTAGAGTCTTATAAAATGGCTTTAAAAACTTTAGAGAAACAAAAAGTCTGGTTTCAAAAGAATCAAGTTAAATATGATGAAAAGATAAGAGTTCTAGAAAGTGATTTAGAAGTTGCTAAAATAGACTTAAAACGTACTGAAAAAGAGAAGTCTGATCTAGAAAAGGAAAAACAAGAATTACAAGTTAAGTTGGACAAAGAGATAGCTAGAAATAAACAATGGTTAATATCTGGTGATAATCTAGCTAGTGAACGTTATGGTAGTCAGGCTGTGAACTCTAAAATAGGTTTAGGATTTCAAAAATATGTTGGTTTAGAAGCTAGGAATGACCTAGGTAAATCTACACCAGCAGGGTTAGCTAACTTTGTCAAAGAAGGTAACTTACATGCTGTCCCTGGACCTATAAGAGGGGAACATATGCCAATTGACCTATCCATACCTAGTGACTTTGATGGATCACACCATCTCTATGGCAAAAAGTCAAATCACTTGCCAGACCCTATTATTAAATCTACTGACTTTGTCTCTTGTTGTGACAGTGACAAGTCTTTTGATGAAGGGTCTACCTTATTTGCCAGCTGTGATTCAAGTGAGAAGTCTGACCTGCCCAAGACCACTCCAAAGACATCACCCAAGACTCCCCACAAGCCTTCTAGAGTTGCTGCTGATAACAAGACAGTTTCTACTGAAGACTTGTTTTTAAATTCTTTGCAAAATAATACTTTTGGTTATGTTAAAAACAATTCTGTTTATCATGGTGGTTTGAATACTTTTTCATGTTATGGAACTTCCTTTGGTTTGAATAAATCTTCTAAGAAGAAGAAATGTTTTGTGTGTGGAAGTAAATCTCATTTGATTGAGGATTGTACATTTCATGAGCAAAGAATGGGTGAATGTATTAGTCAATGTTAGTGAAATACCCTCTTATGTTCCTCATCAGCAGAAATCCAATTCTGTTGAACCTCATTCTTCATGGAGAAGAACCAGTACTAGACCATATGTTCGACCCACTAGTTCTTTCTTTTATAATGGTTATTGGCCTAATCACTTTGACTCAATGTATTATGGTGGTGGGTATTGGAATACTGCTGTAAAGCCCTCAGCAGGTTGTTCTTGGACAAAGAAGGGACCTAATATGTATTACAGGCCCAAGAACAATGGTGGATCTAAAACATCTACATGGCCTATCACTAATGATCCACAAGGCAGGCTCAAGTCACCAATGACTTGAGTCTCCAACGTGTACTAACTTTTGTATATATTTTTGTTGTTGTTGTAGGATCATCCTTTGAAAAGTACTGAAGTAGGTATTGTTGATAGTGGCTGTTCTAGAAGTATGTCAGGGAACAAGGACAAGATGCATGACTTTGTGCCCATAGAAGGAGGAGGTACTGTGACTTTTGGTGGTGGAGATGGCAAAATTACAGGGAAAGGAACTATTAAGACACCCTTGTTAGATTTTGAAAATGTTTATTATGTGAAGGAACTGGAGCATTTTAATCTATTCTCTGTATTACAAATATGTGACACTAAGAATAAGGTTTTCTTCTCTGAAGATGAGTGTCTTGTACTCTCCAAGGACTTCAAACTTCCAGAAGACACAACTGTTTTGCTGAGAGTTCCTAGAACCTTCAACTTGTACACATTCAATCTGAATGATGTCAAGCCAGAAGGAGATCTAACATGTTTGGTGGCAAAAGCTTCCCAGGATGAATCTACCAAGTGGCATAGGAGAATGGCTCATGTGAATTACAAGACTATCAATAAGTTGTCTAAACTTGGTCTTGTTCAGGGCCTACCTTCTAAACTCTTCACCAATGAACACAATTGTATTGCTTGCAACAAGGGAAAGCAACACAGAACCTCTTACAAAGCCATCAAAGCTGTGAGCACCATTTCAGAACCTCTTCAGTTGCTGCACATGGATCTCTTTGGTCCAACTCCTATCAGAAGTATTGATCACAAGTACTTCTGCCTGGTTATCACAGATGATTTTAGCAGGTTTTGCTGGGTATTCTTTCTAAAAACTAAAGATGAAACAACTCCTATTTTGAAAGAATTCATCATTTTAATTGAAAACCAGCTTAATAAAAAGGTTAAAGGAATTAGGTGTGACAATGGGATAGAATTCAAAAATGTTGTTTTCATAGAATTCTGTAAGTCTAAGGGGATTAGAAGGGACTATAGTACTCCAAGAACCCCACAACAAAATGGGGTTGCTGAAAGGAAAAATAGAACCCTCATTGAGGCAGCAAGATCAATGCTTGCAGACTCCAAATTACCCACAAAGTTTTGGACTGAAGCAGTAAATACTGCTTGTTATGTCTTGAACAGGGTATCCATCACTAGACATCATGTCAAGACACCTTATGAACTTCTCACTGGGAAAGTTCCAGACATACATTACTGATGAGTGCTCAAACACTCATCATTTTTGGTCTAATCTGAACTGCAAAACATACAAAAACACTCAGTAATGCATCAAAATACTAAAAATATTTCAAAATCGTGTTTTATATGTTTTAGATGCAAAACGAGCAAAAACAAATGAAAAACGCACAAAGTTTGCAAAATTGGCAGTTTCAGTCCCTCGACTTTCATAAAATTACAAAACTAGTCCCTGGATATTCAAAATATAGAAAATTATCACCAAAGGTCCTTTTGAAATCATAAGTTGTCATATTTAGTCCTTTGGTGAAAAATTGGAAAAGTTTTGGAAAATTACAATTTAGTCCCTAGAGTTACACATTTTGGCAGATTCAGCCCCTGGTGGGATATTTTTGGATGAAAAATAATTTTTAGTCCTTGGAAATCCAAAAATATTCAATATTGATCCTTGGATAAAAGTTTTTCACAGTTTGGCAAAAATCACCCCTCAACTTTCAAAAATGTCAAGTTTGGTCCCCGGGGTGTTTTATTTTGGAAAATTGCAATTTTGGTCTTGGTAATATTCACATGTGGCAAATTTGGTCCTCATAATAAATTTTGAAAAGTTTCATTTGCAGCCCTCGAATTTCAGAGTTTACACTTTTGGTCCTTGTGATTTAGTAACTTAACCAATTGGACCCTTATCTTACAAAACCAAAACCAAACCATCCCACACCTATTCTTCGCCTGATCCAGTAACATTAACCCCCAGCCCAACACCACATTCAGCCCACCACCAAAATACTTAATCCCCCATTTATTTTTAAACCCGGTCAAACACACCTTTGACCATCACCCCTAACCTCCCATTCCCTCTAATCACCCTGCAAATCCAAACCACCCCTTCACCAACTCTGTACACATCACCTCTCCATGTTCCCCTAGCCACCATTATAATCCAACAATCATTAAATGCTCCTCATATCTCTCCAAGCTATCCAAAAGCAGAAATCCTTGTTTTCCCGCCAAAGTGCAAGTAGGAGCAAAAGTCATCCTTAATATCTGGAAAATGATGGGATTTCTCCCCTAGGGCCCACAACTGCTGAAAAGTTATCTATATAGCAAAGAGAAAGCAAGGAGAGAAAGGAGAGTAGTGTAATTTTAAAGTTTTAGTCGAATTTTGTAATTTTATCTTTCTAGTGTAATTTTCAATTTTAAATAGCTTGTACTAAGTTTATCTAGTGTACTTTGAACCTTTTTCATAAATAAATTATAGTCTTTCTTTGAAATTCAGTGTGTGCAATTTTCAATTTTTCTCAAAAATCACCATTGTCACTTAATGTTGTTATTCAGTTGTTAAACAAGCTCATTAGTATCAACTTATGAGTTTCTTATAACTTAGAAAACATCCAGGATAAGCTAGGGTAGTAAAATCAAAAATCTTAAAAATAGCTAAAAAAATAGGTATTAAATAGAAAAATTAAGTGATCAATGGAGAAGAAAGCAGTTGGGCATGGTGCTTTTGGATTTTTCATGGTTTAGAACCTCAAGGGAGGTGGTAGGATTGAGTGGTTACCTGTTCTTGGTCTGAATCACACATAACCAATTGTAAGACTCATTTGCACTTTTTACAATCTACTGTAGATTTGCTAATACTTGTTTATCTTTGGAATGTTTCTGTTTATTTAGTTTATGTTAGTAAGATTTGTGTTTAAAATCTCATGATTGTTCATTAGTTTCTTTAAAGTAAAATTTTCCTCCCTTCACTGCCAAATTGCATTTCAGTGATTACTAAGTTTAGATGATTTTTGTTGGTGTTTTAGTGTTTAAATAAGTCATTTATATCTTATTCCATGATTATGTAGCAGTTCCATTATCTGAATCAGCTGTCTGCTTTGAAAATTACTCAAACTGCCATTTAAGGTGGTGTTTGGAATTGCACTGTTCAGGGGTGTTTGGTTGTTTCTTTGTGAATGTTTTGGTTTGTATAACTCTCATTAGGTCTAAATAAGGTTTGCAAGACACAAAAATGGTACCTTAATCAACAATAGTCAAAATCACCACCAATATTGCATATCTGTTTACTGTGTGATCATTAGGACCCAAAATCACTCAAATCTCTTCATAAGTTGTTAAAGTAACTTTAATTAGTCTTAATATAGCCTATTACAACTAAATCAGTCAATAGATTAGGATTAAAACTCAAGAAAGTCAAACTAAGTAGTTTTAGTAAAAAGTCAATTGTGCAATCTCAGTTTTTGATCAAACTTTGGAAGCTTTTAAAATGATGGATACAAGGAATTAGGATCTAAGCTTTTACAAGTTTACTCTCTACCACTTTGCTGATTTTTGAGAATTTTCCTAGATTTTTGTGATTTTGTTTAGTGGGTCCCACAGCCCTTTGAAGTAAGCTGCAGGGCAGCCTCTGCTCTGTCTCAGCAGCACCACTACCACCACCACCACTGGGTGGTGGTTTTCTGAGCAATCCAGTGGGCCCCAGGCCATGAAACTTGTACCTTTCAACCCCCCCCCCCATGGTAGGCTTCACCAATTGACCTTTGGTTTGACCTGAATGTCAGTGGACCCCACCTGGTTTAGCCACTAAACCTTGTCCCAAATCTGTTCACAGTTTGGTTTTGAATTAGCTTATCCAGCTTATCTAGCTTATTAAGAGCTCATTTCTTTCTTTTTCCAGCTTATTCTAGTTTACTTAGCTTAATTACACTTGAATCATCCTTTGTGGGCCCCTCTAGTAGTCCACATTACCATTTTCCCTTGACAGTTGACCAAAGTCAACTGTCACCATAATAAGCACTTGCTTTGCTTATTTTTAAGCCCCAAGAAAGTTGTTTTTGTAAAAATTTCTTATTTTCAGTAGTGTAATAAGTTTCCAAAAGAAAATTTCCAAAAAATCAAATCTAAAATTAAGTGATAGTTTCTATTTAAATTTTATTTTTCATTTTTAGATTTTAATTAAGTACTTGTCATTTTTATATTTTTATTAATTACCTCTTATATTAAAGTATTTATAATAATTTTTTTCAGATTTTTATTTGGTCATTTAGTATTAATTAGAATTAATTTTAGTTTTATTAAGTATTAATTAATAAGTAGTTTAAAATAGCATAATTAGTTTTTCTTAAGTAAAACCTAGTTTTTATATTTTTTATAGCTTTTATAAGTTGTAAAATAATTTTTGAAATTTTCTTAGAGTTTTTACTGTTCATTTAATAGTTTTTATAATTTAAAATAGTTTATTTGGTAATTAGTAATTAATTAATACAAAAACCACAAAAAGACAAAAACACTTATTTTTATTTTTAAAACTTATTTTTAGTTATTTTATAATTTTAGAAATTTTATTTTCACCTTTTTAGTATTTAAATTATATTGTAGTGTATTTTAGTTATTTAAGTATTAATAATAAGTAATTAATAAATAGTTTTTAATTAATAATAATTAATTAAATAGTGTAAAAAGTAATTTTAATTTTCTAAAAAGTTTATTTTATTATTAGAATTGTAAAAATGTGATTTTCACTTTTGTAAGTATTTTATTTTACCAAAACTCGCGTTTTATTTCGTACGTTTACGTTTTATTTAAACGTAACGTACGCGTTTTAGGTTTTAAACGTTTCCGGTTTTTCTAACTTTCTCGTCTTATTCATATAGCTTGTTTAAGCTATTTCTTCGTATATTCCTTAGTTCAAATAACTCAAAACCTTTTCCCATCCAATTTCACCCGATCACGGAACCGTTTGTTTACAATCCACACCTCGTCGGGACATACGACCCGGGGAAACCTTATACTTCCGCGGAGCATTGATCTAGGCTGTTTGACTTTGTTGACCTTTATTTGGTTAATATAAGTTAGGTGGTTCGGGCTCAATCAATTACCTCAAACCTTTTGGATGCAAAGTGACCATTTTAAATACTGCTGATATACTGGGTAAGTTTGATGGGAAAGCTGATGAAGGGTACATTGTGGGTTATTCAGCTCATAGCAAGGCCTATAGGGTTTATAATCTGAATGCCAAAAGGATAGAAGAGACCCTTAATCTAAGATTTCTTGAAGATCAGCCTAATACTCAGGGACAAGGCCATTCTTTGTATTTTGACCTAGATTATTTGACTGACTATTTAGGTTATTCTAGACATGCTTCTAATCCAAATGCAGGTACCAAAGATCCACATTCTAACCCTGCAGGTTCCATGGATGATGACTCAGACTGTGAATCTGAGCCAGATGAACATACCATTGTTGTACCATCTTTTCCACCTAACCATTTTGTAGGTAATCATTCTGCTGCTGAACAAGAGGATGAGTCACATTATGCAGAGGATCTTGTAAGACTGAAGAAGCAAGAACATGCTGCTACTCAGGAAGCTCAGAAACTCAATGAAAAGGTTACACAAGAGACTGAAGCAATCTTTCATCAATCAGCCCAAGCAGTCAGTGTAAACAAGGATACTGCTGACGATTCTATTGAAGGCACACCTATTACCACTGATAAGGTCAAAGATGTTGATGATGCACACTCTCCCATTTCTACTGAAGTCTTTGTAGACTTTGAGAAGCCCTTCACAAGATTTCCAAGTCCTTCTGATCTTGGGAATTATCAGCCAAAGCCTGGCCTATTTCACTTAGCTTCTTATAATACTGAGTTTGGGCCTACAGTCAACAACCTTGATGCCACAATTGATGTTCAACCTACTGCCACTAAAAGGATTCATAATGCTCATCCCCTATCAAAGATTATTGGATATCCTAAAGATCCTGTTAGAACTAGAAGCACTGTAAAGAATACAAAATATGGTGAAGTTGCTTTCCTCTCTTATGTTTACAATCAAAAGAGGAACAATCACACAGACTTTAAACATTGTCTATTTGCATGCTTTCTCTCTCAAATAGAGCCAACTAGTGTTCCTCAAGCACTGGCAGATTCAAGTTGGCTTGAAGCTATGCAAGAAGAGATGCTGCAATTTAAGAATCAGCAGGTTTGGATTTTGGTTCCTCTTCCTGATGGTAAATATGCCATTGGGACAAAATGGATTTTGAAGAATAAAAGAGATGCCAGGGGAATTGTGGTGAAGAACAAAGCTAGACTGGTGGCTCAAGGGTTTAGACAAGAGGAAGGCATTGACTATGATGAAGTCTTTACACCAGTGGCCAGAGTTGAAGCTATACGGATATTTTTGGCCTATGCCTCTTATATGGGCTTTATGGTTTATCAGATGGATGTTAAAGGTGCTTTCTTATATGGTGAGATTGAAGAGGAGGTTTATGTGACTCAACCCAAGGGATTTGAAGACCCTGATCATCCTGAGTATGTGTACAAGGTTGTCAAAGCTCTCTATGGACTTCATCAAGCTCCCAGAGCTTGGTATGCTAGACTTTCCACATTTCTGCTGAAGCATGGCTACAGAAGGGGTGCCATTGACAAGACTTTATTCCTCAAGAAAGATTCCAGGGATATTATTCTTGTGCAGGTGTATGTGGATGATATTATCTTTGGTTCTACCAAAGAAGCATGGTGTAGAGAGTTTGAGAATCTGATGATGGGAGAATTTCAAATGAGTGCCATGGGAGAACTCACTTTCTTTTTGGGTTTACAGGTTCAGCAGAAACCTGATGGTATTTTCATACATCAGGAGAAATATGTAAAAGAATGTCAGGACTGCCATTACTCCCTATGAGGCTCCCAAACCAAAGAACATTCTTGATCCTGATCTCCCTATGAATGTTCATTTATACAGGTCAATGATTGGTTCTTTGATGTATTTGACTGCCTCAAGACCTGATATTACATTTGCTGTGAGTGCATGTTCAAGGCACCAAGTCACTCCACTTACCTCTCACTTGAATGCTGTCAAGAAGATTTTTAAATATCTAAAAGGCCAACCCAAATTAGGTCTTTGGTATCCCAAAGAGTCTCCATTTCAGCTAGCAGCTTATAGTGATAGTGACTATGCTGGCGCAAATTTGGATAGAAGATCCACAACTGGAGGTTGCCAATTCCTTGGAAGAAGACTGATTTCTTGGCAATGCAAGAAACAGACCATTGTTGCTACCTCTACTACTGAAGCAGAGTATGTTGCTGCTGCCAATTGTTGTGGACAGGTTCTATGGATTCAGAATCAATTGATGGATTATGGGTATAACTTTATGAATACTACCATTTTCATTGACAATCAAAGTACCATTTGTATTGTTAAAAATCCAGTTTTTCATAATAGAACCAAACATATTGAAATCAGGCACCACTTTATAAGGGATGCGTATGAGAAACATTTGGTTAAAGTGGTAAAAATTGACACAGATGAGAATGTGGTAGATTTGTTAACCAAAGCATTTGATGGACCTAGGTTTCAATATTTGGTGGTCCATATTGGAATGCTTAACCCTTAACTGCAAAGTTTAAGGGGAGGCATAAGCCTCAGGGGAGGATTATGAGTGTAAACTTTGTAGATTTGTATAATTTGTATAATTTTTGAGTTTTAACACTAACCCACTAATATTTTTGCAAGTTGTTTGGTGTATTTGCATGTTTTATGTCTTGAAGATGTTCTGAGATTATAAGTTGTATGTTAAAGTCACCAAGAGCTGAAGTCAAAGGAATGTGGTCATATGTGCTGAACATGGTTTCTACTGACTAGTTGATTAGTTGATTATGCTGAAGGTCTTACACAGTTGATTAATAAAGAAGATCTTTTCATTCATTCAAAGACACAAGTTACAGCTTACATTCAAAGTTCAACTGGATTACAATGACCATTCCTAAAAATTTGCCTAATTGAGTACTACTAGCTTCTATCACTTATTACAAAATACTTGAGGCTATAAAAAGTACAATGATGAAGCTGAAGATGAAAATGGAAAAAGAAGAGAAGGAAGACTGTGAAGACGCTCAAGTACCAAAGTTAAGAAAATACTCAAGAACTTTGGTCCATGGCAACATTCCTCAATCATCTACTTCAACTTCTCCTTTCCCTTACGTATGATCTCTGCCTTCTTGCTCTGTCCAATATGTTCTTGATGAGGAAGACCAGGTCCTAGAGCAGGAAGATCCAACACCAACTTTTGTGATGTTGGAAGAGATGGATCCCTCTTATTTGATCTTGGTTGGGATCTCTCTGGTGTGGAAGGAGGAAGAAAGGTTGGATCTTCATTTTCTTCCTCTGAAGAGTCTTCATCAGAGGTATAGATGAAGGGAGAGACAAGCTCTCTCTCAGCAGGAATGGGTACATGGCTTGGTTCACCCTTCCTATGAGCATTCCATTGTCTTTCTTGTGCATCCCATCGTCTCTCCAGCTCTCTCTCATAATCGGAATCATCAAGATCCCATGGATAGGGAGGTAAATCTTCTTCTGATGATGGAGAAGAGGAATTTTGATCTGAGGTTTCTGGGTTTGATGACATGGTTTTGGTACAGAATTGGGCTTAATTGAGAAATTAGGGTTTGAAAGATAATTTGGGGTAAATTGGTGACTGAGATGTGATTTGGGGGTGATTAAATAAGCAAAGTTTAGGCGTTACGATAATTAATGCAAGTTGGGTGGCACAGTAAAACCAAGATATTGACCGAAGATATTTTTACTTTTGGTTGGTTTCTGCTGATGTTGACCATTCTTCAGCAGATTTGACTTTCATTTCTGCTGAAGGGTAAAGTTTCAAATTGGAAGTTTTTGAATTACACGTCAGAATCGGTCAATAATTAGTTCCGATAATTTTGACCACGATTGGGGAACTTCCAAATTTAACCCACTTTGCATATATCTTCCTAAACAACATTATTCGCTTATCACTCCACTTAAAACCCATTATTCTCTGTGTAATTCATAATCATCTCACGCAAGTTCATTCAAATGGCACAACTTGAATTGAAAGGCGATCATAACAAGTATACTATTCTGAAAAAGGCAAAGGGACATGAAGAATTCGATTTAATGGTGGAGTTTCTACAAAGGTCGAAGATTCATTATGCTCTGACACATAGTCCCGATTTGGTGTGTGAATCATTGGTGAAGCAATTTTGGGCATCTGCTACTAAGAGATCTGACACAGAGATTGTGGCTGAGATTGATGGTGTAGAGTATGTGGTGACAGAAGGTTTGATAAGGACAAAGCTTCAGTTAGATGATGAGAATGGTGTGTATCATTCCAACACTGCAGAGATTCTTACTGGACTAAGGGAAGCTGGATATCAAAGTACTGATACATCCAAGTGGCACAAGAATCAATTTTGTCCTAAGTGGAGGTATTTGGTGCATCTGCTGCTGCAATGTATGAGTAACAAGTGTGGTGGATGGAACCAATTCTCTTTGCAATTGGGATGTGGTATTGTTTGTCTTTCTAAGGGCCAAACTTATAATTTTTCTAAGTTTATCTTTGCAAATATGCTAGAAAATATTGATAAACAACATCATAAGTTTTTAATGTACCCTAGATTCTTACAAATGATTTTAGACATAACCACTGAAGATAGAACCCATGTGCCTATTAAAAGTCTTGGTTCTAAGTTGTTTGCCTCAATGAAAACAAATTATAATGGGGAACATCGCCCTTTGTTAGATGCTATGTTGCCACATGGCAATGATAATGTAGTTGAGGGTGATGATGCTGGTAATGTGCCTGCTCCTAATGCTGCTGATGATGGTAATCCATCATCTTCTAGTGTTGCTGCTGATGGTAATCCTTCAGTGGTAATGGAGGAAGAGCCAGCTACAACTGCTGAACCATTACCTATTTCTACTGACTTACCACCACCTACCCCTGTACATGAATCACCTAGTCCTCCCATTTCACCATCTCAGGATGCTCCAACTGAGCAATTTCATGAGTTTGAAGAAAATTTTCAACCTCTTGAACCTGAGATTACTAGACTACCTTCACCTTGTCCTATGAGAGATCCAATTAATGAAGGTTTTCCTAATGTTGTAAATGAATCTATTTCTCATGCTGGGTTCAATGAAGCTCCTCTTACCACTGAGCAATCAGCTGGTAGAGTAGAGGACCCTATTACTCTCACTTTTGTATATGATTCCCTTAGCAGGTACATGAAAATGACTGATGACCTTCAAAAAGAGCTTGCTGATACCAAGACTACTCTTGGTAATGAAATTGAAAGTTTGAAAAGCAAGGTTCAAGATTTGGAGGCACAACTGAGTCAGCAGAAGCAAAGTAAGGGTGGATTGGATTCTAATGAAGTTGCAAAGGAGGCAAATTTGGATTCTCTTGAGATTCTAGCTGAAGTTGCTAGACAGTCTAAGGTTGTTCCTCCTAAAGTTGCTGAAGTCTCTCAATCTAAACCAAAGATACTAGTCAGCAGAAGAAGAAGTACAAGACAATATTTGGCAAGGAAAACTGCTGAATCTTCCAAAGTGTCTAGTGGTGATGATGATATGCTTATAGCTGAAGCTACTGATATCCTTCAGGAGAAACAATCACTAAGTGGTGTTGCTGCTGACATATCTGCTGATAAAGGGAATACATCAGGAGAAGCATTCTTTGTAGCAGGGAAAGAGTATTTGAATTCCCCTGTTCATCATTCATCTGAGCATCAACTAGTTTTTCCTAATAGAGAGGTTCAAGAAGTACATGATGAACCTATGGAAGAATTGAATGTTCCTCATAATGATGTTCCTCAAGATGTGGATTTGGATGAGCTTGTTACAACTGAAGACAGAGCTGCACAAGAAAACCTCTTCCAAGAATGGGAAGATTATAAGAAGAGTGCTAATATGGCTGAGGAATAGCAAGTCAAGTTTGATGCAGCATATGAGTCTGTCACTCAAAGATATGTTTCTACTTTGCCTATTGAAAGACAAAGAGAATTGGATGCAGCTGTTCAAGAATTTGATGAGTCAGATTGGAAAACAAATGCTTGATAATTCTGATGTAGCTGTAGATATTATTGGTAAAAGGGTAGAAGAGCAAGACTGGGCTTCTGAAATTGTGAAAGTGCTGAAGTTGAGAAAGAAGGTAGCAGATGAGTGATCGGTGCTCAAACACTCATCATTTTTGGTTAAATCTGAACTGCAAAACATACAAAAACACTCAGTAATGCATCAAAATACTAAAAATATTTAAAAATTGTGTTTTATATGTTTTAGATGCAAAATGAGTAAAAACAGATGAAAAACGTTCAAAGTTTGCAAAACTGGCAGTTTCAGTCCCCCAACTTTCATAAAAGGTCAAAACTAGTCCTTGGTCATTCAAAATATGGAAAATTATCACCAAAGGTCATTTTGAAATCATAAGTTGTCGTATTTTGTCCTTTGGTGAAAAATTGGAAAAGTTTTGGAAATTTGCAAGTTTAGTCCCCGGATTTTGAAACTTGTCAGATTTGGTCCCCGGGTGTTCTAAAATGGAAAAATTACATCAATGGTCCTTGGGTTTTTCAAAAATGACAACTTTGGTCCCTAAAATTCGAAAATGTCAAAATTAGTCCTCGGAGTTTTAAAAATTGGAAAAATATTAAAAATAGGACTTATGAAATTTAAAAATGGCATGAATAGTCCTTTGGTATAATTTTGGAAAAGTGGCAGGTTTTCACCCTCAAGTTTCAGGAAATGCCACATTTGGTCCTTGGGCTCACTAACCTACAAAACGGATCAAACATACACCCTTAATAACCAAATCCTAAATCTAATAAACCTAATCCAATCCAACCCTTTTATTAACCAAGCCCACAACCCCTATGCCCCAAACCTCACCAACAGCCCACCTTCTGTGGGCCCCACAGGCCACCTCAGTGGGTCCCACAGGCCCTCTTGGGTTCTTTGGACTCCCCACATGGCCCCCTACCTAGTTCTAGCAATATTATACCTTTAGGTGCCCTTGCCCCCCCCCCCTTTATTCAGGCTGCAAGTGTGGGCAGTGGATTGCTTATATCAAAGTTAAGCCATTTGCTTATTATAAGCATTTGTCTTATCTAGAGCTCAATACTTGTTACTCTTGTCTTATTTTGGTCCATCCTACTTATTTCCACCATTTTTCACCCCTATGGACCCCACTGAGGGTCATTTGCCCTTACAGTTGACCAAAGTCAACTGTCCAAGCTAATAAGCACTCTAAGTGCTTATTCCTGAGTTCCAGCTTAAGTCCCTTTTTTAAAGTTGTTTATTTTTAGTTTATAAATAGTTTTGAAAAAAGAAAATCCAGAAAAATCCAATTTTTAAACTAAGTGATAGTTTCTATTTAATTTTATTTATCTTTTTAATTTTCCTTTTTAGCTTTTTATTAAGTAATTGGCATTTTTATA
Organism: Artemisia argyi; assembly: GCA_030686995.1. Taxonomy (NCBI): domain Eukaryota; kingdom Viridiplantae; phylum Streptophyta; class Magnoliopsida; order Asterales; family Asteraceae; genus Artemisia; species Artemisia argyi. Next base: position 135,071,437 of record CM060691.1, on the reverse strand, counting down.
TTTTTCTTAATTTCCCTTTATGTTAAAGTATTTTTGGTAATTTTCTCAGATTTTTATACTATAATCTAGTATTTATTAGAATTAATCTTAGTTTTATTAATTATTAATTAATAATTAGTTTTAAATAGTATAATTAGTTTTTATTAAGTAAAACCTAGTTTTTATATTTTTCCTAGCTTTTATATAATGTAAAATAATTTTAGAAATTTTCTTAGAATTTTTACTGTTCATTTGCTATTTTTCTTAATTTAAATTAGTTTAATTAGGTAATTAATATTTAATTACTAATTAATTAATAGAAATATCACAAAAAGACAAAAATACTTATTTTTAATTTTAAAACTTATTTTTATTTATTTTATAATTTTAGAAATTTTATTTTCATTTTTCTAGTATTTAAATAATATTGTATTATATTTAAGTTGTTTAAATATTAATAATTAGTAATAATTAGTAATTAATTAATAATAAATAATTAATTAGTGTTAAAATTTATTTTCTTTTTCTAAAATTTTTCTTTTACTTTTAGGTTTGTAAGAAAGTCATTTTCACCCCTGGGAGTTTTCAGATTTTAGTTTTCACTTTTTATTTCGTACGCTTACGTTTTATTTCAACGTAACGTACGCGTTTTTAGGTTTAAATCGTTTCTGGTTTTTCTAACTTTCACGTAATCGTCATATAGCTTGTTTAAGCTATTTCCTTGTAGATTCCTTAGTTTAGATCACTCACAAACCCCTTTTCATCCAAATTCACCCGATCACAAAGCCGTTTGTTAGCCATTCACACCTCGTCGGGACATAACGACCCGGGGAAACACTATACTTCCGCGGAGCATTGACTCTAGGTTGTTTGACCTTGTTGACCATTCTTTGGTCAATTTAAGTTGACGGTTTAGCATCAATCAATTTTTGGCGCCGCTGCCGGGGAGGTTGTGTGCGTTTTCTAAACGGTTTTTCTGATTAGTGACTTTGGAATTCGTTCCATTGTACATTTATCCATCCTTTGTTCATATTTTCTATTTATCAAAACAAAACCGTTCACGAAAACTTTTTAAACTCAGTTTTCAATGAACACAAAAACACAAAAATATTTTCTTTTCCATTTGTACAAAATGTTTATCCAAAAACCCAAAAATATTCTCCTTTACCCTCTTACATATTTGATTCTTCATTCCTACCCCTCTGTAAACCTTTGATTCTTTCACATGTCGTATCCACACCATTGCTGTTGCCAATGGTGTGGTGGTCCTCATAATGGTGGGAATTGTCCCGGTTGTCGCATGGTAGAGTCAGGAGATGGGTCTGTCTATAACCAAGCTCCCTATCCTTACCATGATACATCTGATTCATCCTACCAGCCACCACATCATGAGATACTGACATATCTGGGTGAGTTTTGTGGTGTTCCTCACCAAGGGTTTGAGTGTCAATCCGGAAACACGTTTGTCTATGAACAGTTTCCTGGTGATTCTCAGAACTTTGGTTATGACCAATACCCATATGATTCCCCAGTCCAGACTCAACAGTTTTACTGTTGTGATTACTGTGGAGGTCCACATTTCAGTTCAGATTTTCAAACGGGAAATCCATATCCTTGTGACAATTTTGACACACCTTATTACGACCAACCTCCACAGTACGATATGAATCAAGCACTTCTTCCAGAAATGCAAAATATGATGAAAATCGTTGATGAGCTTAAGGGTTTAGTTAAAGACTTTGCCCAAAGACATACCCATCAAAAATCCATGGAAGAATTGCTTGCTGAAGAACAGGCTGCTAGAATAAATTCCTAAGATACCTATGAAAAATCTGTGAGGGAATCCATTGCAAGAGAAAAAGCAGCCAAATCTAGCTCTTTGTTCTGTTTTATTCCTGATGACAGTGATGATGAGGATACACTTGACATCCTTGAATTTTATAAAACTTCATCAAGTTCATCAGTTGATATCCCAGCAGTTGAGATTCCATCTCAAACAACTGCTATCACACCCGAGGTTCCCACTCACTCTCTGAGCATGGGGGACGAGCATCTTGACACTGTTCTTGAAAGGGAATCGGACGAATTCATAAAGTCTAGTGTTGAGAACCTTGTCCCAATCCCGAGAGAGTCACAGGGAACTCTTGAGCATATGTGTGATATTCCTTCCTCTCTTGAGTGTTCAAAAGATCATTTTGAGACTTTCTCAGATTTTAATGATGATTGTACATCTCTTGGAGACATCAAGTATGTTGAGGCATTAGTTCCACAAACTGATGCTGATCATCTTCTTGAGGAGTTCGCCGATGAACTTACTCACATCAATCCACTTTCATTGGAAAGTGATGATGGTCTCCTCGATTTCCAAGCCGATCTGGGAGAAATTGAAAGTCTCCTATATCATGATCCGTCACTCACTTCTTATCCCGACAATCCAATAGAGAATGTTAACTTCTTTGTTCCCGAAACATTCAATACGACTCTCACCAATCCTCTATTTGAATTCGAATCTGAATTCACTATGATTTCTAACAATCCAATCTTTGACGAGGATTGTGATGAGTCCACAATGGAATATGAGTTCACAAATTCACATCTTGTGAATAATTCTCTTCATGAGGAGTTCTCCGGTGAACTCACTCATCATATCATGACTCCTCTGAAGTTTGATAGCCCGGGGGTGATGCTCTCAATCATGAGGATATGCAAATTCCCACCCACCCTCCCGGGTTGTTTACGAGCTTACCCTTTGAAATCCAAACTCAGGCTACGGAGCCTGCTCTCGAGGAAGAAGATCAAATCATGCTTTTTATCATGGTTTTCTTCCTTTTCTTCACCTATAAGGTGACTTCTTCTCTTCTTCACTCCTTCGGGAGTGAGGACACTATTTTTGATCCCGGCATTTTCATGTATCATTATTTTGAGCCGGGATTATATCTCATCGGTGTGGAACTTTCACGTGCTTCAAATGTTTGTCCAAACATTTTGAATGAAAATCCGATTGAGATTGTTTCTTCCACATCATGCTTCCCCAAGGACAAATGAATTCGGGGTCGAGTCAAGCTAGCGACTCGGTAAACAAAAACAGTAGCATGCTTATAGGGTTTTCACCCTAAGTGTGGGGGAGTCCCCCATGCTATGATTACAAAAGTGAAAAACAAAATGGTGTTTTCCACGCTTAGCTTGTAATGTTGCCCTTTTACATTCAAAATGTCGGCATAATAGCCGGGACTTTGAATATTGAGGACAATATTCATGCTAAGTGTGGGGGGTATTTCGCTATTCTAGCGAATTTTATCACATTTTACTATATAATACCCCCGTTTTTAGCCAAAATTTCAAAAATTTAAAATCTTTTTCACTAGTGCTTCAAAATTTTTGTGGTAATCAGTCCGCCTTGTCTAAACGACAAAAGAGATTGGCTAGTCCAGGAGCAAACGGCTCTTGGTAAAGACATCTCAAATCCGTTTATGGCTTGCAATTTGCCAAAAATTGTATGGTACCTCAACTCGCCATATCCCATAAAGCAAATGAGTTGGCTAGCCCGCAAGATTATGGCTTGTGGTAAAGGCAGTGGAAATTTCATAATTGGTAATCAGCTCACCAAGATGTTGACTATTCCATCAAGAGCTGGCTAGTCCAGGAGCAAACGGCTCTTGGTAAAGACAAATCAAATCCGTTGACAGCTGGTGGTTTGCTCAAAATCACACGGTTATCAGGTGTACCACAGTTCTTACACCTGGCTACTCCAGAAGTGATGGCTTTTGGTAAAGAGTTTAAAATCCATCAAGTTTTAAAAACAGTATTGCTAGGGACTAGCAATAGTTTAGTGTGGGGAATTGATGAGTGCTCAAACACTCATCATTTTTGGTTAAATCTGAATTGCAAAACATACAAAAACACTCAGTAATGCATCAAAATACTAAAAATATTTCAAAATTGTGTTTTATATGTTTTAGATGCAAAATGAGTAAAAACAGATGAAAAACGTACAAAGTTTGCAAAATTGGCAGTTTCAGTCCCCCAACTTTCATAAAAGGTCAAAACTAGTCCCTGGTCATTCAAAATATGGAAAATTATCACCAAAGGTCATTTTGAAATCATAAGTTGTCGTATTTTGTCCTTTGGTGAAAAATTGGAAAAGTTTTGGAAATTTGCAAGTTTAGTCCCCGGATTTTGAAACTTGTCAGATTTGGTCCCCGGGTGTTTTAAAATGGAAAAATTACATCAATGGTCCTTGGGTTTATCAAAAATGACAACTTTGGTCCCTAAAATTCGAAAATGTCAAAATTAGTCCTCGGAGTTTTTAAAATTGGAAAAATATTAAAAATAGGACTTATGAAATTTAAAAATGGCATGAATAGTCCTTTGGTATAATTTTGGAAAAGTGGCAAGTTTTCACCCTCAAGTTTCAGGAAATGCCACATTTGGTCATTGGGCTCACTAACCTATAAAACGGGTCAAACATACACCCTTAATATCCAAATCCTAAATCTAATAAACCTAATCCAATCCAACCCTTTTATTAACCAAGCCCACAACCCCTATAGCCCAAACCTCACCAACAGCCCACCTTCTGTGGGCCCCACAGGCCACCTCAGTGGGTCCCACAGGCCTCCTTGGGTTCTTTGGACTCCCCACATGGCCCCTTACCTAGTTCTAGCAATCTTATACCTTTAGGTGCCCTTCCCCCCCCCCCCCCCCCTTTATTCAGGCTGCAAGTGTGGGCAGTGGACTACTTATATCAAAGTTAAGCCATTTGCTTATTATAAGCATTTGGCTTATCCAGAGCTCAATACTTGTTACTCTTGTCTTATTTTGGTCCATCCTACTTATTTCCACCATTTTCCACCCCTGTGGACCCCACTGAGGGTCATTTGCCCTCACAGTTGACCAAAGTCAACTGTCCAAGCTAATAAGCACTCTAAGTGCTTATTCCTGAGTTCCAGCTTAAGTCCCTTTTTTAAAGTTGTTCATTTTTAGTTTATAAATAGTTTTGAAAAAAGAAAATCCAGAAAAATCCAATTTTTAAACTAAGTGATAGTTTCTATTTAATTTTATTTATCTTTTTAATTTTCCTTTTTAGCTTTTTATTAGGTAATTGGCATTTTTATATTTTTATTAATTTCCCTTTATGTTAAAGTATTTTTGGTAATTTTCTTAGATTTTTATATTATCATCTAGTATTTATTAGAATTAATCTTAGTTTTATTAATTATTAATTAATAATTAGTTTTAAATAGTATAATTAGTTTTTATTAAGTAAAACCTAGTTTTTATATTTTTCCTAGCTTTTATATAATGTAAAATAATTTTAGAAATTTTCTTAGAATTTTTACTGTTCATTTGCTATTTTTCTTAATTTAAATTAGTTTAATTAGGTAATTAATATTTAATTAGTAATTAATTAATAGAAATATCACAAAATGACAAAAATACTTATTTTTAATTTTAAAACTTATTTTTATTTATTTTATAATTTTAGAAATTTTATTTTCATTTTTCTAGTATTTAAATAATATTGTATTATATTTAACTTGTTTAAATATTAATAATTAGTAATAATTAGTAATTAATTAATAATAAATAATTAATTAGTGTTAAAATTTATTTTCTTTTTCTAAAATTTTTTTTTATTTTTAAGTTTGTAAAAAAGTCATTTTCACCCCCTGGGTGTCTTCAGATTTTAGTTTTCACTTTTTATTTCGTACGCTTACGTTTTATTAAAACGTAACGTACGCTTTTTTAGGTTTAAATCGTTTCTGGTTTTTCTAACTTTCACGTAATCGTCATATAGCTTGTTTAAGCTATTTCCTTGTAGATTCCTTAGTTCAGATCACTCACAAACCCCTTTTCATCCAAATTCACCCGATCACAAAGCCGTTTGTTAGCCATTCACACCTCGTCGGGACATAACGACCCGGGGAAACACTATACTTCCGCGGAGCATTGACTCTAGGCTGTTTGACCTTGTTGACCATTCTTTGGTCAATTTAAGTTGACGGTTTAGCATCAATCAATGAGTTAAAAGCTAAAGCTAAAAGAGATAAACCTATGATTCAAGCACATCAGAGGGATTATATGAGAACATATGTGAAAAGTCAAAGCAGTTCATTATTTAATACTGCTTGGTCTAAGAAACAAGTGTGGGCATTTCCATTTGACAAACTAGTTGAGATTTATAACAGAATCAAGGCTAGAAATGACAAAGATTGAATGGGTGCTTCAAAGAGTATTCCTCTTCTCAATGCTGATGCTGGTTCATTTGTTAATATTCCTATTGCTGCTGAAAAGATATCTTTACCTGCTACTTCTGCTGATGTACCACATGTTGCTGCTTCATCTTATGCGGATAAAGGTAAAGCTAAAGTGATAGTTGAAGATCCTCCATCCAGAAAGAGAACTAGGAGACAATTGGAGCAGGAAAGATTGGGTGAAGAGACTGCTAGGAAGTTAGATGAGGAACAACAAGCTGAACAAAAAGATGAAATTGCAAGATTTCATGAGCTGAAGGTAAGAGAAGTTGAAATTCAAGCTGCTAGAAACAAACAAATAAGGAAGGCTATGGATGAACAATATGCCTCTGCTGCACTTGAATCTTCTCAGGATTCTACTAATGAACAATTGGATAATCCATCAGTGGAAACTGATGCTGCAGAAGGTGAATCTGCTAAAACAGAAGTTCATGTTGCTATTTATGTTCCTGGAAGAATGGCAAAGAGGATGGCTAAAGTCAGATCTTCACATTCCAAACAAAGTCTAATCAATGTGAATGCTTCTGATGCTTCATTTATAAGAGAAGGATCCCCTGATGATTGGCCTGCAGCAAATAGAGATGTTTTGGTTCACTGGGAGTTAACTAAAAATGGTCAACTTAATACCGTTTACAGATTGGATAAAACTTTCATATCCTTTACATTTCTTCAAGAGATTCTACATCTTGTGGATCATCAGGATTTGGTCACTCTATATGAGTTGGTTCTTAAGTATTATGCAAATCATACTCCTCAAGGGTCTGGATTGTATTTATTGGGTGATCTAAAAGGGTTGTTTGATTCTTCTACTCCCACTGATGAAAGCTATGACATATGGAAGAACAATCAGAGATGGAAAGTTCAGAGTTGGAAGTTCTATCCTATGCCTTATGTTCATGTGTTGGAAACTACAACTGGTCTAAGGCTTATTATGGATCTTACCAAAAGATATCCTCTGAAAGTGTCTCTAATGGAGAAAATGCTACAACAAAAGTTGGAGATTCCTCCTGATCCAGTTGGGAATACAAGGTTGTTTGCTGAATCTTTGGTGAAGGTTTTCAAACAAAGGATTAAGACTTCCAAAGCAGCATTTGTTTAGGGATATCATGTTGTATATTTGTTTTTATTTATTAGTATTAAAAAAAAAAAAAAAAAAAAAAAAAAAAAAAAAAAAAAAAACTAACATTTTGTTGTATAGTATTGTATGCAGGTTTGGTTATCAACTTACCTAATGATTGACTATTCCATCATAAAGTTGACTAGTACAAAGGGTACAGCTTTGGTAAAGACACATCAAATCTGTTGATAGCTGTAATGGTTTGCTCAAAACCATAAGGTTTTCAACTCACCCATGCTTCATTGCTGAGTAGTTGAAATGGTTGTCAATTGACCATGGATTTTTCCTCTATGGATTCTGAATAATTGGCTAGCCCACATGTATATGGCTTGTAGTAAAGGCAGTGGAAAACCATATTTGGTAATCAGTTAACCAAGATGATTTTCATCAAAATAATTGGCTAGTCCTGAGCAAACGGCTACAGGTAAAGACATCTCAAATCCGTTTATAGCTGATGATTTGCTAAAAATCATGTGGTTATCAGTGTACCTTAGAACACTTGGCTACTCCAGTAGTGATAGCTATTGGTAAAGATACATCAAATCCATTATTTTCGATGATTCACCTCTCACAGGAGTTAACACACCTGAAAGTGATGAGAATAGTATGAAACTAATTTGTTTTGATGTACATTAAGTCATTTGTTGCTGCAAAGAATGGAGCTTTCAAGTATTTGCTGATCATAGAGATTCTGATGAAGATGATTCTTTGCTGGTGCTATCTAATTACAATCCTCTTGGTATGTTATTCTGAAGATCTATCAAGAATCTTGATCTTAACCAGGTCAAATTTAAGATTAGGGGAGGATTGTTGGGAATTCTGTTAAGTAAAAATTCTGCTGACTGTTTCTGCTGAAGGTTACTGCTGAAGAGTTGGTTCCTGCTGAAGCAGTGTATCTGCTGAAGACTAGTTTCAGCATTATTAGTTTCTGCGGATATAGTATTTCCGTATTTTTTGTATTATAGTTTGGATATGCATGAGTTTATTTAGGAAGTGATAATGCATATCTTTTAAGAAGTTTTAGAATATACGTTTCTTGGAAACGGTTTAGGGTTCCTTGTGTATAAAAGGAACACATGATTATGTATTGAATAACGGTTTTAGAAAATACTCTTATCATTATTATTAAAAGATCCATAGAGGATCAAGAGTTCTTAGTATTACACTTGTGTTTTGTTTCCGCTTTAAAAATACAAGTTGCAGAGATTTTCTATTAGTGTGTTATTGATTACAGTAACATAGCTAACGATTCTAGAGTGCTCAAGAAGATCTATCAAGGTCTAATAGCTCAACACATCCTTCTCGAGGAGATGGGTCATAGGCCGGGCAATCTTAGAGAAATCTTGGATAAACCTACGGTAGAAGCCGGCATGACCCAAAAGCTCCTGACACCTTTAACGGTGGTGGGATGAGGTAATTTAGCAATGACATCGATTTTGGCTTTGTCAACCTCAATCTCGTTCTTTGAAATTTTATGGCCGAGGACAATGCCCTCTTTAACCATAAAATGGCTCTTCTCCCAGTTGAGACTTAAATTCGTTTCTTTGCAATGTTTAAGCATTTGTTCCAAGTGGGAGAGACAAGATTGGAATGAATCCCCGATGACTGAAAAGTCATCCATAAATACCTCCATGGTTTTCCCGATCATGTCGAAAAAGATAGACATCATGCACCTTTGGAACGTGCCTGGTGCATTACATAAGCCGAAAGGCATACGTCTGTAAGCAAAAGTTCCGTAGAGGCATGTGAAGGTAGTTTTCTCTTGATCCTGTGGATCAATGGGGATTTGGAACTAACCCGAGAAACCATCGAGGAAGCAGTAATATTCATTCCCCGCTAGTCTTTCGAGCATCTGGTCCATAAAAGGGAGAGGAAAATGGTCTTTACGGGTGGCTTCATTCAACTTTCGATAGTCAATACATACTCGCCAACCCGTGACCAAACAAGTTGGAATCAACTCATTTTCCTCATTGGTGACAACGGTTATGCCACCCTTTTTAGGAACACAATGAATTAGGCTAACCCAAGGACTGTCAGATATAGGGTAAATTAATCCCGCATCAAGAAGTTTTAGAAGCTCTTGTTTGATAACTTCATGGATTTTGGGATTTACCCTTCTCTGTTGTTGCACTGCTGGCTTAAAGTCATCCTCCATCAAGATTATGTGTGTATAAAAGTCCGGGCTTACGCCCATAATGTCGGAGAGTTTCCAAGCAATTGCTTGCTTGTGTGACTTAAGAACCTTTAGGAGTGCAGCCTTTTCCTCATCTTTCATATCTTTAGCAATAATGAAGGGTAATTTATCATCACCCTCCAGAAATGCATATTCTAGATGAGGAGGCAAGTCCTTGAGCTTAACCTCGGGAAAGTCTTCAGATTTTTCAATAGACTTAATTTTCGCTTTATGAAGTTGATTTGGAGACGGAGAGGGTGAAGGATCGTCATTTAACAATCTTTCAAGAAGAAGAATGTCCCCCTCCGGGTCAAGATAGTTTTCATCAATCTCATGAGGGATTGAACTATCCTGAGCAAGAAAAGCCTCGACCTCTTCCAGAAGGAAGTCACTTCCCTCAAACGGAGTGAGAGAAGGGGAAGAGTCGGATATGATAGGATCAGATAGAGTGGTACTGCCACTTGCTGAGAAACCGAGGACTTCTTGAGAATACTCCTCAGACGCAACATCGATAATGTCAATTCAGTTAACCGTTTTAGCGTTATAGTTGGAGGAGTATCTTGAGGTCTGATCAAGATTGAATGTGATGGCTTCGCCACCAACACGTAGAGTGATTTCTTCTTTGAATACATCGATTAGAGCACGACCCGTTCTTAAGAATCCCTTCCCGAGAATGAGAGGAACTCTTGGGTTAGCATCGAAATCAACAATCACAAAATCTGCCGGAAAATGGAACTTTCCTACTTTCACGAAGATATCTTCGGCAATGCCGAGAGGACGAGATATAGTACGGTCTGCAAGCTCGAGAGTCATGTAGGTAGGAGTGAGAGCAGGAAGAGAGAGTCTTTTCCAGACTGTGTAAGGAATCAGGTTAATGCTTGCACCAAGATCGGCCAAGGCAAAGCATTCAACCATCCTCGGGAAAATACAAGGAATGAGAAATTTCCCGGGATCTCCAAGCTTTTCGGGAAGCTTTTTCAAGAGCACTGCTGAGCAATGCTCATTAAGTGGAGTTTTTGCCATCTCACAGAGTTTTTCCTTGTTGCTTATCAGATTCTTGATTGTTGAAGCAAATTTAGGCATGAGAAGAAGAGCATCCGCGAAGCTAATATCGAAGTGTAACTCTTGGAAAATTTGATAAAATTTTTCCATCTGATGATTAGCTCTTTCGCGGTTCTTTTGATCATTCAAACGTGAAGGATATGGAATTGAAGGCTTAGGATCGTTCTTTGGGATTTCATCAGAACTTACAGGAGGATCAAATACAACTTTACGAGTCAGGACCGGGACAACTTGAGGGTGGACGTTGTTGGTACCTCCGTTATTAGTAGGAAGTACCGTGTCCGTGGTAACCTCAGGTTCACGTTCCGCTACTTTAGTAGGAGGAGAAGAAGAGGTAGAAGGAATCGTGGGTCCATTGCATGATACCCCACTTCGGGTAGTGATCGCTTTGACATCGCCCCTCAGGTTAGCGATCGTGTTGCTCGGTAGTGTACCCGGGCCCGAGGGTCGATCATTTAAAGACTTCTGAAGCTCAGAGATCTTGCTGATCAATAACCGATTCGTTTCCTCTTGTGCTTTCATGAATTGTTTTAGCACTTCATCGGAGGAAGACGAGGGTGGAACAACGTTTTGATTTTGATTGGGAAGATTTTGAACACGGTTGTTTTGAAAATTCCCTTGATTTTGATTATTGTTACCCTGAAAATTGTTTCTCTGATTGAAATTACCCTGATTGTAATTCCCTTGATTTTGGTTTCTTTGAAAATTACCTTGAAAACCTTGATTTTGATTGCCATTTTGAAAATTCTTTTGATTAAAATGACCTTGATTTTGATTCGGGTTTTGGAAATTTGAGTTTTGACCTTGGTTAAAATCTCCTCGATTCTGATTCGAGTTACGGTTTTGATTTTGGTTAAAACCGGGAGGTCCGAGAAAATTGTTGGAACGATAGCTCAAGAGATTACGGTCCCCTTGTGGTTGGTAATAATTACCCCCATGTTGTAGGAACCTTGAGCAGCATAAACGTTCTCTTGAGGAAAACCAGCAGTAGCTGGACACTCGGAATAAAGATGTAGGCCCCCACAAGTTTCACAACTTCGGGCCACGGCTTTCACTTGTTGATTTTGAACCTGATTTTGCATAGTTTGGTTCATTCTCAACACAGCCGTAGAAATATCATCCATCTTCTTGGTGAGAGCAATTATTTCAGGAGATGATGATGATGGAATGATTGATTTACATGACTCATCCCTCTCCGCAGAGGAATCCCAAAAGTTATGGTGGGCAGTCATGTTCTCAATCAAGTCATAGCATTCTTCGGGACGCCTTTTCATAAAGGTCCCTCCAGCAGCAACATTGAGAATATCCCGGTGCCTCAATGTTAGACCATTATAGAAGGTATCAATGATGGTAACTTGTAACATATTGTGGTTAGGGCACCGATCAATAGCTAGCTTATAACGTTCCCAAGCCTCAAAAAGAGACTCATCGGGACGTTGCCGGAAGTTGCTGATATCATTTTCTAACTTGGTAACCATGGAAGGTGGAAAATATTTTGCTAAAAACTTGGTTACCATTTCATCAAAGGTACGAATAGAATTCTTTGGGAGTCGGTCAAACCATGCAGTGGCATGATGGGTGAGAGAATAGGGGAAGAGATACAGCCGGAGGGCATCATCGGTGACACCATGTTGTTTCATGCTTTGGGTGACGGTAAGGTATTTATCAAGATGCTTGTTAGCATCGTCACCCGGTAATCCATGAAATTGACACGAATTCTGGACTTGTTGGATCATGTGGTGCTTGAGGCCAAAGTCCGTAGCCTCAATAGTGAGTGGTGCAATAGGTCCGCCCCTCCCTTGCATGGTAGGCTGACACAACTCCTCCATAGTTCGGAGATCGGGAGCTGGCTCATCCCTGGGAGGGTCAGGGGGTGGTGGTGGTGGCCCATCGGCCATTTCGGTTTTTGGTTCTTCGATAAAAGTACGTAGCTCGGGTATGTTTTTCTGATTATTACATTTTGTTTGTGACCGAGTGCGCATGCACTAAAAACTATTTTTCAAAACAAGATCGAGGCAAAACCACAGTGAACTTAAATCCAATAATCACAAGTGAATGACTTCTTTAAAAAAGGTACACCACTCACAGGGATATAAAGGCAAGTTTTTATCTTTTGTTTGGGAACTTATTATGTCCACACCCCCAGTTGGTAGGTGTTCTGCCTTGGTTTTCGGTGGTAAGATTTTATGTATTTATTAACAGAAAAATTGTTTTTGGGCTTATGGGTGTGTGTGCAGAAAACTTTAGGAAATAGTTTTTTGGAACTGATTCGTTAACCGAAATCGTTCTTTTAAGATTACTCGCAGGCTGGCGGTAGGAAATAAATGGATCCCTCTTCAGTTCGCAATTTAATGTCAGAACTTACCTTATACCAACTGTTTCAGGTTGTAATCTTAAAGAAAACATAGTAATTTAACTTCACAGTTTGTTTTGTTGTTTTTGATTTTTTTGGTGTTGTTAACACTTCAGGAAAAGTGTTAATGAACTTTTTTGATATGATTTTATTTTTACAAAAACTTTTTACAAATTGTGTGAAATTTGTACGGGGGGGTTTTGAAAACCACTAAACTTAAAACGATTTTAAAAACACGCAACAACCTCCCTGGCAGCGGCGCCAAATTTTGATTGGTCCCGAAACGGTTAGATATTATTGACCAAGGTCAACAAGTCAAAGACAGCTCAATTCCAATTCTCCGTGGATAGTATAGTGTGTCCCCGGGTCGTTAAGTCCCAGCGAGATTGCAATGGTGTTTTTGGAAAACGTTTATGAGAATGAGTGGCACTGAGGACAGTAGCCAAGATGATTTGAGAGATGATTATGCTACAGATTTTTGGTATTTTGGACAATGATATAATATTCACAATAACAGATAAACAGATATATTCACAAATGCACAACTTGGAATCATGTTACAGACAGAAAAAGTGGGTTTTGAACAATTACAAACTACAGGAGGTGCAAGTGAAACTTTTTAAAACTTAAAATTAAAAGAAAATTTAAAATGAAAATGAAATTATAAAAAGGATTATTTTAATATTTAAATATTAATTAATTAACTAAAACTATTTAAAATCTAATTTAAACCTAATTTAAATTAACTAAAAATTATAAAGATTACAAATTAAACTAAAAACTTGCAAAAATAATTTCTAAACCTTAAAATGAACTTGAAGAAAGTATAAAAATTAAAAATAAATATTTTTGTCTTTTTATGAGTTTTTTTATTAATTAAAAACTAATTATATTAATTAAACTATTTAAAATATTATAAATTACTAATAATACCAAAATGATTTAGAAAATTATGGAATAATTTATAAAACTAATTAACCATCATAGGAATCCTAAAAAATTATAAAAAGTTTCTAAAAATTATATTTAGGCTATTTTACTAATTAATTACTTATTAATTTATTTAAATCTAATTTAACTAAATTAAATAAGAAAATTGGAAAATGAACAGTAGAATTTAAAAAATCTATTTTCTAAAAGTCTTAACTAATTTATAAAACCTAGGAAAATTATAAAAGCTACTGTTGTTAATTAAAATTTAAGAAAACTAATTAATTACTAATATTACCTAATTAATTAACTAAACTATTTTTAATTCTAATAAATAGTAAATTGTTTAGGAAAAATCTAAGAAAATTATTACAAATACTTAAAGATTAAAGGAAATTAAGAAAATTATCAAAATGGTAAAGTGCTTATTAATAAGCTGAAATGAAAAATGAAAAAGATAGAATCTATTAAATAGAAGCTATCACTAATTTTATGTTTGGTTTTTTGGTGTTTTTCTTTTTGACAGCTAAAAATAAGATGAAAATAAGAAACTTTTGTGAAATGACTTTTGTTTTAGCTTAAAAATAAGCTGTGTGCACCCCCTCTTATTCAAACAGTTGACTTAAAGCTTATTAGGACTTAAGCAATGTGTGAAAAAGCAAGGAAATGGCAAACTAAGCATGCACAGATGATTATTAACAAGAATTAAGCAAATAAGAACTAATAAGCACACTGAATAAGCTATGAACTTCAAATAAGCACTTATGAAGCTACTAGGCCAAAACAGGCCTGAACTGGGTGGTTTTGGACCTCTGTGGGGTCCACAAAAGAACTTAGGGGTCCAAAATTAAACTTGAAACTTATAAAGGGACTGATAAGCTACAATATAAGCCAATAAGCTAGTCCTATGGCTTACTAATGAAGCTTGGGTGATGCATTGAAGTTGGGGGTTCACACTGAGTCCTTAGTGTTGACTCAGACAATGGCCAAACTTGATGAGTGTTGCAGCCCTATCAAATAAGCTCAAAAAGCTGAAATAAGCCTTGACTTATCAAAATGGGTTGTATGGCTTTCCAAAAAGCCAAAAAGCTAAGGGTGGGTTGTAACAACCCGTAATTTTCCACGTCTACATTTATTTCCAAACATCGACAATTTACTATTCACCGATCGCTATTCATCATTTCACTATTCATTGTTTTCAGAGTCGGTTTGAGATTTCGAGAAGCGTTCAAAAATTTTACTATTCACAAAACACTATTCATGTTTATCGTTCATCCGTATATTAGGTCCTGCACGGATATGCATTATTTTAATTTACGTATGTTCAAATATTTAATAAACGTTACCACTCAGTTTTTACTACTAACGTATACCCAATACTCCCGACTATGATCCTAACACATTTTTGTACTCATTATAATGATATAAAAAATATATTATTAATTTACACGGTGTTTTCAAGTCAACTGCTACATTTTACGTTAGGAACTTATACACCCGATTCTCATCAGGAAAGTAATTTCATAATTTTTACAACTTTGTCATATTTTATTTCAACTTGTCACGATTTATTTTTAGTTAACCCAGTACCCGAAAACAAAATAACTAAACTTATATTACATAATATTTAGATTTTTACACGTTATACTAACTAGTTTCTTCCAAATTCTTCTACTCATCACCCTTGCCGCCCCATGTGTTCCCCCTTGGTCTAATGTTGACTAAAACTTTGACCTTGTAATAACTAATGTTGCAAAAATCGTGAATCGGTCTCGAGGCGGTCGGGGGCCGAGTTGCGATTTTTTCCCGATTAATCGGCCGCCTCGGCCGATTAACTTGGAATTTCCTCCAAGTTCCAAGGCCGAGGCCGATTAATCAGCCGCCTCAGCCGATTTTTGCAACACAGGTAATAACCATTATACCCTTGTACTAGATATTTGTTCAAATCTCAAGTATACTTCACATTTTTCTCATACTTATCACTTTGTTAAAATAAAACTTGAAGTAAACTCTCTCATCTTCATTCCATGGTTCGGCATAGATAAACAAGAAGAAGAAGAACAAGTTTTTCATAGCTAAAATAATTTCCAAGTTGTAGTAATAATCTATTACAAGATTTTGAAATATAAATCTATAGATTAGTTAAGTTTACTAAACCAAAAACCCATCACCACTTCAAGTAAGTTATGATTAATTTTTCTTACTCTTTTGAAATATTATTTGATCTATTTTTATGCTTTAGAAACAAAACATGCACGTATACATAAGTTGTCATACCACATTTCAAGTATTTTTCTAACTTATATGAGTATATATATAGAGCCTATGATTTTCCCCATGAAACTCACCAAGGTTAGTGATGTTTAGGACCCCATGACACCCTAAGAAGGTGTATGGTAGGATTTAGTAATTGTGGAGTTGATTTGGAGTAGTTTGGTTAAGTTTTGAACAAGTATTAAACTAGAAAATCTATTTTTCTCACTATTAGAATAGTTGCTGTCCTATTTTATAAAATACAAAAAACTCAGGGGTTTCCGGGTAACTTTGGGCTAAGGATTTAGAAAATACTTTTAAAAACGAAGCTTTTGGCGTAAGAACGGATTAAAACGAGTTTATAACGAAGGAGATATGATTTTTGCAAGTTTAACGACGAAAATTATTTTCTGAAAATTGTACTTGCTGTCCCACGATTTTCAAGTGCCAATCTGAGGTGTAAAACTTGATCTAGCCATCCCGACTTATCGAAAATATATTAGTATGTTGTCCCACGATTCCGAGGATATAAAAACAAGCTTATAACGACCAAGATATACACGTTTCAAAATCGACGAAACTCTGTTGATATAAATAATGCTTAAAAAGGTTATTAATATCTCTCAATAAACCTATGTTTTGATAATCACAAAACTTAAATCAAATTAAGTCAAGATTAAGAAGTAAACAAGTATTTGGTAACAAATATTTACTTCTACATCTAATATCACTTAAGGTATGCATAAACTAAGCATCTTATGCATTACATGATCAAAGGAAATTTTGTCTTAAGACATAACATCTTATAAAATGATATAAACATTTTATATATATTTGTAAATCATTTTTGGTAAGGCTATATTAAACCACAAAGATATAATTTCAAATTTCCAACCAAAAAGGGCAAATTTTATCCAGAAAAACTTTTCCAACGTCAGGAGGGCGGCCCCCTTAATTTTACTAGGCGGCCCCCTTAATGATTAAGGGGACCGACCCCTAATTAAGGGGACCGACACGCTCCCGAACAGTAAAATTTAGCCCTATAAATATTGGATCATTTCACACATTTTCCTTACCTTTTTGTACTATAAACTTTCTGATCCAACCTCCATTTCTAGAACTAAAATCCTTTGATCATATAATTCATAAGTCTTTGTTTCCAAGTGATCCAAAGCTTCATCCATTCAAGTGCAAAAAGAAGAACACTTCTCTACATCCATCAAATTGTAGTAGTGTTGTGAATAGCTAGTTTCATATTGTAGTTGTGATAGATATTTGTAAAAGTGTTGTGTAAATTTGTTGATTGTAGAAACTAGGTGTGTTGTAAAGTAGTTTAGTAGTTGTGAATTAGTTGTGCATAGAAGAATGTGTAAAGTTGTGAAGGTGTGAAGAAGGTGTGAAGCTTTGAAGAAGTTGTGAAGTTGTGAAGAAGGTGTGAAGCCTTAAAGAAGTCGTGAGATTGGTTCTAGCTAAGATTAGAACTCGACATTTAGCTTAGTGTCGTTAACTCGTGTAAGCCAAGGTGTGTAAGGTTTCTCCACCATAAGGAGTTTGTTGACATAGTGAAGAAAACTCTCGAGTGTGGTACTCGGGGAGTGGAGTAGGGCTTAGAAGGTGTCCTTGTAGCCGAACCACTATAAATTCGCGTGTTGTGGTTTGATCTTTCTAACTCTATCTTTTCTTCATTACATTTCAATACTTTCATTACTTAATTAGAATTGCTTATATTGGTTGTCATTTGAATTCACTTGAGATCGAATCGAAAGTTTTTAATAACCTACAAAAAATTTTGGTAATAAACTTTTAAAAAGGACGTAAAACTATTCAACCCCCCTTTTAGTTTTCCACAATTGGTATCAAGAGCCACGTCTAGCAAGATCTTTAAAATATATTGTATTTTAAAACTTGTAACGATCTATGGAATCTGAAAATTTTTTAGAAGGGCAATCTATGCAAAGACCACCACTATTTGAAAGTAATGGATTTTTATATTGGAAAAATCGATTCGAAACTTATGTGAAGTCAAAAGATCTAGATCTTTGGCATGTTATTACTAATGGTGATTTTTTACCTATTCAAAATAACCCTGAAACTAAGAAAGATGAAATCGTACCTTTTGAAAAACAAAATGATGATTTAAAAAGAAAACTTGCTAAAAATAATGAAGCAAAAATGGTTATTTATAATGAGCTACCACGTAAAGAGTACGAAAGGATCTTTATGTGTGAAACCGCAAAAGAAATTTGAAACTCTTTACTAATAACTCACCAAGGTAATAGTCAAGTCAAAGATAATAAGATAGATCTACTTGTTCAACAATATGAGCAATTCACGATTCCGGAAGAGGAATCAATTGATAATGCTTTTGCTAGATTTAACACTATCATCACAAGTTTAAAAGCACTTGATGAGAATTTTTCTAGTAAGAATTTTGTTAGGAAGTTTCTTAGGGCTCTTCATCCAAAATGGCGAGCTAAAGTGACGGCTATTGAAGAATCGAAGAATTTGTCAACATTGCAACTTGATGAATTAATTGAAAATCTAAAAGTTTACGAAGTCATCATTAAGAAGGACTCCGAAATGGTCAAAGAAAAACGAGAGCAAAGCAAGTCAATCGCCTTGAAAGCTAGAAAGGAATCTAGTATCGAAGATAGCTCATCTTCCGAAAGTGATGACGAAGAATACGCCATGGCCGTAAGAGATTTCAAGAAATTCTTCAAAAGGCGAGGAAGATTCGTGAGACAACCGCATGATGAAAAGAAAACATTTCAAAAGAGTAAAGATGACAAGAACAACAAGATTGAAAGAAAATGTTTCAAGTGTGGTGATCCAAATCACCTCATCGGAAAATGTCCAATGATGACAAGAGATCAAAATCAAAGAGCTTTTGTTGGAGGTGCTTGGAGTGATAGTGATGAAGATGAGAAAGAAACGACAAAAGAAGAAAAATGTCTTATGGCGAATACATCAAATGAGGTACGTTCCGAAACCGAATATTTTAGTGATGAAAGTTTATCATTAGATGAAAAAGATCTAGATAATAAATATAATAGGCTATACAAATTAGCACAACTAGTAATGGCTAAAAACAAATCACTAAAATACATAAACAATCAATTGGAAAATGAAGTACTTGAACTAAAAAATAAAATACATCAACTTGAAAAAGGTAAAGAAATTTTTGAAGAATGCAAATCATGTCAAGTACTTAAAGATGAAAACGAAATACTTAGGGAAGAAATTCGCAAACTTAATAAATTAGAAAATAGTAGTCACTCACTTAATAAAATAATAAGTATTCAAAGAACATCCGGAGATAAAACCGGTTTAGGATTTAACTCAAATGAAGCTTCAACAAGTGAGATTAAAAATGTCAAATTCGAAAATGAACCTAACGAACAAAAACCTCTAAAATCTAATCCTAAGTATATACTTGTAAATGATAGAAAAATACCTCTTGCCAACAATGAAGAAGTAAAAGCTTTTTATAAACCGTCTTTAAAAAACGAGGTAGGATCTTCTAAACCTAAGACAAGATCTAAAACACCACCACCTAGAAAATCAAATAATTCTAAACCTAGGTCTGAAACACCTCAACCAAGAAGAAACCAAAATAGGCAAAACTATAATAACAATAGTAATCAAATGTGGAACTACCAACAAAGCTACAATCCTTGGGGTATACTACCACCTTTCATGCATCCTAGTCAAATGTTAAACATGTTTGGACCAAACAACTTTGGACCAAAGAGACAATGGGGATCGAATGGCTAGATGAACATTCCTTGAGGCAATCTTGAAGTTTCTCTATACATAGAAAGTCTATATGTCATCTTGATGATTTTGAAGATTTTTTTTTTGAAGACCACCGGGTACGCCATTCTTTCTTAACTCATTGCCATGCTTAGATAAATATGCTTTAGTTAATTACATTGTGTGCATAGATATAGCTTGCCTTTTTCTCTCTACTTGTTCGATCTTATATTTACTTACTTATATATATATACTCTTATACATAATATATTAAATATATACATATCTATATATATATATATATATATATATATATATATATATATATATATATATATATATATATATATATATAATTACTTGCACATAACCTAGATACGTCATTAGTTGACTTTCTAGAACTCCAGGAAATCGTTCTTTATCGAACCCTTTCCTTCCCCCCTCGCGTTATTCTAGTAAGTCCTCTTTTAGGAGACTCATGATGATGAAGGGATATGAGTCAAGTGGACTTTTATCATGCAAGAACGCCTTCACACGTGAACACTATGGATGAAACAAACTCCTCTCGCCGACATTATCTTATCTCCGCTACTATCTTTCAAACCTCACCCATCAACCCATCTTTCACTCACACTTATACTTATATATACACATATATATATATATATATATATATATATATATATATATATATATATATATATATATATATATATATATATATATATATATATATATATACACTTATTCACATATTCCCGAACACACCTCAAACCCTTCATCAACTTAACACTTTGATCATTTTATCCAAAATTGTCAAAGGTACATTTTAATTATCGAAACGGTAATTAAAAATTGTTAAGAATTTTATCATCGTGCCAATAAACTTTTACGTATTTTTGATATATTATAAATCTAATTATATACGTATAAATATTTTTGTTCCAGAAACTAATTCCGCGAAGTTTCTAAAATTTCAAAGGCGGCCCCCTTAATAATTAAGGGGACCGACTTGTTATCGAGGGCGGTCCCCTTAATGTTTAAGGGGACCGGCCATCTGACACTTCTAAATCCGTTTTCCTCCTTAATTCCATTCCCAAACACTCCATTTACTCATTCACTTCTTCCCCACTGCTGCTGAGTACGAACCAAAACACCCAAAACCATCAAAATCCTCCATCATATCACCAATCCGGGGTTGTTTCGCAAGGGGCAAACATCAACCAAACATATAACAACATCTTTTGTAAGTTTTCCAACATGCATTTCATCACATTTCATTCGATTTGGTGCCTAATCAATAATTATGCATTTTATTAAAATTTATTTTAATTCGATTTTAAGTGAAATAGAAGCTAGAAATTGAACTACCAAATGCTCCCCATAGGATTAGGATGATGTTTTGCAACTCAAATTTAGTATAACATATCATTTTGTCAAAAATCATTAATCGCCCATAAACCCTTGTTGAATTTTATTTTTCAAGAGGCACATTGTTGATATAACTCTCAAAAACCACTTAAAACTTACTACATTACATTGTTTTAACGTCCTAAACAATCAAAACATACTTTTCAATTTGTTATAAAATGGTTCATGAAGACAACATGGGCGTTTGGTTCATGAACAAACTATAACTATATGTAGTTATTTGAAACTTAAAACTTGTTCATAAAACTTGTTAATACTACTAAAATCAATAGACGTCATCAAGATATATAATCAATATATATATTGATGTTTTAGGACGTTTTTATCTAGTTAAGGGAGCGTTTGGTTTATCTCAAAAATGATATTTTTGAAAACTAAAATTCGCATTTTAATCTTTTAAACAAGCTTATGTTGTGTCAAACTCTTACGAAATGGAATATATTTAATCTAATATATATCTAGCCTTATTTCGAAATGAATTATGATATCATACTCTTTGATATTATATATTCTAAACGAGTTTAAAATCAAAATAAAAGGAACATTATGAAATTACTTCATTGAATATTTTTTTTTCGAAGTAGAATTTCGTTCCACATATATTGCATATAAATATATATACATATATATAACATATGCATGATAGTTGTTTTTATATTAATTCTATTTTGTTGTTATATTGTTTAGGTGAAAATGCCTAAGACCACGGTTGGTGATGTATCCAAAACCAAACAATACATTCCAAATGTCTCTTCTACTCCCGGCATGTCTCCTTAAGTTGCATGTTTCTATCGTCCTATTGAAAATAGAAACATTCACGAAGGAAGAATTGTCGATTCATCTTTCTATGAATCTGATGACACCGAACGAATGTTCTCCAATATTCGTTTTGAATGTCTTTTCCAAATCAACGAACCTATCATTCCTCGTTTTATCCTCGACTTCTATAGCCAAGTGACGGAGCAAACCGATCCCTATAGTCATCTCCTCATTTCCTTCATGATTCAAAATCAATTCATTACTCTTACTCTTGCTCAATTTGGACAAATTCTTAGAATCCCATTCAACGGCCAAGCCGTTTTCTCAAATGAATGGGATCTCTCCACTCTTGAAAGAAATCGTCCTCAGGATGGCCCCTACTATTCTGAGATTCCTAGTCCTGAAGACATTCGTCGAATGCTTGAACTAGAACGTCGTACGACTAGTCGAGTAATCAAGTCGAAGAATGTCGATATTCATGCCAATCAAATCCTCCTCAAAGAGCTAAGCCGAGATATGAAAAAGTGGGAAGAACTCATTCGCGAGAATGCGTTTGGTACTGGTGGTCATCGTGATCATGTCACGGCGAGCATTGCCCACATGTTATATTGTGTAATTGCTGAAGAGCAATACAATTTGGCTTATCTTTTTATCCATCGAATCATGTCCGCCAAGAATACCCCAAATGCCAATCTTCCTTACGGTATGTTCCTTACACGACTTTATCGTTATGTCATGGAACATTACCCTCATCTTCAAAGAGATTACTACGTTCAAATCCTTCCTACCTTGAACCAACTCACTCTTGTTCGTACTCGTCGTCCTCGTAGTGACAAAGGAAAATCTCGTGTTCCTTTGTACTCTAGGCCTCGTGGTTCTACATCTCATCGTGATGACGATGATGATGAGGAGGAAAACAGCTCACGTGTTAGTACTCCATCCCCCACGACCTTTGTTGAAGATCTTTCCGATATTGATGATACCGAGTATCAAATTCCTCTTCCTCATGAACGTACCGATGAGCTTCTCTTCACTCGTCAAACGTCTATCATCAACCATAAAAAACAAATGCATGAAGAACTTCGAGGAGGATTCAAATCCGTTGGGAAGATGTTTAGGAAGATGCTTGGAAAGAAAAAGAAGTAGAAGATATTGACGTGTTGCTACCTGTTATTACTTGTTTCTTTTAGACATTTGTATGGTTTGCTATTTGTCTGATTTATTCGGAAATACTTGTGTTATTTCTTGTGTTATTTGGAATGATGTTTAGACTTTTTATTATTATCATGCTTCTATCCTAATGTTATGCCATGCTTCTTTTCAAAATGGATTATAATATGTTAATTTGCATGCAAAATTTGATTATATATATATATGTTTATATATCATCATTCCTAGAGTATATACTTCTAATAGAGCTTGCTGGAAAAACACACTTGAAAAATCACCAAATTTTGCAAATTTTGGGTTTCTGGTCATCTGGGAAAACACCAGATGGGCGGCCCCCTTAATTCCCTAGGCGGTTCCCTTAATTATTAAGGGGGCCGGCATACTATTAAGGGGACCGGCCATCTGGAACTGGATTCACTGTTTTCTTTTGCATCTTGTGAACCCTTTCTCTAGTTTCAGCTACTATTTCCCATTTTAACCCAACTGATTTTAGAATCTCATTCAACCATTTCAAATACATACCTAAATCAACCATTTCCATACTATAAATTCCCTCCACAATCACCATTCTTCATCTCATCATTCACTATCTTAATCATCATGACTCCACCAAGCACCTCACACTCCAAAACCTCCAAGAAACAAAAACTCGTGGTCATCCCCCCAAAACAACTCTTCATTGACTTAACAAATGAAGACAACAAAACACCATCACCTCCACCTAAATGCTCATCCCCAAGTGCACCCAATGCACCATCTAAAACACCTTCCACTCATGGAACTTCCTCATCCTCCATACCCTCAACCTCATCAATCAATGACTACATCAACTCACACTTGTCACCACAAGTATCATCACCACCTCCTACACAAGAACCCATGTCCACCCATCTTACCATCTCACTTTCACCAATAACACCACTTGATGCTCATCTCTCATCTCCACCAATTACACCACCATTCTTTGCCAATCCCGTGCCTTGGAGGCTACTTGAATCCCATGGGGATACTTGTCTTTGTTGCATCCACAACCGAACGGTCATCTTTGGCCTTAGAGATGAAATTCAATATATGTTTTCATATATTGAACATTTGCTTACCAACCCACCACCACCACCAACTCCAACATCCTCTCCAATAATTCCTCCACCATAATTCTCACCCATTCCTTCACCAACACCATCATGCTCTCCTAATTAAGCATCTCATATGCTTAATTAATAAAGCCTCTACCACCCTTTTGCTTGCAAGCTCTATGAAGACCATGTACTTTTTGCATGATGATGTATTTTCCTAGTTGCTTATTTGTGAACTAGCTTTTCTACTTGTAATTCAAATTGCTACTTGTATGTTGTGTCTTGACACAACCACTTATTTAATATGAATACTTTCTTTTCAAACATGCTTTATTTTTTTTATCACCTTATACATGCTTGCATGCATATACTTGTGCTTCTAATATTTTTTTTGCAAAGCATTCCATAGCTCGTTCTCTTGGTGCCCCCAAACGAGGGGGAGTACGCATCAAGGGGGAGTTTCTACCCGTCAATTTTTCACGTTTGAAAATTGTCGGCAAAACCTTTTTGATTCTACAAAAAGGGGGAGAAGTAAATATAAACTCACTAAAATACTTGTTTAAAAATTAATTTTTGAGTTAATGAGTTTAAGTTTTGTAATCATCAAAAAGGGGGAGATTGTTGATATAAATAATGCTTAAAAAGGTTATTAATACCTCTCAATAAACCTATGTTTTGATAATCACAAAACTTAAATCAAATTAAGTCAAGATTAAGAAGTAAACAAGTATTTGGTAACTATTTACTTCTACATCTAATATCACTTAAGGTATGCATAAACTAAGCATCTTATGCATTACATGATCAAAGGAAATTTTGTCTTAAGACATAACATCTTATAAAATGATATAAACATTTTATATATATTTGTAAATCATTTTTGGTAATGCTATATTAAACCAGAAAGATATGATTTCAAATTTCCAACCAAAAAGGGCAAATTTTATCCATAAAAACTTTTCCAACGTTCAGGAGGGCGGTCCCCTTAATGATTAAGGGGACCGGCCCCTAATTAAGGGGACTGGCACGCTCCCGAACAGTAAAATTTGGCCCTATAAATATTGGATTATTTCACACATTTTCCTCACCTTTTTGCACTATAAACTTTCTGATCCAACCTCCATTTCTAGATCTAAAATCCTTTGATCATATAATTCATAAGTCTTTGTTTCCAAGTGATCCAAAGCTTCATCCATTCAAGTGCAAGAAGAAGAACACTTCTCTACATCCATCTATTTGTAGTAGTGTTGTGAATAGCTAGTTTCATATTGTAGTTGTGATAGATATTTGTAAAAGTGTTGTGTAAATTTGTTGATTGTAGAAACTAGGTGTGTTGTAAAGTAGTTTAGTAGTTGTGAATTAGTTGTGCATAGAAGAAGGTGTGAAGTTGTGAAGGTGTGAAGCCTTGAAGAAGTTGTGAAGAAGGTGTGAAGCCTTAAAGAAGTCGTGAGATTGGTTCTAGCTAAGATTAGAACTCGACATTTAGCTTAGTGTCGTTAACTCGTGTAAGCCAAGGTGTGTAAGGTTTCTCCACCATAAGGAGTTTGTTGACATAGTGAAGAAAACTCTCGAGTGTGGTACTCGGGGAGTGGAGTAGGGCAAAGAAGGTGTCCTTGTAGCCGAACCACTATAAATTCGCGTGTTGTGGTTTGATCTTTCTAACTCTATCTTTTCTTCATTACATTTCAATACTTTCATTACTTAATTAGAATTGCTTATATTGGTTGTCATTTGAATTCACTTGAGATCGAATCGAAAGTTTTTAATAACCTACAAAATATTTTGGTAATAAACTTTTAAAAAGGACGTAAAACTATTCAACCCCCTTCTAGTTTTCCACAAACTCTATTTATTTCCATCAGCTTTTTAGCAAAATATTTCTAAGTATAGAAAAACTACTTTTGTAATACATCATGTTGAGAGCCAATTTCCTTATTGATAGACCCAGTTCTGGAAAATTTACATCTATGACAAAGAGTTAGTTCACCCAGCCTAATTTCTAAAACATCCAACCGTTTGTCAAAAGGATTTATAACGAATAACTTATAGCCTTCCAAACTTTCCCGAAAATTGCCCAGAATCTGCCGAAACAGCCCAAACACCTCACTTCATGGCTATTTATCTTTATGATCGAGACCCGTATGGACAAACTTCAGTTCTATGACTTTTTAGATAAGGTGAAAATCTTCCTAAAACTACTGAGCTTCTTTCCTAACTCTCAATATTCACTAATTCGCGACTAGTTTTACGAGACCATTTTGGTCATATTTTCAAGTTATGAAAAGTGTCATTTTACGTCGAAAACCTTATACTTGCCGATAGAACACCAAACGAGGATCGTGGAGAACCGTTTCAACCTATTTTCATGGAAAGTGTTTATTAACCTTACGAGACGTCAAAAACGTATTTTTCGACGATAAGCGTTATTTTCAAAACTAACGAGTGGTATCGATAACATACGTACTTGCATGTATAGCATTGTATCATTGCTTACCTTAGATCATATCACTCATATTAGGTTGCGGCTAGAGTTTGCGCCTTATTTCAGTTCATACATTTTGTCATCATATCGCTTGTAGCAGGTGAGTATTCACGAACCCCTTTTTCTAAATATTTTAATCGCTTTGGGGTGGATGCATGAATTATTACTTGAACTCTTTGAACGTTGTTTTGAACCCTTTGATTATTATGATCTCTTTTGACTTGTCTTGACCTTATAACCTGTTTTGAGCTCTTGAACTTGACTTGAACTTTTGAACTTAATGTACCATACGTACTATGACCTAAAGTCTCACCATTTTTGGTGGAGCGTTCTTAACCCTAAAGTCTCGCCATTTTTGGTGGAGCGTGCAAAGTCTCACCTTATTGGTGGAGCATTCTTGACCTAAAGTCTCGCCTTATTGGTGGAGCGTGCGAAGTCTCCCACGTTTGGAGCGTTCTTAACCGTATATAATAGTTGTATGATGTACTGTTCGTACATTCGCATTGTTCGTCACCTATTAGTAGTATGGATAGCGCTATTAGAGGTCGGCCAACCTCTCGTCCACTATGTTACGGGACGCATATTATTTAATTAGGGGCTTTGCATGGCATACATTATTATATATGTGGTGCTTATATTGTGACTTATTATGACTGCGGGTGCTTGACTACAAGACATAATACTTTATAATGCCTTTGGCTTGTGAACTTTCTCTAATGGTTTCTCGTATTATATAAAACGTGTGTACTCACCAACTATTTTCATAGTTGACCCGTTTTCTCTCATGCATTTCAGGTGATCGTCAGTAAGCTTTTCTTCAAGGTCTTTACATAATGAAGTTTTCACATGTCACTACGGATCATTATGCACTAAAATGCTATCTTTTGGAAACCAAACTTTATGTTTTAAATTGGCAAGGTCGGCTATAACAATGTTGTAATAATATACTTTTCCTTTAATGTAAATTATGGTATTGTTCTATTTCTCTTTGACAATGTATATTGATTCGTTGCACCTCGTGTTTCCGCCTTCGGCGAGGGTGTGACAGATTGGCATCAGAGGCAAAGGTTATAGAGAATGCTGATTTTTCTAAAATAAAAATTGCAACTATAACCAAAATAACATTTTTCTTAAATACCAAAAATCATACGAGTCGACTAGTCCTAGCATTGCATTATTAATCCTCAAGTATGCATAGCCTGATCACCTATGTATAATTCAGGAAGAATCATGCGATGATGGGAGTAGTAGTCAAAGATCATGTCTGGTCGGATCTAGAGAGTCTGGTTACCTGAAATTGCATTGGTCGGGTGGGTATGGATAACATGTTTATATGTTTCAGTTTGTGTTACCGTACCTTATATATGCATTTATGTATATGATTTCACTTTGCTACCTTACGCCTCGATAGATTAAGCATGTCTTTGTTCTCTTCATATCCCGATCTCTATGTCACAACTGTCTTTGTAACTGTATGTCATCTTTCTTCGATCATATATCCCTTACTCAACCCAATGTTTTGGCCTATTATAGAACCATGGCCGCAATGAATGAAGGCCCGAATGACACTGCTGCTGGATTAGCAGACCTCCTCACTCAGATTGTTGCGCACATTGATGCTGGACGGACTAATAATGGAGCAGGTACCTCGAACAACGGTCAGGGATGCAGCTATAAGACTTTCATGACATGCAAGCCAATGGAATTTCATGGCAACGAGGGCGCCATTGGACTACTATCATGGTTCGAAAATGTTGAGTCGAAACTTAGTATCATGAAATGTGCTGAAGGGGATAAGGTTGAATTCTCTGCGGGTCTACTCCAGAGTCGAGCATTGACTTGGTGGAACAACCAGCTACAGACCAGAGGAAGGGAAACTGCAAATGGATTATCTTGGGAAGCGTTCAAGAAATTACTAACTGACGAGTACTGCAGAAAAGATGAATTACAGAAGCTGGAAGCAGAATTTTGAAACCACTTGATGGTAGGAGTAGAAGTTGACAAGTACACGGCCCGTTTCCACGAGCTGACTAGGATGGTTCCTCATATGGTTTCCACTGTGGAGAAGCTGATCGATCGATATGTTTGGGGGTTGATCCCTGAAATCAGGAGGGTTGTCACTTCATCAAACCCAACCGCTCTGCAAGCTGCTGTGGGCATGGCATACCGCTTGACAAATGATGTGATCAGATCTGGAGAACTAACGAAAGGAAACGATGGAGGGCGAAAGAGACAGGAAGATCAGCAAAGAAGCCGTGATCAAAACCAACAGGACAAGAGACAACGAGTAATGGGAAACTACGGAGCAACAACTCAAGGGCCCAGAAAATATGTCGGTCCACATCCTATGTGCACTCGATGTAACTACCACCACTCAGGAGACTGCCCAAGATGCACCAAATGCGGACAATCGGGCCACTTCATGCGAAATTGCTCAAACAGGATTGTGAACCAAGGACCAAGGCCAGCATGTGACGAGTGTAGAAGCTTGGATCATCTCAGGAATACCTGTCCAAAGTTGAAAAGAACTCTCAACCAAGGACAGAATCATCCAAACCTGGCGTTGGCAGTTGAAGGCCCTCAAGATCAGAACATTGAGATTCCCCCTGCACGTGGTAGAACTTACTTCCTAGGGAATCATTTAACCCCGCAGAACCATGACAACATACCAGGTACATTATCTTGAACGACCTCCTCACTCCACTACCCCTTTATGTTGAGTGCATGACTTATTTCCATTTCTTACCAAGTTCACGACATTGATATAATCCGAGACCTAGTGTTTTCGACCTTAGTTGCCTCATCAAATTTGACCGCGAACACATACATCTATAGAATGAACGAACTGAATCTCGAGGACGAGATTCCTTTTAAGGCTGGTAGAATGTAACAACCCGTAATTTTCCACGTCTACATTTATTTCCAACCTATCACTATTCATCATTTCACTATTCATCATTTTCGGAGTCGGTTTGAGATTTCGAGAAGCGTTCAAAAATTTTACTATTCACAAAACACTATTCATGATTATCGTTCATCCGTATATTAGGTCCTGCACGGATATGCATTATTTTAATTTACGTATGTTCAAATATTTAATAAACGTTACCACTCAATTTTTACTACTAACGTATACCCAATACTCCCGACTATGATCCTAACATATTTTTGTACTCATTATAATGATATAAAAATTATATTATTAATTTACACGGTGTTTTCAAGTCAACTGCTACATTTTACGTTAGAAGCTTATAACTCCGTCGGTTTGCGATATTTCAACCCGATAATTAATTTAACACCCGATTCTCATCAGGAATGTAATTTTATAATTTTTACAACTTTGTCATATTTTATTTCAACTTGTCACGATTTATTTTTGGTTAACCCAGTACCCGAAAACAAAATAACTAAACTTATATTACATAATATTTAGATTTTTACATGTTATACTAACTAGTTTCTTCCAAATTCTTCTACTCATCACCCTTGCCGCCCCATGTGTTCCCCCTTGGTCTAATGTTGACTAAAACTTTGACCTTGTAATAACCATTATACCCTTGTACTAGATATTTGTTCAAATCTCAAGTATACTTCACATTTTTCTCATACTTATCACTTTGTTAAAATAAAACTTGAAGTAAACTCTCTCATCTTCATTCCATGGTTCGGCATAGATAAACAAGAAGAAGAAGAACAAGTTTTTCATAGCTAAAATAATTTCCAAGTTGTAGTAATAATCTATTACAAGATTTTGAAATATAAATCTATAGATTAGTTAAGTTTACTAAACCAAAAACCCATCACCACTTCAAGTAAGTTATGATTAATTTTTCTTACTCTTTTGAAATATTATTTGATCTATTTTTATGCTTTAGAAACAAAACATGCACATATACATAAGTTGTCATACCACTTTTCAAGTATTTTTCTAACTTATATGAGTATATATATAGAGCCTATGATTTTCCCCATGAAACTCACCAAGGTTAGTGATGTTTAGGACCCCATGACACCCTAAGAAGGTGTATGGTAGGATTTAGTAATTGTGGAGTTGATTTGGAGTAGTTTGGTTAAGTTTTGAACAAGTATTAAACTAGAAAATCTATTTTTCTCACTATTAGAATAGTTGCTGTCCCATTTTGTAAAATACAGAAAACTCAGGGGTTTCCGGGTAACTTTGGGCTAAGGATTTAGAAAATACTTTTAAAAACGAAGCTTTTGGCGAAAGAATGGATTAAAACGAGTTTATAACGAAGGAGATATGATTTTTGCAAGTTTAACGACGAAAACTATTTTCTGAAAATTGTACTTGCTGTCCCACGATTTTCAAGGGCCAATCTGAGGTGCAAAATTTGATCTAGCCATCGCGACTTATCAAAAATATATTAGTATGTTTTCCCACGATTCCGAGGATATAAAGAATGTAGAAAACAAGTTTATAACGACCAAGATATACACGTTTCAAAATCGACGAAACTCTATTTATTTCCATCAGCTTTTTAGCAAAATATTTTCCTTATTGATAGACCCATTTCTGGAAAATTTACATCTATCACAGCCTTCCACGTGTTTTGGCGGGAAAAAAGGATTTTGCAATTTGCTCTGATTAGTACCAATTGGAGGGGGAGCATTAAATGCGGTTGTCATATTAGGTGAGAGTGGTGGTTTGGGCGGTGGATTGGACAGGGATGGTGGGGTGGTGGTGATGTGACTGGCAAGTGGTGTGGGGGAGGGAAAGGAGAAGGGTGGTGTTTGGTTTGACTAGGTTGACTCAGGGTCAATGTTTGACCCTGATAATATTATACGGGGAGTGGGCTTGGGTGGAGTTGGGCCAAAAGAGAGGTGGGCTTGGTGTTGTTTTTGGATTGGACTTGGTTTGGAGGAGTAGTAGTATTAAGGGGTCCGGTTTGGTTTAAGGTATCACAAGGACCATTTTTGTAATTATCCGAAAGTTTGGGGTGTGTTTTGGCATTCTTCCAAAGTAGTTCACAAGGGTATTTTATGCCAAGTTATGAATAGTACATGGACCTTAGATGATTTTTCCATTTTAAATTTCTCAGGGACCAAATCTGCCAAACTTTCAAACTCCAGGGACCAAATGTGTAGTTCCACCAAACTTTGCAACCAAGGACCAAACCTGCCATAAATGAGAAGTTCAAGGACAAAATTTGTTTTTCTCAATGTTTTAATATCCCAAGGACCATTTTTGACAATTTTCCAAACTTTACGGACTAAACTTGATATTTTGTGAAACTTTGCACCAAAGGACTAAATGTGTAACTTTTTGATTTAAAAGGACCTTTGGTGACTTTTTCAAGTTTTTTAATACAACCAGGGACTAGATTTGACAACTTTTAAAAGATGAGGGACTGAAACTGCCAATTATGCAAACTTTGTACGTTTTTCATCTGATTTTGATTATTTTGCATTTGAAACATATAAAACACATTCATGAGATATTTTCACTATTTTGATGCAATATTGAGTGTTTTTAGATGTTTTGGCAGCTCAGAAAATATAAAAATGATGAGTATTTACACACTCATCACACCTCATAGCATGTAATTACGCATTGTTGCATTATTATTCGTTGTTATACATGTACTTTGAGGGTATTTTGTGATCATGTAGGCTATGTGCACAAAGGAGCTGAAGTTGCAATATTACAAGCCTAAAATGAAGACGCGAGAGATTTGGACGTTGTTGCATTTTTTTGGTTCCAGCTCTGCTTTAATTGATAAAAAAAGAATTAGGCTCAGATTTATTAAATGAGAAAAAGGCCATGGAAAGAGAAAAGAGAGCTACATATTAAAAATATAAAGTGGACAAGATTTATGAAGTTGGCTCGTGGTTTATTTTTAGGCAGCTCGTGAATATCAAGTACTAATAGACCGATAAGTTCATCTTGGCTTTGGTTTTGTTAAACACATTGAAGGCTCACTTTGCTACTTGATGGACTTCGTTGGACCATTCTTTTGGGCGTAGCAAGAGACGGAAAAAAAGAAATAAAATTATGAGCTTTGTTGGCTTAGGGGGAAAAAAAAAAAAACAAAAAAACAAAAAAAAAAACGCACAACTTATCTCTTTAATAATACACCCGACATATCTCATTTTTATTCTCTGACAACTCGATCCAATCCTATCTTTTTTTGCTGCCTTCTCTTTTATTTATTCGGGGAGAATCAAAGGCTCAGGGGGAGATTTTTTCTTTTAGCCATAACACAATTCGTCCCAGTGGAGGAATTCATTTTGTTTCTCACATGGTCATTCTCAAAAACAGAGGGCCACACATTTGATATATTTATTTTCGTTCAATTTATATAGTAGGGAGTTTTCGGCGAGCGTGCATGACTAAAGAAAGAAAGGGTGGAGTTTCTTTTGTTCTTCTGTTTAATTTATTTTGTTTGATTTTTAAAATAAAATTAAAAAAAAAAAATTAAAAAAAAAAATCAGAACAAAAAAGTATGAAGCTGCTCAATGTGATAGAGATGGTGTCTACAATAGTGATGCACGACGAAATCTTTTTGTAATCTCTCCCGGTAAAAGATATATTTTGTTTAATCATGTTTTCGGATTTTATTTTGTTTACCAAATATTAATTCATATGATTTTATTGCAT
Source organism: Artemisia argyi (assembly GCA_030686995.1). NCBI lineage: Eukaryota > Viridiplantae > Streptophyta > Magnoliopsida > Asterales > Asteraceae > Artemisia > Artemisia argyi. Next base: position 135,038,023 of record CM060691.1, on the reverse strand, counting down.
ATCACTAGTTATAATACCCGTGCACAGACGGGATTTAAAAAAAAAAATTAATTATATAATCTTATCTTTTAAAAATAAAAAATCTTATTTATATTTTAAAAAGTTAGAGTATCAACATGTGCGAATGTAAGAAAAATAGTTAGCAGAAATTGTAAATGTAACCGTGGCGTCGACCTTTTGTTGGATTCTCAAGTGTGTCTCTTTATAATATTATTCGGTCAAAGGTTCTTTGATCACATAGGTTTACACATGAATCAAATTTATTTTAAAATTTTTGTTTACTATATGGACATATAAAAATTTACCCGTAAAAATTGTGATATAAGTATAACTAATAATTATGCATGAAATTTTCATTATGAATTAATATCAATTAATATTTGGTAAAAATTTTATTGGATGAAAGATTTAACTTTGGTTAGTTGACATAAATGTTAATGTTGATGTTGATGTTGTTGTTTAACTTTAACTATTGATATCATTTGTATAAAATGTGCGAGTTTAGTAGCAAATAATGAGCGTTGATAAATTTAAAATATACTTCGTAAAGTTTTAAAAAAATATTTTTCCGGATATCCATATATAAACTTTAAATAATAATTACATGAGTCATTATAAGTACAATCGCGTATATTTATTTTCATATAACAGTAACTCGTACTTACCATTTGATATTTATATTACTGTTAATAATAATTTAACATATTTAATATTTAAACCCGTGTACGTATAAATTAAACTTTTAAATAGGATAACATGAGTTCTTGTTTATATTTAACGTACATAGTAAAAAGATATTTTAATAGATGAAAGCTTAAAACTAATATTTATTTTAAAAGTATTTAACGTATATTAAAAATAATTCGTACATTTATAAATTTTGTAAGTTTAATGGATGGAAGTCTCCAACCAATACTAATACTCATATAATTGTAAAAAAAGTTCATATTATAAAGTGCATGGGGTACAAAGAGTAAGGGGTTATTTATTTATTATATAAAGTTATCAAAAAACATGAAGATTTATAATTTTACACTTAACTCAATATAATATATTTATAATTCAATCACTAATGTTTTATTAGTTATCTCATATTCTTTTTAAGTTTTTATTTTCATAAATTTGACACCTATATTTTTATGTGTATCTTTTCCGTAATAAAATTTTTCACCAATTTTATTAAATTTTGACTATAATCAATTCAGTTTTGACTTTTTATTGGCCAATCATATTCTTCGATTTCGTCTATGTGTCAAAATCGAGCTTTCCTATTGGTCCAATTTTTTTCCACTAAGACTGAATTTGCAAAATCACTCTGAAATGATGCAATTCCTTTATTATATAAAAGATTTTTATTTTATCTTTTTGTAAACATATATATATATATATATATATATATATATATATATATATATATATATATATATATATATATAGAGAGAGAGAGAGAGAGAGAGAGAGTTAGAATCAAATAGGAAGAATAATTAAAATATGAAGGATAAAAAGTAACCACAATCACACATTTTAGATGCACCTACAAAAATGGATGCATCTTCATTCAAATTTTCCCTCCCATATAAAAATGTGTGGCTAGAATTACTTCTTACCCTTCTCATTTTAATTATTTTTCTTATTGGATCCCTACCCTATATATATATATATATATATATATATATATATATATATATATATATATATATATATATATATATATATATATATATTTAATTATAATATTTTAGTATAATTATTTGATTGAATTATTGTGAGACATATTATTGCAAGTAGGGATGAGCAAAACAATCAAAGAACCGGACCGGACCAAGAACTAGACCAGAGCCATGGAACCGAATCGGAACAAGAACCAAAGGTTCCAGTTCCGGTTCTCGATTTTTAGAGTTCGGTTCTTGGGTCGGTTCGCTTCGGTTCCACTGGTTCTCGGTTCCGGAACCAAAGAACCAATAATTATAAAAATATGTATTTTTTTACTTCTTATCAAAAAAATATCAAATCCTACGTAGCAATAAATAAAACCTAGTAGCCTACTTTCAGACAATTCAAGCCAAACACTTTAAACCCTAATATTTAATTCATTAAAACATCCACAAATCAATAATTAATCTAAACTTAATAACATCGAAGATCATTCAACATTCAAAACTCAGATATACAACTATCATCATTATCAAAACAATGGAAATAACTTTTTTATTTTATTTTTATTTGCATTCGATTAGCTTTTACATGTTTATCATGCTAAAATTTGCTAGCACATTTATTAATACTTTGTTTATTATATGTAATCATTATGTAGCCATACGTTCAAATAGGCAAACATAGACAAATAATTATTAATCGTCAAGTTGATATTTTTAGAAAGCTTAATTTTTTATGTTTTTTATTAGCTTAATTCATTGATACATGAGGTTATTTTTTATTTTTTTTTAGAAAAGTGGTTCCTACCGGGTAGACCCAAAAGAACCGAAATCGGAACCGAAACCAGAACTGGAACCAAAAACTATATTCGGTTCAGTTCTCGGTTCCTACTTTTCACAAAATTCGGTTCTCGGATCTACCGGTTTCGGTTCCGGTTCCACCGGTCTCAGACCCATGCTCATCCCTAATTGCGAGTCAACGATTGTGTCAATCCTAATTAGTATAGGGGTTGAAACGGTTGTATGATAAATATAATTTGTACCCATAATTGTTCATTTGAGTAATTATTAAATTAATTGATAGGATTATTGTAAGACATGTTATTGCTAGTCAATGAGTCGTGCCGAGTCCAACTAGTTTAAGGATTAAGACGGTTCATGTGGTGGATATACCCAAAATTGTCCTTTTCAAATAATACAAACTATGTCTATGTGGTTTGAAGGCAAACATTATTAAGAATCCGTAACTTGGTTATATCAATATATCCGGAGCCGGGAGGGATTGCTTTTCACTCAACTGTTTACGAATCTTATTTTTATTTGCTTATTTAATTTTTATTTGTTTATTTACTTTTTGTCGCTTATTCACTTTCTAATTTAATCATTAGCTTAATCGGTATATTAGCTTTTAAGATTTCAAAATCAAAACTTTTATTGATCAGTGATCACCCCAAAACTTAAATTAAAATCACATACTCCTCGTGGATACGATACCCGCTTACCCTATCTAGTACAAGGTAGTTAGGTTTATATTTTTTATTTTTGATCGGTACAACGACTAGCAATCAACGTGTCATGACCAAAGGGCTCATAGTCCAATGTTACCACATGTTATATGAGAATGTTTCCGAACCAACACATAACTTTATGGTATATACATGACATGTGTGTCAATTGTGAACTTTTAGCTATTACAGTTATTATGGTAGTTGCAAAATTTTTCACAAAAAGTATTTATATTGAGGATTTTGCAAATACAATAGGTATTATAAGAAGACGAAAAAAAGCCCGAATGATGAGCAGGTAACAGATAAAGCCAATAAATATTTTCCGAATTGATATATCTTCATGAAAATAAAATTGTTGTTCAAAATTAGGGCAGGAAGAAATAGAATTGAGAAAACTGTGACTATTTCAATAATTAAAAGGTGTTGAAAATAGATTATGCATTTTGAAAAATGCTAATATGATCATCAGTTGTTACAAAACATAATTTTGAAATAAAGTATTTGGATTTGATTACTTAGTTTGATGTCACAAAAATATGATAATCAGTTTTCTTGATAAATAACAAGTAAAATGACTACAAAAGACATTGTTATATATTATTTGATTGTTTAGATTCAACATTTTGTACATAATATGTTTGATAGATATTTAATTATATATTTGCTTTCTAACAATATTATAACAATTTTTGAACTAATTTAATTATTTAAGAGGGCGTTTTGTTTGTCAACGGAATCTATGCTTGATTGGCATGAGAAATTCCTATTTTCATGGGTTTCATTCCCAATTCTAAAAACTAATGAACCAACCAAACAATTATAATCGGAATGAACTTCATCCCCCGTATCACATACCCTCAAACCAACCACCAAATGATATGTCCATCGGTTAATATAACTCGTTTTTAAGCTTAACAAATTTTGCTGAAGTGGGCCTCAGAGGTTAAATATAAGGCCCTATATGTTTAATACAACTGGGCCAATGAATTATAAATATAACTATAAGTCAGGGGTGCTCTCCCCTCCAAAGCAATCCCATTCAAGAAAATTAAATACAAAAGTTTTTGCAATGTCTTGGCCATTTCTTATTGGTTCTTTGTTGTTAGTGGGCCACGTGTGAGTGTTACATTGACAGGCTAAATAATACATCTTATGCTACTGTTCACTTCCCGTTCCATTATAGTACTATTTAGACCACTGTAGCAACCGTAACTCAACTGTTTAGACCACTGTAGCTCCGTTATACTTCCTTTGCTATGCTCTTTGATCGTACAGCTTCACTGTTGTTGTTAATATACTATATACCATCACAAGTTCCAGAAAAATCTTCATACATCTTCTCCTCTTCATCACTAACCCATATTCCAATAATCAAAATACAAAACCACTAAAAAACGACACCATCATCAATCCCACATACAAAACCAATAGATTTCCCAGATTCAATAGCCAAGCATCAATCCAGCTACATTCAAGAATCAAGATTTTTTTTAACGTAATGAAAACCCTTTTTTATAATCCTTGCTTAATTTATGTTTGATTTTACTAAAGTTCATGATATGGGTTTTTTGTAAATTGTGATTTGGGATGTGGGTTTTTGATTTTGTTAGTTTATATGATGAATTAAGGTATTAGTTATATTGTTTAGTATATATGCACACCAGGTGTTTGTTTCTACGAGTTAGTGAAAAAATTGCTTACTTTTTGGTTTTATTTATTTATTTATTTATTTTTTGCTTACTTTCCAGATGGTGGTGGGTTACCTTATTTTCCCGGATTAAGAGCTTATTTAGGATGACATATCATGTTAAAAAGGCCCTTTATAAGGTACAACGGATTTTACAATCTTGGTGAACATTTAGTGAAACATTCACATTTTTATATGGATCCTATGATATTATCGATTGTTGTAAATTTCAAGAGTTTGGCACAAAAGAAGTTGCAATGATAACAACCATCTGAAATATGTACATGCTATTTCCATAGGTACAACATAGAATAAGGAAAGACTACATTTGATGTTGATGCCTTTTGTCTTGGCAACAAGGCTTCTCTTAAGAAGAAAGAAGCAGAAATGGCGAAAAGGCAGGTACGTATTACCTTAGTACAACACATAGATGATTTATAATTTTATATAAATGAGCATTGATAATTTATATATCGGCACAAGCAGCTCATAAGGTACAATTGGAGCTAAAATATTTTGAATGAACTTTTTAATTTTATGTGACTCGGAAGGTTTATATGTCAGAGGGTTGAGGGGCGGTGTTTTCAGGGGATGTGTTCAGGGAGTTGGTTCAGGGGTGGGTTCATAGGGTTGGTTCAGGTGGTTGGTTCGATTGGTCCATCGACAACTGATATCTTTAACTACATAAATTTTTTAATTGCGCTAATTTTTTAATCAGTGTGCATTTATCTGTTACTCATATCTTTAACTATATAGGTTGTTTCAGGTTTGACTTAGAATTCCACAAAAATCATATCTTCTCCAAGTCAACTCTACATGGCGCTTGAGATGGAAAGTTGCTGGAGAGCAGGAACACAAAAGAACAAAAGGTGCATGCAATACATTAGATTCTGTTTTTTGCATAAATTATATTGGAACTATTTTTATTATTATTATTATTATTATTATTATTATTATTATTATTATTATTATTATTATTATTATTATTATTATTATTATTATACATAAATGCAGGGTTAAAACATTGTGGAGAGAGTGACATATCATACGATTGTTCTTACAGTATACCGGATTACAACAATCCTTGCCCTCATTCACACCCGCCATTTTACACTGCTGAAACTAGTGAGTATTCTTTCAAATTGTAAAAGAGCAGCAAAAAACAATACAAGGAAAAAGATTACATTAATTGTGAACAACCTCATTGGTACTTTCTTAATACATACAACAACATATCCTTGCAATTATACCAGAGATTATTATTCTGCTGAACCTACAAAAGAACAACCTGTTTGGGGATTTTAAGTAAAACGACAAGATAAATCCCGGCTTTTATTCGCTTTATAGGTACAAGGACCATTCTGGGAATGCTTACCATGGCCATGCAGTCGCAAGAATGGATGCTACATAGAATCTGTTTGGGGATTTTAAGTGGAAGATTGTTTTGTCATACCAACTACAAGGTACCATCTTTGAAACTTGAAACTAACCTACCTGTATGAATTGGAGCATTTTTTGTTTTTTGTTATATTTCAAATCAGGTCAGAACACAGATTAATCTTGCAACTTTGATGATAATCAAAACCTATTGACTTTGCCCTTGACCTTTATTGTGTTGTTGTAATTCCTATTATGGCCTTTTAAAAGGTCACGCATTAATATTATTAAGCTCCTTTTTTTGTCAAATTATCAGGTTTGAGGAGTCTTGGAGTGGCTTGCTTAACTTTGGTACTGTGGTCATCTACACATTTGATAGGAAATGTTAGCTAACAGAGTTTAGAATTTGATGTCAGAAATTTTTTGAAACGATGTTACCTCAGCTCTTTTCTGAATGGAGACATGCAGGCAAGTCCTAACTAATTTCTCATTTCACTGCTCGCCCTTTCAATCTTCAATTTCTGATCTTGCTTCATAATCACGCTGGACACTTGGTTGCCTGAAATAAGCAGGTTTGTTGAGATATGCTATTAATTGCTCAAAATATAATATTGGTTGGCTTTAAAGTATTCATGAATTAATAGTCGTGTTAGATTATAAGCACTCAAAAACACGTTATGATATTAAAAACAAGCAAATAGGAAGGATAGGTAATGAGTTCCGACTGCATTAACCAACTATTTAGTTTGTGTTGAAATGAGTCGAGGCAGTCGGGTTGGTAATGGGTTCAGGCTGAAACTTATCATTTACTTACTATGGGTTAAAACAGACATTGTAGCCTTTAATGAAGTAGAGAGTTATGTCGGAAACATAATTAGTTCATTGGTATTTGATCAATGATGAAATTGTAATGGTTCCACCACTTCAAAATGATATATTGAGTAGCTTTGTGTTTAGGAACTATAATTATAAAAATATAAACCTGCACTGCTAGCTAAACAATGTTAGAAATTGAATATACACCACATATTTTACTCAATTACTCTTACGTATATAATGTGTTGTTGCAATCATAAGGAGGCTTTTAGCATTTGAGTCTAGTAATGCATTTGGTAATTTGTTCATGTGTAATGAAGTTTTAAATGCACACTCTGAATTTTATCACCCATGTCCAATATGAATGTGTTCACAGCTTGCTTTTCATTCTTTAAAGAATGTCATTGGACCAGAATATTAGAACAGTAATATCTAAGTACTTTGGGCATGTTGGATATGGAGTCTGAATATGTGGATGTCAAAATGGGTCACTTAGAATTATGGGCCAGCCGGGTTGTCACGGTTTGGTTTTATAGTATCATATACCATGTTAGTGTTGTCTGAAGTTGCTTTACGTTGTATTGCATAAAACACAATAGGCTTATAAGTTGTTTTAGAATATCTGATAAAGTATGATTACATGGTATACGCAATAGGATTACTATTTCGTTGATTTATTTTTCCTAATTGCTAGAATGGTGGCTGAAGTGGGTACGCTTGGATGCCGAAATGAGACTGAAATGGGTTTTTACTTGAGTGTAGAAGCAAAAAATACGTAATGTGGTAATTTTACTTGAGGTCAAGAAAAATATTTCATAATGCATGTACACAAGGTGTTCATCCATTTCTTCTTCTCCTTCTACTGATATGCTGAGTTGGTGAATAATGGTAGTTATTGTTAGTGTTTCTTGAAGTGTGGTTTTTGTGAAGTGTTGACTTTTTTAAGTCAAAGATAGATTTATGATGTAAAATTGATGAGTTTGAAGTAGTTTATTAGTAGTTATTTTCAGTTAACTTTGTTTTTATCAATTTGTTGCCTATTATTAGTTTATCATTTTATTTAACAATCATTTCTTACATACAACTAAATACTATCATACAAGTATGCTCCGTTGACAAAAATCCCCCCGTGAAGTGCGCTTAAACTCCTTCTTTAGCAAAACATCCCGCCGCAACGCACGGATTTCCAACCTCGTTAGAGCTAAAAGTCAAAATTTAAGGTGAATGGCTGGTAATTTGGGTAATTATAGCAGGAGGAGCATAATCACGTTTTTGAATAGTAGGTAGTGAAGTGCTACTGGAAAACCATGTTTTGGAAACCCAAAACCGCAAAAAATCAATTTTTCAAAATCTTTTGCCAAACACATCAAACTAATTATATGTGGTTTGAAAACATGATAATAATCACATGAAAATAAACTCTCAAACACCTCCTTAATAACTCAAGGCCCCAACAGAGTTCAATAAGAGAGATCATCTATATAAATCAATCCTAACGACTCATTAGTATATAAAATAACAAACTTGATTTAACTTCTTTGATTTCAAAAATTAATATATTTCAAACCGTCAATTATTAAGGAAAAAAATTACACAATCGCAACAAACATTTAATTATGTTTCAATATACGGGCACTTGATATACTTTCGACAAACCTTTTTTGTCACTTATTTTGTCACTTTTTTTTTGAAACCTACATGAGAAATCACATGATTCAATACTAATTTGAATATTCAAATTATTAAACATATAATAAAATGAACATAACTTTTTCTACAAATTTTAAAAGTTTCATCATTTTTTTTTCATGTAAACTAGACATTTATAGTTTTACAACCATACATAACACCTTATATATCGAACTATAGAGTAATGCAGTTAATTTGTCAAATTTGCATAAAACACATAAAATCACAGGTTTTATTACCTGTGATTCTTTTAAAATGTGATAATAAAAGTTTCATAAATGACTTGCTATAATCTATAACTTAATATAGTGTGATAAATGGTAGAAAAGTTATAAATGTGTGTTATCTGTTGCAAAAAATGAGGAAAGTCTTTGATATCCGCACAATTACTTATGTCAATTTTAGCACAATGGTTTAGTGTTTAAACCTCCATATTAATGTTAAATCATATGTGATAATGCTAATTCTAACAGTGAAAAAGAAAATATAAAAAGACAAAAATCAATAAATAAATATATAAAAATAAATAAATAAATAAACTAATTTGTCGAAAGTATATGAAAATACTTATCTATTGAAATAATAAAATGATCGTCGCGTCGGTTAATGAGATATTTAAATTATAAAAAGACTTGACGAATACACGCGCAAAACGACGGTGTATACCACAAATAATTATACTTGTGAAGTTGTATTTTGGTGTGACCCTTGATGCAACACTTACGAGTCTAATTTGTAATCAATGCGAGAAGAAAAGTCTATAGGTTATAAACGAAAAATGAATAAAAGTTGAGGAGCAAACAAGATTTAAACTATTAATTTTGTAGTGGATGTTTTTAGCATTTTTAATCAAGAGTATTTTAAAAAGCTTGTCATTTAAACTGAATTAATTATGATACGTAAAACTTTCTATTTAAACTTGTTTTGTATGAAGTATTATAGAAGAATGACATTACTCAAATTTTAAGTATTTTAGTTCAAAAAAAATACAAATGCATGCATTATAAGATAGTAGAAATGAGTGTAATTGCATTTAATTTTTATTCAAAAGATATTAATTAATCTTTTCTTTTAAATCAATAGAAGAATGATTTACTGAGATTTATCTTCTGTTATAAAATTCTGGGCTAAACAAATCACGATTATATTGTAACATGTATCTAAGAGTAATGCTATATAATTCTAAAAGACATTCATGTTTATCCTTACATTTGTCAAACTTACAGGTGACAATTTGTGCCCGAAATAAAAATAATGGGCTAATTTTATAATTTGTGAAAGACTTGAGCACATTTAGCCCATCATTTTTTTGAAATAGGCATATTTAGTCCATTGAAAAATCAAATAGGCACTAACTGACACATATTTTCTCTAATTGGAGAACATTAGTATATATATATATATATATATATATATATATATATATATATATATATATATATATATAGGGGAGCTTTATTTTCAGAACCATGTTAAGTGCGGGAACTGCGAGAACTTCAATTTTACATTAGAAAACATGTATGTTCATATAAAATATGTATGTTTTCTTACATACACTTTAATACAAATATCTGCGTAACATACATGTTCATATAAAACCATTTTGCATTGATATGTTGCACTTAACAGGGTTTTATGTGAACATGTATGTTACGCATGTATGTGTATTAAGTTGTATGTAAGAAAACATACATGTTTTATATGAACATACATGTTTTGTAATGTAAAATTGGAGTTCTCGCAGTTCACGCACTTAACAGGGTTCTGAAAATAAAGATACACTATATATATATATATATATATATATATATATATATATATATATATATATATATATATATATATATATATATAAAATTTTTTTTAAATATAAATAAAGTATTACGTTTAATGAATTTATTTCATTATTTTTTGTCTTCTATAAGGTGATTTGTATAACATGTGCCCGTTTAGCCTGTTCCCATTTACCCGTACCCATTTAGCCCGTGCCCGTTCTAGCCCGTGCCCGTTATAGCCCGTGCCCGTTCTAGTCCGTGCCCGTGCCCGTACCCGCCTGACCGGCCCGTTTTTCCACCTCTAGTCAAACTCCATGGCAGAGATAGAGCCAGTGAATGCTAATAACCAATAACCAATGGTCCATTGTTCTATTTTTTTAGTATTAACAATTCAAAATCCCCCGGAGAAACTCATGGTTGGAAAAACTTTATGTGCAAAATTTTTACAATTGCAAAATATTTAGTATTAACAAGTCAATAATAGTCACGCATGTTCAATATGTGGTCTACTTGATCAGATACAGCTGGTTCTTTTAAGCTCTCGCTTTTTTGTCTGTTATTAATCTCGGCTCTGAGCTAGTGCAACCATTAACAAGAATACACCTTTCCCGGTATACATACAACTTATAGTAGGAAAACATGGTAAGACTTTTGACACTGTTTACTAATAAGTCAATTACCAAATACTATGTATTATGAAAAAACACACATCAATTACAGAAAAAGAGAAGAACAGTTCATATCATATATAAGCATGCAAACATTAATTATCTTCATCATAGATAAAAAAAGTATAAAAATAAACTATTTTCTTGCCACGTCTGTAACAAACATTCTGATGGCAGTTGTCCTATTTGAGATCGAGTTGTTTAAGCAAAACTCAAGGTTCTGGTTGTTACAAGTATAACGACTGTCTTCATACTTGATACAGAAAGTTTTGCTCTTCAATTCCGTGAACCTCATTGTCACTTCCTTCTCCAAATCTTGGAGTTTGGCCGAAAAGGGCAATGTGAACTTGACGATCCCCTGATGTCCGTATTCCACTTTTATAGTTTTACCCATATATGTGGATGTCAAGTTCACCATCTACAAATAATTAAACCAACTAAAATGATTATTTTGCAAGATCTTGTTACTTTTTAAATTCAACATTTTTGTAAAGTGCAATAATACTTGAGAAATAATACAAAAAGGTGAAATATAACATCAAAAACTATTTTTTAAAATAAGATGCAGCTAGATAGTAAGGACCTAAGGGTGTTGAATAATGCATTTAAGCATCATATATAGGTATAACATAGGTGAACAAAACCCGTTAGTCTGGAAATCAGTATCAGTTTAAGGAAGATATATAAGGGAATGGTTAAGGGGTATTTACGTATGGAGGATGCCTAACTCAGTCTTTCGTACCAAACTCCTCAAAAGTTAAAACAAACATATTTAAACACTATCAAATTACTCTTACTCTTATACTCAAACCTTCAACCAAACACCCCTATTATTCTTTCTTTTAGGTCTGGGTATATACGTGCCCGTGGGGTAAATTTTTGTGATATAAAATTATGCAAACCAATTGATATGACAATGATTCAATTTAAATAACTAACCTTCAACAAATTTTGAATTTGATTGAAATCTCGAACGTAGCTCTCTTTAGGTTGAGTTGTGACAAGCTCAATGATTCCAACAAGTTTCAGCCCAGAACTCGAATGATAATAGACAGGAACAACTAATTGTCCCAAACCCAATGCTTCATCAGCGTATTGATGACCATGATTAAGTACAGCATGTCTCGTTCTGTGATCTGCAACACCTGTTTGAGCTGCTCGACCAGCAAACCAGTTTTCAACTTTTGTCTTTACTCCAATAAAGTTTCCGTCATTTGTCTTTCGTCCGATAAAAGAGCAACGTACAAGACATTTCATCCTGTAGTCGTCAAGTCTTTTATCGTTTGTTGATACAAAAATTTGTTCTACCAATGTAAGACTACACCCAATGTCTTTTGAACTCCGAACAGCATTGCATTCCCAGAACTGAAGTGAACCAGATTCTCCTTTGAAGTCAAAATACTGAAAAATCTTTTTGACCCTGCAGTAGATATTTGCATCATAATCCTATACAGTAGTACGTCACTTGTTGTACTGTGAATGTCTCAGCCGCTTTTAAAAAAATAAAATAAAAGTGTGATAATGCCTCAAGCATGAAACTATATATTTACTGTTTTGCTCATTGATATTATTAAAAGACAGACGTTCAAGAATCATCAATGAATATTCTTAAGGTCTAAAGATAGACAATACAATCTTATGAATGCATAGACTTATCATGGATGCTACTTTTGCACGTAATAATATCAGCAAAATCCGAAATTACAAAGCTTATATGCCCAAGTAACAAACTATAAGATATAATTGTACCTGTTACGGATATCATCAGGTGAGACGTTGATATATAAAAGATCAACACGAGCTGCAAAAGCTGGTACAAGTTCATAAACAAAAACACCATCATTATCAAATATTTCTGCCATTTTCGCTTCCAGATGCTCCCCTTCTTTTGCGTTCGTTTGTGTATATATACATGAAGATCATATTCATGCGAACAATGGAATTTGTCTGTAAACTTCGTAAAAAATAGGAAATTTTGTGTATATTATCACACATAAAAGAAGTGAAACTACACACGTATATGTGTGTAGCATTCATGAAAAAGAACATGAACTTTACATTTTCCTGTGTAAGCTTCACATAAAATAAGTGAAACTTTACAAGTTCGTGCGAAAGATTTACAAAAAATGAACGAAATTTTACGCGTTCAGATATTAGCTTCATAGAAAAGAAGTGGAGCTTCAGAAGTTCGTTTGTAACTTTCACAAAAAAGAAATGAAACTTCACATGTTTGTATGTAAGAATCATGCATAGAAAATAAGTGAAATAAACGTTACAAGTTCCTGTGTGCAAGATTCATAGAAAATAACTTAAACTACACAGTTTGTGTGTAAGTGAAATTTCCCATGTTCGTGTGTAAGCTTCATAGGAAAGAAGTGAAACTTTACAAGTTGGTATGTAAATTTAACATAAACGAAATGGAACTAGCTTCAGAAGTTCGTAAAGTGGGTCGATCAAGGTTCTAAACAAATTGTTCTCCTTAGATATGTATCAAAATCACGAGTTAAAGTTGTATTACTATTGAGATTATGAAATACGGAATATATAATTAATTAAAATATATATAGCTCTATTGAGATTGAGACATTACGAGGGTTTATTATTAAATAAGATAAGTAATTGGATAAAGTTAGAAAAAGAAAGTGGTTAGATTAAATTTTCGCCTTCCTTGAAATTGGAATGTTAAGATCAGGCCCGCGTAACCGATTAGACCACACACGCATTTGCTCTTGCCAAGTAATTTATGCACCAAAGATATTTAAACAATTCAGATTTTGTAAACTAAATGTTGAGGAAATACTGACTACATTGGTGGCGTCGTGGTCTATGTAGTCATTGAAAGTTGTACTGACACGTTGTGTCGGTGTGTGTAAAAATACTAAGGTTGCGTTTAATTGGGGAAAACATATATATATATATATATATATATATATATATATATATATATATATTTTTTTTTTACAAAATATTTTGTAAAAAACAGATAAAGCAAAGATCGCGTTTAAATCAGTGTTTTTAACAAAATGTTTTGCAAAATACAAAATCTCTTATTTCTTAGCTAACGAGGAAAATTACAAAACATGTCTACATAAATGGGGAATTGGCGGTATTGGGGGTATTTTAGGTGATTTTATTTAATCAATTATTATTTATAATAAAGATATTAAAGATAAGAAATATAAAAAGCTTATTTTATAATTACTCTTTTTATTAAAAAATTTACATACTTAGTAGTTTATAGATATATGCAAGGAAATAAACAAATACATCTTGTTAAAAATATTTTATATACTTAGCTATAATCATATCAACAGAAAAACAGGCACATTTAAAGTCTTCATCTACAAAAAAACGGACGAAAACATAAAAAACAAACAAAAACGTAAAAAAAGCAGACGAAAACTTAAGAAAACGTAAAAAAAATATGAACGAAAACATAAAAAAAATGATTAAAATGTAAAGAATGCTTATTGGGAAAAACAAATGACACCTTTGCTAAAAATACATCTTGTTAAAAACATAGTGATTATGGTAATAGCATGTCGTAATTAACGATGTTAATAGCGACTTGCTTGAGGGAGTCACAAAATTAAAGACATGGTTATTGACATGATGCAAGAATTCATAATTATGCGTCATTAGTAGTGATGGGTTTTTAGAATGTCATAAGCTAGCGGCACGTTTAGCGACTTCTTTAAAGGCATCACGAAATTAGAGACATATGTTAATACAAATATCGTCTAAAAACGTTATTTATATTTTACGATCTTTGATAAGTTTTGTTAACGACAAAGTATAAACTTTAGTTTTTAGTAAATCACAACTTTAGTTTTAGTCTTGCATAACTTGCTACATTTACATTTTACATTAGACATAACATTTTCATATTACTAAAAATAGAAAATGTAATATGACATCATAGCTTACATCATTTTCATTTATAGAAAGCTTACTAAATCTAGTAGTTGACTTTCCATAAAGATCTCTCACACATTTGGATAATCTCTTACTCAATCCATAGTGTGTTGACTTATAGAAACATGATTTGACATTGCTTGATATGAAAAGATCTCTTATAAGCTTTGACTGTCAGACCCTAGCGGAACCCTGGGGGTACAAGGGCGGATCCCTTGTTTTGGTTCCGCTAGATCCGCCAGTGGTCTGATGTGTTTGGGTATAAATACCAAGTCACTTGCAAGAGATCCTTTGATCACTTAGACTCATAATTTACACATATACTCTCTTCTAACTCAGTAACAACTCACTTGTGTGATTCTCTTATGTAGAAAGGAAGTTCACAAGTTCATCCAAGAAGTTACAAGTTTCAACTCAACGTTGCAAGACTTGTTAACATTAGCATTGTGTAAACTTAGTGTAGTTTATACTTCATTTGATTGTGTATATTCAGGAGTGATCGGTTAGTATTTTAGGCCTTAAAATACATAGCGTGTCGGGAGTGGTTGTACCCTTGTAAAAGAACTCGACATCTAGCTTAGTGTCGGAAATAATGGATAGACGATGTTAGGTTGGTTCTACCTTGAACTAGGACCCGATATCTAGCTTTGTACCGGATAAAGTGTAAGCGACGATTGTAAAGGTTTCTCCACCGGTGAAAGGAGCTTGTTGACTAGTGCTTGAAACTCTCGAGTTGGAAACTCGGGGCGTAGAGTAGGGTAAGGAAAAAGAGTCCTTGTAGCCGAACCACGATAAACAATCGTGTCATGGTTTGATCGTTTCTTTCTTTATACTTGCATATTAATTATCATTAATTAGTTAGAATCGTTGATTACACTTAAAGCTTTTCAAAGAATAATAAGTTAAAAAGCGGTAAACTATTCAACCCTCATTCTACTTTTCCACAATTGGCATCAAGAGCTACGTTACTCAAGATCTTTAAAATATATTGTATTTTAAAACTTGAATCGATCCATGAATTTTGAAAATCTCAAAGAAGGGCAATCTATTAAAAAGGCCACCACTATTTGAAAAAGAAAATGGAAAAGTAAATTTGAAAACTATGTGAAATCAATTGATCAAGATCTTTGGCATGTTATTTCCAATGATGATTTTAAACTAACAAAAACAAGTTTTGAAAATCAAGATGACTATCTAAAATTTGATAAAAACACTAAAGCTAAGTTAATGATCTATAAAGTTTTACCAATGATTGAATATGAAAGAGTATATTTTTGTCAAACGGTTAATGATATTTGGAAAAATATATTTGTCACACCTCGCCAAGGCGGAAACGCGAGGGTGTAACTTCATGTATATCATCACAACACCTGGTGTCTATATAGAGAATAACTACATGCAATAAAAATGGCAACGTATAGACACAAAGTGTCATAACAATACCCGAAAGATAACAACATGATAAACTCCAAATGCACAGATAAACCACTTCCAATGCAACTAATGTCTCATCTAATCACATCCTTCTATCTTATCCTTAGAAAGCTCACCTGAAAATGATGCTTAAAACGTCAACATAATGTTGGTGCGATTCATAGGTTTAAGACACACATAACTCTCAAGGCAACCGGCTTACTATGATCATAAAATATAGCTGGACAAATAATTTAAAGTCATCATATAAGCTACAATCATTCGCAAGCGAATATCCACACACAAAGGCAACAACACATAAGGCAACCAATGGGACGGAACGTGTCCCCCGCTCCAATATAGACATCAATTCGGTCACATGCGCGAGCAACAGGATAAGCATCCTCCCAATTAAGTCTCTGATATGCATGTCTAATATTGACATCAATTAGGTCGCATGCGCGAGCAACAGGATAAGCATCCTCCCAATTGAGTCACTGATAATACATGCCTGATAATTCCCGATAATCACAACATAATAATCATCACATACGATAACATCATAAGTCCAAGCTCTTTTAAATCACACATAATCACAGTAACTCAAAACATTTAAGACAAGCATCATTCCCATCCCAAGTTTAAAACAAGTAAAAATATGGGACTATGAACTCACCTCAAACCTTGGAGTTTCCACAACACAAATCACAAATCTAAACAACACAAACAAGTCCACGTTACACAAGGCCAAGCTAAGAGCTACAACCCATGTAATACACATATGATGGATTTCTAAGACTCATATGACCCGCCATGGATCTCCTAGACACCATACTAACCATTACCATAACCTAACACTCACTAAATCCCTTGCACTTTTAAAATCAGAAAACGCAGAATTTTTGGGTACATTCGCCCATATGAAATCATGACAATTAAAGCTCAACAACTCACACCAAAAATTGACCATGGTCTCTCATAAGCATACAAGTTAATCCCAGAAGGCCATGGACCAATAACACACACAAGTACTCAAAAGAAAATCAAACTTGTCAACTATCCAAATTCGGATCTGAACGCACACCAAAAAGTTTTAATTAGAATAAAATACTTCTACAACTTTTTATCGCGAACCCTTTTCGTGGTAGTCTAAGATTACCTAAAACTTAACTATTCCAGAAGGGCTAATCTAAATACCACTTTTACACCCAAAATTCACTATCAAAATTTTACCCAAATTCTGTCCCGGTTTAACAGCTTTGACACCTTAACAAAGAAAAATCAAAAGACCAACTTCCCGACCTTGAAATCAATCGTGGCTGGACTTTTTGGAAAGCTATTTCATTAAACTTTAATTTAGACTAAAAATTCATGATCTAACTCCTCACCATCTGTTAATTACACTCACATCTTTACAGCCATAGTTTTCTGTCCAAACCCTAACGCATAAACTAATGCGTTTTACACTCAATTTTCTTAACCAATCACCATAATATTATTAGCCAATGATCCCAATATGTTTAACATCATTAATTTACAGAAGTTAACACAAACCCTAATCCATCATATCATTATTACATGAATTATATAAATTATTCAAACAGTAGAACACATGTTTAAAGAATTTTACCTTGATTCTTGATTATAACTTCTATAATAAAATCCCTAATTTTTCCTCTTCCCCTCTAGCTTTGGTTGATCAAAATATGCAGAGAAAATAGGTTTAAAGTCGTTCCATATGGTTATAAGGGTAAGGTTTGGGCTTGTTTGGGTTGGAATAGGATTCCTTATTGCTAGGAATTGTATTTAGGTTCAAATTGGGTTTCTTTTCCCCCCTTTTTATCTTATAGCCGAATTATATATATATATATATATATATATATATATATATATATATATATATATATATATATATATATATATATATATATATATATATATAAATTTATTTATTACACTCAAAACCTCATACTTTTCATATTTTATAAACTCCCAAAACAAAACCTAACGTCTTTCACGATAAACCTTAACTTTTACGACAACCGGATAAATTTTCATTTTCAAAACAAAGTTTCCAAAAATAGAATTCACACTCTTTTGAAACATAACTCATAAAAACAAACTCCTCGTAACCCACTAACGCTCAAACACTTGAACGAAGACTCGTTACGCAAAATGTAACAACTCGCATTTTCGGATTACTATTCATTTTTTACTATTCACTATTACTATTCACTTTCACTATTCACTCCCGAAATTTTTATTTCATATTCTCGTAAGTTAAACTATTTTAATGGTAATCCGAGAATTTGACACTCGTCGGATCATTTCTCTAAAAATCACGAAACTGTGTCCGAGATTTACTTTTAGGTTTAAACGTCATTCCAGCATCCCGATATGTCCATAAAACACTATAAACAATAACAATATGATTTTCTTTCATTTTACGATAATTCCAAAAGTTTTGGAATTTTATGTTTTCCAGTTCAGCGTTTTACGCGAATTACGCGTTTTAGACTTGCGTTTCCAGTTTTAGCAGCGTTTAAGCAACCCGATAGAACTTGTCACTCATTAAATATGCTAAGATAGGTTATATTAATAAGTGCTAACATATTTATTAGTTTCATATTTTTAGGATACCCGATTTTAAGTTTCATGACTTAACGACTTACTGTTAGCGATTACTGGGACAAAACTCACTCCATAAAAGCAAGATATTATCAAAACACATATCTAGTCATCCAAGATAGGCATTGAACGAAATTTTAGACCACATGGGGCATTTTCTTGGTCACTAAGTCTAAGATAGGAAGCTTACATAGGAAGCTAAACATGTGCAAGTAAACTTGGCCACTAAGTCTTGGAAAATATCCTAAGTCTCTAACCTCCTCAAGGAAACTTCCTAGGCACCTTCCTAACCTCCTCTTCATGCTATAAATACAAGCCTAATCCTTTCCTTTCTCCTCATTCCAAACAACACACACATAATCCATAAACCTTGATCCTTTGATTTCCAAGTTATAAGTTACACACCAAAGTTGAAGGCATAGTTAGTCTCTACATGAATCAAGAGTTTGTTTGGTGATTACATGGTTGAATTAGGAGCTACACAAGGTGTTAGGGACTGAGATTAAATGGTATTCACAAGGTTTATGTAAAGGTTAGCAAGGGTTTACAAGAGTTGTGGTGAAGGGTTTGCAAGCATAGGTTTAGTGTCCTAGTTTCATACTTGACTTCCTTTCTTTAGAAAGCCAAAAGTTGTAAGAAACCCTATTACACTTTCTTGCTCAATATCATTTTCATGCTTATTATGTTTCATTCATTCTATATATGGTCTTTGTGTTATGTTCATGATGTATAAAAATTGGTAAAACAAGTTATGGAAACTATATATTAACTTATGTTAAGTAATCAAGGAAACTAGTGACTTATATTGAGAACCACGACCAAAATAGAGTAACCATTATATGAGACACTTACCTACTGTTAAGGAGGGTTTTAAAAGGAAAACATAGCAATTCGAATCACCTAAAACGAGTACACGAGTCAAAAGATACGGCCAAATGAAGTTATTAAATCGGAAAGACCAAAACTGCCGATACCTACTGTATGCAATCTGACCTAAATAAACAAGGCCCTTCTGGTCCGTTTCATCAAAAAGTTAAAACACGAAAGTTGTCCGGAACGACGTTTTCATACAGAAATTAAGAAGCTCGAACCCTGAAAATGCATAACGAGTGTTATTTTTCATCAAATTCTTAACAGCCCATTTATTACTATCAAGACTATACCTTTTTGTCACGGCTAAGGAAAACCAAATGGCCTAAAGGCCTAGAGATGAGATCACAAACGTGGCTAAGGCCAAGGTTGAGATCTCAAAGACTATGGTAGCCATGACCAAAGCCACGGCAAGGCCACGGCTAAGACCTCAAGGCTTTCTAAACCGAAATCATTATAACTATTATACATGTTTTACAAATTGAATACTACAACACTAGGGAACTTCATGTGAGGGGTTCCATTTGGGTAAACGGATCGACGAGTTGCTGGATTTACAAATTAAAGTGTCCTAGCTCCTTGAACGTTTACTACATGACCTCTGAATTATGACGGCCCGAACGGTAGTAAGAGATATACAAACTATACATGTTTCATAAACCATTTTTATTCAACGACTTACAATATATAATAAGTACTACATCATGAACTATATGCAAGACATATATAGGTAATTCTTCGTATTCTTAGACATTACTCCAAACCTAAGACATATCATCATATTCTAGGTTGCATGTAGAGATTTCCTGGCTTAATCCATTTATCCTGTTATACGTTTTGATATCATTAGTTCAAGGTGAGTCATAGCCCCTACTCTTTTTATACTTGTTTTAACTCTTTGGGGGAGATACATGCTCAACTACTTGCTTACTTGTATAAATACTCAAAACATTTATACTTGATTGTTTTATACTTGATTGTCTTATACTTGATTGCATTATACTTGATTTCATACATACATGATTGTGTTATACTTAACTGCGTTATACTTAATTGTGAGACTTCCAGTGGCTCCAAATTAAGTTGTTGGATGACCATTGAGGCTATCTAGTGGCTCCAAATTAAGTTGTTGGATGACCATTAGCTTTGATACATCCTAACATTTGCGAATGTTGCATACATCATAAACGTGAGGTCTTCGGAGATGAAGTGTAGACTTACGACTAATTGCTTAACTGTTGTGATGAACTTATACATGTTTTATCATACTATATTTTAGCAGTGGGTTGTGAACACACAGGTTGCAAGTGTTGTTATGGGCGGGACTTGCAACTGAGTGGATTCACAATGCCTTTGCTGTGTGAACATTCTTTAAGGCTTTTCAACTGTTTTAAGACAAACTCTATGAACTCACCAACCATTGTGTTGACACTGTAGCATGTTTATCTCAGGTTAGTAAGGCGATAGCTAGTGCGTGGAACATAGATTCAAGCTACATATTCTGAAGACTTACGCTTTTATCATTTACCATTCAAAAAATTTTGTATACATTTATGTATCATACTTTGGAATCTCATGTTTGTAACTTTGAATTCATTAATCGAATGGTAACTTTTCAAAATGTCTCATTTAGAGGTCATTTTCTATAACTTGTACTTTGTATTATGAAGTAGCACCCCAAGTGACACAGTCTTCCGCTGCGGTATTTTGGGGGTGTTACACAAAAACACAAAAACACCAAAACACCAAAACTGCACAAGTCATTTCTACACCACAAAGGCAATCAAAATGAACTTTCACAAATTCCATACTTTCCAAATCACAATAAAAACCATTTACGCAAAGGGATTTAGTGCTAAAACTCACCTATATCACTTCAACCACCTAAGACATACCAAACAAACATCAACTGAGTCAAGACTATCAGTCAAATTGACCTGCTAAAACCACGGTTGTTACAATATTAAACTTCCATCATGAAAAATGTCAAGTCAAAGATGATCAATTTGATTTTACACATGAGTTAGTAATATTAGAAAGACTAATGGATAGACATTTAGTTGAAACTAATACAAGTACTACGAGTTTAAATGTTTTCAATGAAGGTATTAGTGACGAAGAAAACATGTGTCAAGCTCAAAAGACTCTTTTACGAATCATGGAGTGACATGGACGAAGATGATTACAACTATCCGGTTTGTGATTGTCAATTTGTTAAACCAACAAGTAAGGTACATTTTGAAACCGAACACTTTTCCTTTGATACATTTATCTTAGAGTTTTCTAAACTAAAAGATGAGTCTAAACTTTTATGTAACATGGACCTAAAAACTGTCTTTAACAATGAATCCTCAAAATCCCTTGTGAATAATTTTGAAAAAGAAATAATGTTAGAAGATAAAATGTCTAGACTTGAAAGTAATGTTGAAATTGATCTAGGATGCATAATATGTCTAGATTACAAACATGAAATTTAAAGACAAAATGAAAAGGGAAAAATGTTAGCTAAGTTTGAAGAAAGCTCATAATCTCTTGAAAGATTGTTGAAAAGTCAAAAGTCACTTAGAGATAAAACCGGATTAGGATTTAACTCGAATGCATTGTCAACAAGTAAAACAAAGCAAGTAAAGTTTGTTAAGTCAAGGAGAGAGATTTAGATGTAACTCAATTTCTAATAGAAACTTATGATAAAAGGATTAAGGATATCATGTTTTTTTTTTGTTTATCTAACCTCCTTGGATTCATGAGTATTTGAGTTTCCAAGCTTTCCTACAAGTCAAGATTAAACGCTTTTTGATTATCTTCTTGGTTGCTTCTCTATGAAACTTAAAAGGTACACGTTATTTAAACTTGCCTATTGTTATCTCACGGTGTTAGCATTAACATTTATCGTGTGTAGTATTAGTAGTTCATACCTTTAATTGTTCTTTCTTTAGTAAGTTATAACGAGGATTAGATCCTCTACGATCAAAGGATTTCCACATTACAACGAATAGGAGATATAAGGTGCTTCAGCTCTTTAAAACTCTCAGGAATAGACACGAGAAACTCTTGAGTGAGTCTCACTTAATACTTGTCTACGAGTGAACTAACTAAGAATCTCCTAAGTGATAAGATAACCAACACTTTTGTGATGCTTGCAAATTTAGTATAACAAAAAACTTCACAAATGTTTGTAATATAACATCTTTTAATACTATGCCTTATATTTTCAATCGTGTCCTAAGTCGACCACTCTTGTAATTAACTTGTATATGGGATATATAAGGGTAATAAAGCACATTAGAATACGTTAGGATGATTAGGAGAAAATGCTTTATAAACATCAAAGAGTTGCACATCTAATTTGACCCATAGTCATATGAAGATGTATCTCTTGGACATTTACAAAACAACAAAACTCATAGTGTTTTAAATAAAGAAACCTAAAGAGTCGAGGAGTCGTTGAATCTAACATTCGACGAATGACCACCTCCCTCTAAGACATCACCTTTGGTAGATGATGACTTATTCGAAAGTCCAACGATAATGAGACAAGAAAGTTAAGAAAAATAACAAAGAAGATGAACTATTAAAAAGTGAAAATATAGATGTCAAAACATTAAGGACAAAAGTTCAAAATGAAAATAACGTCTTTTATCTTGTGTCAAACATTGAATCAAGCAATATAGACAAAGTCATAAAACTTAAATCATGAGTCATATTTGTAATTAAACAAATTTGATAAAAATAGTTTTTGGACATTAGAGTTAAACAACAATTGAAATATAATAGATCTTTCAAAATAGATAAAGAGGACATAGTGTTAATCTATGAAAGACTTTTTGATAACTTAAGCAAGCAAGCTCCAAAAGCAATGAATAATCACCCAAAGATATTCCTAGTTATTCACAAGTACACAATGATTAAGTTTTATATGACTTATGAAGAATGAGATTAGTGAATCCGTAGATAAAACTAAACACAGAGAAATGTTTGGAAGTTTACTTGTTCTCACAACAAATAGATCCAAAATTATGTTTAGTACTTGTCTATGTGCTCGTTTTAGAAATGATCCTAAAACAATTCATTCTGAAGAGATTGTTTGGATATATCAAATTGTACTACACATCTAGGATTATGGTATCCCAAAGGAACGGGAATAGAAACCATAGTGTATGCCAACTCGGATTATGCCGGTAATTAAGTTGATAAAAAAAGAACAAGTGGTACTTGCACTTTTATACTTACTTACCCTATAATTACCTAAGAAGCTTGAGGATCTCAAATAAGTATTGGACGGAAAAGCATGTCAACAAGCTCCGTTAGAACAAGCATACTCAAGTCCACAACGGAATTCCACTTATCAACATTTTCATCCTTTACTTCAACTAAGGAAGCATTGACTTCAGTGATAATCTAATCCAATGGGCTCTCAATTAACATACTGAGATCCATCATCATCGCCTTGGTAAAAATGTTCATTGAGGAACATTTCAACCATGAAAGTTTCATACGATAACCACATTGTCGACATTTTCACAAAACCTCTTGAATAAGAATCATTCATCCTTCTTAGACTTATTTTAGGACTCATGTTAACTAAAACCATAGTTTTGAACATTAGAATAAAATCAAAACAAATCATTTAAAATTTTCTACGGATAAACCGGCGGATCCCTTCGTCATAATGGGCGGAACCCTCTTTTTGGTTCCGCCTGGTCCGCCAGCTCTGTAGATTGTTTTTCTTTTGAATCATAAACAAAACACTCCCTAACTCATAACCATAACCCACAAACAGCCACCATTCACTTACAAACACTCACACCGTCGAAAATTAGGGCTCTTTATCAAGTACTCTCCTTGTTAATCATCATTGTAAGTTTCCTTTATATTAATTTCATTTTTAATCTATGTCTAGGATTTCCACTAAATCACATAAACTAAAATCTTAGGGTTTATGCACAAATTTGCTCATTCATGAAAAACCTTGGTCATGAACTAATCATATTTTCTCTTAGTTAGGAATTGCATCTTCTTAAGTACTATCACGATTTGCCAAACACCCCAAGTAAATTTTTTGAAAATATTTTTTCACAATTAGAACACAACTATTTGTCACATTGTTAATACAAATGAAAAATGTCACAAAAGCATCATTTACACAAAATCTCTTGAATGCTAAAGGGAATACATCAATATGTATTTTCGGGTACATTCAAATGAAGCCACATTAAACTAGGAGTGTTTGGGTTATTTTTTGTTTATAATAAAAACTCGCATTACGAAACATTTTAAGCAATAAAATGAGTCAAGATAACCAAGTTTCCACATCGTTTGTATATAGGCACACACTAGAACATCCACATTGCAATAATCATCAACTTAAACTAAGAAGTGAAAATTTTTGTTTTCTAGGAATCAACATGCCTCCCGCAACATACTCCGATCACAAAGACACTCTTAAGTATCTACCCAAACATCACATGACCAAAGGTCATACTACAACCCAAGTCAAAATCTTTAAGAGCTTAGAAAAACGATACGTCCATGAGGGGAGAACCATTGATCCATCATTCCTAGAAGGAAACGCTATTCGCCAAGACTTAGCTACCATCAATTTTGATTGTCTCCTAGATATTGATGAGCTAATTTGTCCTAGGTTCATTCTAGAATTCTATGCTACGCACCATCAAAACACCATTCCTTTGGAACTATTTGCTCAAATTCTTGGTATCCCAAGTAATGGAACATGTCTCTACACGAATAAGTGGCACCTTAAAAGTCTTGACTCCATTAATTGCAATCCCATTTATGCCTCTCTTCTTATTAGTAAAGAAGCACTTCGTGACCATCTCTTCGTAAGAACCTCAAACACTAGGAAAAATCTTTCGGGAAGTGAAGTGAACAAAGACCCGTTTGGAATGGAACTTAATGAACTTAAACCTCAATTTAGGAAGTGGGAAGAAGTTCTTAGGGCTAATGTCATATGTTCTATATGAAATAGAGATCATGTGAACACATGTCTTTGTTACATGCTCTATAGTATCTCCATTAGACAACCCTTCAACTTGGCTTATTACATGGCTAGAAGAATGGCCGACATACCTTTGAATGGAAAAACTGCTCTTCCTTATGGAATGCTTCTCACCCATCTCTTTAGAGCCATCTCGCCAATTCCACCCAATGACAAAGGAATTCGCCTTGAATACTCTCTAGTTCCTCGCATCTTTGTCCCTCTTAGTGGTAAGAGAGTATCTAAGACCAAAGGAAAGCGTCTTCGCTCTCCCTCGCCTTCATCTTCATCCTCATCAATGAGTAATGATGATGGTCTTCCTAACTCTAAGCTTGCTCCTCTCGAATACCTTCAACAACTTCCAACCACTGATAATGAGTTCCTAGAATTCAAGCAAACGAAAGGAATGTGGAAATGCATTGGAAGGTACATTGGAAAGACGAAGAAGAAATTGGACCGCTTGTGAGATGAGTGTTTAAGGGGTGTTTGGGATAATTAAGTTTTAGAACGGTGTAGTCATCAAACTATGTGGTTTATGTTGTTTTATACTTCTACGCTCTATTAGTATTATTGGACAAATGTATTGGGTTAACTCTTTATGCAGGATGATGACATTTGAAATGTTGTTAAGTTATCTAGCTTATGAAAATTTTACTAAGTATAGTAAGGTTCGTTAGCCTCCGGTCAAAGTCTAACTATAAGAGTATTTCTACTTTCATTTTTTGCATTTCTTAATCAGTTATAAATTAAAATTTAAGTTGCAAGTGTTTTTGGAAAATTTGGATTTCGTCTCGACCTCATAAAACCTGCTCTGCCTCGTTTTTGGGCTTTGGCGGAACTGGCGGAACCAAATTTTGGTTTCGCCAGTGCATTTTCTGGGTAAACCCAGTTTTGGCCCAACGGAACAGGCAGAACCAAAAACAAGGTTCCGCCCTTGTATTCAGTTGGTTCCGTCAGACACCTGGAGAAATATTTTTTTATTTTTCTAAATTTCACACTTTTTAAATACCAAATCATTTTCTTTAATGAGAAACATCTTTCCTAAACTCAAACAAACACACTAGGATCCTCTTTACTCATTAGAACCAATAGGAAGCCTCTTCCCGCAAAAATTCAAATTCAAACCAAACAAATCAAAAGAACCCTTCAACATTAAGGAAGGAACCCTCTGAAAGGTTCCTTGAGATCCATGGAACATTCCTAACCAAAATCACTTCCCATGATCATATAGCATTTCGTCTATAAGTTAGTCTTTCACTCTGTCACACCCCCACAATCGGGTCCAGCGGAAGCATACATGTAGCTGGGGTGTAACTCAATTGGTATTACAACACAAGTTCAAAACTGGTTTTCACTTCAATCATTTAGAATAAAATCATTTAACCAAAAGTATTGAATTTACATCATTAAAATATAGTGCGGAAGTAGGCCCGTAAAATAGTTTAAAATGGTCCCCAAGTGAATATCAGAGTCTTCTATGACCATGCCATGCCCTGCCAAAACCTCCAGTAGCGTGTCATTGCTTTAAAACCTGAAAATACATGCTAAAGAGTGTCAACATGAGGTTGGTGAGTTCATAAGTTTGTATTAAAACAATAGTGTTGTGAGTACAATAGAGAGTTTTGTGACCATTGTGTAACTCACAATGTCATAAAAATAAAGTTTACCTTACAGTAAAATCAGGATTGTGGACCATGAGTAGAGTGTGTGATCATTACAACAAATATAATATCACATAGAAAAACAGTCTATTACGCTAGCGCTAAGTTCATGCAACTGAAGCTATAACAGTGTGCATGCTCAAAGAGCATGTAATCATATATAGGTGCCCGGCAAGTGTTTATCCTAGACACTTGTGTTTCGACATGGTATACGTTCGTTTGCCTATCCGGTCAAACCGAACGGGGGCGTTACCCCCAATAGATCTATTTATAACATTCGAGCTTCCCAGCAGGAATTAACGGTTCATGAGATGGGCATAATTGGGACATAACAGGGCTTAGGCTAATCCGCGTAATAGTTTAAACAAAGCATAAGTTTCAGTGTGGTCCATAAAAGTGTTTGCATAAAAGCAATAGTTCATAAAGTGTGTTGCATAAAAGCAATAATTCATAAAGTGTGTTGCATAAAAGCAATAGTTTCATAAAGTGTGTTGCATAAAAGCAATAGTTCATAAAATGTGTTGCATAAAAGCAATAGTTTCATAAAGTGTGTTGCATAAAAGCAATAGTTCATAAAGTGTGTTGCATAAAAGCAATAGTTTCATAAAGTGTGTTGCATGTTTATAAAACGCTTGTGTATGCGAGAAAATAATCAAGTATGCAACCGATATACACATAGGTGCATTTGAATAATCAATCAAGCCTTCAAAGAAACAGTAGTGTTTAAGTAAACAATTGCGCATTCAAGCATTGAGTTTAGTCAAAATGAGCATGTATTCTCCCCTAAAACAGTTATAAAAACAGGTAAAAGTAGGGGGTATGAACTCACCTGGTGCGATAGCTATGATGACAAAAGTGGATACACTGAAACGAGGCACGATCTCTAATCGCAACCTAATATGAATGATAGTTTCTCATGTAAGAAACGAAATGATGCTACACATGCAAGTACGTATGTTATCGATACCACTCGTTAGTTTTGGAAATAACGCTTATCGTCGAAAAATATATTTTTGACATCTCGTTCAGTTAATAACACTTTTCATGTAGTTGTGTTGAAAAGGTACTCCACGATCCTCGTTTGGTGTTTTATTGGTAAATATAAGGTTTTCGCCGCAAAAATAACATTTTCATTACTTGAAAATATGACCAAAATGGCCTCGCAAAACTAGTCGCGAAATATTGTACGTTAAGTGTTAATGGTCAAGCTCGGCGTTTTTGAAAACCTTGTAACAATATCTTGAAGTCGTGTTATTTAACTTTTGGCTATACGGGTCTTGATCAATGAGAGAATCGACTCTTATTGTTGCTATTTGAAAATATTATGTTCAACACTTAGAAAATTTCATTATAGCAAAAGCTGTCAAAATATATAGTTTATCGGGTATATAGATGAGGTCGTAGTTTATTCGTTACGAGTCCAATGATCAAACGGCCAATTGATTTGAAAAGCTTGCTGGGAGATCTTGATTTCATAAAACTACGGCTCGGACTCAAACTGATCCGATCATAAAGAAAAACAGCCGTGAAAGTGGTGTCTTCCAAAGACAGTTTACGTCAAAACTCTATTAGTGTAAAAAGCTGATGGAAATATATATATATCGTCGGATTTCAAATACTCGTATCTTTTTCGTTATAGGCCCGTTTTCTATGTTCTTTATATCCCCGCGAAGGTAATCAAGTATACCTTAGGTTTTTCAAGGTCTCGGCTAGTCTAGATATCATTTAATCTCAGTTTTCCTAGCTAGAAAAATCGGGACAGATTCAATATTTTCAGAAAATATAGTTTTCGTCGTAAATCTTGAAAATAGCATATCTTTTTCGTCGTAACTCGGATTTTATCCCCGTTTTCGGCTATAGTTTCGTCTCGGAATGTATTTTCTAAATCTTTGGCCCAAAGTTACACCCTAGACCCTGAGTTTCCCACGTTTTACAGAAGTGGACAGCAGCTTTGAAAGTTTGTCAAAATCAACTTTCCTAGTTTGTAACTTGTTCAAGGCTTAACCAAACTATCTCAAATCAACTTCACAAATACCCAATCTTACCATACACCTTCTTAGGGTGTCATGGGTTCCTAAACATCACCAATCTTGGTGGATCTCATGAGATTACTAGTGAAAATTGTAGATCTAGTGTTTATAAAAACAAAATGAGTAACAAGTGGTATGGATCTTACATACTTGCATGTTTTACCAAAATTTCTTGAAAATACATAAAAATATAAAGTAATGAAAGTATGAAAAGATCAAAAGTGTTTTTGAAGCTTACTTGAAGATTTGAGGTGATTTGATGAGAAATTGATTAATAATCTTGGGTTTTTACCGCAAAACCCCAACTAGATCTTGATTAGGACTTGATAAACACTTGGATCTTGAAAAGTTAGTGATTTCTTCCTTTGATGTTGTTCTTGGCCGATCCATACCCAAGGAGAGAAAGAGATGAAAAGTTTTTGGTAGATGTTTTATGTGAAAATGAAGAATGTGGTGAAGTGTAGTGTATATATATATAGCTAGATGGTCAAAAAGTTGGTCTAAATATTCATGGTCTTGGTCCAAGGGGGGGGGGGGGGGACAATGGGGCGGCACAAAGGAGGGAGACAAGGAGTGTGTTTTGTGAGCTCATTAAATGAGCTTGTCCCATGGTGCAAGTATTAGTTAGATCTTTTGGGTTTTAGGTGTTATCGGGTACCGAGTTAACTAAAAATAAATTTTACCGAGGTGAAATAAAATACGAAGAAGTTGTAAAAGTTATAAAATATTATTCCTGATGAGAATCGGGTGTTGAAATAATTATCGTATTGAGATAACGCAAACCGACGGAGTTATAAGCTCCGACCGTAAAATATAATAATTGTTTAGAAAACACCGGGTAAAATAATAATATAATTTTTATATTATTATTATGAGTATGTAAATATGTTAGGATCATAGTCGGGAGTATTGGGTATACGTTAGTAGTAAAACTGAGT
Source organism: Artemisia argyi (assembly GCA_030686995.1). Taxonomy (NCBI): domain Eukaryota; kingdom Viridiplantae; phylum Streptophyta; class Magnoliopsida; order Asterales; family Asteraceae; genus Artemisia; species Artemisia argyi. The sequence continues at coordinate 135,007,398 of CM060691.1, read as the reverse complement.
GGTATCGTTAATTACAAATTAAGCATACGTAAATGGAAATAATGCATATCCGTGTAGTAACTACTGTGATGATGATGTGTAGACTATTCCAGTCTGTACGAAATGTCATTAATGAATGATGCATGAATTCGCAGCTAAACCTAACTGGTTACGCGAATTTGAAGACTCGTAAACTCAGTTTACGAAATGACGAACGACAATCGTGAATAGTGATTTCCTTCCGGAAATGAATAGTGTCACATGAATAGTAAAATTTCTGAACGCTTCTC